>JAUJYP020001444.1:0-692940 GCA_030674075.2 Linum usitatissimum
TTGTATGTGCTAGTTGCGGTGAGGATATTGACCTATCCGATTTGAAGGCATCGACATCCAAATTAGGAGCAAGAAGCAATGAATTATAAGTTGATCAATCATGCAGATCCTGAAGAAGACATAAACTCTGAAAGAGTTTGATTAAAGTATTCATATATTTAACATTTTAAGTTTGTTAAATATTCATTAATCCCTATATCGAATTGTTTTGAACTAGTTGACAAGAAAAAAATACGGTGCTCGAAAAAGAAAAAGCCATCATGAAAAAATCATGGTTGCACGACTCTTTCTTAAATTAATACTACTCGAAATTTTGATGGTTTGGGAAATTTATTAGATGATGACGTCAGCACCAAGATACGAGAAAACGACGACTACCAGAAGAGATGGAGACGTTAACAAAAATTTTCAAAACTGACAAACGGATAGGCCTTTGTTGGTTCTTGGTCTCCAAAATGCATAGGTTTGGAGTTATCGAGAAAATGTATGGTTGCACACCGACTTCTCTAACTAAAAACTACTCGTATATTTGATTGTCAAGTCCATAATATCCATTTTGAATTGATAAGAGGACAGCTAGCTTGTTTTAGAATATACTCTATTTCGCTCCCGCTCTAACCTCGAACCTGGGGATTTTTTTAGGGTTGTGTGCGGCATTCTAGGCTCTTTTGTGTGTTGATCAAGCTAGCTCCGTAGTCCAAAAATCCCCGAAATACGAAAGAGCCTTCTCTCATCTTGTTCTCTAATACATTATAATTTTACGAAATTATTCTTTTTTAATTTTCCTTCATTTTGTCTCTCTTTACTACGCCTGTGCTAGTTGCGGTGAGGATATTGACCTATCCGATTAAGAGGCATCCTGACATCCAAATTAGGAGCAAGAAGCAATGAATTATAAGTTGATCAATCGCCGTGATCTTTGAAGAAGACATAGACTTCTGGTGATTAAAGTATTCATATATTTAACATTTTAAGTTTGTTAAATATTCATTAACTTCTATATCGAATTGTTTTGAACTAGTTGGTTAATTTTTGATGGTCTGGGAAATTTATTAGATGATGACGTCAACTCCGATACGAGAAACGGCGACTACCAGAAGAGATGGAGACGTTAACAGAAATTTTCAAAACTGACAAACGGATAGGCCTTTGTTGGTTCTTGGTCTCCAAAATGCATAGGTTTGGAGTTATCGAGAAAATGTATGGTTGCACACCGACTTCTCTAACCCAAAACTACTCGTATATTTGATTGTCAAGTCCATAATATCCATTTTGAATTGATAAGAGGACGGCTAGCTTGTTTTAGAATATACTCTATTTCGCTCCCGCTCTAACTTCGAACGTAGAGTTTTTTTAGGGTTGTGTGTGTCTGTTTCCAGGCTCTTTTCTTTGTGCGTTGATCAAGCTAGCTCCATAGTCCCAAAAATCGAAATATGAAAGAGCCTTCTCTCATGTTGTTCCTCTAATGAATATAATTTTCGGGAAATTATTCTTTTTTTAATTTTCCTTCATTTTGTCTCTCTTTTTTCTATTGTATGTGCTAGTTACGGTGAGGATATTAACCTATCGGATTAAGAGGCATCACGACATCCAAATTAGGAGCAAGAAGCAATGAATTATAAGTTGATCAATCATGGTGGATCTCGAAGAAGACAAACTGCATCAAGTCGATTAGAAGTATTCATATATTTAACATTTTAAGTTTGTTAAATATTCATTAACTTCTATATCGAATTGTTTTGAACTAGTTGACGAGAAAAAAATACTAAGTGTCTTAAAAGAAAAAAGCCATCATGAAAAAATCATGGTTGCACAACTCTTTCTTAAATTAATACTACTCGAAATTTTGATGGTTTGGGAAATTTATTAGATCATGACGTCAACTCCGATACAAATATGACTATTACGAAGAGATGGAGACGTTACCGAAATTTTCAAAACGGACAAACGGATTGTACCTTTGTTGGTTCTTTGTCTCCAAAAATGCATAGGTTTGGAGTTACCGAGAAAATGTATGGTTGCACACCGACTTCTCTAACCCAAAACTACTCGTATATTTGATTGTCAAGTCCATAATATCCATTTTGAATTGATAAAGGAGGAGCTCTAGCTTGTTTTAGAATATACTCTATTTCCCGCTTCCGCTCTAACCTCGAACCTAGAGTTTTTTTAGGGTTGTGTGCGCTGTTCTGGGCTCTTTTTGTGTGTTGATCGAAGCTAGCTCCATAGTCCCAAAATCGAAATACGAAAGAGCCTTCTCTCATCTTGTTCTCTAATCAATATAATTTTCTGAAATTATTCTTTTTTTAATTTTCCTTCATTTTGTCTCTCTTTACTACTGTATGTGCTAGTTACGGTGAGGATATTGACCTATCCGAACCTAGAGTCATCACGACATCAAGTGGGAGCAAGCAATGAATTATAAGTTGAACAATCATGGCAAATCTTGAGGAAGACTTAGACTACGGGAAGAGGTTAAAGTACTTCATAGATTTAACATTTTTAAGAGTTTTAGTTAAATATTCATTAACTTCTATATCGTATTGTTTTGAACTAGTTGATGAGAGAAAAATACGATGCTCGAAAAGAAAAAAGCCATCATGAAAAAATCATGGTTGCACAACTCTTTCTTAAATTAATACTACTCGAAATTTTGATGGTTTGGGAAATTTATTAGATGATGACGTCAACTCCGATACGAGAAAACGACGACTATCGGAAGAGATGGAGACGTTAACGAAATTTTCAAAACGGACAAACGAATAGGCCTTTGTTGGTTCTTGGTCTCCAAAATGCATAGGTTTGGAGTTATCGAGAAAATGTATGGTTGCACACCGTCTTCTCTAACCCAAAACTACTCGTATATTTGATTGTCAAGTCCATAATATCCATTTTGAATTGATAAGAGGACAGCTAGCTTGTTTTAGAATATACTCTATTTCGCTCCCGCTCTAACCTCGAACCTAGAGTTTTTAGGGTTGTGTGCATTTATTCAAGCTCTTTTGTGTGTTGATCGAAAGTAGCTCCATAGTCCACTAAAATCGGAAATCCGAAAGAGAGCCTTCTCTCATACTTGTTCGCTAATGAATATAATTTTCGAAATCATTCTTTTGTTGTTTTCCTTGTTTTGTCTCTCTTTACTACTGTATGTGTAGTCTGTGGTCAGGATATTGATCCTACCGATTAAGAGGCATCACGACATCCAAATCAGGAGCAAAAGCAATGAATTATAGGATTGATCAATCATGGCGATCTGAAGAAGACATAGACTGCGAAGGTTTGATTAAAAGTATTCATATATTTAACATTTAAAAGTTTGTTAAATGTTCATTAACTCCTATGTCAATTGTTTTGAACTAGTAGACTTGAGAAAAAAATACGGGTGCTCGAAAGAAAAAAGCCATCATGAAAAAATCTGTAGTTTGCACAACTCTTTCTTAAATTAATACTACTCGGAATTTTGATGGTTTGGGAAATTTATTAGATGATGACGTCAGCTCCGGATGCAGAAAACGACGACTACCGAAGAGATGGAGACGTTACGCAAAATTTTCAAAACGGACAAACGGATAGGCCTTTGTTGGTTCTTGGTCTCCAAAACATAGGTTTGGAGTTATCGAGAAAATGTATGGTTGCACACCGACTTCTCTAACCCAAAACTACTCGTATATTTGATTGTCAAGTCCATAATATCCATTTTGAATTGATAAGAGGACAGCTAGCTTGTTTTAGAATATACTGTTTATTTTAGCTCCCCACTCTAACCTCGAACCTAGAGTTTTTAGGGTTGTGTCCGTGTTCTGGCTTCTTTTGTGTGTTGATCAAGCTAGTTCTAGTCCCAAAAATCGAATACAGAAAGAACCTTCTCTCATCTTGTTCTCTAATCAATATAATTTTCTGAAATTATTCTTTTTTTAATTTTCCTTCATTTTGTCTCTCTTTCTCCTGTATGTGCTAGTTGCGGTGAGGATATTGACCTATCCGATTAAGAGGCATCCTGACATCCAAATTAGGAGCAAGAAGCAATGAATTATAAGTTGATCAATCATGGCGATCCTGAAGAAGACATAGACTCTGAAGCTGATTAAAGTATTCATATATTTAACATTTTAAGTTTGTTAAATATTCATTAACTTCTATATCGAATTGTTTTGAACTAGTTGACAAGAAAAATACGGTGCTCGAAAAAGAAAAAAGCCATCATGAAAAATCATGGTTGCACAACTCTTTCTTAAATTAATACTACTCGAAATTTTGATGGTTTGGGAAATTTATTAGATGATGACGTCAACTCCGATACGTAAAACGACGACTACTAGAAGAGATGGAGACGTTAATGGAAATTTTCAAAACGGACAAACGGATAGGGCTTTATTGGTTCTTGGTCTCCAAAATGCAATAGGTTTGGAGTTATCGAGAAAATGTATGGTTGCACACCGTCTTCTCTAACTCAAAACTACTCGTATATTTGATTGTCAAGTCCATAATATCCATTTTGAATTGATAAGAGGATTGCTAGCTTGTTTTAGAATATACTCTATTTCGCTCCCGCTCTAACCTCGAACCTAGAGTGAAAAAAAAAGAATGAATATAATGAAATATAATCCAGAAAGAGGAAACAGAAAAAAAAAAAAAGAAAAAAAAAGGAAAAAAGGATAAAATAATATAAATAAGGAAAATAAACAATGAAAGAAGAGACCAAATATACAAATTGGATAATAGATAATCGGCCGGATAGGCTTTGTTGGTACATCTCAAATGCTGGGTTTAGATTCTGAGAAAAATGTATGGTTGCACACTGCTTCTAACCCAAAACTACTCGATATTTGATATCAAGTCATCATATCCATTTTGAATTGTAAGTGGGCGAGCGAGAATATGCGGGCGGCACGGAGGGGTTTTTTAGGGTTGTGTGCGCCGTTTCTAGGCTCTTTTGTGTGTTGATCAAGCTAGCTCCATAGTCCCAAAAATCGAAATACGAAAGAGCCTTCTCTCATCTTGTTCTCTAATCAATATAATTTTCGTAAATTATTCTTTTTTTAATTTTCCTTCATTTTGTCTCTCTTTACTACCGTATGTGCTAGTTGCGGTGAGGATATTGACCTATCCGATTAAGAGGCATCCCGACATCCAAATTAGGAGCAAGAAGCAATGAATTATAAGTTGATCAATCATGGCGATCCTGAAGAAGACATAGACTCGGCGATTAAAGTATTCAATATATTTAACATTTTAAGTTTGTTAAATATTCATTAACTTCTATATCGAATTGTTTTGAACTAGTCGACGAGAAAAAAAATACGGTGCTCGAAAAAAAAAAGCCATCATGAAAAAATCATGGTTGCACAACCCTTTCTTAAATTAATACTACTCGAAATTTTGATGGTTTGGGAAATTTATTAGATGATGACGTCAACTCCGATACGGTAAATGACGACTACCGAAGAGATGGAGACGTTAATGGAAATTTTCAAAACGGACAAACGGATAGGCCTTTGTTGGTTCTTGGTCTCCAAAATGCATAGGTTTGGAGTTATCGAGAAAATGTATGGTTGCACACCGACTTCTCTAACCCAAAACTTCTCGTATATTTGATTGTCAAGTCCATAATATCCATTTTGAATTGATAAGAGGATGTGCCTAGCTTGTTTTAGAATATACTCTATTTCGCTCCCGCTCTAACCTCGAACCTAGAAGTTTTTTTAGGGTTGTGTGCGCCGTTCTAGGCTCTTTTGTGTGTTGATCAAGCTAGCTCCATAGTCCCAAAAATCGAAATACGAAAGAGCCTTCTCTCATCTTGTTCTCTAATGAATATAATTTTCTCAAATTTTCTTTTTTTAATTTTCCTTCATTTTGTCTCTCTTTACTACCGTATGTGCTAGCTGCGGTGAGGATATTGACCTATCCGATTAAGAGGCATCCCGACATCCAAATTAGGAGCAAGAAGCAATGAATTATAAGTTGATCAATCATGGCGATCCCGAAGAAGACATAGACTCGAAGCCGATTAAAGTATTCATATATTTAACATTTTAAGTTTGTTAAATATTCATTAACTTCTATATCGAATTGTTTTGAACTAGTTGACGAGAAAAAAATACGGTGCTCGAAAAGAAAAAAAAAGCCATCATGAAAAAATCATGGTTGCACAACTCTTTCTTAAATTAATACTACTCGAAATTTTGATGGTTTGGGAAATTTATTATATGATGACGTCAACTCCGATACAGAAAACGACGACTACCAGAAGAGATGGAGACGTTAACAGAAATTTTCAAAACGGACAAACGGATAGGCCTTTGTTGGTTCTGGGTCTCCAAAAGGCAAGGGTTGGGGGTAATAAAAAAAAGGAAGGGTGGAACCCGAACTTCTCTAACCCAAAACAACTGGTTTTGGTGGTAAGGTCCTAATTCATTTGGATGGGTAAGAGGGCTGCTCTCGTGTTGTTTTTTATATTTTCTTTCGCTCGCGCTCTGCTGTAATAAGGTTTAGGGTTGTGTGGGGCGCCGTTCTGGCTAAAAGAAGGGGAGAAAAATGATGGACACAGAAGCAAAACGAAGAGAGCAAAACATTTGAAGAAGGGGGAGAAAACTGGAGAGAGGGGGGAGGCTCTTTTGTGTGTTGATCAAGCTAGCTCCATAGTCCCTAAAATCGAAATCCGAAAGAGCCTTCTCTCATCTTGTTCTCTAATGAATATAATTTTCGAAATCATTCTTTTTTTAATTTTCCTTCATTTTGTC
The DNA here is from genome assembly GCA_030674075.2 of Linum usitatissimum. Taxonomy (NCBI): domain Eukaryota; kingdom Viridiplantae; phylum Streptophyta; class Magnoliopsida; order Malpighiales; family Linaceae; genus Linum; species Linum usitatissimum. Next base: position 6,741 of record JAUJYP020001444.1, read on the forward strand.
TCTCTTTACTACTTGTATGTGCTAGTTCGGTGAGGATATTGACCTATCCGATTAAGAGCCATCCACACATCCAAATTAGGAGCAAGAAGCAATGAATTATAAGTTGATCAATCATGGCGATCCCGAAGAAGACATAAACTCGAAGCTGATTAAAGTATTCATATATTTAACATTTTAAGTTTGTTAAATATTCATTAACTTCTATATCGAATTGTTTTGAACTAGTTGACAAGAAAAAAAATACGGTGCTCGAAAAGAAAAAAAGCCATCATGAAAAAATCATGGTTGCACAACTCTTTCTTAAATTAATACTACTCGAAATTTTGATGGTTTGGGAAATTTATTAGAGGATGACGTCAACTCCGTACGAGAAAACGACGACTACCGGAAGAGATGGAGACGTTACCGAAATTTTCAAAACGGACAAACGGATGAGCCTTTGTTGGTTCTTGGTCTCCAAAATGCATAGGTTTGGAGTTATCAAGAAAATGTATGGTTGCACACCGACTTCTCTAACCCAAAACTACTCGTATATTTGATTGTCAAGTCCATAATATCCATTTTGAATTGATAAGAGGACAACTAGCTTGTTTTAGAATATACTCTATTTCGCTCCCGATCTAACCCCGAACCTAGAGTTTTTTTAGGGTTGTGTGCGCTGTTCTAGGCTCTTTTGTGTGTTGATCAAGCTAGCTCCATAGTCCCTAAAATCGAAATACGAAAGAGCCTTCTCTCATCTTGTTCTCTAATGAATATAATTTTCGAAAATCATTCTTTTTTAATTTTCCTTCATTTTGTCTCTCTTTACTCTTTTATGTGCTAGTTGCGGTGAGGATATTGACCTATCCGATTAAGAGGCATCACGACATCCAAATTAGGAGCAAGAAGCAATGAATTATAAGTTGATCAATCATGGCGATCTGAAGAAGACATAAACTCTGAAGCTGATTAAAGTATTCATATATTTAACATTTTAAGTTTGTTAAATATTCATTAACTTCTATATCGAATTGTTTTCAACTAGTTGACAAGAAAAAAATACGGTGCTCGAAAAGGAAAAAGCCATCATGAAAAAATCATGGTTGCATGACTCTTTCTTAAATTAATACTACTCGAAATTTTGATGGTTTGGGAAATTTATTAGATGATGACGTCAACTCCGATCTGAGCAAACGACGACTACCGGAAGAGATGGAGACGTTAACGAAATTTTCAAAGGCGACAAACGGATAGGCCTTTGTTGGTTCTTAGTCTCCAAAATGCATAGGTTTGGAGTTATCAAGAAAATGTATGGTTGCACACGAGCTTCTCTAACCCAAAACTACTCGTATATTTGATTGTCAAGTCCATAATATCCATTTTGAATTGATAAGAGGACTGACTAGCTTGTTTTAGAATATACTCTATTTCGTTCGCATTTAACCCAGAACCTAGAGTTTTTTAGGGTTGTGTGCGCTGTTCTAGGGTCTTTTGTGTGTTGATAAAGCTAGCTCCATAGTCCCAAAAATCGAAATACGAAAGAGCTCTTCTCTCATCTTGTTCTCTAATCAATATGATTTTACGAAATTATTCTTTTTTTAATTTTCCTTCATTTTGTCTCTCTTTACTACCGTATGTCTTAGTTGCGGTGAGGATATTGACCTATCCGATTAAGAGGCATCACGACATCGAAATTAGGAGCAAGAAGCAATGAATTATAAGTTGATCAATCATGGCGATCATGAAGAAGACATAGACTACGGGCGATTAAAGTATTCATATATTTAACATTTTTAAGTTTGTTAAATATTCATTAACTTATGTCGAATTGTTTTGAACTAGTTGACAAGAAAAAAATACGGTGCTCGAAAAGAAAAAAGCCATCATGAAAAAATCATGGTTGCACAACTCTTTCTTAAATTAATACTACTCGAAATTTTGATGGTTTGGGAAATTTATTAGATGATGACGTCAACTCCGATACGAAACGACGACTACCAGAAGAGATGGAGACGTTAACAGAAATTTTCAAAACGGACAAACGGATAGGCCTTTGTTGGTTCTTGGTCTCCAAAATGCATAGGTTTGGAGTTATCAAGAAAATGTATGGTTGCACACCGACTTCTCTAACCCAAAACTACTCGTATATTTGATTGTCAAGTCCATAATATCCATTTTGAATTGATAAGAGGACGGCTAGCTTGTTTTAGAATATACTCTATTTCGCTCCCCTCTAACCTCGAACCTAGAGTTTTTTTAGGGTTGTGTCTGTTATTCTAGGCTCTTTTGTGTGTTGATCAAGCTAGCTCCATAGTCCCTAAAATCGAAATACGAAAGAGCCTTCTCTCATCTTGTTCTCCAATCAATATAATTTTTTGAAATTATTCTTTTTTTTTTTTTTTTTCATTTTGTCTCTCTTTACTCTTTGTATGTGCTAGTTGCGGTGAGGATATTGACCTATCCGATTAAGAGGCATCACGACATCGAAATTAGGAGCAAGAAGCAATGAATTATAAGTTGATCAATCATGGTGATCATGAAGAAGACATAGACTGCGAAGTCTGAATAAAGTATTCATATATTTAACATTTTAAGTTTGTTAAATATTCATTAACTTCTATATCGAATTGTTTTGAACTAGTTGACGAGAAAAAAATACGGTGCTCGAAAAGAAAAAAGCCATCATGAAAAAATCATGGTTGCACAACTCTTTCTTAAATTAATACTACTCGAAATTTTGATGGTTTGGGAAATTTATTAGATCATGACGTCAACTCCGATACAGAAAACGACGACTACCAGAAGAGATGGAGACGTTAACAGAAATTTTCAATACGGACAAACGGATAGGCCTTTGTTGGTTCTTGGTCTCCAAAATGCATAGGTTTGGAGTTACCGAGAAAATGTATGGTTGCACACCGACTTCTCTAACCCAAAACTACTCGTATATTTGATTGTCAAGTCCATCATATCCATTTTGAATTGATAAGTGGACAGCTAGCTTGTTTTAGAATATACTCTATTTCGCTCCCGCTCTAACCTCGAACCTAGAGTTTTTTTAGGGTTGTGTGCGCTGTTCTAGGCTCTTTTGTGTGTTGATCAAGCTAGCTCCGTAGTCCCAAAAATCGAAATACGAAAGAGCCTTCTCTCATCTTGTTCTCTAATCAATATAATTTTCAAAATTATTCTTTTTTAATTTTCCTTCATTTTGTCTCTCTTTTCTCGTATGTGCTAGTTGCGGTGAGGATATTGACCTATCCGATTTAGAGGCATCCTGACATCCAAATTAGGAGCAAGAAGCAATGAATTATAAGTTGATCAATCATGGCGATCCTGAAGAAGACATAAACTCTGAAGCTGATTAAAGTATTCATATATTTAACATTTTAAGTTTGTTAAATATTCATTAACTTCTATATCGAATTGTTTTGAACTAGTTGACAAGAAAAAAATACGGTGCTCGAAAAGAAAAAAGCCATCATGAAAAAATCATGGTTGCACAACTCTTTCTTAAATTAATACTACTCGAAATTTTGATGGTTTGGGAAATTTATTAGATGATGACGTCAACTCCGTCTGATGAAAACGACGACTACGAAGAGATGGAGACGTTAACGGAAATTTTCAAAACGGACAAACGGATAGGCCTTTGTTGGTTCTTGGTCTCCAAAATGCATAGGTTTGGAGTTATCAAGAAAATGTATGGTTGCACACCGACTTCTCTAACTCAAAACTACTCGTATATTTGATTGTCAAGTCCATAATATCCATTTTGAATTGATAAGAGGACTGCTAGCTTGTTTTAGAATATACTCTATTTCGCTCCCGCTCTAACCCCGAACCTAGAGTTTTTTTAGGGTTGTGTGCGCCGTTCTAGGCTCTTTTGTGTGTTGATCAAGCTAGCTCCATAGTCCCTAAAATCGAAATACGAAAGAGCCTTCTCTCATCTTGTTCTCTAATGAATATGATTTTTCAGAAATTATTCTTTTTTTAATTTTCCTTCATTTTGTCTCTCTTTACTACCGTATGTGCTAGTTGCGGTGAGGATATTGACCTATCCGATTAAGAGGCATCGACATCCAAATTAGGAGCAAGAAGCAATGAATTATAAGTTGATCAATCATGGCGATCCGAAGAAGACATAGACTCGAAGCCGATTCAAGTACTTCATATATTTAACATTTTAAGTTTGTTAAATATTCATTAACTTCTATATCGTATTGTTTTGAACTAGTTGACGAGAAAAAAATACGATGCTCGAAAAGAAAAAAGCCATCATGAAAAAATCATGGTTGCACAACCCTTTCTTAAATTAATACTACTCGAAATTTTGATGGTTTGGGAAATTTATTAGATGATAACGTCAACTCCGATACAGAAAACGACGACTACCAGAAGAGATGGAGACGTTAACAGAAATTTTCAAAACGGACAAACGGATAGGCCTTTGTTGGTTCTTGGTCTCCAAAATGCATAGGTTTGGAGTTATCGTGAAAATGTATGGTTACACACAGACTTCTCTAACTCAAAACTACTCGTATATTTGATTGTCAAGTCCATAATATCCATTTTGAATTGATAAGAGGACAGCTAGCTTGTTTTAGAATATACTCTAATTCGCTCCCGCTCTAACCTCGAAGCTAGAGTTTTTGAGGGTTGTGTGCGCTGTTCTAGGCTCTTTTGTGTGTTGATCAAGCTAGCTCCATAGTCCCTAAAACCGAAATACGAAAGAGTCTTCTCTCATGTTGTTCTCTAATGAATATAATTTTAAGAAATTATTCTTGTTTTTAATTTTCCTTCATTTTGTCTCTCTTTACTACAGTATGTTCCAGTTGCGGTGAGGATATTGACCTATCCGATTAAGAGGCATCCTGACATCCAAATTAGGAGCAAGAAGCAATGAATTATAAGTTAATCAATCATGGTGATCCTTAAGAAGACATAGACTCTGAAGCTGATTCAAGTACTTCATATATTTAACATTTTAAGTTTGTTAATTATTCATTAACTTCTATATCGTATTGTTTTGAACTAGTTCACGAGAAAAAAATACGATGCTCGAAAAGAAAAAAGCCATCATGAAAAAATCATGGTTGCACAACCCTTTCTTGAATTAATACTACTCGAAATTTTGATGGTTTCGGAAATTTATTAGATGATGACGTCAACTCCGATACAGAAAACGACGACTACCAAAAGAGATGGAGACGTTAACAGAAATTTTCAAAACGGACAAACGGATAGGCCTTTGTTGGATCTTGGTCTCCAAAACGCATAGGTTTGGAGTTATCGTGAAAATGTATGGTTACACACAGACTTCTCTAACTCAAAACTACTCGTATATTTGATTGTCAAGTCCATAATATCCATTTTGAATTGATAAGAGGACGACTAGCTTGTTTTAGAATATACTCTATTTCTCTCCCGCTCTAACCTCGAACCTAGAGTTTTTTTAGGGTTGTGTGCGCTGTTCTAGGCTCGTTTGTGTGTTGATCAAGCTAGGTCCATAGTCCCTAAAATCGAAATACGAAAGAGCCTTCTCTCATCTTGTTCTCTAATGAATATAATTTTCTGAAATTATTCTTTTTTTTAATTTTCCTTCATTTTGTCTCTCTTTACTACAGTATTTTCTAGTTGCGGTGAGGATATTGACCTATCCGATTAAGAGGCATCCTGACATCCAAATTAGGAGCAAGAAGCAATGAATTATAAGTTGATCAATCATGGTGATCCTGAAGAAGACATAGACTCTGAAGCGGATTCAAGTACTTCCTACATTTAACATTTTAAGTTTGTTAAATATTCATTAACTTCTATATCGTATTGTTTTGAACTAGTTGACGACAAAAAATACGATGCTCGAAAAGAAAAAAGCCATCATGAAAAAATCATGGTTGCACAACCCTTTCTTAAATGAATACTATTCGAAATTTTGATGGTTTGGGAAATTTATTAGATGATGACGTCAACTCCGATACAAAAAACGACGACTACCAGAAGAGATGGAGACGTTAACATAAATTTTCAAAATAGACTTACGGATAGGCCTTTGTTGGTTCTTGGTCTCCAAAATGCATAGGTTTGGAGTTATCGAGAAAATGTATGGTTGCACACCTACTTCTCTAACTCAAAACTACTCGTATATTTGATTGTCAAGTCCATAATATCCATTTTGAATTGATAAGAGGGCAGCTAGCTTGTTTTAGAATATACTCTAATTCGCTCCCGCTCTAACCTCGAACCTAGAGTTTTTGAGGGTTGTGTGCGCTGTTCTAGGCTCTTTTGTGTGTTGATCAAGCTAGCTCCATAGTCCCTAAAACCGAAATACGAAAGAGTCTTCTCTCATGTTGTTCTCTAATGAATATAATTTTAAGAAATTATTCTTGTTTTTAATTTTCCTTCATTTTGTCTCTCTTTACTATAGTATGTTATAGTTGCGGTGAGGATATTGACCTATCCGATTAAGAGGCATCCTGACATCCAAATTAGGAGCAAGAAGCAATGAATTATAAGTTGATCAATCATGGTGATCCTTAAGAAGACATAGACTCTGAAGCTGATTCAAGTACTTCATATATTTAACATTTTAAGTTTGTTAAATATTCATTAACTTCTATATCGTATTGTTTTGAACTAGTTGACGAGAAAAAAATAAGATGCTCGAAAAGAAAAAAAACCATCATGAAAAAATCATGGTTGCACGACTCTTTCTTGAATTAATACTACTCGAAATTTTGATGGTTTGGGAAATTTATTAGATGATGACGTCAACTCCGATACAGAAAACGACGACTACCAGAAGAGATGGAGACGTTAACAGAAATTTTCAAAACGGACAAACGGATAGGCCTTTATTGGATCTTGGTCTCCAAAATGCATAGGTTTGGAGTTATCGTGAAAATGTATGGTTACACACAGACTTCTCTAACTCAAAACTACTCGTATATTTGACTGTCAAGTCCATAATATCCATTTTGAATTGATAAGAGGACAGCTAGCTTGTTTTAGAATATACTCTATTTCTCTCCTGCTCTAACCTCGAACCTAGAGTTTTTTGAGGGTTGTGTGCGCTGTTCTAGGCTCGTTTGTGTGTTGATCAAGCTAGGTCCATAGTCCATAAAATCGAAATACGAAAGAGCCTTCTCTCATCTTGTTCTCTAATGAATATAATTTTCTGAAATTATTGTTTTTTTTAAGTTTCCTTCATTTTGTCTCTCTTTACTACAGTATGTTCTAGTTGCGGTGAGGATATTGACCTATCCGATTAAGAGGCATCCTGACATCCAAATTAGGAGCAAGAAGCAATGAATTATAAGTTGATCAATCATGGTGACCCTGAAGAAGACATAGACTCTGAAGCTAATTCAAGTACTTCATACATTTAACATTTTAAGTTTGTTAAATATTCATTAACTTCTATATCGTATTGTTTTGAACTAGTTGACGAGAAAAAAATATGATGCTCGAAAAGAAAAAAGCCATCATGAAAAAATCATGGTTGCACAACCCTCTCTTAAATGAATACTACTCGAAATTTTGATGGTTTGGGAAATTTATTAGATGATGACGTAAACTCCGATACAAAAAACGACGACTACCAGAAGAGATGGAGACATTACCAGAAATTTTCAAAATAGACTTACGGATAGGCCTTTGTTGGTTCTTGGTCTCCAAAATGCATAGGTTTGGAGTTATCGAGAAAATGTATGGTTGCACACCTACTTCTCTAACTCAAAACTACTCGTATATTTGATTGTCAAGTCCATAATATCCATTTTGAATTGATAAGAGGACAGCTAGCTTGTTTTAGAATATACTCTAATTCGCTCCCGCTCTAACCTCGAAGCTAGAGTTTTTGAGGGTTGTGTGCGCTGTTCTAGGCTCTTTTGTGTGTTGATCAAGCTAGCTCCATAGTCCCTAAAACCGAAATACAAAAGAGTCTTCTCTCATGTTGTTCTCTAATGAATATAATTTTCAGAAATTATTTTTTTTTAATTTTCCTTCATTTTGTCTCTCTTTACTACTGTATGTGCTAGTTGCGGTGAGGATATTGCCCTATCCGATTAAGAGGCATCCTGACATCCAAATTAGGAGCAAGAAGCAATGAATTATAAGTTGAACAATCATGGCGATCCTGAGGAAGACATAGACTCTGAAGCGGATTCAAGTACTTTATAGATTTAACATTTTAGGTTTGTTAAATATTCATTAACTTCTATATCGTATTGTTTTGAACTAATTGATGAGAAAAAAATACAATGCTCGAATAGAAAAAAGCCATCATGAAAAAATCATGGTTGCACAACCTTTTCTTAAATTAATACTACTCGAAATTTTGATGGTTTGGGAAATTTATTAGATGATGACGTCAACTCCGATACAGAAAATAACTACTACTACAAGAGATAGAGACGTTAACAGAAATTTTTAAAACGGACAAACGGATATGTCTTTATTGATTCTTGGTCTCCAAAATGCATAGGTTTGGAGTTATCGAGAAAATGTATGGTTGCACACCGACTTCTCTAACTTAAAACTACTCGTATATTTGAATGTCAAGTCCATAATATCCATTTTGAATTGATAAGAGGACAGCTAGCTTGTTTTAGAATATACTCTATTTCGCTCCCGCTCTAACCTCGAACCTAGAGTTTTTTTAGGGTTGTGTGCGCCGTTCTAGGCTCTTTTGTGTGTTGATCAAGCTAGCTCCATAGTCCCAAAAATCGAAATACGAAAGAGCCTTCTCTCATCTTGTTCTCTAATGAATATAATTTTCGAAATTATTCTTTTTTTAATTTTCCTTCATTTTGTCTCTCTTTACTACTGTATGTGCTAGTTGCGGTGAGGATATTGACCTATCCGATTAAGAGGCATCCTGACATCGAAATTAGGAGCAAGAAGCAATGAATTATAAGTTGATCAATCATGGCGATCCTGAAGAAGACATAGACTCTGAAGCTGATTAAAGTATTCATATATTTAACATTTTAAGTTTGTTAAATATTCATTAACTTCTATATCGAATTGTTTTGAACTAGTTGACAAGAAAAAAATACGGTGCTCGAAAAGAAAAAAGCCATCATGAAAAAATCATGGTTGCACAACTCTTTCTTAAATTAATACTACTCGAAATTTTGATGGTTTGGGAAATTTATTAGATGATGACGTCAACTCCGATACAGAAAACGACGACTACCTAGAAGAGATGGAGACGTTAACGAAATTTTCAAAACGGACAAACGGATAGGCCTTTGTTGGTTCTTGGTCTCCAAAATGCATAGGTTTGGAGTTATCAAGAAAATGTATGGTTGCACACCGACTTCTCTAACCCAAAACTACTCGTATATTTGATTGTCAAGTCCATAATATCCATTTTGAATTGATAAGAGGACAGCTAGCTTGTTTTAGAATATACTCTATTTCGCTCCCGCTCTAACCCCGAACCTAGAGTTTTTTAGGGTTGTGTGCGCTGTTCTAGGCTCTTTTGTGTGTTGATCAAGCTAGCTCCATAGTCCCAAAAATCGAAATACGAAAGAGCCTTCTCTCATCTTGTTCTCTAATCAATATGATTTTCTGAAATTATTCTTTTTTTAATTTTCCTTCATTTTGTCTCTCTTTACTACTGTATGTGCTAGTTGCGGTGAGGATATTGACCTATCCGATTAAGAGGCATCCTGACATCCAAATTAGGAGCAAGAAGCAATGAATTATAAGTTGATCAATCATGGCGATCCTGAAGAAGACATAGACTCTAAAGAGATTCAAGTACTTCATAGATTTAATATTTTAAGTCTGTTAAATATTCAATAACTTCTATATTGTATTGTTTTGAACTAGTTGATGAGATGGAAATACGATGTTCGAAAAGAAAAAAGCCATCATGAAAAAATCATGGTTGCACAACCCTTTCTTAAATTAATACTACTCGAAATTTTGATGGTTTGGGAAATTTATTAGATGATGACGTCAACTCCGATACAGAAAACGACGACTATTAGAAGAGTTGGATACGTTAACAGAAATTTTCAAAACGGACAAACGGATAGGCCTTTGTAGGTTCTTGGTCTCCAAATAGCATAGGTTTGGAGTTATCGAGAAAATGTATGGTTGCACACCGACTTCTCTAACCCAAAACTACTCGTATATTTGATTGTCAAGTCCATAATATCCATTTTGAATTGATAAGAGGACAGCTAGCTTGTTTTAGAATATACTCTATTTCGCTCCCGCTCTAACCCCGAACCTAGAGTTTTTTTAGGGTTGTGTGCGCTGTTCTAGGCTCTTTTGTGTGTTGATCAAGCTAGCTCCATAGTCCCAAAAATCGAAATACGAAAGAGCCTTCTCTCATCTTGTTCTCTAATCAATATGATTTTCTGAAATTATTCTTTTTTTAATTTTCCTTCATTTTGTCTCTCTTTACTACCGTATGTGCTAGTTGCGGTGAGGATATTGACCTATCCGATTAAGAGGCATCCCGACATCGAAATTAGGAGCAAGAAGCAATGAATTATAAGTTGATCAATCATGGCGATCCCGAAGAAGACATAGACTCGAAGCCGATTAAAGTATTCATATATTTAACATTTTAAGTTTGTTAAATATTCATTAACTTCTATATCGAATTGTTTTGAACTAGTTGACAAGAAAAAAATACGGTGCTCGAAAAGAAAAAAGCCATCATGAAAAAATCATGGTTGCACAACTCTTTCTTAGATTAATACTACTCGAAATTTTGATGGTTTGGGAAATTTATTAGATGATGACGTCAACTCCGATACAGAAAACGACGACTACCGAAGAGATGGAGACGTTAACCGAAATTTTCAAAACGACAAACGGATAGGCCTTTGTTGGTTCTTGGTCTCCAAAATGCATAGGTTTGGAGTTATCGAGAAAATGTATGGTTGCACACCGACTTCTCTAACCCAAAACTACTCGTATATTTGATTGTCAAGTCCGTAATATCCATTTTGAATTGATAAGAGGACAGCTAGCTTGTTTTAGAATATACTCTATTTCGCTCCCGCTCTAACCCCGAACCTAGAGTTTTTTTAGGGTTGTGTGCGCTGTTCTAGGCTCTTTTGTGTGTTGATCAATCTAGGTCCATAGTCCCTAAAATCGAAATACGAAAGAGCCTTCTCTCATATTGTTCTCTAATGAATATAATTTTCAGAAATTATTCTTTTTTTAATTTTCCTTCATTTTGTCTCTCTTTACTACTGTATGTGCTAGTTGCGGTGAGGATATTGACCTATCCGATTAAGAGGCATCTTGACATCCAAATTAGGAGCAAGAAGCAATGAATTATAAGTTGATCAATCATGGCGATCCTGAAGAAGACATAGACTCTAAAGAGATTCAAGTACTTCATAGATTTAATATTTTAAGTTTGTTAAATATTCAATAACTTCTATATTGTATTGTTTTGAACTAGTTGATGAGATGAAAATACGATGTTCGAAAAGAAAAAAGCCATCATGAAAAAATCATGGTTGCACAACCCTTTCTTAAATTAATACTACTCGAAATTTTGATGGTTTGGGAAATTTATTAGATGATGACGTCAACTCCGATACAGAAAATGACGACTATTAGAAGAGTTGGAGACGTTAACAGAAATTCTCAAAACGGACAAACGGATAGGCCTTTGTAGGTTCTTGGTCTCCAAATAGCATAGGTTTGGAGTTATCGAGAAAATGTATGGTTGCACACCGACTTCTCTAACCCAAAACTATTCGTATATTTAATTGTCAAGTCCATAATATCCATTTTGAATTGATAAGAGGACAGCTAGCTTGTTTTAGAATATACTCTATTTCGCTCCCGCTCTAACCCCGAACCTAGAGTTTTTTTAGGGTTGTGTGCGCTGTTCTAGGCTCTTTTGTGTGTTGATCAATCTAGGTCCATAGTCCCTAAAATCGAAATACGAAAGAGCCTTCTCTCATATTGTTCCCTAATGAATATAATTTTCAGAAATTATTCTTTTTTTAATTTTCCTTCATTTTGTCTCTCTTTACTACTGTATGTGCTAGTGCGGTGAGGATATTGACCTATCCGATTAAGAGGCATCTTGACATCCAAATTAGGAGCAAGAAGCAATGAATTATAAGTTGATCAATCATGGCGATCCTGAAGAAGACATAGACTCTAAAGAGATTCAAGTACTTCATAGATTTAATATTTTAAGTTTGTTAAATATTCAATAACTTCTATATTGTATTGTTTTGAACTAGTTGATGAGATGGAAATACGATGTTCGAAAAGAAAAAAGCCATCATGAAAAAATTATGGTTGCACAACCCTTTCTTAAATTAATACTACTCGAAATTTTGATGGTTTGGGAAATTTATTAGATGATGACGTCAACTCCGATACAGAAAATGACGACTATTAGAAGAGTTGGAGACGTTAACAGAAATTTTCAAAACGGACAAACGGATAGGCCTTTGTAGGTTCTTGGTCTCCAAATAGCATAGGTTTGGAGTTATCGAGAAAATGTATGGTTGCACACCGACTTCTCTAACCCAAAACTACTCGTATATTTGATTGTCAAGTCCATAATATCCATTTTGAATTGATAAGAGGACAGCTAGCTTGTTTTAGAATATACTCTATTTCGCTCCCGCTCTAACCCCGAACCTAGAGTTTTTTTAGGGTTGTGTGCGCTGTTCTAGGCTCTTTTGTGTGTTGATCAAGCTAGCTCCATAGTCCCTAAAATCGAAATACGAAAGAGCCTTCTCTCATCTTGTTCTCTAATGAATATAATTTTCAGAAATCATTCTTTTTTTAATTTTCCTTCATTTTGTCTTTCTTTACTACTGTATGTGCTAGTTGCGGTGAGGATATTGACCTATCCGATTAAGAGGCATCCTGACATCCAAATTAGGAGCAAGAAGCAATGAATTATAAGTTGATCAATCATGGCGATCCTGAAGAAGACATAAACTCTGAAGCTGATTAAAGTATTCATATATTTAACATTTTAAGTTTGTTAAATATTCATTAACTTCTATATCGAATTGTTTTGAACTAGTTGACAAGAAAAAAATACGGTGCTCGAAAAGAAAAAAGCCATCATGAAAAAATCATGGTTGCACAACTCTTTCTTAAATTAATACTACTCGAAATTTTGATGGTTTGGGAAATTTATTAGATGATGACGTCAACTCCGATACAGAAAACGACGACTACCAGAAGAGATGGAGACGTTAACAGAAATTTTCAAAACGGACAAACGGATAGGCCTTTGTTGGTTCTTGGTCTCCAAAATGCATAGGTTTGGAGTTATCAAGAAAATGTATGGTTGCACACCGACTTCTCTAACCCAAAACTACTCGTATATTTGATTGTCAAGTCCATAATATCCATTTTGAATTGATAAGAGGACAGCTAGCTTGTTATAGAATATACTCTATTTCGCTCCCGCTCTAACCATGAACCTAGAGTTTTTTTAGGGTTGTGTGCGCTGTTCTAGGCTCTTTTGTGTGTTGATCAATCTAGGTCCATAGTCCCTAAAATCGAAATACGAAAGAGCCTTCTCTCATGTTGTTCTCTAATGAATATAATTTTCAGAAATTATTCTTTTTTTAATTTTCCTTCATTTTGTCTCTCTTTACTACTGTATGTGCTAGTTGCGGTGAGGATATTGACCTATCCGATTAAGAGGCATCTTGACATCCAACTTAGGAGCAAGAAGCAATGAATAATAAGTTGATCAATCATGGCGATCCTGAAGAAGACATAGACTCTAAAGAGATTCAAGTACTTCATAGATTTAATATTTTAAGTTTGTTAAATATTCATTAACTTCTATACTGTATTGTTTTGAACTAGTTGATGAGATGAAAATACGATGTTCGAAAAGAAAAAAGCCATCATGAAAAAATCATGGTTGCACAACCCTTTCTTAAATTAATATTACTCGAAATTTTGATGGTTTGGGAAATTTATTAGATGATGACGTCAACTCCGATACAGAAAACGACGACTATTAGAAGAGTTGGAGACGTTAACAGAAATTTTCAAAACGGACAAACGGATAGGCCTTTGTAGGTTCTTGGTCTCCAAATAGCATAGGTTTGGAGTTATCGAGAAAATGTATGGTTGCACACCGACTTCTCTAACCCAAAACTACTCGTATATTTGATTGTCAAGTCCATAATATCCATTTTGAATTGATAAGAGGACAGCTAGCTTGTTTTAGAATATACTCTATTTCGCTCCCGCTCTAACCCCGAACCTAGAGTTTTTTTAGGGTTGTGTGCGCTGTTCTAGGCTCTTTTGTGTGTTGATCAATCTAGGTCCATAGTCCCTAAAATCGAAATACGAAAGAGCCTTCTCTCATGTTGTTTCCTAATGAATATAATTTTCAGAAATTATTCTTTTTTTAATTTTCCTTCATTTTGTCTCTCTTTACTACTGTATGTGCTAGTTGCGGTGAGGATATTGACCTATCCGATTAAGAGGCATCCTGACATCCAAATTAGGAGCAAGAAGCAATGAATTATAAGTTGATCAATCATGGCGATCCTGAAGAAGACATAGACTCTGAAGCTAATTGAAGTACTTCATATATTTAACATTTTAAGTTTGTTAAATATTCATTAACTTCTATATCGTATTGTTTTGAACTAGTTGACGAGAATAAAATACGATGCTCGAAAAGAAAAAAGCCATCATGAAAAAGTCATGGTTGCACAACCCTTTCTTAAATTAATACTAATCGAAATTTTGATGGTTTGGGAAATTTATTAGATGATGACGTCAACTCCGATAAAAAAAATGACGACTATCAGAAGAGATGGAGACATTAACAGAAATTTTCAAAATGGACAAACGAATAGGCCTATGTTGGTTCTTGGTCTCCAAAATGCATAGGTTTGGAGTTACCGAGAAAATGTATGGTTGCACACCGACTTCTCTAACCCAAAACTACTCGTATATTTGATTGTCAAGTCCATAATATCAATTTTGAATTGATAAGAGGACAGCTAGCTTGTTTTAGAATATACTCTAATTCGCTCCCGCTCTAACCTCGAAGCTAGAGTTTTTGAGGGTTGTGTGCGCTGTTCTAGGCTCTTTTGTGTGTTGATCAAGCTAGCTCCATAGTCCCTAAAACCGAAATACAAAAGAGTCTTCTCTCATCTTGTTCTCTAATGAATATAATTTTCAGAAATTATTCTTTTTTTAATTTTCCTTCATTTTATCTCTCTTTACTACTGTATGTGCTAGTTGCGGTGAGGATATTGACCTATCCGATTAAGAGGCAACCTGACATCCAAATTAGGAGCAAGAAGCAAAGAATTATAAGTTGATCAATCTTGGCGATCCTGAAGAAGACATAACCTCTGAAGCTAATTCAAGTACCTTATATATTTAACATTTTAAGTTTGTTAAATGTTCATTAACTTCTATATCGTATTGTTTTCAACTAGTTGACGAGAATAAAATACGATGCTCGAAAAGAAAAAAGCCATCATGAAAAAGTCATGGTTGCACAACCCTTTCTTAAATTAATACTAATCGAAATTTTGATGGTTTGGGAAATTTATTAGATGATGACGTCAACTCCGATAAAAAAAACGACGACTATCAGAAGAGATGGAGACATTAACAGAAATTTTCAAAATGGACAAACGAATAGGCCTATGTTGGTTCTTGGTTTCCAAAATGCATAGGTTTGGAGTTACCGAGAAAATGTATGGTTGCACACCGACTTCTCTAACTCAAAACTACACGTATATTTGATTGTCAAGTCCATAATATCCATTTTGAATTGATAAGAGGACAACTAGCTTGTTTTAGAATATACTCTATTTCGCTCCCGATCTAACCTCAAACGTAGAGTTTTTTTAGGGTTGTGTGCGCTGTTCTAGGCTCTTTTGTGTGTTGATAAAGCTAGCTCCATAGTCCCTAAAATCGAAATACGAAAGAGCCTTCTCTCATCTTGTTCTCTAATGAATATAATTTTCGAAATTATTCTTTTTTTAATTTTCCTTCATTTTGTCTCTCTTTACTACTGTATGTGCTAGTTGCGGTGAGGATATTGACCTATCCGATTAAGAGGCATCTTGACATCCAACTTAGGAGCAAGAAGCAATGAATTATAAGTTGATCAATCATGGCGATCCTGAAGAAGACATAGACTCTAAAGAGATTCAAGTACTTCATAGATTTAATATTTTAAGTTTGTTAAATATTCAATAACTTCTATATTGTATTGTTTTGAACTAGTTGATGAGATGAAAATACGATGTTCGAAAAGAAAAAAGCCATCATGAAAAAATCATGGTTGCACAACCCTTTCTTAAATTAATACTACTCGAAATTTTGATGGTTTGGGAAATTTATTAGATGATGACGTCAACTCCGATACTGAAGACGACAACTATCAGAAGAGATGATGACGTTAACAAAAATTTTCAAAACGGACAAACGAAACGGCCTTTGTTGGTTCTTGGTCTCCAAAATGCATAGGTTTGGAGTTATCAAGAAAATGTATGGTTGCACACCGACTTCTCTCACTCAAAACTGCTCGTATATTTGATTGTCAAGTCCATAATATCAATTTTGAATTGATAAGAGGACATCTAACTTGTTTTAGAATATACTCTATTTCTCTCCCGCTCTAACCTTGAACCTAGAGTTTTTTTAGGGTTGTGTGCGCTGTTCTAGGATCTTTTGTGTGTTGATCAAGCTAGCTCCATAGTCCCTAAAATCGAAATACGAAAGAGCCTTCTCTCATGATGTTCTCTAATGAAAATAATTTTCAGAAATTATTCTTTTTTTAATTTTCCTTCATTTTGTCTCTCTTTACTATTGTATCTGCTAGTTGCGGTGAGGATATTGACCTATCCGATTAAGAGGCATCCTGACATCCAAATTAGGAGCAAGAAGCAACGAATTATAAGTTGATCAATCTTCGCGATCCCGAAGAAGACATAGACTCTTAAGCGGATTCAAGTACTTCATAGATTTAACATTTTAAGTTTGTTAAATATTCATTAACTTCTATATCGTATTGTTTTGAACTAGTTGACGAGAATAAAATACGATGCTCGAAAAGAAAAAAGCCATCATGAAAAAGTCATGGTTGCACAACCCTTTCTTAAATTAATACTAATCGAAATTTTGATGGTTTGGGAAATTTATTAGATGATGACGTCAACTCCGATACAAAAAACGACGACTATCAGAAGAGATGGAGACGTTAACAGAAATTTTCAAAATGGACAAACGAATAGGCCTATGTTGGTTCTTGGTCTCCAAAATGCATAGGTTTGGAGTTACCGAGAAAATGTATGGTTGCACACCGACTTCTCTAACTCAAAACTACACGTATATTTGATTGTCAAGTCCATAATATCCATTTTGAATTGATAAGAGGACAACTAGCTTGTTTTAGAATATACTCTATTTCGCGCCCGATCTAACCTCAAACGTAGAGTTTTTTTAGGGTTGTGTGCGCTGTTCTAGGCTCTTTTGTGTGTTGATCAAGCTAGCTCCATAGTCCCTAAAATCGAAATACGAAAGAGCCTTCTCTCTTCTTGTTCTCTAATGAATATAATTTTCAGAAATTATTCTTTTTTTAATTTTCCTTCATTATGTCTCTCTTTACTATTGTATGTGCTAGTTGAGGTGAGGATATTGACCTAATCGATTAAGAGGCATCCTGAGATCCAAATTAGGAGCAAGAAGCAATGAATTATAAGTTGATCAATCATGGCGATCCTGAAGAAGACATGGACTCTGAAGCAGATTCCAGTACTTCATAGATTTAACATTTTAAGTTTGTTAAATATTTATTAACTTCTATATCGTATTGTTTTGAACTAGTTGATGAGAAAAAAATACGATGTTCGAAAAGAAAAAAGTCATCATGAAAAAATCATGGTTGCACAACCCTTTCTTAAATTAATACTACTTGAAATTTTGATGGTTTGGGAAATTTATTACATGATGACGTCAACTCCGATACTGAAGACGACGACTATCAGAAGAGATGATGACGTTAACCAAAATTTTCAAAACGGACAAACGAATAGGCCTTTGTTGGTTCTTGGTCTCCAAAATGCATAGGTTTGGAGTTATCGAGAAAATGTATGGTTGCACACCGACTTCTCTCACTCAAAACTGCTCGTATATTTGATTGTCAAGTCCATAATATCAATTTTGAATTGATAAGAGGACACAACTGAGAATTTACTCTATTTCTCTCCCGCTCTAACCTTGAACCTAGAGTTTTTTTAGGGTTGTGTGCGCCGTTCTAGGATCTTTTGTGTGTTGATCAAGCTAGCTCCATAGTCCCTAAAATCGAAATACGAAAGAGCCTTCTCTCATGATGTTCTCTAATGAAAATAATTTTCGAAATTATTCTTTTTTTAATTTTCCTTCATTTTGTCTCTCTTTACTATTGTATCTGCTAGTTGCGGTGAGGATATTGACCTATCCGATTAAGAGGCATCCTGACATCCAAATTAGGAGCAAGAAGCAACGAATTATAAGTTGATCAATCTTCGCGATCCTGAAGAAGACATAGACTCTTAAGCGGATTCAAGTACTTCATAGATTTAACATTTTAAGTTTGTTAAATATTCATTAACTTCTATATCGTATTGTTTTGAACTAGTTGACGAGAATAAAATACGATGCTCGAAAAGAAAAAAGCCATCATGAAAAAGTCATGGTTGCACAACCCTTTCTTAAATTAATACTAATCGAAATTTTGATGGTTTGGGAAATTTATTAGATGATGACGTCAACTCCGATACAAAAAACGACGACTATAGAAGAGATGGAGACGTTAACAGAAATTTTCAAAATGGACAAACGAATAGGCCTATGTTGGTTCTTGGTCTCCAAAATGCATAGGTTTGGAGTTACCGAGAAAATGTATGGTTGCACACCGACTTCTCTAACTCAAAACTACACGTATATTTGATTGTCAAGTCCATAATATCCATTTTGAATTGATAAGAGGACAACTAGCTTGTTTTAGAATATACTCTATTTCGCGCCCGATCTAACCTCAAACGTAGAGTTTTTTTAGGGTTGTGTGCGCTGTTCTAGGCTCTTTTGTGTGTTGATCAAGCTAGCTCCATAGTCCCTAAAATCGAAATACGAAAGAGCCTTCTCTCTTCTTGTTCTCTAATGAATATAATTTTCAGAAATTATTCTTTTTTTAATTTTCCTTCATTATGTCTCTCTTTACTATTGTATGTGCTAGTTGAGGTGAGGATATTGACCTAATCGATTAAGAGGCATCCTGAGATCCAAATTAGGAGCAAGAAGCAATGAATTATAAGTTGATCAATCATGGCGATCCTGAAGAAGACATGGACTCTGAAGCAGATTCCAGTACTTCATAGATTTAACATTTTAAGTTTGTTAAATATTTATTAACTTCTATATCGTATTGTTTTGAACTAGTTGATGAGAAAAAAATACGATGTTCGAAAAGAAAAAAGTCATCATGAAAAAATCATGGTTGCACAACCCTTTCTTAAATTAATACTACTTGAAATTTTGATGGTTTGGGAAATTTATTACATGATGACGTCAACTCCGATGCGAAGACGACGACTATCAGAAGAGATGATGACGTTAACCAAAATTTTCAAAACGGACAAACGAATAGGCCTTTGTTGGTTCTTGGTCTCCAAAATGCATAGGTTTGGAGTTATCGAGAAAATGTATGGTTGCACACCGACTTCTCTCACTCAAAACTGCTCGTATATTTGATTGTCAAGTCCATAATATCAATTTTGAATTGATAAGAGGACAGCAGAATTTACTCTATTTCTCTCCCGCTCTAACCTTGAACCTAGAGTTTTTTTAGGGTTGTGTGCGCTGTTCTAGGATCTTTTGTGTGTTGATCAAGCTAGCTCCATAGTCCCTAAAATCGAAATGCAAAAGAACCTTCTCTCATGCTGTTCTCTAATGAAAATAATTTTCAGAAATGATTCTTTTTTTAATTTTCCTTCATTTTGTCTCTCTTTACTATTGTATCTCCGCTAGTTGCGGTGAGGATATTGACCTATCCGATTAAGAGGCATCCCGACATCCAAATTAGGAGCAAGAAGCAACGAATTATAAGTTGATCAATCTTCGCGATCCCGAAGAAGACATAGACTCTTAAGCGGATTCAAGTACTTCATAGATTTAACATTTTAAGTTTGTTAAATATTCATTAACTTCTATATCGTATTGTTTTGAACTAGTTGACGAGAATAAAATACGATGCTCGAAAAGAAAAAAGCCATCATGAAAAAGTCATGGTTGCACAACCCTTTCTTAAATTAATACTAATCGAAATTTTGATGGTTTGGGAAATTTATTAGATGATGACGTCAACTCCGATACAAAAAACGACGACTATCGAAGAGATGCGGACGTTAACGAAATTTTCAAAATGGACAAACGAATAGGCCTATGTTGGTTCTTGGTCTCCAAAATGCATAGGTTTGGAGTTACCGAGAAAATGTATGGTTGCACACCGACTTCTCTAACTCAAAACTACACGTATATTTGATTGTCAAGTCCATAATATCCATTTTGAATTGATAAGAGGACAACTAGCTTGTTTTAGAATATACTCTATTTTGCGCCCGATCTAACCTCAAACGTAGAGTTTTTTTAGGGTTGTGTGCGCTGTTCTAGGCTCTTTTGTGTGTTGATCAAGCTAGCTCCATAGTCCATAAAATCGAAATACGAAAGAGCCTTCTCTCATCTTGTTCTCTAATCAATATAATTTTCAGAAATTATTCTTTTTTTAATTTTCCTTCATTATGTCTCTCTTTACTATTGTATGTGCTAGTTGAGGTGAGGATATTGACCTAATCGATTAAGAGGCATCCCGAGATCCAAATTAGGAGCAAGAAGCAATGAATTATAAGTTGATCAATCATGGCGATCCTGAAGAAGACATGGACTCTGAAGCGGATTCCAGTACTTCATAGATTTAACATTTTATGTTTGTTAAATATTTATTAACTTCTATATCGTATTGTTTTGAACAAGTTGATGAGAAAAAAATACGATGTTCGAAAAGAAAAAAGCCATCATGAAAAAATCATGGTTGCACAACCCTTTCTTAAATTAATACTACTTGAAATTTTGATGGTTTGGGAATTTATTACATGATGACGTGAACTCCGATACTGAAGACGACGACTATCAGAAGAGATGATGTCGTTAACAAAAATTTTCAAAACGGACAAACGAATAGGCCTTTGTTGGTTCTTGGTCTCCAAAATGCATAGGTTTGGAGTTATCGAGAAAATGTATGGTTGCACACCGACTTCTCTCACTCAAAACTACTCGTATATTTGATTGTCAAGTCCATAATATCAATTTTGAATTGATAAGAGGACAGCAGAATATACTCTATTTCTCTCCCGCTCTAACCTTGAACCTAGAGTTTTTTTAGGGTTGTGTGCGCTGTTCTAGGATCTTTTGTGTGTTGATCAAGCTAGCTCCATAGTCCCTAAAATCGAAATACAAAAGAACCTTCTCTCATGATGTTCTCTAATGAAAATAATTTTCAGAAATGATTCTTTTTTTAATTTTCCTTCATTTTGTCTCTCTTTACTATTGTATCTGCTAGTTGCGGTGAGGATATTGACCTATCCGATTAAGAGGCATCCTGACATCCAAATTAGGAGCAAGAAGCAACGAATTATAAGTTGATCAATCTTCGCGATCCTGAAGAAGACATAGACTCGTAAGCGGATTCAAGTACTTCATAGATTTAACATTTTAAGTTTGTTAAATATTCATTAACTTCTATATCGTATTGTTTTGAACTAGTTGATGAGAATAAAATACGATGCTCGAAAAGAAAAAAGCCATCATGAAAAAGTCATGGTTGCACAACCCTTTCTTAAATTAATACTAATCGAAATTTTGATGGTTTGGGAAATTTATTAGATGATGACGTCAACTCCGATACAAAAAACGACGACTATCGAAGAGATGGAGACGTTAACGTAAATGTTCAAAATGGACAAACGAATAGGCCTATGTTGGTTCTTGGTCTCCAAAATGCATAGGTTTGGAGTTACCGAGAAAATGTATGGTTGCACACCGACTTCTCTAACTCAAAACTACACGTATATTTGATTGTCAAGTCCATAATATCCATTTTGAATTGATAAGAGGACAACTAGCTTGTTTTAGAATATACTCTATTTCGCTCCCGATCTAACCTCAAACCTAGAGTTTTTTTAGGGTTGTGAGCGCTGTTCTAGGCTCTTTTGTGTGTTGATCAAGCTAGCTCCATAGTCCCTAAAATCGAAATACGAAAGAGCCTTCTCTCATCTTGTTCTCTAATGAATATAATTTTCGAAATTATTCTTTTTTTAATTTTCCTTCATTATGTCTCTCTTTACTATTGTATGTGCTAGTTGAGGTGAGGATATTGACCTAATCGATTAAGAGGCATCCCGAGATCCAAATTAGGAGCAAGAAGCAATGAATTATAAGTTGATCAATCATGGCGATCTGAAGAAGACATGGACTCGAAGCGATTCCAAGTACTTCATAGATTTAACATTTTAAGTTTGTTAAATATTTATTAACTTCTATATCGTATTGTTTTGAACTAATTGATGAGAAAAAAATACGATGTTCGAAAAGAAAAAAGTCATCATGAAAAAATCATGGTTGCACAACCCTTTCTTAAATTAATACTACTTGAAATTTTGATGGTTTGGGAAATTTATTAGATGATGACGTCAACTTCGATACTGAAGACGACGACTATCAGAAGAGATGATGACGTTAACAAAAATTTTCAAAACGGACAAACGAATAGGCCTTTGTTGGTTCTTGGTCTCCAAAATGCATAGGTTTGGAGTTATCGAGAAAATGTATGGTTGCACACCGACTTCTCTCACTCAAAACTGCTCGTATATTTGATTGTCAAGTCCATAATATCAATTTTGAATTGATAAGAGGACAGCAGAATATACTCTATTTCTCTCCCGCTCTAACCTTGAACCTAGAGTTTTTTTAGTGTTGTGTGCGCTGTTCTAGGATCTTTTGTGTGTTGATCAAGCTAGCTCCATAGTCCCTAAAATCGAAATACAAAAGAACCTTCTCTCATGATGTTCTCTAATGAAAATAATTTTCAGAAATGATTCTTTTTTTATTTTTCCTTCATTTTGTCTCTCTTTACTATTGTATCTGCTAGTTGCGGTGAGGATATTGACCTATCCGATTAAGAGGCATCCTGACATCCAAATTAGGAGCAAGAAGCAACGAATTATAAGTTGATCAATCTTCGCGATCTGAAGAAGACATAGACTCGTAAGCGGATTCAAGTACTTCATAGATTTAACATTTTAAGTTTGTTAAATATTCATTAACTTCTATATCGTATTGTTTTGAACTAGTTGACGAGAATAAAATACGATGCTCGAAAAGAAAAAAGCCATCATGAAAAAGTCATGGTTGCACAACCCTTTCTTAAATTAATACTAATCGAAATTTTGATGGTTTGGGAAATTTATTAGATGATGACGTCAACTCCGATACAAAAAACGACGACTATCAGAAGAGATGGAGACGTTAACAGAAATGTTCAAAATGGACAAACGAATAGGCCTATGTTGGTTCTTGGTCTCCAAAATGCATAGGTTTGGAGTTACCGAGAAAATGTATGGTTGCACACCGACTTCTCTAACTCAAAACTACACGTATATTTGATTGTCAAGTCCATAATATCCATTTTGAATTGATAAGAGGACAACTAGCTTGTTTTAGAATATACTCTATTTCGCTCCCGATCTAACCTCAAACCTAGAGTTTTTTTAGGGTTGTGAGCGCTGTTCTAGGCTCTTTTGTGTGTTGATCAAGCTAGCTCCATAGTCCCTAAAATCGAAATACGAAAGAGCCTTCTCTCATCTTGTTCTCTAATGAATATAATTTTCAGAAATTATTCTTTTTTTAATTTTCCTTCATTATGTCTCTCTTTACTATTGTATGTGCTAGTTGAGGTGAGGATATTGACCTAATCGATTAAGAGGCATCCTGAGATCCAAATTAGGAGCAAGAAGCAATGAATTATAAGTTGATCAATCATGGCGATCCTGAAGAAGACATGGACTACGAAGCGATTCCAAGTACTTCATAGATTTAACATTTTAAGTTTGTTAAATATTTATTAACTTCTATATCGTATTGTTTTGAACTAATTGATGAGAAAAAAATACGATGTTCGAAAAGAAAAAAGTCATCATGAAAAAATCATGGTTGCACAACCCTTTCTTAAATTAATACTACTTGAAATTTTGATGGTTTGGGAAATTTATTACATGATGATGTCAACTTCGATACTGAAGACGACGACTATCAGAAGAGATGATGACGTTAAGAAAAATTTTCAAAACGGACAAACGAATAGGCCTTTGTTGGTTCTTGGTCTCCAAAATGCATAGGTTTGGAGTTATCGAGAAAATGTATGGTTGCACACCGACTTCTCTCACTCAAAACTGCTCGTATATTTGATTGTCAAGTCCATAATATCAATTTTGAATTGATAAGAGGACAGCAGAATATACTCTATTTCTCTCCCGCTCTAACCTTGAACCTAGAGTTTTTTTAGGGTTGTGTGCGCTGTTCTAGGATCTTTTGTGTGTTGATCAAGCTAGCTCCATAGTCCCTAAAATCGAAATACAAAAGAACCTTCTCTCATGATGTTCTCTAATGAAAATAATTTTCAGAAATGATTCTTTTTTTAATTTTCCTTCATTTTGTCTCTCTTTACTATTGTATCTGCTAGTTGCGGTGAGGATATTGACCTATCCGATTAAGAGGCATCGACATCCAAATTAGGAGCAAGAAGCAACGAATTATAAGTTGATCAATCTTCGCGATCCTGAAGAAGACATAGACTCGTAAGCGGATTCAAGTACTTCATAGATTTAACATTTTAAGTTTGTTAAATATTCATTAACTTCTATATCGTATTGTTTTGAACTAGTTGACGAGAATAAAATACGATGCTCGAAAAGAAAAAAGCCATCATGAAAAAGTCATGGTTGCACAACCCTTTCTTAAATTAATACTAATCGAAATTTTGATGGTTTGGGAAATTTATTAGATGATGACTTCAACTCCGATACAAAAAACGACGACTATCAGAAGAGATGCAGACGTTAACAGAAATTTTCAAAATGGACAAACGAATAGGCCTATGTTGGTTCTTGGTCTCCAAAATGCATAGGTTTGGAGTTACCGAGAAAATGTATGGTTGATTGTCAAGTCCATAATATCCATTTTGAATTGATAAGACGACAACTAGCTTGTTTTAGAATATACTCTATTTCGCTCCCGATCTAACCTCAAACCTAAAGTTTTTTTAGGGTTGTGTGCGCTGTTCTAGGCTCTTTTGTGTGTTGATCAAGCTAGCTCCATTGTCCCTAAAATCGAAATACGAAAGAGCCTTCTCTCATCTTGTTCTCTAACAAATATAATTTTCAGAAATTATTCTTTTTTTAATTTTCCTTCGTTATGTCTCTCTTTACTATTGTATGTGCTAGTTGAGGTGAGGATATTGACCTAATCGATTAAGAGGCATCCTGAGATCCAAATTAGGAGCAAGAAGCAATGAATTATAAGTTGATCAATCATGGCGATCCTGAAGAAGACATGGACTCTGAAGCAGATTCCAGTACTTCATAGATTTAACATTTTAAGTTTGTTAAATATTTATTAACTTCTATATCGTATTGTTTTGAACTAATTGATGAGAAAAAAATACGATGTTCGAAAAGAAAAAAGTCATCATGAAAAAATCATGGTTGCACAACCCTTTCTTAAATTAATACTACTTGAAATTTTGATGGTTTGGGAATTTATTACATGATGACGTGAACTCCGATACTGAAGACGACGACTATCAGAAGAGATGATGTCGTTAACAAAAATTTTCAAAACGGACAAACGAATAGGCCTTTGTTGGTTCTTGGTCTCCAAAATGCATAGGTTTGGAGTTATCGAGAAAATGTATGGTTGCACACCGACTTCTCTCACTCAAAACTGCTCGTATATTTGATTGTCAAGTCCATAATATCAATTTTGAATTGATAAGAGGATAGCAGAATATACTCTATTTCTCTCCCGCTCTAACCTTGAACCTAGAGTTTTTTTAGGGTTGTGTGCGCTGTTCTAGGATCTTTTGTGTGTTGATCAAGCTAGCTCCATAGTCCCTAAAATCGAAATGCAAAAGAACCTTCTCTCATGATGTTCTCTAATGAAAATAATTTTCAGAAATGATTCTTTTTTTAATTTTCCTTCATTTTGTCTCTCTTTACTATTGTATCTGCTAGTTGCGGTGAGGATATTGACCTATCCGATTAAGAGGCATCCTGACATCCAAATTAGGAGCAAGAAGCAACGAATTATAAGTTGATCAATCTTCGCGATCTGAAGAAGACATAGACTCTTAAGCGGATTCAAGTACTTCATAGATTTAACATTTTAAGTTTGTTAAATATTCATTAACTTCTATATCGTATTGTTTTAAACTAGTTGACGAGAATAAAATACGATGCTCGAAAAGAAAAAAGCCATCATGAAAAAGTCATGGTTGCACAACCCTTTCTTAAATTAATACTAATCGAAATTTTGATGGTTTGGGAAATTTATTAGATGATGACGTCAACTCCGATACAAAAAACGACGACTATTAGAAGACATAGAGACGTTAACAGAAATTTTTAAAACGGACAAAGGAATAGGCCTTTGTTGGTTCTTGGTCTCCAAAATGCATAGGTTTGGAGTTACCGAGAAAATGTATGGTTGCACACCGACTTATCTAACTCAAAACTACACGTATATTTGATTGTCAAGTCCATAATATCCATTTTGAATTGATAAGAGGACAACTAGCTTGTTTTAGAATATACTCTATTTCGCTCCCGATCTAACCTCAAACGTAGAGTTTTTTTAGGGTTGTGTGCGCTGTTCTAGGCTCTTTTGTGTGTTGATCAAGCTAGCTCCATAGTCCCTAAAATCGAAATACGAAAGAGCCTTCTCTCATCTTGTTCTCTAATGAATATAATTTTCAGAAATTATTCTTTTTTTAATTTTCCTTCATTTTGTCTCTCTTTACTCCGTATGTGCTAGTTGCGGTGAGGATATTGACCTATCCGATTAAGAGGCATCCCGACATCCAAATTAGGAGCAAGAAGCAATGAATTATAAGTTGATCAATCATGGCGATCTGAAGAAGACATAGACTCTGAAGCTAATTCAAGTACTTCATATATTTAACATTTTAAGTTTGTTAAATATTCATTAACTTCTATATCGTATTGTTTTGAACTAGTTGACGAGAAAAAAATACGATGCTCGAAAAGAAAATAGTCATCATGAAAAAATCATGGTTGCACAACCCTTTCTTAAATTAATACTACTCGAAATTTTGATGGTTTAGGAACTGACCATCGAAATTCTGAGCATGTTTGATATGGAGGAGGCTGTGTGCAACGATGGATTTTCATGATGTCTCCAAATATATGGATTCCTAAAACAAAGAATCTATAAAGACCCATCCGTTTGTCTGGAGCGAAAACTTCTATTAACTTCCAGATCTCATCCGATAGCCATCTTCTCAGTATCATCGTTGACGTTGGCATCTTGTGTCTTTCACAAATATTTGAAGTTGCGAAGTTTTGAGTTAAGAAATGGTTGTGCAACAATAGTTTTCTCATGATGCATTTTTTTCTTTTAAACCATCACCTTTTTTGTCTTATCAAGTAGTTGAAAACAATAAGATATAGAAGTTGATTAATAGTAAACAAAATTCAAATGTTAAACTTATTAAGTACTTGAATCATCTTTAGGACCGACGAGTTCTCCAACCTCACCGTTAGTTATAAAGCTATCATTTTTTGCTTCTTCATCCAAAATAGGATGTTGGGATGCCTTTTAATCGGATTGGTCGACATCCACACACCAACGCACACTGATAATACTAGAGATTGACAAATTGAATGAAAATCTAACTAAAGAACAAACGGAACGAAATCAAATTCATCAGAATAAGAATGGGAAAAGGCTCTTCCATATTTTGGTGTAGGTACCGAAGAGCTAGTTGGATCTTCATACGAAAGATCCTCGAACTATGCACACAACCTTCGAAAAACACTAGGTTTGAGGTGAGAGCAGGACAAAAATATTATATATTCTAACAGGGCGTCGTTTAGTAATCCCAACAACAAGCAAACTATCCCATTAAAATCATATGAGGGCGAATAGTACACCCCTTTTTACTAATCTAGTTTATTAAAAATTAAAGTTTAAAAAAGCACACAGCCGTTCTCGAGGGAATTTTCAGTTTGCTTTCTGCATTTGGGCCTCTCGTCTACCAGTTCAATTGGATTTTAGCTCCCTTTTAGTTCTGTTTTGACAATTTAGTGCTCTTGGTTTCTTTTTGCATCTCCTTTCTTTTATTTTGGTTCTATGCCAACCAGATCCAAATTCCTTCCCTTAAAGCATAAAAAGGTATTTCTCCTAGTTGTGTATAAAGAAAAAAATAAATAATTTATCCACAAACTACTACAACAACAAGAGAAAAATTGCCTTAACGGCTGGCAGGGGCGCCAAACCATCTACTATATTGTAGTTCACTGTTTTGCCTTCTTTCAATTTGTAACTGTATAACTTAGAATCTTTGTTAATATTGTACTATTAATTATGACTTGATGCAAACGTTAAACTTGGAAGGAAGCTGAAGCTGTTATAAAAGGTTTAAAAAGTTGTTTTTTTGCTTTATTAAGGGAAGATGTAAGTTGTAAAGAGTTTGAGAAAGGAGGTAAGATCATTGTGATTTATCCGCTAACAAATTACAATAACTTGTCCTTTGTTTATGAATTCTGAACTTGAAACTTCATTCCTCTTTGGCAGATCTCGAAGGTCCATCTGATCACAAACTTATATGAATTTGATGGATATGGATTGATTTCTACAAATCTTTAAGATGTAAGTTAGTTTGTTGGCAAATCAATGATGAGTGGATGATAAGTAAATATTTGTTTAATGTTTAATCATGAGTGGATGTGGGGATAACCGTCAGACTCGTGGCGTCCTCGATACCCACAGTATACGAAAGGATGGTTTTGATTTGTTCTCCGAAATACTAACCAGGTTGGATTCGGGTTAATTCGTCGGCAAAAAATGGCGGATTTTAGATATAGGGTATCCGCCTGAATCCAGATCCATTGCCAGTATTGAAGATTAATCTACAATTCTCTAGATTAGTCTCTACAACTCTTACAAAAATTCAACTCCTAACTACCAAATTAATTAAGATGTGATGTGTTAAAATAATTATAATTTTACAAACCACAAATCCTACCTACTACTTGTATCATGGCTATTATAAATAGCCTCACTTGTAACAAAGTGGAGCATGAGTTGAAGAAATAAGAAAGAAGAAGTAGAGAGGCATTTGTGAGTGGTGAGAGTAACGGTCTAAATGACCAAATTGTAATATCCATAAATTTGAGTGATCAATTGAGTGAGTTATCAAAATACTCTCTGTTCGATTCTAAATTCCCCTACATTTCCGCTAACTCCCCAACAGCCAAGACATAGTATGTCCGTAATGTTGTTGTAGCTGAAAAAAGAGATGTGCAAGAATAAATCATATATAGAGTACATGTGGTACTTATAGATTAGTGGAGGATGTCAATCATATATAAAGAGTACATGTGGCACCTAGAGATTAGTGGAGGATGGCAAGACGGCGGTGGCGATGAGAAGGAGGCGGCTAGCAGCAGTAACGAGACGGCGACTAGAAGGCAGCGAGAAACGGCAAGTAGGTGGCAGCGGGGACAGTGAGGTGGAGGTGAAGGAGATGGAGGTAATGAAGGATGGAGCTGGACATAAAGGAAGTGTTTCGTATGTAGGTTTGAGCTTTTAAAACAATAATCAAAGGGCCTTTTTTTTTAAGCTAGGGCCACAAATAGCAATTCCCTTGGATAAAAGAAGATATTTTATGGCCCATTTTATTAAAAGTCGAGCTGTACTACGTGCCATTTGTCCCCTAAAGAACAGCGGAATCGAACTCAAGATTCTAGAGAGCTTGCCATTTTCTTTCTGCAAGTTAAATCACTTTGCACATAAACGAAAAGAGAGATGGGAAAATTGAAGAAGAAACAAAAGGAAAATGTCACAGCAACAACTGAGAATGAAGTAAAAGACTAGAGTGGATCAAAATATTTTATATTACTCTACAGATAAGAAACTATCAACTACGTGTTACAAAGGAAAAAGAGAGAAAGGATAGAAGTGTATTGCGACTGCCGAAGCTCTGGATCGGAGAGTTTATACCACACCATACCATCCATTCATCCACCTTTGTGCTGCTGGTTAGAGGTTCTGTTAGCTACTTTGAGAATTTACCATCCATCCAAAGATGAAATATTTTTGACAATTGTATAGTGATCAACCTCCTTTGCCATCCTTAACAACCTGCCCCACACAGAGAGTATAATAACAAGGAAGGCCATCAGCTACGTAAATTTGCAATCATGTTATATTTATATCACTTTTCATGAATGATGATTGCTGTGGACCATCATCAAATTAATGCGCTTAGCACTCTCTGCCCGAAAGCTATCTCCTTTGTACCCCATCTGGAATGGAACCAGAAATCATATTTCAACCCAAAACATATATATAACAAGATACTATTGCTGCTCTGCTGCCTGGTCTATTTATATTCTTGTCAATCTCACCCTCCCTCCTAATTTGCATACAAGAAAGCAAACGATATTTACCTCATGACCACTGTCTGGAGGAAACCACCGCAACAGCACACCAAGATGTACCACTGCTGGAATTAGCTTGAAAAGAAACGGTGTCGTTACCTGTACCAAATTATCACCTATTATCCATTACAGACAAGAGAACTCAAGTTGCAGATACTAACGTATGATAATCTTCTAATGCGTACTAACCAAACTGAGGGCCGTCGTTCCAAGAAGCAGTAGATACAATTTACCCTGCAGAAGAATTACGTTGGTAAAACATTACATCATAGCAAAATGGATCATGTTTTCAGTTGGACACAAATACGGTTTAGTAACAGCTATAGTGTATCCAGATAATGTATAAACCGACAGGAAGAAGGTACGGAATGTGTTTCATAAATTCTACACAATACATAACCATTTTCAATGGCTCTGAATAAGCAATACAACTTTTCCAAAACGGAAATGGTTGGTTTTGGTGGTGAGTGAGGATGGAAACATCCACCAGATTTTGTGATAGAACCTTACAGACAACATCACCTAATGGGAAAGAAAAAGACAGTATCTCGTCTTGATATAAAAGGTAAAAAGACATACTTGAGGCCTCTAGTAGGCAAATTATGTGACAACACAAGAACAGAGTAAAGAACAAACCTCAATCAGATGTATATTGGAAGCACGACTCAGTATAACGAAGGAAAATTCTCCAATTTGTGCGAGGGACATCCCAACCTATAAATATGAATGAACCTGAGGCCCTTCTGTCAAGGGAGCAAAATAGCATAAGCAAATGGAAATACAGATGTGCTAAGAATGATATTGAAGATCTTACAAGAAGTGCAGTCTTATTGTTGTATCCGAATCCCTTGACAACACATGCAGTAATAATAGTTTTGACAACAATCACTAACAGTACCGAAGCAAGTAGTATATCAACATGATTCCATAAGAAATGGACATCTATCAACATCCCAATGCTTGCCAGAAACAGAGCTGCAAAGAAGTTGCGAATTGGTTCTACCTGAAAATTATTATATCCAGATAGGAGCAGATGCATGAGATTTTCAAAACCCAACTATGACTTGGCTGACATGAAGAGTTAAATTCACCACTAAGAAAACCGAATGGCTAACAGAATTCAACTGAATCATACATTCCTTAGTAGAGTAAGCTTCTCTTTTCAACGCATTAACAAAGAGAGGCTAATCAATCCATACAGTCAATATAGACAGGTAGAAACACAAAAATTATATACTCTTGTTACCCAGGTGTGCTTTTGAAAAAACAATCCAGGGAAAGTGGAAACATGTTTTCTATTTATAGAGAACATACAAGACCTCACAGTATTATCACATCTAAACATCTATAAGAAAAATGGATGCATATCAGTGGCACACTCGCATCAATGCCAAATTCTTCACATGCCATGTAGTCTATTTTGTAAAAGAGAGATGGAAGAGGACCCGAAGAAGAAAATGACAATATCCAGTAAATGGGAGTTCAACAGTTGGACACCCACTATAGACATATAACAGTTTTACCTGCTCGAGTGTATGGTGGGCAAGATCAGTCGTGGATATCATCACACCCGCAGCAAATGATCCTAGTTCAAGGCTGAGACCCAACTTGTCACTACACTGGAAGTAACAACTATCATGTAAGAGCATAATTTGTACAAGCATGTCAAGTAGCTCTGTAAGTATACTAGTTCACCAACATCCCACTAAGACCAATGAAAAATGATATTTAAGGAATCAAATTAATTTTGAAGAAGTTAGATTACACATCTGTCCTTATAGATGGTGACAACGCTAGATAACTGTTGCACATAAAATTATATAGTGATAGCGCCAAATGTATAAAATTTTCTAGTGAACAAAGGCAATTTTCTCTTCACGATACCTTATCTACTACAGCTACTGAATATCATAATTGAGAATAAACAAAATTTGATAAGGTTGAATCCTCGTATCTTTTGGAGTGTTGTGATACAGAAATTTAATAAGAGATCCAGTGGAATAAAACAAGAAAAAATTAGGTGAAGAAAGCTACCCAGGCGACAAGCAGGCAGAACGCCACTGATGCCAGCTGATAGAGTTCATTAGTCTGTACATATAAACTCCAGTATAAATTTTGATCATTGTGAAAGACAGATACGTAGATAGAATGAGAAATCCGAATTGGGATTACTTGTGATGATAAGCTTATCATAAGCTTAAGGAACCACGGCACACAGGTACGGGATAATATTGTTAAAGTGGCCAAAAATGCAATCAGCAGCACTAACCTGATTGAGATGAAAATTTTGAGGGTTACTAAATCCAGATGCCCAAATTGGTAACCACCATGCAGACACATGCATGAAAACCGAAAATGCAACCAAACTAAACATGAAGAATGAGGTTTAACCAAATGTATAACATCAACTGCAAATTTCTGACAATATTAAATCCAGTGAAACAAATCGTACAACCTTTAATTATCATGCAATAATAAATGCATCGTTAATGGACTAAACTGTTCAAGTTTGCAACTAGTGAATGTAAAAAATCAGTTACCAATCAACCTCATACCATATGACGACTGGGTACGCCGCCCCCACAAGACTAACAACGTATGTAAGCAGTGAATGATAGGTGCATAACTGATAAATCGCACAACTTGATTTGACCTAGGCAATACTTCATAAGCATATTAAATTTATAACATTGCTTACATTTGATAAATGTTAGACTGGCTTTTTAGATACTTACAATTTAGTCATTGCTATTACTCCTTGAAGAATACCAGATGTACCACCAAGAACAGGAAGTAAAGCAAACAATAGACCAACTGTACAATCCTGGGAGATCGAAATATAGCAAGGAAGACATGAGAGAGCAATAATTTGAAAAGAGCTACGAACTTGAGTTATCTTCAATGTCAAATTTCAGTGACGATAACAATCTAATATATTTGACCATGGATCATCTTAATCCTAAAATCGTATCATTAGAATAGTACAATTTTATACCTGCAGAATGAGTGTACCAACAGTGACCTGACCATAGAGGGTATTTATGCTACTTTTTTCCATCAAGAACTTTAGAACCTGCAGTAGAACAAATAAACGAGGGATGAGGAAGTCGTGGTGGCTTTTGATCAGGGAAGTCCTTTCTGAAGCATGTGCAGGAGGAAGAAAATGCAGAAGCTGATAAAACACCATGTGTGTTCACTAAAAGAGACTTGTTTAGTTATTAAGCAGCTATCTCTAAAACAACAGCGGTGGGTATTTGACCAGACCAGAACTTAGTACTGTGATATCAAGTAACCTTTGGTAGGTCTCAATGTTCCCACTAATTTGCAATGAGAATAACGGTAAGATTCAAAGAAAAGCCTAACGGACCCACAACATGACAAACCTGATACATAGGAAAGCAAAGGTGATCATTACTGCAAGAGGAGCAGATGCCAAGACTCTCAAGTCTCAACAATAAAAAAGGAAGAAAACTAGGATGTGGCATGCTTTATAAGGATCCATAGAAAAGGCTCCTTTTGAACTACAACCTTACGTAGAAAAAAAGATTCAACAGACTGAAAATTTCAGGAGGAACTTCTAGGTAGCAGTGAAATCTAAACTTAGTGCGACATAAACAGTGCCAATACATACAAATACATAAAATAACTATTACCACAGCAGTTGAAGACATTGAGAGGAATGCACCTACAAAGATGCCCTCAGAAGGCTTACCCCCGCATAACTGCAAAATCATGTAACAACAGGGACTATCATCAAGTCACAGATAACGAGATGAAAGAGAACAAATTTGGTTTACTAGTTTCAAGACCCCCCTATTCTCTATTCAAAACGGCTAGGCGAGGGCATTTAAATACTTTGAAAATGGTTTATATAGTCTGAAGTAAACTGTGTCACCTTGAGACCTTGACCATGTTTAATTATGCAAGAAAAATTATTTTTCCAGTTTCATCACACTAGTTTAGATGTGTATCGTCATGTTTCTGTACATAGATCATAGATACATGTTTATGTCTGTATTAATAATGTTCCATAGAATATGAGAAGCAAAACATCACAAGTATTTATAGTACTAACCTCATAAAAAGCATATCAGGCTTCTTAACTCATTTCCCATGTCTTTATTCAGAAGTAACTCAGTTTATATGTCGGTAGAACAAAGTTTCTTAGCCTCATCCACATTACATGTACATTTGGTTTCTTGTTCAAAGTGTCCATCTAGAAGTACTTAGAATAATGCTTACCGAGGCTGTTAACCCACAAAGACACATAAAGAGCGAAATCTGGAGAAGACCTCCAACAACTGCAACTGCTCGGACAACACGAAGCTGCATTTAAAATAGAGAAGACATAAATCAGATTGCAGAAGGTAGTCTTCAGCACACATGCAAGAAAGGATATACGCAGACCTTCGAGATGGAAAACTCCAGACCCAGGACGAACAGAAGGAATATGACGCCAAATTGCGCAACTGTCTCAACCTGTCAATTTCACAGAAAATAAATTTAAAGAAAAAATCTTTAACACCTAAACTGGACAAGAGGACAACCTAATGGCACAAGTGTTGGAAAATGTAAATACTAAATAGAAGATTTCACATTTTCAAACAAGGTTCACCTGCAGACATGCTTATAACACAAGAAACAGAGAGCTGAAACAAAAAGTAGCAATCTGTAACTTAAAGCCAGAGATATTACTTTATATATGGAAATGAAATGAAAGGGTAAGAAGAAAGGCTTGAGAGGCCAACTTGATGGCATACATACTTAAAACTGGCAACATCCATTATTGTGTAACTTGGACCAAAATTCATCAGAAAATACTGTTTATAAACTACTAAAGACGAATTAATGCAATAGATAGAAAGAAAGTGTGACTTCAGCTTTCGTCTGAAATTTTACAGTTGAATGAAAATTCCTCTATACATCACAAACTTCATGCAGGATAACATTCTGAAGTTGGCGATGTATTGTTTCAAAGGGAAAAAGAAATTTCCAAATAAACAGGACTAGAACTTACTTGTACCATTTCGCTTACAACACTGAATCCCCCTGGCCCAATCACAGATCCTGCAAGCAGGTATCCGGAAAATACCTGGAATTACGAATGAAAGTGGGTAATTGCTTAAAACAAATATACGGAAGAAAATAAAGTCAAACACGAGGAAACTGATGTATGAGAAGGGGGCAACGGAGAGTGGTAAGGATGTGAGACAAACACATTGTCAATGAAAAGCATATAGAACTCATTTAGGTCTAACCGGTTGACCAGCACAAGCAAATGCTACTCCCCCGCAAGCAGCAGACACAATCACAACCACCAGATCTGATATCAAACTGAAAAATATAAAAAATGTTAAATAGAGAGGCAAGTAACGACTGCCCTAATTGAATGTGTAAGGTCTGAAGGGCCAAGAGGATAGAAAGATTTGGATTAAGCTCACGTTAAGTCAAGTTGTAGCACAGGATATTTGGACTTTGGATTTGATATGATAAAGACATTATCCTGAAATTAAAACACCCGAATCAGCAGATGTGAAATTTCTCCAGCTCACATGCATGAAGACATAACCGCTATAGAATCTCAAGTAAACTATAGAAAGAATTATAACACAGAAAAAATGATACTAATCGTACCTTTCTATCAATTAATCGTGCGGCATCTTCTGCGCGATTGTCATTGTCCAAATTGAAAACATTATGAAACTGAAAAGACCTAACATATTTTCCCAGAATCAGTTAGTAATATCTTTGAATTAAGATCCATAAGTGCAATTGAAAAAATTAAGGGAAAGACAAGATAAGCTGGATATTGAACACATACTTCTCCTCCTTAGACTCATTTTTCTTCGTTGTAACTCTAGCCACTGTCTCCAGAACTGCCTAGTGCAATGAGACATTACAATTAGGCACCTTTTAGTACAGTTATAACTACGTAAAATAGCCACCATTCACAACTAACAGTCTGCCCATAGCCAGAAAAAGAGTTCACATCTCCCCTTTTTCATTTTATTTTCATACAGCCACCTGGGTTTTTACTGAGAGCCACAGCAATGGTAAGGAGGCCTTCAATTTAAAAAAAACAGTGGTGTCTTGAAACTTAAGTAGTCATCAGAACTTTATATACAGACAAGTAAGGAGAATTCACATCTTAATCCAATGTATTACAGTCTCTGAAAAAAAGAAGCTGGAGCATGGTGCCAACTCCAACAATGTCTTACACTTACTCTGCTGCAGTCTGCCTACAAATACATAACTAATTGAGTCTACTGCTATCGAGTATCCATAAACTATTTTTTTTGTGAAAGATGCCCATAAACTTTTAACAGCAGCGAATAACTTTCAGAAGACCTGCCTATATACTAGTTAAGAAAAAAAAATTAGAAAAATGTCCAGTTAGTCACCTGCTGCCCGGCAACGCTGTTATTGAAGCTGTCCGGATCAGTGGCTGCAAAAGCAAAGGCAACCATTTGATATGGGTTATCAAAGCTTCTGAGAAATCAAATTAGAGTAAACAACGACAGGCTAATTTTCCCAAGAGAATTTGTGCAGGGTACTAGTGAAGACGGAATTCAATCAACAAGGCCCGATCCACCAGTGCTCCTAGTTCCAATTAGGAAATATTGAGGCACATGCAACGGAGTAATCGAAGAAAGAAGAAAACAAAAATGAGCTGAATTAGAACTGAAAGGTCACGACGAGCATGCTGAAAGCCCTGGTGGTTCACGAATTAGAAAGGAGGAGCACCGATGAAGTGAAAAAATGCAGCTGTGTATGAAGAGAGAGAAAGTTAAAGGAGCTCGGATCCAGTACAGACCTTGACTCTGCTCTGTCTCGTTGAACTCCTTCTCCAGCGCGCGATCGATCATGAAAGCGAAGGTGTCCTCCCTGGATCTGAGTCCAGTAGAGTTGGAATCTGTGCTTGCATTTACCTTCGTTGAGTTCCACTCTTCATTGGCGGATTCAGAGGGCGGGAAGAAGAGAAGAAGAGCGCAAAGTACAGCCGAAGCTAAGAGCAATCTCATTTCCCTCTCCGTCATTCACAGAGGGAATAGAGAGACACCGGAGCAAAGTGGAAAGACGAGAGGGAAGGGGGATGAACAGATGGGCGGTGGTTATGTGTTGGTAGCGGGTCTACATTAAAATTAAAATAAAATAAAGCTTAGTTATGATATATCGTTCTTTAATGGGTTTTCTCTCGTTGGATTTCAATTATGTTTTTAGGTTAATAGTAACCTTTCATCTATAAATGGGTAAATATAGTTTTAATATTTTAATCGCTTTGAAAATTAAAATAATTTTAATTATAAGACTAGTTATATTTATAACTTTTTATTTTATTTTTAATAAATTTAACTTACGAGTGACTGAGTTAATATTTTATATATATTAGTTTATCATAATTCAACACAAATATTTTGATAAAATTTGGATAAATTATGAGACAAAATAAATTCAACTTAATTCGAAACGAAATTGGTACAAAACATAAACTAGTGATCAAATGATAACATTAATTAACTTTATCCAACATAAAAATAGAAGTCAAAGCATTAACTGGCACGTAGACTCTAAATAACAACAATAATGAAAATTGGTCGGGCGGTACCCTGCAGACATAAGGTCAGCATTGCCCCTTCCTTTTTTCGCCAAATGACAGGTTGGCCCCACTATTTTTAGCAACTTGATATAGTCGCTGTTATATTTTCTCCTTTTTAGCTACCTATTTTTACAAATTTAGCTAGTCACCATCTATTTTGAAAGGTGAATTAGAGATGTTTACAAGCTTTTATTGTACAAGTTTAGAAGTTTAGACGGAGGGTTGGAAACAGCTTAATGTGTTTGGTTGGATTCCAAGCTTATTTCATTTGGGCAAGGCACCAAGTTTCATTTTCATGTTGGAATGAAATTGAGCGTAGCTTAGCATATGACTCAGTAAGTGTACCTTCTACCAGTTTCTTTCCATAGGCCTTAACATTGGAACAAAACCTGACCAACGCGTTAACCCTGTATGTCAACATAATCTCTTGTGCCAACTGTCTGACATTGACATCCGGATTGTTACGAAAACGGTTGTAATATTGGTTTGCGATCCATTTCACATTAACACATGTGTTAATCAGTGCTCGTGGGCACATGTAAGGATACCCTACTCCCTTTATCATAAAGTACTAGTCACCACCATACCAGCTAACATAAAAACGCCATTTGCATCCTTCAAAGGCACAACAACTTTTTTTGATCCTCTTGTTCTTCGTTTCCCGCGATCGTCAGCTCCAACAACAATATTGATATTAACAATAGCAGACATAAAACTACTGAGGAATCTCAAACCGTAGGTTCTCCTTGAAAACCAAAGTCTTATGATCACACTCCAGATCATACACTACAACAAAAGAGGCATTTGGCATCGGTCATGGAGAATCAATTTACTGTCTAGTAGAGAAAAAAGCGACGGGATTTAATTTTTCCATCACTTTGCTTCGATGATTTGAAATTTAACATCGGTTGAAGTATCGACGTTACTTTGCATCGGTCGGGCAATAAATCACGGAAAATTCAAAATTTTCAAATTGTGCCAAAATATTTCAATTTGAGCCTCATTTTTAAAAAAAAATTGATCTTCCCTCCTTCCTTTTCCAATTTCCTCTGAATTTTTTTTCCCTCCCACTATTTATTTAAATTTCAAAAATTTCACTCCCATTCTTCCATATTTTGTTATTTTCCTTTCTTTTTGTCTTAGATTTCTGCACTTCTCTTTAATTTTACTTTAGATTTTTTTTATGCTAGAACAAGAAGAAGAAAAGAGGAGGAGAAAGAAGGAGAAGAGAAAAAAAAAAGAAGAAGGAAGAAGAAGAGAAAGAAAAAGAAGTAGAAGAAAAAGAAAAAGAAGAGAAGGAGGAGGATGAAGAAAAAGAGGAAGAAGGAGAAAAAGAGGAGGAGGAGGAAGATGGAGAGAAGGAAGAAAAATAACTGGCCGCCGGTTTTTTTTTAATAAAATCTCATTACTTAACATCAGTCAACAACTAATCGACGCTAAATATGATTCAACCGACACTTAATTTATTTTACTTCGCCAAATTATGCATCGTTTTTCAACCGACACTAAAATAACCGACGCAACGTCCTAAAAATTGACCGACGGTAAGTAACAGATATCTTGTAGTGATAATGGGGATAAGCATGAACTGATGACACTTCCTCTCCATCAACTTTGTCATCACAATCGTGATGTGACTGAGACGAGTCTATGTAGCTTGAGAGTGGAGAACTGTTGCTGATATGTAGATCAAAAGTAGGATCTTCGTCATCAGCATCGGCTCCAAAATCTGGGTGACTTCATCGTCTTCGAAATCTGGGCAACTTCTTCCATTGGTGGTGTACCACCATCAATAACATCATCGAGTAATGGGTTATCATCCTGAAGATTCATCTCCTCTTGGTGATTATCTTCCACTCCGGTTGTAGTTCCTTATTGTTCTTCACTACCTCGATGTTGAGCAGAGGGAGTTTGATGTTGTACATTGCCACTTTCCGGGTCATGGTTACCATTTGTGTGAAGAACTTCATTAACTTGCTCCATTTTATATCCATTATCATAGTATGTGGTTCTAACTCTCCTCCTCCTATGTTAGATCAGGATGTTCCAAGTAGCAATGCTTCGAGTTTTGATAGGTGATGAGATCTAGGATCAAGACGGAATCGTAGGTATCACCTTCTGAAAAGAATATTTCCACCCTACAAGCCTTGGGTATTAAGAAATCCCTTTTGAGGATAAGATCGTCTCCACTCAAGTTCTTAGGCTTTAGATACTAGAGTCACTTAGAATTGTAGGCTAGGATAGATCGTTTTAGTGTGTATTCCCCCACAATACTGCCTCCTTTATATAGGCAAAGGGGTCCAGGACTGAAGGGGTATGAATGCATGCACCAAGAGGAGTCATTATCCCCATGGATAGACCTGAAGGTAACCACCTTGAAGTCCTACGTGTTTGGAGGGAAAGCAACTCATAATGGGTTTGAATCTCACAAAAAGGTGTGTACCCATTCGTCCTAGGAGAAGAGTAACCACCCCAACTACCTCACTCCCTACCATCACTATAGCTCAGCTCAGCACTGTAGCTAGTGACACTAACATCCAGCTCAAGGTTGAGCTGGACAAGCTTCAGTGTCAGTCCCTAGCATCATCTAGCTCATAGAGGAGCTAGTGCCAGCTAGTTCCAGCTTGCTCTGAGCTAATGTGAGGTTTTCTGTGAGTTCACGCATCCGTCCCAACTCCGAGATTGCACCAAGGTCAAGTCCATGGTGCTGTATCACACCAAGGTTGAACCCAGGTGCATATTTCCAACATCCTAGACACACCCAGGTTGGCCATGGCTTCCAGAAACTCAGGATCGAAGGTGCAATCGGAGTCATCAATAAGATGAATAACCCTACCACCAGCTGGGACGCCGGACTGATCAAACTCTTCACTATTGTTGTGTTCCCCATCAGTGTGTACATCCTCATTGTCTCAATGTAAGTTCCCATTCTTGTAACCTTCCATAAATAATGTGATGAAATTTCTCTTTGCAACTTTACCAAGAGCCTTAGCATCATGGTCATCGATTATCTGGTGGAGACCATCGACCATTCCCATCCATGGTGTGAGAAACCATACAGTTTCAACAGAGTCAAAGTTGGGGTCATCTTTACCAGCATGAAGTAGCTAAGGTAATCCTTATCCAAATGGAACTCGTCAGCCGTTCCTCAACATATTCAGGCTTGTCTTTAGTCATGATCATGTTTCCTCCATGTTGAATCTCGAGCTCTAATATTTTAACCATCATGCATGTTATGGAAGACCAAGTTGGCATGAGTAATTGATGTTGTTTGTGTACTATATTCATTTAATAATGGAAGACCAAGATTCTAGATCTGGTTTGGAAAACGTCGAAACCCTAATATTCTAATCGACAAAAGGGGAATCAGACAAAAATAGGGTTTCCAGAAAAGCTTTGAATACTCCAAAAAAGCCAATTTACAGGCACCATTTTAAGTTTAAAAAGGGTGTTATCGACACTGGCCGAGGACCACAAATATTTACTATAAAAGGCAGATGATTCAGTACCTTACCTAATCGCCTCTATCATTGCCTTTCATTGTAGTCGAATCTTATCTCCTATAGCCTTTAAGAAGCTCAACCACCAAAACCCAGATTCACCAGCAGATGTAGGGTACCCACTTGCGGAGACTACCCCCGCTTTAAAGAAAACTGCAGTAGCTCTAGCCAAGGTCACGACTCTAGAAGAAATCCATTCTTTCGGATTGTGGTGTAGAACGGTGGGTTGGAAGGAGGGTACAACGACATATTGATTTTTTAATGTGAGTTTTTTTGAGAGCTTCTTCGATGGAGTGGAGGAAGCAAAAGGTTTAATGGTGGAGGCGAAGGGGTCAGCTGAGGGGTGAAGGGATAAGGGATACGCTACAAAATATCCGCGTGCGGTTGTTCAAATTTTGCACTTTTCAATTTTTTTTTTGGTTTTCACTTTCCAAGTCTGCAAAATGACACGTCGGCATATTGCTGACTCATCCAACTCCGGTAGGCTGATGTGGCACTTTTTCCATTGGAAAATAAATTTTTGACAATGGGGGCTAAGTTTTCCATAGTATTTGACACTCAACTTATAGCAAAAAATATGTTGTGAAAAAAGATATTTGGCACCTACCATTAGAAGGAATGAAACCCGAGGGTACAAAGGACGAAGATTGAAAGCTTCTAGACGGGAATGCGATGAGCATGGTGCATTTATCATTGTCTAGGAAGATCACACTGCAAAGGAAAAAGGTGAAAATGAAAAAGGAGATTTTGGATTTGTTATCTGGGATTTATGGAAAGCCGCCTACAGCAAGTAAAGTTCATATGAGGCGGCGGCTGTTTAATTTGTAGATGGGAGAAGACACGAATGTTGGTGATCACTTGGATGAGTTCAACATTGTGACGTAGAAGTTGAGTTCTATCAATATCAATTTTGATTATGAAGGCCAAGCTCTACTTCTACTATCCTCTCTGCCCGAAAGTTGGAGTACAACCATTACAGTTCTTAGTGCTTTAGCAGGTACAATGAAGTTGAAAATTGACAAAGTCAAAGATTTGATTCCGAGTGAATCAATTTGTTGCAAGGACAGTACAGGCTTAACTTTAGAGGCCACAAATATAGCTGAAATTAGGGAAACCCTCATATTTGTACTTATAAATGATGCTTACACTATGGTGATGTGTGATCGGGCGTTCCTTCAGTAGAGGTACCTTGTTATCCAATGCAACTCTCAACCGCATGTACGCGCTGGGGGAAGGCATTGCGGTTCTTCTCATCATACCCGATATAACGGCCCGCTGAGCCTCCCAAAGCTTCTCCCACGGCCTCCGAAAAGTATTCGAAGGGCAATTTATGGATTTGGATCCACAAGTCTACGGTCTGGAGGGGAACTTGGTTCGAAATTTATCTAATTTGCATCTCATGTGTGAGAAGCAGGTAGTTATCAAAAACCGAGGGAGTGTGGTCCATTACAAAGCG
This sequence comes from Linum usitatissimum, assembly GCA_030674075.2. Taxonomy (NCBI): domain Eukaryota; kingdom Viridiplantae; phylum Streptophyta; class Magnoliopsida; order Malpighiales; family Linaceae; genus Linum; species Linum usitatissimum. Next base: position 50,052 of record JAUJYP020001444.1, read on the forward strand.
AACCTCGAAATCATGAGCAAAGCAAAACAAGAAGTGGGGGTCTCCGAGCTGCTTAATTTTGACTCATTGAATCGGCTGCTAGGTGTTTGGCTGACTTTTCCTTATTGCTAGGAATGTGATCTCATTTTTGGTGAGAAAAGCTCCCACCATGCAGAATTCATATTCCCAGGCCGGCGGTTGACGAACGATATCTACCAGGGAGAGTGAGGCCAACTAAGGGTTGTTGGTCGAAGGGTTGGTTGATCGTTGGGGATCCAAGTAGGCTCGGACTCGTCGACAGGTAAAAGCGTGTCGCATGTCCGTGTCGTTCCTTTGGTCGCCGGGGCTGCGTGGAAGCGAACGTCACTAGTGTGGCCTGTAGGAGCGTCAACGACGGACTACATCGTGATGAGGGCGGTGATTTGTGGTACGGATCCAGCAGTCATGATTTTGGAGTGAGTATCAAGGTCGAGGATGTGTTTAATAGTGATCGCAGTAGTAGGTTCTCGGGCGGAGGCTGTGAGATTAGGGTTAGTGCGAATCATATTGCAACTAAACTACTCTGTTTGAGAGTTGACTAGGGTAATCGTGTCAGGCAGGGATGGATTTTTGGATTTAAATTGAGCTTATAACTTCTGTTCAATTATTTTATTGTTTTCAAAATTTAGTTCTTCCTTATCACTTTCATCTCCTTTTAGGGTTTTTTATATAGATAAATCCACTTCCATTATTCTCAATTAGGCTTGGTATTTAAATCCAGCTAACCGGATACCCGTCGAAACCCGCTTGATGTTGACCGGATTTTACCAATTCTTCTTACCTTTGGAAATTGAAACTTGTTGCTCCAGCAACAATGCTCTTCTTCTTCCTCATCCTTAATTCTCACCGTCCCTTTTTCTTCCTCAGTCCTCGTCCCTACATTGGTGAGCAAACCATTTCTCTCCCTTTCTCAGTTCTCGTCCTTAAACAGAGTCCCTAATATTTTTTTAATTAAACGGGTAAATCATAAAAATCTAGTAAACCGATGGGGTCGGGGCCTGTAGAGATTTCATTCTCGATTCCCCTTCGGGGCCAGGGATGAGGAAACTTAGTGATGGCGAAGGGCAGGGATCGGGGGATAACTATCCATCCCCGTCTACACTATCAAAGTACAAAGAGATAGGAATTAAAACATCAGGCCCTTCCGGGAGCTAACATTCAGATCCAATTATCAAGCAAAGCACCCACGGGGGCGTTACAAACATCCCAATAAACCATAGAATTCTCCTTCCTAGGGATGAACCAAATTGTGATAAGTGGGCAGGCAAGAAGAATTCGAGAGATCGATATTGTTAGTGATGCACTCTCCCAGTTGAAGAAGGTTGTATCACCATTGACGAGGCGAACAAGAAACAAAAAAATCTGAGAGAATAATATCTGGGTGAACATCGAGGGCACAACATGAGCCGCCACGAGAACCACTTTGGCTTTGATAGAAAACAGAGATGAATAGAGGTAGGCTGCTGACTTCCCATCCAAGACTATTCCATGGGTATCAGAGATGACAACACCATAAGGCGCTACCTGGGAATCACTTAAGAATGATCCATCATAGTGAATCACCATTTGGTGATTGCTCGGTGGGGGAATAATCTCAACATGGGGTGGGGCGGGCAAGTCAACAACGCAAACACGAGAGAGGGAGGGGGCATTGCAGGCTTCTCATTCAAGGCACTCCTTGCTGCACTGAGTAGTAGTGTGCATAGGGAATGGCTAGAAATTATTGAACATAAACGCATTCCAAGCTTTCCCAATAGTCTTGTGGCAGAATTCGGCCTTGATCAAGAATGATCATGATTGATCTTTGAGATCGGAGAGCCAAATAGGAAAGTCATTATCCCGAGGGAACACAAAAGAAGGAAAGATCAGTGATGACCAAGTAGAGAAAGCATGTGAGCAAGAGACAATGCAATAAAAGGTGGACTCATCCCTAAGGTTGCAGATCATGCAAATGGGAGAGGGGGAGTAGTGTCGGGCATGAAGGTTAATTTCGGTAGAGCAATGGTCGCACACCTTCACAGGAAAAATAATCACTTTGGTGACGCTTTAATCATCTAAAGCCACTTCTAATCATCCCTCTACTTTGAGGTCAAACCATTAGGATTGAACCGCCAAGCCCAAAAATCACGGGTAAGGGTAATTACATCAGCCACAACAACCACATCCTCAAGAAACCCACTAGGTCGAGAGAGCGGAAGAGAGTGAACCCATAGATTATCTCTAAAAGAAGTCGACTCCCCATCACCAATTACACCCACGGTCCCAAAGTTCAAGGACAATCGAGCCTCACAAAGACTAGACCAAATCCTTGATGCCCTATGACCCTTTCCTCATTTAGGAATGAACCGTTGGGGTAATAAAGACCTTTGAGCGCTCGCACCCATAAACTCTTAGGGTTGTTGATCAATCTCCATTCTTCCTTAGCTAACAAAGCTTTGTTGAATAAGCAAAAATCTTGAAAGCAAATGGCACCTTCATTTTTGGGCACGAGTCCTTTTATACTAGTTAATTGTCTTTTTCTTAGTCAAACGTTTTGGTAGAAGGAAGAGGCTTATAGTGCAGGCAGGAATCACTTGAGTGAGCGACTTAAAGAGAGTCTCTTTCCCTGCATGGGAATGGAGATCCCCTTTCCCTCCATATGCTCAATCAGGAAGGCAAAGTTATCAGCCTTAAATCGATTCCACTCCCCTGGGACAACTAATTATTTGTCATGACAACCCATCAAATTGAAGTCCGAGATGTAGATGATCTCATTCTATAGAGGAACCGTGATGTGTTCACTAAAGAAGATGCAAGACTTATCTTTGTTGATCTCCTAACCTGTCATCTCCCAGTACTGATTGATGATATCAATAATCTTCTTATGTCTCCTAACGACAAGCTTTATAAAAAATAATTGTGTCATCCGCAAAGAGGTAATGGGAGATGCGGGGTAGTGATTATAAGCTTGGCCCCAAAAATGGTGTCTTTATCTATTCCTTTTTCAATAAAAATGATAAAGCGTTAGGCATCAGAATGAAGAGGAAAGGGAATAACGTGTCACTTTGGTAGATGCCTCTGAACGGGGAGAACTGTCGTGGGGTGTCCATTGAAGAGGAACAAAAAGGTAATCAACCAACTATATTGGCCAATTAGGGCACACCATATTAGGGAGAAGCTATAGCGGTGTAGAAGGGTAAAAAGGAGATCCCAATCCACAAGATCACAAGTCTTCCTCATGTTGAGCTTTATCATCATGTTAAATCTCTTTCCTTTCTTCCATCAAACGAAATTGATGAAGAACCTCATGGACCATCGTGATATTGTCTTAGATCTGCCTTCCACTCATTAAGGCAACTTGCATTTAAAAAACAAGGTCTCAGATCCACTTCTTCAGTCTCGAAACCATAATTTTGGAGATAACGTTATAGCTGAAGTTATAACAGCTAATAGGCATGAACTGAGAGATACTTTGGAGGTTGGAACTTTTGGAATAAGTGCCAGATGAGTGTCATTCCAACCGGCAGGCATAACCCCCAAGGCGAAGAAACCCTAAACTTTCTTGTATACCGTCTCTTCAATCGTTTCTCAGTGCCTTCTGTAAAAGTTATTGGAGAAGCCATCGGGTAAACAAGGGCAGTCCAGGCAGTGAATAGTGAGAAAAAGTACTCGTGGGCATGAGAAGAGAAATTAGGGGCCGATCGAAGCCACTGATGACGTTCAATTTACCATGTTTATCGTCTCAATTTAAGCAATATTTCATGCATAATTGTATTGCTTTGGGTAGAAGATTATGATGTTTTATGTATTTTAATCGAATATCTTGATTTATTATCTTGGACCCAGTTGGGGTCCATTTGATATTGTTAAGCTACCAAACCCCTTCCTCTTGAGCAGAGGGCTAGACTCGATCCTCTTATATTTCATAACTTTCTTCCTTGTTCTTTCACTTGTTGCCAACACTCGGCCCTCTATTATTCTTATTTTACTCGCCTGGAGGGGATCATGAATAGGATTATCTAGTTTATAGAGTCATGATATGGAGCTATTGACTTTATCCTGGCTCTAGCAGCAACTTAGGTGGGTGGGATGATAAGGAACCCATATGTCATCATCTGTTGAATATAGGCAAAGTGGGCATCCTTACCCCAACCTGTCCACCTAACCCCATCTTCAATTGAGGGTTAATGAAGATAGAGAGCTCACCTAAAGACGCCGTTAGATTCCTCAGCTGGAGCAAATTGAAATTCAAATCCCTAAGCAGAGCAGGGAAGAAATCATCAGTTGTTGGAGTATTCACCAGTAGAAGGTATGGAGTAGGGGACTTGAAACAAGCTGGCTTAGGAGCCATTATGAAACCCGTCCTAGGAGTCTTGTTGAACCACTGGTTTAACCAAGGAATCCTACTCGGGTTCCAACCTGGACCAACCTTGACTCAAAACCTCTAATAAAAGCATTCAAACTATCATTAAAATCTGAACTCAAGTACTTTATTAAACCCGGACAACAAGGATCCCGGATCCCAAATCACAACACATCAAAAGAGGAGATACAAGTCCAGTTCAAAATACATAAAAGTAGATATAAAATGATATCAAAACTCCAACTAGCTCTCTCCCAACCGAAATACACATATACAATAGGGAAACAAACATATAATGGGGTTAGTGATAAGCACTAAGTAGCTATGTAGTGTGACACCCCAAATTTTGGTTCAGTTTAAATTTCGGTTTGATTAAAATATTACTCAATAAGTAGAAGTATGGAGTTGGAAACCAAATTAATTTAATTAATTTGAGGAGTTCACTCAGCAATTGACCTAGTATTAATGGTTTGTAGGACTCAGAATAATTTTGGTTTGACTAAGTCAATCTGAAGAGAAGTTAAGTCTTTTAATTTGATAGTTATAAGTATGGAGAGATCTGGGTCGTCGGATGAATCCAATGACGAGGATGAGTCTTGATTGGAGATGACTTGGTGCAAGATTGCAACTAGACTCTGAAGTGCGCCGAGCGTCAGTAGAGGATGGAAGAGGTCCTGACGGTGTGTGGGTCGCGGTTGGTGCCACTAGCGGCGGCGGAGGATGGCTAGAGTGTGGTGTTGGTTCAAAGATGATTGGAGCCTCACCGGAAAATTAGGCAGCCTCGCCGGCGGCAAGACCTTCGCGGGAGAAGACAAGTGATCTCCCTGAATTTTGGAAGATGTTCAATGACCAAACTGCAAAGTCATAAAGATAACTAGATGTTTGTATTTGGTATTTCTTAAGTCTTGTTCCCGTAGCTATGAACTTTTGGATGGTTTACTGTTAAGGACTAGGGTCTATTTTGTTAATGACTAGAAGTACAAGATCAGTTAGAGTAACAGAGGCAATGAGAGGACTGGCGAGTTTGGATTATTGCAAAGAGGTACATGGAGCATAATGCGATCGTTTGAGCTCCAAACGAGACATGGTCAGAAGCAACAAACTCGTAACAACGAGAGAATTCATGTCAAGTCAGAATTAGAAGTGTCAGATCTTCAAACCAGGTGGGGGTTTAGATTAATTTTCTACTTTAAGCGTAGAATTGTAATTAGGAATGTCTAGGATCTGATGAATGGATTCTCGGGATGGTTCAGTGGCATGCAACCCACAGTACTGATGTTGTGTGTTTGGAGCCGGGCTTCGGGAAGTGTATAGTAGCGTGCGATCTACTGTACAGTTGTTGTGATTACAGAGCACGCCTCTGGGGCCATATAGTAGAAAGTTCTACTGTACCAGCGATTGTAGTCGAACATAAGCTCATGGTGTTTGAACTATGATTCACAGTTTATGATTAGGACATGATTAAGGTTTAGGTAGACTATATCCTGATATGCGTTGGTTAGCGACCCTTGGATTGTGCAATCACCTAGGATGTTCTACAACTATGGAGTACATGTCGAGTATGCCTATTGGTGCAACTCACATGGTATCTATGGTCTATGGGGTATTTTGCATGGTCTGATCCACTATGAGCTACAGACACTAGCTAGGGGTGACTAATGATAGGATGATCTCAGTTCTACGCGAGTATAGTTAGCCACCTAGTGCTCATCACTGACCATGTTAGATATTGTTTTCTTTGGCATATCTGAGTTCTGGTCAGGGTTTTGATATCAAATGATATTGGTTTTTGATGTATTTTTCATTTTGGAGTTGTATCTCCTTTAATTTATTGTATTTTGGGATTCGGGATCAGAGTTGGTCAGTTTTAATAAATTTTTCTAGTTTAGCTTATAATGATTGATTTCAATGCTTGGTTTAGTATATTATAGTTGTTTTGAAGTTCAGGTTGAAATTCGAGTAGGATTCTTCGGTTGAACCAGCGGTTCGACCGAGAGTCCTAGGGTGGGGTTTCACGTCTAGACTCACGTAGAACCGAGACCGAAACTCAAGGATAGAATATATGAGTCATCCTAGTCACTACTCTAGTAATGTGACCCTGTGGTCCAGTAAGTATCTACCTAGCATCAACCGCCCTTATCTATATGCGGATAGCCTCATGGTAGATCAGACATGAAACCACCCTTGAGAACCATATGAGCAGCATATGTAGGCATACTGTACACATCCTGCCTAAAACTTGAATATCATCTAGGGGATTGCACAATCTGTGGATGGGTGATCGACACATCATGGTCATGAACTAGCCTAGTAAGCATATCCTTTATTGTACTGTCAGGAAATGTGGATCACACACCACAGTTCATCTGTTAGGAGCTTATGCTCGAATCATGCTATATAATATGTACAGTAGATCACACACTACTATAAAACCTAAGAGCCCTGCTCTATAACTCATCACAACATCTGTATAGTAGATCACACACTATTGTACAGTATGAGAGTCATGCTTTATATCACATCACAACATCTGTATAGTAGATCACACACTATTGTACAGTCTGAGAGCCATGCTCTATATCACATGAGAAATCCAATCATTGGACTCCCCAACATCCTATTACAGGTCTACGCTTATAAGAAGAATGTAGTCCTAATCCCCCACCTTTTAAGAACTTACACCTCTGATTCTGACTTTATATGATTCCTCTTGCTGCCACATATCCATAGCTTTTGACCGTGCGTCGTTTGGAGTCCAAACGATCGAGTTATGCTCCATTTACTTCTCTGCAACAATCTGGAACTTATAGGGGCAGAATCGTCCTTTCACTGCCCAGCTTGGAAAATTACAGAATCAGTCCCTGGATATTATACTGATGTTAGATCAGTCATCTAATTTCCAGAAATTACATCCAGCCCTTGAACTTTACATAAGCTAGATAAAGGTCACTTATCTTTCTGAGCTTCCAGATTGGTAAATGAACTTCCGTGCCCTTGCGAAAAGGCTATCTTCACCAATGATCTTCCAAGTTCTAGGAATCCTATTCCATCGATCTGCCTCTTTCAAACTAGACGCCATACGATCAGCATCGCCTAAGTTTCAAACCCGAAACTCTCTAAAGCTTATCTGAAATCCATATTTACCTCTAATCAATCTATGGGAAAAGTTTCCGACATCATCCTAGTCGACCCTCTAAATTCTTGAGGCAATCAGAGCTCGTTTGCACCTTCGAACTTGGACTCTTCCTTCTTTAAATCGCGTTCGTCGAGAATAGAGAAATCAATTAGAACTTCTAATATTTTTGCTATCTGAAAACCCTACCAGTTCTTATATACTGAACCCATCACGCCCGTGGCCACCTTACCACCACGCCCGTTGCCGCCTCACCACCATGCCCGTGGTGAACAAAAAAAACCATGGTCGTGGTGACTCCGATCGCGCCCATGGTCAATATCCCGCCGTGCCCATGGTCAGGATCCCATTGTACCCAAGGTCAACATCCCGCCGTGCCCACGGTCAACATCCTCGAATTAATTAGATTAATTCGGTTCTAACTCTCGATTTCGACTCAACGAGTAATATTTAAATCAAACCGAAATTTAAACCGCTAACCGAAATTAGGCTGTCACACCCATTGTATAGCATGTGAATGGATTATCTCTCATAGGTGGTTTCATCAGCTAGGATCTCCTTTGCACCATCATTTGAGGAAGAGGAGGCCATGAGTCTCCTAAGAGGGGTGTAAGGAGGAAGAAATTTATCTTTGAGAGAGGCTTGCAGCTGGAGCTGTGATCCAATTGCAGGTTTCTCTTGCCTTTTAATCTTAGTATTCTCACTTCGCCCTTTTGTTTGGTGGCACTAAATGGATAATATGTATATTTGTCTTTGCAGTTGGAGCTTCATGTTGAATATCAGTTCAATCGGTTCATAAATGTTCGGGCACACCCTTCACATTAAGATTAAATCCTTCATGACTTTCTTCCCCTTTCTTCTTGTCATAGATCTATAGCCTCCGTGCTTAATTATTTCTCTTCTCCAGAGGCAGAGAATACCACAGTTGTAAAGTTGGGGTGCCTAGCATTTAGAATTTAGGGCCTAGCGAGAGTTAAATTTATTGTCAGTGGTTGGTGAGGGTGAGGTGGTACTATGGAGTCTGGCCTCAAAAGAACGATTCAGAGAATAAAGGTGTTTAGACCAAAATATTAAAGATGAATGTGGAGTGTCCAACTAGGGGGCATGTTAATGCCATGAACTTTGGACATATGGCTATTCCCAATAACACACCATGTATGGTGTTGGAGAATGAAGAGCAAGAAAGAGACTCTTAGAAGTCATATCATACTCAAGCCACACGTGCTCGTAAAAAGCATCCTAGTATGACTATGTATGGACATAGGGCATGTCACCAACAATGGAGAATGGAGTAGGGGGGATGCCTAGGAGTCTGAAGTGTACCAAGACCACTGATAGTTTTGATGATTTTTAGAGTGTTCCATCAACGACTATGAGTCCACATGGTATGCCAAGAGTAGATGGCATGCAAATGGCCATGCATTTATGAGTCTCAATACACACCAACCAAACATGATCGCACAAAGGACCAAGGGTTGCTGTGTGTTAAGTGTGGGAGCCGATAAGGTTTGGATATTCAAAGACCGACTCAAGGTGGTCACATGGGTATGACTCAAATTTTCAAGCCTAATCACCAATATCTCTAACAATACGGAGAGAGTAAATGTTTGCCAACTCGGAGGTAACCAAGTTATGTTAAGTTGGTGAATAAAAAACCAACGTATAGGGACTCATATCCCTCTAATGGGAAGAGACATGTGATGTATGAATGGCTTGTTTGGTTTAATTCATGTTCTTGACAGTGGCTATACACCTATGGCAATGGTTATTGCCAAGAGTTATAGAGAGTTGTGATGATTTTCACTCCTTACTATATAAAAAAGTATAATTGAGTTAAATAAATTATTAAGCAAAACATCAGAAGCCAATCATGGCTTAAAAACAAAATAAATTTCCAAAAAATGTATTATAGTTATAGTTGGAGTCAACAACTTGATACTCAATTCTTGAATATTAAGTTGTTGGGGACATTTGTTTTCACCAAAAATTAAATATATACAACATTGGTTAAAAACAAGGAAGTTAATAGCTTGATTAAGGCCAACTCAAGTGTTTTAATTATGTCGTTTAGGCCACATACTCATTCATGCTTCCTATCAACTGGATGGCTGCCTCCCATTGACAATCATACAGTTGACTGCCTCCTATCAATGATCGAAAATATTAAACGGCTATATTAAGGAAATAATAAATAATAAATATCTCGTTGTTATGTCATATTGAAAGTCATCCAGCCGACTTCCATCCTATCGATCATAATCAAGGTTCCCATTGAAAGTCTCCTATCGATGATCACCTAGTCAACAACCTCCTATCGACGGTCATCCAGTGGATTGCCTCCTATCAACTATAATCACATCTCGTCTGCCCATTGACTACTTTACCGAAAGAACTGAAGAAACCACCAACACCACAAGAGAAGGCCAAGGCAGCTGAAGAAGAGAAACTACCAACAACATGATTATAGCCACATCCATGAAGTGGGGGGTAACTCCAATAGTAGTCACTTATAGAGGCAGTAACCACCCATGCCTGCTTATAAATAAAAGAAGCGGCCAATAGAAAAGAGTATAGATAAATATCTCAAGAAACAAACACTCTGCCCACATTTCCTTTGCTCGTAGTCATAACTTTTAGTTTTTGGAGCTCTATCAAGACCTCCACATGAGTAGCATTAGATAGCCATCATACATCAAACATTCTCGTTTGAACATTGTTTAAAGAGGTGTGAACCTTGTAATTAATCAGTTATTAAAGAAGTCAATAGAGTACATTTATTATTTCAAACAAAAACTGTTTTCCACCAAATATAAAAGGTTAGAGAGATAGTGTATAGAGGTCATGTTTAACCACCTACATCTTTTCAGGCTAAAGCAATCTCTTCCCTTTTCCATCATGCTTTGTAGCCTTTATGACCTATTCTTCCTCACTTACATCTTTCCTTTCAAATTTGGTCTATCTCGCTCACCATTGTCTTCCCTATTATCACTATGATGTTGATACGATTCCTCCCTGAAATCATGCCATCATACCTACAACTTCACCTCCTTCACACGTGGTATGCTTTGAAACCCATGGCAGTCCTCTTACTACGTAACCTTTGGATAGATGCTGAGTTTTTCAGCCTCTGTTTTGAAACCAACCCCTAAACGACCCGATCTAACTTCATGGTTCAACCCATGCTTTAATCATGGTTTCACTCATAACATGAATACATATAACATACACATAAACAGAACCTGTCATATCTCATGACAGAAGTAAAGTGAAAGTGGAAACAAAATAGAGCACATATGGCTCGAAAAAAAGTACTAAACGATAATGAAAATCATACAAAAAAAGGAACTTGACATCCAGAGATAAGTCTATGAAACAGCTGAAAAACATATGATCAATACAGAATATGAAAACATTCATAAATATGAAAAGGGATAAACAAGGTCCTCTAAGGTACCACTCTCTATGACTATCTGAGCCGCTCTATTGAGGTGTCCTTGCTCGTCTAGCTCTCTTAGATGGCATTTGCCCCTGAGTTTCCATAGTTGATCATGCATAGAAAATAGAGATGAGGTTAGTGGTAAGGACTGAGTGGCTAAACTAGAGTCACGTAGAACTGAGCTAGACTTCTAATAAAGTGACCATGTGGTCGTGTAGGCATCATCCTAACATCAGTCACCCTTAGCAATAATTGATAGCCTTATGGTGGTTCAGACCATGAAACCATCCTGTAGCTGTAGATATCATGTGAGCAGCATCTTTAGGCATACTTGACACGTCATTTCGTAGCCATAGAAACATCCTGGGGGATTGTGGAATCCATGGGTGGGTGACTAACGTATATCGGGAGCTAATCTAGCTAAACCTGAAAATCCTGTCTTAATCAAGAACTATAAATCACAGTTGAGAGTCATGAGCTTATGCTCAAATCATAAATTCCTGTATAGTAGAACACACGCTATTGTATGCTCCAGAGCCCTACTTTATAATCATAACATAAATGCATGTACGGTAGAACATGAGCTACTGTACGGCTCCAAAGCCTGCTACGTATCTTAACATGCATACTTGTATAGTAGATCATACACTACTATAAAGTCCTCAGGATCCGATCATTGGATTCCTAGCATTCTTAATTTCAGTTCTACACTTTTAAGCAGAAAGAAATCCTAATCCCCCACCTAAAATATGCTTTCCTGGTAGAGTCTGATATGAAATAGTCTCCCTAGATCTCAATCTACATATATGTCTAACCTTTAAGATTAATCATAGGATTGAAATCCCAAAACTCCAAATCCTAACCTGTTAGAATTTTCCTACGTAGGACTCAAATCAAGGGATTGAGAAAGGAGGAAAGAGATAGATTACCTTGTGAAGCTTCCTCAACGATCTCTAAGGCTCCCCTATTGATATGGGATCAATGGATTCCTGAAATCAGTTACTGTCCGTCAGAGAGAATTGTGAGTTTTGGGGTTTAGACTCTGCTTTTATAATAAGACCGCCACGCCCATGGATGACTTATCACCACACCCGTGACTACCTGGCAACCAGACCTGTGACCCCTTCTGGTTATGATCATGACTGATGCTGACCATAGTTGTGGTCCATCTAACAACCAAGCTCATGATAGACTGACAATGACGCTCGTGACTGTCTGTTCATCGGCGAATTCTCAGAATTCACAGAACTCAGATTAACACTCGGAATCAACTATCAATCCAAAATCGGGGTGTTATATTACTTTTCCCACTTTCTCCATGCATCTTATTTTTTGCTAATTTTCATTCGTTTTAAGATTGAATACTTGGACAAAGACTCAATTGGACTACTCAAGCTAGTTGTCGTATATTATTCAAAATGAAACTACTTACACCTATAAAAACACCAAAGTGGGAACTAACTCGATTGATGCCTATAGACTAGGCTATACTCCCCATGCTTCTATGCCCTAAGAGATTATCATATCCCCCTAACCGTGCATCCTTACATTGAAGTAGGCACTTTTTCTTCCCCTTTCTTTAATAATGCATTTTCCTTGGGAATTTTGACCTTGCTTGACCAATTGATTAACTTCAGATCCATGAAGATATATTTTTCGATATCTATGATCTTTGCAGCTAAATCATCATAAGAGATCATGCCTCCAACATCTGGTTTAAACCGACGGGTAAGTTTTCCTTCCTCTTTATTGCAGCCCATACTTGGATGAAGATTTGCATTGCATGCCATTCCATGATAAACCTTCTTCCTTTTACCTGAATAAGATTTAGGTGCATCATTTGAGTTACTACTGGGTGTCTTTACTAGAAAGACGTCAGCTCCCCATCGTTCTTTTGCAGCCTCCCTGTCCTTAGGGTTTTGAAAGTCTTTTTCAAAGGAGTCATTGAATTCAGCAATGACTGACGGGCTAATCATGAAGTGGTTTTTTCGGCTTGGCAAGTTATACCTATCTCCTCTTAAGAACTTATTTTGAGAAACTCTAAGATACTTATTCCCCTAGCTAGAAGGTCCTATCAAATCTATAAGTTTTATAATTTCTCTAGGGCTAGGAGGTGCTTTTGGATGCTCCTCTGGATCTCCCTGTGATGACATGTTATCTTCCTTTTCTTTATAGTCTATAGGGTCTTTGCTGCCTTCATCTTTGTATTCTATGAGGTTATTCAAAGACCTTTGGCCTCCTAATCAGATGAACCCCTTACTGCTACTTCTCCCCCCATGTGGAATATTGGGAAGGAGACTGGTGAGATATCTAGCAGAGCTAATACGTCTCCCACTAGAATTCCAGTGATGCCATAAGGATCGAAACCAGTCATTGGCTCACTGATACTGATTCCATAGAGATCAACCCCCATTTGAAGCATCAAGGAAGAAATCTGTGGTGCAAAGGGCATATTCCCTGGAAACCTTTCAAGCCTAGCCTCAAGCATGTATATTATTATGAGATGAGGTAGACTGATGGGTTTTCCATTTATAGCACAACAAAGAAGGAAGATATCCAGTGGTAGGAGATGGTCCATGGAATAAGATCTCGGCAGTAGAGACCTTGTGATAAAGTAATAAAGTAGGCGGAGATGAGGTGGAAGTAGTCAGATGAGGTGGAAGTAGTCTTACTCAACGATTGGGTGGCAAAGGTAGATTTGCCCAATTAGAATTTAGAAGTTCCCTCATGGCTTTGTCAATATCAAACCCATGGCGCCAGATATCATCATATCATTGAATGAAAAAACCGCTAGTTGTGAGATTTAGCATGGTTGCCAAAACCCTTGGTGAAACTCGAAGATGTTCCCCCAATACGATGGTGGTCACAGTTCCTAGGAGAACTCTGCTCTCATGAAGATCGGAGTAGAAAAGCTTTAAAGCCAATGGAGCAAAGGATTTTGAAGCTTGGAGAAGTGTTGGTTCCCACCCAAGGTTCCGGAGGAATCCTGAGATGAAAAGATCAAACTCTTTGAAAGGCTGATGATTAAGAACTGGCGGAGTACTGCGAGGAAAGGTACAGAAAACAACCTGGTACCCCTGTTGATAGGTCTCATCCCTATGCATGACCCCAGAATAAGTTCTCAGCAAAAGAGGATTCATGATGGAAAAGAAAAAAAAATGTATGCTCGAGATAAGAAGAGAGTGATGAAAGTAACACGAGGATCACCATTGTGATCATAGAGATTTATATAGGTAGCTTTGTCTTACTGAGTTAAGGTAAGGAAAGACCAAAGGGAAAAAGAGGAAAGATGAATAATTGAGAATAAGAAAAAGAAGGGTAAAAGACAGTTCTTTCGATTTTCTGACAGCCATATAAGGAATGTGAAGGAGTCTAAAACTTGATGGCAAAGCAGGTTTTAGGGTTTTGATATAATAGACAAGGATTAACCTAACTTAATGGATCAACCTCCAAGCTTTTAATGGGCTCACCAGTATAAATTAATTGGATCAGCATTTGAAGAGCTGCTTGTTGAATGGTACCATATGAGGTTTTGTCCAAATAACGAAATTATTCTTTCGTATTCTGTATATCCTCTGCTGTGATCATATTTAGTTCACAACAAATGAAACAAAATTGAACTTCAGGAAGAGGCTTGGTGAAGATATTAGCCAGTTGTTCAGCTGAGGCTATAAATTCTAACTCAATGTTATTGTCTTGAACGAGATCACAAATGAAGTAATATCTAGCGTCTATATGCTTTGTGCGAGAGTGCTGGATATGGTTTTTGGAAATGCAGATGGCACTAGTGTTGTTACAAAATATAGGCATGGTATCTAAAGTTAGATCATAGTTTTGTAGCTTTTGCTTGATCCATATCAATTCAGTGCAACAGCTGCCAACCACCATCTACTCTGCCTTAGCAGTAGAAAGTGATAGAGAGGACTTTTTTTTACTAGACCAAGAGACTAGTGATGAGCCTAAAAATGAATTCCACCCGAAGTGTTCTTTTGATCTGAAAGAACTCCAGGAAAGTTTGCATCACTAAAAGCTATGGGGGAAATTATTTCAGAATGAGGAAACCAAAGTCCAAGATTTGAAGTGCCACTAAGATAACGGAAAATCTTTTTAACTGCTATCAGATAGCTTTCTTTTGGGGATGCCTGGAAACGAGCACACAAGCAGAAACTAAACATCATGTGTGGTCTGCTAGCAATGAGGTAGAAGAGAGATCTTATCATACCTCTATATTTTTGTTTATCAATTTCTTTTCTATGTCATCTCTATCCATTTTTGTAGTGATGGGCATAGGAGTAGCTGCTAGTTTCAGGTTTTACAGTACAAATTTTTCAACATGGTTTCAACATATTTTGATTGATGTAGAAATAGTCCATGGAAATTTTGAATTACCTGTAACCTGAGAAAGAGTTTGAGTTCACCCATCATAATCATCTCAAAGTTAGTTTGCATGGCATTGCTGAATTTTGAATTATGGGATTGAAGAGTTGAACCAAACACTATGTCATCAACATAGATTTGGACAACAAAAAAATGGGAATATTTCTTTTTTAAGAAATAAAGTTGTATCGACGACCCTCTATGAAATCCTTGTTCAAGGAGGAAGTGAGTGAGTCGCTCATACCAAGCTCGAGGAGTTTGTTTTAGCCTATAAAGAGATTTCTTTAGACAAAACATGATTTGGGAACTTATGATCTTCAAAGCTAGGAGGTTGTTTCACATAAACTTCTTCATTGATAAGGCCATTTAGAAACGTACTCTTGACGTCTATTTGGAAAAGCTTAAATCTCTTATAGCTAGCAAAAGCACAAAGAATTCACATGGCTTCCAAAATGAGCTACAAGTGCAAACGTTTCTTCATAGTCGATCGCTTCTTATTGATCGTACCCTTGAGCAACTAGACGAGCTTTGTTTCGAGGAATGACACCGTGTTCATCAGTTTTGTTTGATAAACCCACTTCGTTCCCAGGGCAGTGACCAAGGTGTAGGGAGACATAGGTCACCCCATACTTGAGCTCTCTCAAATTGATGAAGTTCATCAAGCATTGCAAAATTCCATCCTTTATCCACCAATGTTTATTAAACATTCTTAGGATAAAGTTTAGAAAGAATACATTGATGTAGTACAAGACTGATTGATTGAGAATTTTTAGATTGAGTTCTGAGTCCTTCTTGATCATCACCTATGACTTTAGATATAGGATGTCTGAAGGCTCTAATTCTGGAAGGATCCAGGTATGGTAATGCTTATAAATGAGAGTCAGAAGGTTTAGATAGTTTAGAAGAGTTCTCCGATTGAGATGATTTTTGGAGGGTGAATTGCTGATCTGCCGTGTCTAGATGCAGATTATTTGAAATAAGAGAATCCATAAAGATGTAATCACTTAATTAAGTAGATTCATCAGATGGCAGACTTTCATAAAATATTACATGAACAGGTTCTTCTACTTTTCTGGTACGCTTATTTAACGCCCTATAAGGTTTGCTGTGAATTGAATATCCTAGAAAGATGCCATCATCATATTTTGCATCAAATTTTCCTAGTTGATCTTTAGTATTAGTAGAAAACATCTACAACCAAAGGGATGAAAGTAAGCGAGGGTAGGTTTGTGTCCTTTCAAAATCTCGTATGGACTTTTCTATAGAGTCTCCCTTATCAGTGTTCTACTTAGAATATGGCAGGACGTAGCTACGGTTTTGGCCCATAAATTCATTAGAACTAGATAATCATTGAGCATGGTTTGAGATAATTTGATTAGGGCACGATTTTTTTCATTTTGCTACTCCGTTCTGATGAGGAAATCTAGGGGCTGAAAAGGTATGTGATATTTCCTATTCTTTGTAGAACAATTTGAAGGATTCTAACTCAAATTCTCTCGTGATCATTATGAATGGAACATACCTTTCCTGATTTCTCTTTTTTCATAACAAAATACAAACTCTTTAAACTTGTCAAAAGTTTCATCCTTGTGTGACAGAAATTCTACCCGTGAGTATCATGAAAAATCATCAATAAAGACATACACATTGCTTCTTCCTCCCAAGCTTTGAACATTCACTGGACCAAAAAGATCCATGTGCACTAGCTCAAGGGTTGAAGAAGTTGAGATCTGTTTTTTGTGCTTAAAGGAGGATCTAGAATGTTTTCTTAGAATGCAAGGTTTACTAAAGAAGTCTTTGTTGTCTTTTACTTAGGAAGTCCTTTAACTAGTTCTAACTTGCTAAGTTTGAAAAAAATTTCAAGGTGAATGTGACCTAGCTTTCTATGTCATGTAAGTTCAGAATTCTTTTCAAGAGCTGAAAAGCAGAATTCATTGAATGTACTGGAGTTGTGCATATCAATTTTATAAATATTGTCTCTTCTTGTGCCTACTAACAAGACACGACCATTTAAAACACTTTGTACTTTATAATAATTCTATTCAAAAACAACTTTGTTATTTTTACCACAGAGTTGGCTAAGAGACAAAAAATTATGCATGAGGCCATCTACCAAATGGACATTTGAAAAAACTGGATATGGATACTTACCTATGGTGTCGGTTCCAATAATTCATCCTTTTCCATTATCTCCAAAATGTTACTCTACCTCTAAGTTTATATTTCCGCTTCGTGAATAGTGTTGCATCTCCCGTTATGTGGTGACAACATCCACTATCTCTAGATATCACTTATTTGTTGACCAACCCTACACAGGCACTAAACATTACATGTTTCAGTACCATACATGTCGGGGTACCTTTTTTTTTACTTATCTTAACTGATCTAAGGCATCCTTATGAATCAATACTTGCTTAGAACCTTGTTTATTCTTCTGCCATGTCCAAGTTTGAGATTTGCACATTTTAGAATTGTGACCATTTTTTAGACAATTTGAACAATTAACTATTTGCTTAACCTAAACTTGTACTTTGTGTTCTTACTGTCAAAATTTTTAGACATATCCTTTTAAAAAAATATGTTTGGTGTCTTACATTCTCTTTATGCTTCAAATTTATTAAGTACAGATAATTTTCAGTTAAATAGCAACTTTTTCAGCAAGCTCGCATTAATATCAGTTTTATCAAGAGTCTCGTTTGTTACTTATAGCCCATGGATCTCTCCCGTGCTTTGTCAATGTGGGATTTTCCTAAGGTGTTACATTACACCCCCCCCCCCCTTGGGACTCAATGCCCTCGTTGAGGTTTCCCCCACCATCGTTCAAGAGGGATGCAGGAAGGCTCTGATATCGCTTGTAACACCCCAACCTTTTTCGACAAGATATTGTTCACTTTGGGCATAACAAATCTCTCACAGATTTGTTTTCAGGTATGTAATAGTGACTTCCCAGGAGGTCACCCATTTCTATATTGCTCCCACCCGAACACGATTAACTTCAGAGTTCATAGCAGAACTCTTTCATCTCACCCAAAAATGCGTCTTGTAGTTTGGGGCGGGTTCTTACTTATAGCACATGGATCTCTCTCGTGCATTGTCTATCTGGGATTTGCCTAAGGTGTTACATCCACTTCTAACACCTCGTCCTTTTCCGACAATATATTTTCCGCTTTTGGCATAGCTAATCTCTCACGGATTTGTCATCGAATGCATAATATTGACTTCCCGGGAGGTCACTCATTTCTGCACTGCTCCACCCTGAGCACGTTTAACTTCAGAATTCTTGACAAGAATTCCTCCATCCCACTCCGAACACGCGTCCTGCCAGTTAGGGATGGATTCTTACTTATATCACATGGATCACATCCGTGCTTTGGGGATGTGGGATTTTCCTAAGGTGTTACATTATACCCCCTTTGGGACTCAACGTCCTCATTGAGTTTTGCCCCACCATCGTTCAAGAGGGACAGATAGAGGCTCTGATACCACTTATAACACCCCAACCTTTTCCGATAAGATATTGTCTGTTTTGGCAATAGCTAATCCCTCATGGATTTATTTTCGGGTGCATAACAGTAATTTCCTAGGAGGTCACCCATTTTGCACTACCCCACCCTGAGCACGATTAACTTCAGAGTTATTAGAAGAACTCCTTCATATCATCCCAAAAATGCGTCCAGTGAGTTAGGGACGGATTCTTAGTTATAGCCCATAGATCTCTCCCTTGCTTCATCGATATGGGATTTATCTAAGGTGTTACATTATACCCCCCTTGGGACTCAACGTCCTCATTGAGGTTTGCCCCATCATCGTTCAAGAGGGGCGATGAGAGGCTCTAATACCACTTGTAACACCCCAACCTTTTCCGACATTATTTGTCTGCTTTGGGCAGAGCTAATCCCTCATGGTTTTGTCCTCAGGTACATAATAGTGACTTCCTGGGAGGTCACCCATTTCTTCACTGCTCCACCTTGAGCAAGTTTAACTTTAGAGTTCTTGAAAAGAACTCCTCCATCTTACCCCAAAAAAGCGTCTTGCTAGTTAGGGACAGATTCTTACTTATAGCCCATAGATCTCTCTCGTGCTTTATTGATGTGGGATTTGTCTAAAGTGTTACATTACACCCCCTTGGGACTTAACATCCTCATTGAGGTTTGCCCCACCATCATTCAATTTTTTGATTATAACTATCAGATAAAAGTACCTAAGATTGAGAATCCTTCGATCCTGAAGTTCCTCCCTCTTTCAAGGCTATCAAAGCTAGTGTCTCATCATCTGAGTTGTTGCAGTCTGATTCTAAGTCCCTAAGGTCATCTCCATCCCAAAATTTGTTTAGAAATTTCTAATTGTGTTCACATTGTCATTTCAACAAGTTTAGTAATTTATTTAATGAATAATGTTCAACCACTTCCATCTCTAATTTGTTTAGCAATTTATATTCATCATTTATATATTCCTTAGTAGTACATCAATAGTAATACATAAGTTATAATATAAATCTTAATGATAAATGTTTTTTTCTTATAAAGTGATACATTTGCTTATGTGGCATTGTTAATTGACTTTTCAAATTAGAAAGGTTTCTAATTTATCAAGTCTACGCGACTCCTTATTAAATGCTACTTAGGCGCCACCTCACCCTCCACATCATTTTAGCAATTGCTAAATTTTTGCAATGGATATGCCCTAAGGGTAAAAGTAAGGGCTCGATTCTGAGAAGCAAATTTTGAAGGAAGTTGACTCGAAAGTGACCAGGTCTGCCACATATGAAATATGATTTTCCTTCTTGTTCATCATCTTCCTTGTCCTCTTTCCTTTTTGATCTTTCGCCTTGCTGCAACTTGGACACAACACATACACTTCCTCTATCTATTTTCTAGGGTTAGCTTTATCATAATAAACCTTATCATAAAGACCCTTCTTCTGATTTTTCTTATCGTTTAGCAACTTCTTAAGTTTACTACTAAGCAAGGAAATCTCAACATCAATGTCATTGTCTATTGGTTAAAGATTGATCATTAGAGATTGCTTACCTAACAACTATGCTTTTTTTCTTATCAGAATCATCTTTCTACCTATTAATTTTCAGTAAATTCTCATAACTTATAAGTGATCCTATTAGCTCATTTAGATCAAATGTTTGGAGATTCTTAGCCTCTTCAATTGTTGTATGTTTGGGCATCCATTCACGAGGTAAAGATCTCAGAATTTTTCAAACTAAATATACATTTTTATAATATCTTCCTAAATTCATAAGCCTATTCACCATAAAATTAAACCTAGAATACATATATGAAAATATTCTCATTTGGTTCCATCTTAAACATCTCATATTCATGAACAAACAAATCAATTTTTGTTTCTTTTACCCTAGAATTACCTTCATGAGTTACCTCAAGAGTTGAACATATGTTGTGTGCAGTAGCACACCCGCATACTCGATTGAACTCATTTTTACACAGGGAGGGGTGGAAAATGTTAATTGCCTTTGCGTTCCTTTGCATTATTTCCTTTTCATCGACATACCATTCTTCTCTTTTAATTTGGACTTTAGGACGCGGGTCTTACACCACATCCCATAAGTCAAAGTCAATCTCTTCAAGATAAGGTTTCATTTGACTTCTCCAAAACCTATAATTAGCTCCATCAAACCAAGGTATCCAGTCGACACTTGAGGTGTAGAAATGCTCCTCTTCCCCTTTGACATTTCTTCATGCAACGTCTTAGCATCTTCTTCTCCCGCAATCATTGGATTTCTTAAAGCAACATGAGCTCTGATACCACCTGAAACTCAATCAACCAAGAGTAGTGTTCAGTTCTATGAAATAGTTTACGAAAATATAAATAATGAACTTCGAGCACAACATTTTAATGTTGATCGGAAACGATACCTACTCAACGCTCAAAGAATGAGTACCTCCACAAAGATATGGTGACATGCCTTTGGAGAAATCCCAAAGCGACAGTACCTCCTATACCGGAGTGACAAACCAGTAAAGTTGAGAACGAGAGTTGAGCTTCAAATCGACACAAACTGTCAATTCTATCGACTCACATCGTGAGTGCACTAACTCACTCTCTTCTATACTAATGGCTAAACATGTTAACTTGCTTCCCAAGATCAACAATGACATGAACTTTTCACAAAACAGTTTTGCAGCCTTTCGTTTGTAATTGAACTCAGTGACTTATTCAGAAGCCTTAATTCTCCTTTTATAGCCCTCGACTGCATCTTGATGACTGTTTCACTTACTCCATCTACTTTCAGCAAGTCTTTTGCCTGTTGTACTTGCCTTGAGTAGCTTGTGATTTTGATGATTTCCTTGCATAAAACTACCTTAGTCTTTGTCGAACTTTCCCTCTTTGTTTTTTAGCAAACCAACAACCACGCCATATAATTTGATCAATGGTTCTATGATTTGTCTTATTACCAACATTTTTTGGCATGTACAACTTCCAGGAGTATAACTATATTCAAGCATCAAAATGGACATTGAGGTGGCCATGGTCTAAAAAGGAATTGATTTTGAATATGACGGGAGACGAAACTACCAAAAAACAAAGTTATTTCGTCTTCACCTGTAGGTGATTGACACTTCTATACAAATGCTTCAAATGTTGATTCTGCTACTCTGAAGTGATGAATGCATTCTCTGGTAGACCGATACATCTATTGATGTGAATATTGCAGAGGTCTCCCGTCTGGGAACGGATTCCATCGATGCCCGACCCTCTTCCCCTACGGGGAAGGACGGTGATCGACTCACGCCGGCGGTGCAAGATTTAAGATGTCATTGGAGTTGCCATCGATCGAAATGTAAGGATGGATCGAACACACTGCTCGCCCGTCTAACTTGCTATGGCTCAGGACGGACGCTTTTGACTCGGTATGCGAAATAAAGAATCTAAGTACGGGGTTGGGTTACAAAAACGAGAGGAATTTATTCTCCCACTTCATGCGGCACAAGGTCGGTACTGCTAGACAAAAAATTTCACGAGGGATTTAGGATGGTTTGGATTTTGGGGAGACATTAATTTGGATAAATGGATGGATCAGTCGAAACGACTGCCTACATACATAGAATTCGGGATCAGAGTCTACGTAGTTCGAAATTGATAATTTGGTTTGGTTTGCAATACATTTATACTCTGGTGTTCGAGTTGAACTTTTTTGGAAGTTGGGGTGATATTGATCGTTGATATAATGACGAATATCAAATTTTGACTTGGGGGGATGATACTTTTCATAGACTGAACGAAGAATATTGAATTTAAATCGGGTGAATGATACTTTTCTATAGACTCAATGGAAAAATATCAAAATGAATTTTGATGGATGTATGGATGGTTGGATGGAGTTGGGTCGGATCGACAGCCTACATACCCAAAAACCAGGATGAAAGTACGTTTAGTTCGGAATTAGTAAATTTGGTTTGGTTTGCAATCCGTTTATACTCTGGTGTTCGAGTTGGATTCTTTTAAGAGTTGGGTGATATTGACCGTTGACCTAATTACAAACATCGAGATTGATGTTTTTGGGGATGATACCTCTGCGTAGACCTAACAAAAAGATATATAATTTTATTGTCTGAAGGAACTTTTCTGTAGACTAAACAGAAAAATATAAAATTGAATTTTGATGGAAGGGTTGTTTTGAGTCGAAATGACTACCTACATACTCGGAAGTCGGGATCAAAGTCCGCTTAGTTCGAAATTTACAAATTTAGTTTGACTTTGAGATGTTGGGTTTGACCCGGGGTTTCGACATTTATAAACACGGGAATCAACACTAATAAATTAACTCAAGAAAATTAATTATTAAGGGATAATTAGACAAGTCTTTCTATTTCGAGAAGTAATTTTTGGGGGTTTGAGTAATTACTATGAATAACCAACTCCTGGAGTTAGGCTATTCGAAGTAATTATACAAACAAAGGTATATTTAAGATTTATTATTATTTTATTTAGGATTTTTATAAGGATTTTCAGCGAAGATAATTCTTAATAGAAATTTCGAATTTTAATGATTATTCGGAATAGTTAACTCGAAGAGTAAGGTATTGCGAGATAACCTCAAAAGAATCTCTTTTGTCACTTATTTAACTATTCTCTGTTTTTTTTGCAGAGAGATTTTTAGGGAGTTTTTATTATTATTTATTAACATTGTTATTTGTATTACTATTAGATGACTTTTTAGGGGTTTTAGAGAGCTTAAGGAAATTATGAAGAATGTTTTGATATTTTGATGATTATTCAGAATAGTTGATTTTTGGAAATTAACCATTATGAAATAATCATTGAGAAAAGAGTTTATGGTGTTTATTAAGGCTAGGCTGATTAAAAAGCTAAGTTTTAAAAACTTAACCGAGGTGGGATTCGAAATATAAACCTAAGGGTTATTAGTCTAAGTGTCTAATTGTTGGGACAGTGGATACTTTCTTGATTGAAGCAATGTTTTCAAAACCGTATCAGATACCATATCAAAAACTCTAGCGTAGGTATTTTGATGGTTCAACCGCGGTTCTATACCGGTTGCACCGGTGCACCACCCATTATTTTTGTAAATCTGGGCCGCCCGATTGTTTTTTTTTGGAAATTAAGAAACATAGTTTACAAAAGAGACACTTTACTAATTATGATGTCTACAACTTTTTAATGTTGTAAAACGAGGAATTTTTCTTGACAAATTTTGTTTAAATTATCATAACATCTTTCTAGTACCAACAATATCACCTAAAATTTATGTTTATCTATTTATATCATTAAACTAACAACATCCATTAGTGTAATTTTTATTTAATATTTGTTTTGAGGCCACGAAGGGCGTCAAAGACACTATGACCCGGGCTCCATACCCCAACCAACTTCTAAACGGGCATTCGGGTGGTAATCCACATAGGAACTAGCTTTCGAACTAGCTTTCTCGCCTGAATTTGGCATCTACATGAACATAAATGTTGTAGCCGATCGAACATCAGCCTTTTGAGCGATCAGTGATGTCAAAAATACTAAACTAGAACGTTTTCCGACCAAGCCGACGAGTTGGGTCAGACGGAAATCCCGTCCGTCTGGTTAGTCTCTTAGGAATTTGTCATTGACATGAACATGAAATTTGTAGATAATCAAACTAGATTTCCAGCAACACTAATCTTGTATCAATTAGACTTCCAAGAGATAAGTAATGTCAAAATACTAAACTGCGACGTTTTCCGACCAAATCTAACTGTTGTGAGTTGTTCCAACCTCTCTTGCCCTATCATGGTATTTAGTACAAATATGAGTTTAATAAATAGTTATGAAATATAATATCGTACCTTAAGTGTTCGTTAACAACAAATATGAAATCATTAAGTAGAACAATGTCATCTACGAATGTGCTTGGAGTATACCTCTACATCACGTTCGTTATCAAAATTTTGAAACACTAAACCCTAAACACTAAACTCTAAATTCTAAATCCTAAACACTAAATCCTAAACACTAAAATCTAAACACTAAATATCTCAGATGGCAATTCATCAAACTGATTTAATGAGCAACGATTGATCAAGGATATCTGCAACAGCTATCAAAGCCCAACCACCTACTTTCTCTTCGACAAATGCAATATATTTTATAAGGCACCAAAACCGTAAGCGATACATGAAGTAACGTTCGCTGAGAGAATTCATAGTTCAAAATATTGCTTAAAAACAACTGGATTCTGCATGATTGTTTACTGTTTAGGGTTTAGAATTTAGAGTTTAGGATTTAGAGTTTAGTGTTTAAGGTTTAGAATTGAGGATTTAGGATTTAGGGTTTAGAGTTTAGTGTTTAGGGTTTAGGGTTTGGAGTTTAGTGTTTAGAGTTTAGAGTTTAGAGTTTAGGGTTTAGCGTTTAGAGTTTAGTGTTTAGGGTTTAGCGTTTAGAGTTTAGTGTTTAGGGTTGAGGGTTTAGGATTTAGAATTCCGATGACGAACATGATGTGGAGGTATAGTATAACCATGTTCATAGATTACACTATTCTACTTAATGATCTCAAATTTGTTGTTAACGAGCGCTTGAAGTATAGTATTATATTTCATAACTAGTTATTTAAACTCATATTTGTACTAAATACGATGATAGGGCCGTAGAGGTTGGAATAACTCACAACGGTCTACTTAGTCAAAAAACGTCGCAATTTAATATTGTTTATCGCTCGGAAGTCCAATTGACTCAAGATTAGCGGTGTTGGAGATCTAGTGTGATTGGATACAAATTTCATGTTCATGTCAAGGAAAAATTCCTGAGAGACTAACCAGATGTATTGGATTTCTGTCTGGCCCAACTCATCGGCTTGGCCGGAATACGTTTTAGTTTAGTCCTTTTGACATAACTGATCGCTCAGAAGTCCGATCGATGCAAGACCGGCAACGTTGGAAAGCTAGTTCGATATGCTAATACTTTCATGTCCATGTCAAGGCCAAGTTTCGTTGAGAATAACCAGATGGAGTAAATTTCCGTCCGGCTGGTCTGACCGGACGGAACACCGATCCGTTCGGTTCGTTTGGTGGACAGAACGGTGTTTCGTCCGTTCAGACACATAACAACTATTATTGATAAGTGTAGATATGATAATTGAATATATTTAATGAATTAATAGTTCAAACAAAATGCTTAGTAAATATATTATCAATTGATACACGCTAATATTTACAAATTCACTTTAATTACTAACATTTACAAATTCATTTACTAATATTTTCAAATGTTACAAATAAATATTCAATTTTTAAGTATGTACCTATCACAATAAGTGTTAATATAAGTACTTATATTTGCTAGTCTCCCATAAATATCATGACTAAACCCTAATTTCCTAAGATTAATTAAAAACAAGGACTAGACCCCTAACATCTAAACCGTAACTGTTAAACCATGAACCCTAAATCCTAAACCCTAAACCCTAATCCCTAAACTTTATCTTTAATCTCTAAATAATAAACCATAAACCTGAAACCCTAAACCCTAAACACTAAACCCTAAACCATAATCCTATACCCTAAACCCTAAACCCTAAACCCTAATCCCTAATCCCGAAACCAGAGGTTGTCGAGTTACAGCTACCTATGTGAGAGAAGGAGCTAGTCTTAATTTTCATTGAGACTCTGGAGCCTCCCTTCTATAACAACATAATGGGGATAATCCCGACGAACTTCTCCGAAATGCTGCTAATTGGAGAAAGAATTGAAAAGGGGATCAAGCACGACCGAGTAGATGGTCATGATCCTCTTAAGAAGCATAATACCACCCATAAAAGGGAAGAGATCAATGCTACACGAGGTGAAGCTCCAAAGGCTGCAGGAGGGGTTCGACCGCCTACAGATAATCTGGCACCACCATATGTAGCATCGTCCCTACTAGTGGTACACAGTCAACCGTTCACGCCTAAGCAAAGGACGGTGCCCAATCCCGCTATTTAACCGCTAGGATACCAAGGAAATCAACCCAGGCCATACCACGGAGGCCAACTAGTTGGAACTTACGGGCTCAGCAGTTCTAACAATTACAGAACACCAGAACCACTCAACCCCATCCCAATCTCGTATACCAAGCTCTTGCCTCAGTTGTTGAAAGGCAAGCAAATCGTTCCAGTCCCACTCAACCGTTAGCGAGTATCATGTTGGGGCACCTGATGACGTGATCTAAAACTTGAAGAGTTTCAAATATAGTGTATAACAAGTAGTGAGGCCAGGGTGGCTGAAATTTCACGGCCAGCTCAGCCACCCGGACATCAATAAGATGCTGCTCCCTAACCACGGGGGGCACAATGCCGCTATGGTCGGAAAGGAAGAATCTTATTACGAGAAGCTAAATTTTGCTGATATGAAAACACCACTAAAGTACGTGTGCAAGCTCCTCATAGACGGCGGCTACCCAAAAACCGTGAAAGGCGAGGTATCCCTACTGGAGTAGAGGACAAGTGTTTATACCATGGCAGCAATTCTAACCATACTATGGATGATTGTGGGACTTTCAAGGAAAAGCTACAGGCACTTATGGACTCCAAGCTGGTAAGTTTCTACTCAGGAGTCGAAGGAGCGGCTGACATTTGCATGGCGTCACCAAAAAGTCTATAATTTCACTTCCCCAAACTTGTGATTCGCTATCACACCGTCGCAAAACCACCACTACCGTCTTCAAAAGTAACGCCACTGGTTATAAGGGTCCCGAGACCCTTCGAGTATAAGCAGTCCCGCGGGAGGATGCGTGTCAAGCTGATGATGAAGGCAATGGAGACTCTCCAGCTTTAAATAATATAACGGGGTTAAGTCGGATCACAGGGAACAGAAGGCAATATGGCATGCCTGATGACCTAGACGAAAATAAAAAGGGGTAGAAGGGCGGAAATAAGGAGAGGGAAAATAGTTTATTTCAAAATTCCTGAACCAGGTAGTGTTCCTCCTCGGTATGAATATGAGCGGAAGAAGGAAGATGAAGATTATAAAGCAAGAGTTAGTGATGAAGATGCGTGTGAGTTCTTGAAGCTGGTAAGGCATAGTGAGTTCAAAGTAGTATAGCAGCTTAACCACACCCCGATGAGGATTTCACTCCTGTCTCTGATGTTAACCACTGATCCCCATCGACGAGCCCTCATAAAAGTATTGAACTAAGCGCACGTCTGCCACGATGTCTCGGTAGAGCGTTTTGATGGGATAGTTGGAGCGATTTTGGCAAACAGGAAAATCACTTCGACGAAGATGATACCTTCTGAAGGAATGGGCCACCCTAAGGCACTGGACATGTCTATAAAATGTAAGGATTTCATGATAGCCTGATGCCTGGTTGATAACGGTTCCTCACTAAACATTATACCAAAATCCACCCTAAACAATCTGTCAATTGATGACTTATACCTTAAGCAAAGCTTCACAGTGGTTAGGGCCTTTGATGGCACAAAGCGCAAAGCCATAGGGGAAATCTCGCTACCCATTCAAGTGAGACCCAATGTCTTCCAAGTGGAATTCAACGTAATGGACATAAACCCGGCACCAGCCTTTTGTTGGGATGCCCGTGGCTCCACACAGCGGGTGCAGTACCATCATCCCTACACCAAAAACTGAAGTTCACAATCGATGGGAAGCTCATTGAGGTGTTCGGGGGGGGGGGGGGGGGGGGATACGCCGGTAACTAGAGCTTCAAACCCCCTACATTGAAGCTACCGAGGAAGCCTTGGAAACGTATTCCAGACCTTCAAGATAGAGGACGTTACATATGTAGGGCGCAGTGTGGCCCACAAAGCCCACATCTTCCCAAGCGACTTTGACATAAGCAAAATGCCTGGTCAAGAACCTCCACTACACATAATGGTAGGAGGTGCTGAAAGAACCTATCCAGGTTAATGAAATAAGAACCCTGCGAGATTGGGATACATTCCGAAGGGTGGTGATATTACGAGGATCCAAAGGGAACAAAAAAGGAGGGGGACGTCAAGGTTAAGTGGGACAGACGATGATGAAAGATTGACCTTCATACCTCACATCATGAGCACATTAAGGAGCACTAGAAAGATAAATGTGAGGAAAAACTACACTGATCCGACAATCAGAGGGTTAAAGTTGGGTTTCACATATCTCTCCATCAGCATGCTGGGTATGGAAACTACGATTGGCATACAGTGGGTGCGCCAACTCCTTTCGAAGGAAGAGCTGAGCAATTGGGTGTCTTTGAGTTACCTTTTCCATCGCAAATGTAATAACTCTAAAAATATGACTAATAAATAAAAGAAGCGAGGGTCTCCTAGTGTTTTTTTAAGTGATCCTAAATGCATGTAACGTATTTTCCCAAGTTTAATAAAGTATGTTTTTCATAAGTGTCAATCCGTGCATCATCCATATTATTCACTTCCGCTTTTCTTCCTTTTCCCTTTCTACCCCCCCCTCGCATAACAGGGTTACAAATGTGTTTGAAAACAATAAAGAGTTTCAAAACACTAAAGTTAACTTTGATCACCCGGTTTGTGAGATGGAAACTAAGGAAGGCAGTGATGGTTCTAACCTAGAAACAGATTGCATGGCGGAACGGGAAGAGAGAGCCTTGGAACCATTCTATGAGTCGTTGGAGATTATGAATTTAGGAATGGAGGAAAATCGGTGAGAGGTTAAGTAGGGTGTAGTTTAGACTAGGCAGAAAAGGACAGGGTCGTCGAACTACTCTAAGACTTCCAGGATGTTTTCGCATGGTTTTATAAGGATATGTCGAGCCTCGATGAAGAAATAGTACCACATCACTTATGAATAAAGGAGGAAAGCAAGGCAGTAAAGCAAAAGTTATGGCGGATGAAACCGGAATGGATACTCAAAATTAAGGAAGAAGTGCAAAACCAATATGAAGCTGGGTTCTTGCCTGTAGCATAGTACACTGATTGGGTCTCTAATATACTCCCCATGCCTAAAAAGAATGGGAAAGTGAGAATGTGCATGGACTACATAGATTTAAATAGGGGAAGCATGAAGGACAACTTCCCACTGCCTCACATAGATGTCCTTGTTGATAATACCGCCAATTACTATATGTTCTCTTTCATGGATGGTTTCTCAGGATACAACAAGATCAGGATGTTTCTGGAGGATCGGGAAAAACCATCTTCATCACTTTATGAGAAACCTTCTACTATAAAGTCATGTCTTTTGGGCTAAGAATGCTGGGGCGACCTACCAGCGGGCCATGGTCATGCTGTTCCATGACATGATACACAAAGAAATAGAGGTATATGTAGATGACATTATAGCAAAATAAAAAAGGGGAGACAGCCATGTAGTAGTGCTATGAAAATTGTTCGAGCGACTCAGGAAGTACCGGCTCTGGCTGAATCCGGAAAAGAGTATGTTCGGAGTCACCTCGGGAAAGCTACTTGGTTTTGTGGGTAGCCAAAAGGGGATTGAAGTGGACCATGAAAAAATGAACGTAATAGTTGACATGCCTCGTCCCCAAAAGCAAAAAGTGGTGCGGGGATTCTTAGGACGCTTGAACTACATTAGCCAGTTCATATCACATTTGACCCTAATGTGTGAACCCATTTTCAAGCTTCTAAATAAGAACCAGCCTATCGAGTGGAATGAGGATTGAGATCAAGCCTTTCAGAAAGTCAAAGAGTGTTTATTAAATCCTCCGGTTCTAGTTCCACCAACTTCAGGAAGGCCGCTAATATTGTACTTGACGGTATTCAAAAATTCAATAGGTGCGATGCTAGCCCAACACGATGAATCATGAAGGAAAGAGCGTGCCATATACTACGCTAGCAAGAATTTCACTGACTACGAATCTCAATATACGCCGCTTGAGCAAACTTGTGGAGCACTTGCATGGGCAGCCAAATGGCTGAGACAGTATATGATGTATCACATGATGCTCGTAATATCAAAAATAGACCCTATCAAATATGTCTTCGGAAAACCGGCCGTATCCGGATGGATAGCCCGATGGCAAGTGCTGCTCGCACATTACGACATCATTTATACCCCAAGAAAGGCCATTGAAGGGAGTATAGTGGCAGATCATCTGGTGGAGCATGAGATCTCGGACCCGGATCCGATGTTGATGGAATTTCCTGATGAGAGTATAATGAACACCAAGATATCGAATGAAGGCTTGGTCTAAAAGGCATGGGTATGGGTGATGAAGTTTGATGAGGCCTCAAACTCATTGGGGCAGGGTGTAAGAGTCATATTCGTCTCTCCCGAATGGAAGTCGTGTCCTATCACTGCCAAAATTTGCTTTGACTACGCCAACAAAATTTGCTTTGAGCACATCTCGCGAGTGGACAATCAAATAGCGGATACTCTAGCCACACTATCCTTGATGTACGAACTGGACGTGACTGAGATTAACCAATGAATCGAAATAAAAAAGAAAAAGGCACCTGCCTACCTAGCTAACATTGAAGAAGAAGGGTGATGGGAATCCCTAGTACTATGACATAAGAACCTACCTATCGAAAAGGGAGTACGCAGCTTAGGCATATGAGAATGATAAAAGGGCTCTACGGAAATTGGCGATGGGTTATTGTGCTGATGGGAGTACCCTCTACAAAGTAAGCCACGACTCTATATTACTAAGATGTTTGGACGCGCCTGAAGCATAGAGAATAATAGAAGATGTCCATGGGGGAATCTGCGACACACATGTCGGTGGTCATGCACTAGCTAAGAAGATATTAAGGATGGGTTACTATTGGACGAAGATGGACTCCGACTTTGTAAAATACGTGAGAAAATGCCACAGGTGCCAGGTTTATGTAAATGAAAAGCATGTGCCTCCTTCATCCTTGCATGTTATGCCATCACCTTGGCCTTTCACAACATGGGGGATAGACGTCATAGGCATGATTGAACCAAAAGATTCTAATGGACACCATTTCATCCTAGTAGCCATTGACTACATCACAAAATCTGTCGAGGTTGTGTCATATTCGAACATCACCAAAAGCATTGTCACAAAATTCATAAAGAAGGAAATCATTTGCCGGTATAGGCTCCAAGAAAGAATAATAACCGACAATGCAAAAAATCTTAACAACAAGATGATGGATGAGCTTTGTAACTAGTTTAAGATCAAGCACCATAACTCGGGACCATACCGACCAAAGATGAACAAAGTGGTTGATGCAGCAAACAAAAACCTCAAGAAAATCATACAGAAAATGGGTGTTACCTATCGTGATTGGCATGAAATGCTACCGTTTGCCTTGCATGGTTACCGAACGTCAGTAAGAAGCTCGACGAGATCGAAGCCGTACCAATTGGTCTATGGGATGGAGGAGGTGCTTCCCATAGAGGTAGAAATACCTCTACTAAGGGTTATCATGGAGGGTAAATTAGAAGAAGCTTAGTGGGTACAAGCAAGATACGACTAGTTGAATATAATTGATGAGAAAAGGTTGGCAGCTATCCACCACAGACGCATGTATCAGTGCAGGTAACTCTGATTAATAAACAAGTACTATGCTTAGAGTTCACGACGGAGATATACGTCATCGGTTTTCCATCAATAAAGTGAGGATTTAAGTCAACTTTATGTTTCGGATACTTCATGAATTCTCAAATAATATTCTCTTGACCTTTGTTCACGAACCACCAAACAAAATGGACGAGGAACAACACTTCAAATGAACTAAGTGCAAATGCAGTCATGTAGAGACTTTTGCTCTAATTAATCATTAGGATGTCTTTTCAAATGGTAGTAGTAGTAAAACAAAGAAAAATGAGAAAAACAAGAAGCAAAAAGAGGAAAAAATTGGGTAGTAATAAAATGATAGCAATAATAATGAAAACCGTTGAAAGAATTAAAAAGAGGCTAAAAGAAAAGAAGCCTAAATGGCAGGATTGCCCCACTTATTCCTAACCTAAGAAAGCAGTTTGTAAAGGACGTCATTATCTTACCATCATATCTGGAAGCAGAGAAAAGTAGGAAGGCGATCCTTAAAATCCCAAGACCTAAGCATAATATGAAGACGTTAGGAGAAAAACAAAGGAAAAGGAGTACATACGATAAGGTTACCCAGCTATCAGCAGAGTCAACACCCTTGCACTAGCACATAGTTCAAACGAAGTGGCAAGTTGGCTCTTAAAATTAAGAATCATAGACACTCAAGATAGATCAACAATGTTCCTACCTGTATTTGGGGGCAGCGTTCCAAGCAAAATGAGACGATGGTTGAAACTATTGAAATTATTATATGAAGCTCGGATAATCCTATCAACATTTACTTTAGAAAAATCCCACTACGACATTCATCGTCAGCAAAAGTAATGTCTTGTTGCAACGAGCTGCCCTGGGAGGACATGTGAACAGGCGTAGTTTCTAACACTTGAAATGGTGCTTTCTACAAAACAATCAATTTCCTTAGAGCAAAGAAAAAAAATCAATCAAGCATCACGCCATCACATGCATGTTTTTCATAAAAGGGGGAACCTTACTCAAACTTTTTCAAAACCATAAACCGTTAACACATTTATAGCCTTGGAATGGGAGACAAGTCATGCTGAGTTCCTAGTATATTCACCTTTTGCATCATGGGGCAAGCGGGTCGCACCTTGTAATGAGAGATAAGTCAAGCTGAGTCGCTAGTACATTCACCCTTAGCATCCTGGGGGAAGCGAATTGCACCTTGGAACGGGAGATAAGTCAAGCAGAGTCCTTAGGACATTCACCCTTAGCATCTTGGGGCAAACGAATCGCACCTTGGAACCGGAGATAAGTCAAGCTGAGTCCTTAGAACATTCACCCCTAGCATCCTGAGATAAACAGATTGCGCCTTGGAACGGGAGATAAGTCGAGCTGAGTCCCTGGTACAATCAACCCATGGAACGGGAGGATCGACGGGCCTTTGCGACAGTTTAGGTGTATTTTGACTAAGTCTGATTTCAGGGCCAATTTTGGGCCCGTGACTATTATTAATTAGGGAGGTTCCACCTCCCTTTTGTCTCAGAATACGTTGTAAAATTTTGGTTAGTTTAGAGGGGAGGTGTCACCCATTTTTACATTTAAATGGACAGCCAGGACCACAAAAAGCGACAGAAGAAGAAGAATACATATCTCCTTAAAACCCCCTAAAAATAATATACAAACATCAAACACTGAGAAAGTCCCAAAAATAAGTTTTACACAACACTAAAAGCAAGAGTACAAAATCTTCTTGTGTCACCCACGTAGAAGCCACCAAAGTAGTTTTGTCGTCACTCATGAAGGGCGCCGCCAACTGAAACACGACAAAAAAGAAGCTTTGTTTAAAGGTATATCATTCAAAACATCTCTATTCGAAATCATTCACACATCATCTATATCGCTTAGTCACCATCTAAACTACGCTTGAACCCAATATTCATTTCAACTAAGTAAATAAACGATCCATTTTAATAAACAACGAACCAATAAGAGAAATAAACCTCTAAAATAAATAAAGGTTGCTGGAAAATATGTTAACAAAGGAATCTATGGCCATCTTTCATCACTTTCGCACCAAGGACTTAAAGAACTATGAACCTCATACTATAATCGAGCTAAAATATGAATTTTTGGCCAAATAATGTTGCTAAAATTTTATTAAAAGTAGTAAAATAGTCAAGTTTTTCAAACTGAAAATTGTTACATAAACATCTAGATTACTACTCCAGTTTCAGTACCATAACAAATGAAGTTTTCATCTACAAACTCATAAAAAATAGAACCATCACTTTTACCTAGAATAATTAGAACAAGTTAGAGATTAGTTGTTTTACCCATTTCAGTAGACCTGAAAAACACCAAAAATCATTATTTAGTTTTGTTAGCAACTAAACAGTGTTTAATAAAAAGAAGCAGGACAGAGTTTTCTTACCTAACATTTTCACTACTGTCGTAGACCGCGTCGTCCGCAACAGGATCTTCTTCTTCCTCTCCACCAATTTCCACTCCCAAATAAAAAAATAAAACAAAACAAAACAACAAAGTCAGAAAAGCTATTTAAATGAAATATTAGAACCCCAATCCGTTCGAAATCGAAAAAGTAAAAAGAGAGGAGGCAGATATGAGTTTTACCTTGTTTTTCCTCTTCTTAGCCGCTACGAGTGACGAGCAAAGAAACAGGGTTAGAGAGCAAAAAGAGGAGGAAGAAGAAGAGAAGAAAAGAGAAGAAAGAAGAAGGGGAAGAAGGACGAGCGGCGACGTTGCCGTTGTCGCCACTGCCGTCGGAACTGAGAGAAGGGATGAGGAAAAAAGAAGAGGACGAAGAGAAGGAGAGGAGAAGAAGAAGAAGAGAAAAAAAAAGAAAGATAGAAGATGGAGGAGAGTCGGCGGCGCCGCTGCAGACTCCTTCGGAAAAAAGAAGAGGAGGAAGAGAAAGAGAGGAGAAGAAGGAGAGTTGAGAAGGAGAAAGGAAGAGAAAATAAGGGAAGAAAAAGGGGAGTTGCGGCGGCGACGCCACTGGCGTCGCCGTCGTCGGATAAGGAGAAGATGGGGAGATGTTAGAGAGAAGTCATAGATTTTGGGGAGAGGGAGGAGGAAGAGAGAGAGAAGAAGGATCACAAATGAGCGTTTTTCGAGTTAAGAGGGCCTTTTATATGGCCGATTAAGGTTATGGCGAAGTTACGTTTTTTCCCCTGTCTCCCTTCTTCAGCGCGCGTACCGTTAGGGGTGTTTTTGTCTTTTTGTGTGTCGGGTCGAACCATTGGCAACCGATTCAGCAGGTTCAGCGCGCGGGCTCAGCCCCTCCCGTCTACCGTTTCGGCCCATTTTTTCTGTTGGGCCTAGCTCGAGCTAGGGCCCAAATAAGTCAGAAGGCCATGCTTTTAGTTGAGTTATGTAGATTAATTTTTCATTAAACTTAGATTAAGAGTATAACACAACCATAATAGGACTAGATTAACAACAAAAAAGTCCTAATCTCTTTATTTCTACTTGGTATTTATAAGTTAAACTCGAACCTTCCGATTACCCGAATCGACATAACATTTTTATTAACGTTACCATAACCACCATAGAATTACCAAATCACCAAAAATATTTTTGACATATTTATTCAAGTATAAGTTCGTTACTCATCTTATAATGCGTATTTCATTATCTCAAATCAAGTTAATTGATAAAAACCAATGAATTTGTCATTTGGTAAGAAATGTGAAAATTCCTTAATAATGATCCTTTAAAAATATTATAGCAACGTTATATGAATTTTGTATTTGTGACAAGAGCTTCGGATTTCACAAAATTATCAGTTAATCAATAGTGGAACAAATAAGTATCCAAATTACAAATCATTACAAATCATTACTACTCCTCCAAACTTTATACATAATAATAATCTAATTACGAATCAAGAGGTTCGTAAGTAAGCATATTAAAATGTGTATTTCTCATTCTTCGATCAACGTGTCAGCACCACCGGTTTCAAAATACCGAAACACGAAGGTTTCCTTTCCCTAAATATCCTATCACCAAAATAATCAAATAAATGTCTTTTAAGTAAAAATCGAGCATGGTAACGTGATTTTTACAATAGTAAAAATCACTCGAAATCCTTGTAGACTTTTTAAAAGCGAACTACGTGGACTATGATCCCAAAGGATTGGGTATGTAGGCAGTCACAAGACTGGAGTCCAAACAATTAAATAAAATAATATTCAACTAAAATATTTACTAATATAAAATAAAATTTTCACAAGAGTGGGAATTTGTAAAAACATCCAATTAAATAAATGGCATATATTCTAAAAATTTACATAATATTCCATATTCAAAGTAATACATAATTAAGCCACCAAATAAATAAAAAAAACATAACTTATCGAATCTCGTAGTACAAGTTTACCGGGCGTTGCGAGGGTGCTAATCCTTCCTCGCACGTAACCGCCTCCCAAATCCAAGGTCTCTGTTCCGCAAACCTGATCTAACTCGCATCGAAAAGGACTTGGGTTATATCCAAAGCATCCAATCTGCTTCAAAAAGATTGGTGGCGACTCTAACTCTGAACCATCGAGCCATCGACCCTGCGAACGAAAACGTTCATCACACATCCAAAGTGCAAGAAATTTCTGGTCACACATTTGTGCTTCACTGATGATCTACTGGTCTTCACAAATGGGACTGAGTAGGGTGTGATGGGTATTTGTGAAGCTCTCAGGGAGTTCTACTCCTGGACAGGTTTACAGCTCAACCCTTCAAAAATTTAAATTTTCTTTTCAAATTATGTGGCTTCTGCTACACGTGAGTCCATTGTTGCTTGTTCTGGCTTCAGAGAGGGACACTTGCCAGTCAGATAGTTGGGGGTGCCTTTAATTTCTGGTAAGCTGTCGAGTAAGGAATGCAAAGTTCTTGTTGATAGAATTACTTCTCGGATTTCTAGCTGGCGTTCTCAAGCTCTTAGCTATAGAGGGGACGGCTGCAGTTGGTGAGATCGGTTCTGAGTTCAATGAGCCAGTTCTGGCTTTCAGTTTTATTTCTGCCAAACAATGTCATACATGATGTGGAGAAGGTTTGTAGTGACTACCTTTGGGAAGTGAAAGAAAGGGGGGGGGGGGAGGAGAGCAAAAATTGATTGGAAGAAAGTTGCTCTCCCTAAAAAAGAAGGTGGATTAGGCATACGTGATCTAAAATCATGGAATCAAGCTTGTATTGCTAGGCATATATGGAACGTCCTCATGAAATCAGGGTCATTTTTGATTGCCTGGATACTACATTATAAAGTAAAGAGAAATTCTATTTAGGATTGCAAAGAAGCCTCATATCATCCTTGGGTTTGGAGACGGATCTTACCACTCAAGGATGTAATTTATGATGATTTCACTGTTGATCATAATGGCACTCCTCTTTCGCAGAAGAACAATATGGTAAAGTTTTCAATCTCAAGTGTTTGGGAAGCAATCAGATCATCTCAGGCTGTTGTTGAATGGCGTGATCTGCTTTGGAAAAATCCAGGTAACCCAAAACACTCCTTCATTATTTGACTTGCAATGCATGGTAGACTTGTCACAAATGTTCAGATTGTGAGCTGGGGGATCAACACTGGCGTTTCATGCTATATTTGTGAGGTCTAAGTCGACTCGATTGACCATATTATGGGGGACTGTAGTTTCATAACATGCATTTGGTCATACTGCTTTGGGAAATTTGTTGAAGTAGCAAGCTGGCAGGAAAGGGTTTAGCATGCGCTTAGTGACTTCACAATCTCAACTACGGACATCAATGGTAGACTGCTTATGTGGAGAGAAATTATAAGCATGGTTTCGTATCAACATTGCCGACGAAGAGCGGGGGAAAATTGCAGGGAAGAAGTGGATTTGGCTCGAGGAATATACAGAGATATTTATATCTTTAATAAGTAGTTGGTTTGTGTTTTTGATTTTGTATAGATAAAAGTTAGTCTGAAGTTTTTGTTTTGCTTAGGAAGTTTTCTAGAATTTGTATTGTGCTAATCAGGTGAGGGTGCTTCCTCACATTTTTATGAGTTTGAATTAGATGCACAAGTGGTAGCAGCAACGGTTAACGCAGAGATGAGGATAGATTTGCTCGAGTTTGGTGATATCATTAGGCGATTCAAGCAGTTGGTAGTTTTGAAACCGAATTATTTGGTTTAGTTTGTACAAAGAGAGGGTAATATTGCTCATGTTATGGCTAGGCACTCTCGTTTATTTCCGTCTCATACGTTGGGGGACAAGTGACACCCCGATTTTGAGTTGATGTCTGATTATGGGATAAATTTGTTTTCTGTGAGTCACTGTGAATCGGCTGTCAGAGAGTCCATCACGGGCGTGACGAAGAGTTTGTCACGGGCGTGATGAAAAGTTTGTCACGGGCGTAATCATCAGATAGATCACGGTCGTGGTATGTAATCCATCACGATCGTGGCAGACGGGCGGATCACGGAAACCTATTTTCAAATATCACAGAAACCTATTTTCTTCTTTCTTTAAAATTTGAATGAGCGGCGCTTGTTCTAGGCAGAGGAGAAAAGCTTGTTAATTAATCCCATACTAGTAGGAGAGGCTTGGAGATCATTGAGGAAGCTTCAGAAGGTAATCCACATTCTTCCTCCTTTCTCAATCATTTGCTTTGAATCCCACGTAGGAAAATCCTTAGAGGTGAGGATTTGGGGTTTTGGGGTTTCAATCCTGCGATTGTTTCCATTAGGTTTTACGGATCAAGCAAGCGAATTCTAGGCAGACGGCTTAAGATGAGACTCTTCAGAGGAAAGATTTCAGAGGTAGGGGTTAGGATTACTTTTTTGCTTATTTGAAGAATTGAAATTAGTTGTTAGGAATCCACAGATTCGATTTTCAGGACTGTACAGTAGCGTCTGATCTACTGTACAGACAAATTAATTATGCAATTCAGTGTTTCAGGCTGTTCAGTAGTGTGTAATTTACTACACAGACAGTCGTTCAGAGCATAAGCTAACATCGAGAATCATGTATGTCCACAATTCATGACTAGGGCTAGGAAATTAAGGACTAGATAGACTAACTCACGTTATACATTGGTCACCCACCCTATGGGTTGCACGATCCCCCAGGTTACTTTCAGTTTCAGACAGGACCCGACGAGTATGCCTTTTGAGCTGCTCTCACGGTATTCAGGGTGGTTTCATGGTCTGACCTACCATGAAGCCGTCCGCTCATAGCTAGGGGTGGCTAACATTAGGATGATGCCTATAGGACCATAGGGTCACATTAGATACTAGTTCAGTTCTTCATGTTCAGGCTCAACTACCCAATGCTTATCACTGACCCCGCTACAGTTCTTCATGCTTAATCAACCTTGGGACATCATGAGCCAATATCGCCTAAGAAGGGAGGATGAGTAGGGACACCACCTCGCAACGACTCCGGGAGCCGCTGAGAGAGGTACCATGGAGGACCTCAACTGTCTCTTTCTTTCTTTTCATGATTTGCAGACAGACTTTTCATGTTTTCAGTTTATTGTAAGACCGTATTACAGGGATTGTTTTTCCCTATTTGGGATGTTTTTCAGTATTGCCAAATTGTTGATTTCGAGCTCTTGTTGCTTTGTTTGTTTTGGCTATCGTTTTACTTAAGTATTGAGGATATTTCAGTTCATGTGTATGCCAGTTGTCATGATTTATATGATGACCGAACCCGTGAGTAATGCATGCATCAAACCGTACGGTTCGATCGAGTCTTCTAGGGGCAGGTTTCACAAGACACCTCTGTTATTTCTTTCTAGTTACGTGAGCGATGTAAGCTTGACTTTTCATAATTAATAAACGAGTAGACCTTTGCTTTAAAAAAAAATTTCTTCATCCAAAAAGATATTACGAGCTCTACCTCTCCTTCTTCTTTTTCCATTCTATGTCACTACTTCTCCTCTTTAAACACACCTCCTTCAATTCCTCTTCTTGTTCTACCTGTAAGAGATCATAGATTCCTCTATCGCTATGTTCGCTAAGTTGTTTGATGCAGTTGGGTGTGGTTAGTGGTGAAGATGAGTCAATTTAGTAGGATGTGGGATGTCCAAAATGGAGGTGCGACTGGGAAATAGGCTAGGGAAGGGTGATATGTGGCATAAAGGGAGTGGATTAGTTTGTGGATGGATTGGGTAGGAAGGGAAATGTGTGAGATAGAGATAGAGTTGTTGGGGTTGGAGTGATAATAAACGTAGGCGAAGAAAAAAAGGAAAGATGGATGCATACAAAATATTTAAAATAGAGTACAAAACAAGTACACAAGTGCAAACATGAATACATACAATATAAAAACCAAATACAAAGATATGTATACGAGTGTGTACAACATAAAAACATGCACTCAGTTACATACTCGTGTTTATTTAATGTACTCGTTTATATATTGGTCTTTTATTTTATTTTCATATCCTCATTTCTAGCAAATGAAGTGGTCATTATTGTACTTGTTCACAAACTCGTTTTTCATTTTGTATACTAGTTTATGTACTCGTTTCTAGTTTTCTTATAATGTACTTACTCACTCACTTGCGTTTGTACTTATTTCCTAAACATTGTACTCATCTCTCTACTCATTTTTTATTCCAATGAACCTGTTTTTAAGTACTACGGTCTTTTTAAAACGTAATATGGTTTTAATGTTATGAACTCGTGTTTGTACTCTATAATTGGTGTGTTATATTACTCTTATTAATGTATTGACTATTTGTTGTACTTGTTTGTACCGATTCCTTATATTTGTCTGTATTTGCTAGTTTTCTGTATTGTACTCATTTACGTACTAAACTATTTAATGTAATCACTTTTTATTTTTAGTAACTTTTTTATTTCATGTACTCAATTACGTTGTGATTATTTAATTTACTCGGTCCTGACAATAAAGTACTCATTATTGAACTCATTTCCGTACTAAAGTATTTGCATGTACTCGTTTCTATTTTGACTAGCGTTTTGATTTCATGTATTCGAGTTTGTACTAGTTTTTGTTCAATCCACTCTTTTTTAATTTTATTTACTCGGTTATCACAAATCAACTAATTATTATCGTACTTCGCATTCTCATTCTCCACACAAACCACAATTATAATGACGTAAGCCACGAAAGACACCACACCACCCTCCCTCCCTTTACGTGGAGAAAAAGTCCACAAAAGTAGAGAACCGCCAATAAACAGAACCTAAACTGAAGTTCCCCCAACACTGCATTGGTTGTCCCCCTACACTATAGGTTCGTAGATCCATTTAGCAACTAACCTTTCATGTTTAGTTTGGTCCTTTATCTTGAGGAAAATCACCCCATTTGTGCAAAATATGATGAGTTGGAACATGAAAAAGAATTTCACCGTACTTATATGTATGCTCGTGATACCACAGATGTAGCATAAGGTCTGAGTCATTCATACTGGTACTTGCAGGTCGGGTTGACCTCCCCATCAAGGTGAACCTTCTTCTCCCTACGAAGAGGTTTGCGCACATCAAGCTCCGCATAAATGATTCCATCTTGGACATGTTATTATGGGCAGGGTCATATGCATAATACCTTCCAATGAAATCCCCCAAGATTTTCCTCACCACCATCAAGAAATACCAACTAGGGAGATCGTGGATTTGGATTCAAAAAGGAACACGGTGGAGGTCCACTTGCTTTGGTTCCTCCCTTATACGTAGCTCGTGTAATACCAGGAGGCTGCCATTGTAGTGCCATGCCCGATCATTGAGGATACACT
This sequence comes from Linum usitatissimum, assembly GCA_030674075.2. Classification (NCBI taxonomy): domain Eukaryota; kingdom Viridiplantae; phylum Streptophyta; class Magnoliopsida; order Malpighiales; family Linaceae; genus Linum; species Linum usitatissimum. The sequence continues at coordinate 91,998 of JAUJYP020001444.1, forward strand.
ACACTTCCATTATATGTTTCGGTTTCCAACTGATTATCATGGTGAATTCATAGCGTGAAAATTGATGGCCTTATCACCCAAGAAGGAGCCGAATAGACAGAGCGGATATGCCTGAGGTGGTGGGATTGGATCAGCTCTATGAGCGGTGATTCCTCATTATTACTCTCCGCCAATGTCAAATATTGGACCTGGAGAGCAACCAGGTCTCCATGCTATCCTTGAAATGACGACTGCGAGTCCGTGACGGTTGGATTAGGTACAACCTAACCCGATGTCGTGCGAGACGCAATTATAGTGTCGGCCTCCGACGGTCTAGGTTGGGTGTGGCCTGGGGTCGGGCCCGCCTGCTTATCGGTAGGGCGAGGTGCCTTGACGGCTGCAGATGATGGAATGAAAAAAGGAACAAAAAAGCCCTAGGAAAAGGAGAAAAACGAAACCCTAAAAGAGGATGAAAAAGTATTTTTACTTCAAAGTTATGAATATACGCGAGCTTTGTTTGTTTTACATACTTATTTACATACTCATTTCTAATTTTGGTGTACTATAGTCAGTTTATTGTAAGTCGTTTATACTCCTTTTCTGGAAATGTTGCTTAAGAAAGTACTCTTATTTGTATCGTTTTTTCTGTACTACAAGTACGAATAATAGGTAAAGAAAAATGAAATACTAACATAGTCTGGAAAAAAAACAAAAAAAATGGAGATGGCAATTTTACCCATGGCTTATAACGTTGGTGGCTGCATACACCCACTTGGATTTTGAGGAAAAAAATTACAAGATCGGACTAGAGTGGAGGGGGTATCGAACTGGATCTGTTCATTCTTCTCTTAACGCTTCAGCAAGCTGCAATGCATCGAGTTGGCGTTGCATGGTGCTCTCCGTAATGGTGGCTGGCGTGCTAGCCATGGTCGATAGAGGGATGGGGACGGAACCATCGGTGCAGAGGCGGAGGTAAAGAGTGGGTGAATGGAGTTGTGGATGAGGAGGCTGAGGTATAGAGAGACGGCTCACGATGATTTACGGTGAAAAAAAGCCCCAGGATTATAAAAAACCCTAAATTCCATCTCAATAGGAAGATTACTTCTACTCACATCCCCTAGACAATAAAGAGTTAAAACTTCAAATTTAATTTTCCCTTTTAAACACACTTGACCACCATACACTGACCCTTGGACATTTCTCAAAAAAAACACAAAGCCATAAAAATGACAATTGATTACCACAAAGTAAGACTAATTTCAAATTTAAATTCGCAGACTCGAAACCGTATGATTTTGAGGAATTGAGGATCCTCATTACGCATATTAATTATAACATCTCATTGCAACAAAATCCTGCTTGTCTACTGTCTGATCATCCATTGTATGAGCCAAATATACAATTTGACACACTGCATACAACTAGACAAAAGCATTACTTCATGAATGCTGGCTGGAGGAAACCACCGCAACAGCACACCAAGATGCACCACTGCCGGAATAAGCTTGAAAAGAAACGGTGTCGTTACCTGTGCAGGTCAATATAAAAATATTTCAGCATGTAGAGATTACCGAGAAGACAGTACAAGCTAATCTTGATGACACCAACGTACTACAGCCCCAGGGGTACTTCACCATTGTCGTTTTACACCCTCATAAAGTTCTGATTTCAAATTAACTAGCATAACTACCAGAGCCAGACAAAGCAAAAAAAGCCAAATATGATCTCTGCATGCTTGTTTCTATTTAATTGCATGCTAGTATTTAGAGTAGTTCTAATCGACTCCTAACAACTGTTATTATCCTATCCCAATAAGACACTGCATACACTATCTATCAGATAATAGACAATGGGAAACACTTCGGTGGAAATATACACTCGGTACAAATGCTATATGGCGGGATGTCAATGGCTGTTTTTCTTAATAAAAAATAATGTTGAATTAACATTCAAATATGTTGAACAATACAACTAAATCACCGGAATTTATTCGATTTAAATTTATTAATTTTCCTTCAATCTGTCATAAATATTGTCATCTAACCTGCTCATGATGCTGCTGATGCTATAATGTTAGATTGTCGAGAGTTGGATGTTGTTGGTACAGTGGAAGAAGATTGCTGCAATGATCTATTGAAATTAATGGTAAAAAGTTAACTTCCACGTCAGCTTCAATCAATTTCTCCATGTACAACAGACAGCCACTTAACAACATATATCACTCGTTAAACAAAAACCTGGATTCTCACAAACAGGGTGTTTCCTCATCTCTTCTTCAACCTGAGATCCAGAAAATTCCAAGTGATATTATAGGACACCATCAAAAGCCTTCAACTTTCCACAAAACCCACCAAATTAAACTTGCTTCAGACAAAATGGCTCCATCATTTCTTATTTTCTTCCTTGTTGTAGAAACACTAATGGGTCTAGCAAAAGGTTCAAAATTTGGTCCAACCCAACTTAGATTTACTCTCAGATCAAACACCAACCTTCAAACTTATTAGAAAGCTTGGGAACCACAACTTATAGTCATTGGTTGTTCCTCCAATTCACGGTCTTTCCATAGCACCTAGTTCTGAACAAGAACATGATGGAATGTATGCTAGGAATGAAAATGCTTCCTCTCATCAGGAGATGGATATTGCTCCAGGGCAGCAGGAGCAAGAAGTTCATAATCAGGAGCATCACCGTCTGGAGATTGAAATACACAAAACACAATCTGCAATCGAGTGTAAGATAATAAGATTTATGACAAAGAAGTTATAATTAGGGATGGGAATCAGGGGTTCTTGAGAAATTCCTCCAACGGATGAACGCCCACGGTAAGAAGCTGCAACATTCAGAGCCCTTCCTTCTACAGATGAGAAGCACCATCCCGGTGATTAAAAACGGCGAGATTCAATGAGAATATATATGGTGGTTCTGAGATTTTAACGCGAGGTTGAGATGCTAAGAATTCATATGACAAGGGTAATGAGAGAGGTTGTTTGTTTTATAATGGTGGAGGATGTTTTTTATTTTTTGTTAATGGTAGAGCTCTGAACGTATGAAGGACTTAGGGTGAAGAATATGAGATATGGTAATGGAAATTAAAAAATAAAACTTTAATAGAAAAAAAAGAAAGGAAAGTTAATGGATTTAAATCGAATAAATTTGATTGTGTTAAGAAACTAAAAGAAGAAGAGCAAGAATATGAGAGGAGAAGAGTATTTTTATTGATGTCTCCCAAACATACAAGAGTGAGCACTATTTATAGGCTCATGATACATAACCCGTAATGACTAACATAATTACACTTGAATAGGAGATAATGGTATTGATTCCCATAGTTAATGTATAGGTTACACAATGGGCATTCATGCACCATAATAACAATATTCATAACACTCCCCCTTGAATGTCCATTGGATAAGAATATATATTATGTTCTTCGAGTACAATATTGATACTGCCTCATTAAAAACCTTACCAGGAAAACCCAGTGGGAAAAACCATGGTTAAGGTAAAAAGAGTACAGTTACGTATTGACTCCCCCTGATGATGACATCCGTTGATATCCTTCACATCGACTCCCCCTGATGAGGATATCAACTCTCGCTCATCATTATATCAGTTGAGATCATTCAGTCACCAACTCCAAATTTTCTTCCCAACAGTTGATGCAGAGAGAGCTTTAGTGAATAAATCAATCAAGTTATCACCTGAGCGCACTTGTTTGACAATAATTTCAACTCATTAGAGTTTGTGTGTATATATAAGGTATGCGTCAATATGATCAATGGTCATCCATAATCAATATTTACAAAACACTCCCCTTGGATGACCATTAGATGAGAATATGTCTCATTAAAACCTTACTAGGAAAACCCTATGGGATAAAAACCTAGTGAAGGAAAAAGAGTACATAATCATCACACCACGTTGCAACATTTTCTTACAACTCAAGGATATATGCAAAATAAATATCATACATGATTTATAAAATCATCTCGTGAAATGGTGGTGTAGCTTTATAACGTGTTAAGAAACTAAAAGAAGAAGAGCAAGAATATGAGAGGAGAAGAGTATTCTTATTGATGTCTCCCAAACATACAAGAGTGAGCACTATTTATAGGCTCATGATACATAACCCGTAATGACTAACATAATTACACTTGAATAGGAGATAATGGTATTGATTCTCATGGTTAATGTATAGGTTACACAATGGGCATTCATGCACCATAATAACAATATTCATAACAGATTGATCTATTTGGATGTTAATTTAATATTATTTTTGTTAAAAAAATAGAAAATAATATTCCGCCACCTAATATTTATACTAGAACCTAATATTTATACTAGTTGCATGTTTCCACCACGGTTTCCATCATAAATAATAATAACTATTTGCGGTAAAATTGGGGAATATATGTGTATATGGCTAATAAGCCAACTCCTACCATAAGAAAGACCCTTAATAAAGGTAACTCCTAACTAGGAAATATCTACAAGATAAATAACTTCCTAAATTAGATATACTACGTAATTCCACAATAACCTATACAATCAACCCAATGCAGTGTTCAGGTAATGTAAAAACCAAAAGGCAACCCATCTGTTTGTTAACTTCTATACATCCTACATTGTACGTTTATGGAGTTTCTTAATTTCTATAGATCTTACAAGAAGTGCAGTCTTATTGTTGTATCCACATCCCTTGACAACAGATGCAGTAATAATAGCTTTGACAACAATCACTAACAGTACCGAAGCAAGTAGTATATCAACATGATTCCATAAGAAATGGACATCTATCAACATCCCAATGCTTGCCAAGAACAGAGCTGCAAAGAAGTTTCGAATTGGTTCTACCTGAAATTATTAAATTTGAAAAGGAGCGCAAATGCATGAGAATTTAACACCCAACCAAGACTTTGGTGATGCGAAGAATTGAACTCACCACTATGAAAAAGAGAAGCGTTCAAAGCATATTATGAAAATATACCAGTTACACTCCAAAATGAAATATAATAACTTACTTGCTCGAGTGTATGGTGGGCAAGATCAGTCGTGGATATCATCACACCTGCAGCAAATGATCCTAGTTCAAGGCTGAGACCCAACTTGTCACTACACTGAAATTATTAAAGATGCAAGGACATAATCAATATTAGTATGAAAAACAGGTCGAACAAGAAAAATAGTTACTAGCATGCCACTAACATAAAAGAATCGATTGCAAATTAGTGAAAGGCAGTGAAACGGTATCTCAGAGATTAAATTCAAGATCAAGCTGGTTCCTCATGTCTGTCCTTGCTGTTGGCAGACAATCACCAATCACAGATCATATAGAGACAACATTTATGCGAACATGCCAACACAGCCAGCATTTCACATCAGTACATTAGAAATAGTGAATATCGTAGTAACTGGCTCTACTGGAAATTACAATTCAGAGACGGAACTAAATTAAGATAGGGTAGACTGCATATATACGTCTAGAAACTTAACATTGCCAATAAAAATAATATTCAAGTATTTGCTAAAGTTAATAATAACATTATTCGAGCCATACTATCCACATCTAGAGATCTCAAGTTTGAAAGTCAATCACCAATCAATCCTTGTAACATATGACAATTCAATACCAAACGGATGTGCGGATACGCTAGTATCTGTAAGCAACCAATGCAAGATTCGTAACTGATATCAATAACACAACTAAAATGATGTTAACATAGCTTACATATGATGCATATGATGTTGTGTTCTTTAGATACTTACAACTTAGTCATGGACATCACTCCCTGAAAAACACCAGAAGTACCACGAAGAACAGGAAGTAAAGCAAACAGCAGACCAACTGCACAATCCTGGGAGATCCATATATAGTAAAGAAGACATGAGAGAGCAATAATTTTAAAAGAGCTTAGAACTTGAGTTTCTTCAATGTCAAATTTCCGTGACCATAACAATCTAAAAAATATGACCATAGATCATCTGAGTCCTAAAATCGTATCATTAGAATAGTACAATTTTGTACCTGCAGAATGAGGTTACCAAAGTGACCTGGCCATAGAGGGTATTTATGCTATTTTTTTCCATCAAGAACTTTAGAACCTGCAGCAGGACAAATAAAAGAGAGATGAGGAATTCGTGGTGGCTTTTGAGCAGGGAAGTTTTTTCTGAAGCATGTGCAGGAGGAAGAAAATGCATACACTGATTGAACACCATGTGTGTTCACTAAAAGAGACTTGTTTAGTTATTTGGCCTCGGGCATGAGTGGAGCTATGGAAATGAAAAATTTATTTAAAGCAGCTATCTCATGAAACAACAGTGGTGGGTATTTGACCAAACCAGAATTTAGAACTGTGATATCAACTATTATGTACATAACCTTTGGTAAGTCTCAATGTTCCCACTAATTTGCAATGAGAAGAACGGTAAGGTTCAAAGAAAAGCCTAACGGACCCACAAAATGACAAACCTGATACATAGGAAAGGAAAGGTGATCATTACTGCAAGAGGAATAGAAACCAAGACTCTCATCAATAGAAAAGGAAAAAACTAGGATGTGGTATGCTTTACAACTATCCATAAAAACGGCTCCTTTTGACCTACAACCTTACGTAGAAAAACAGATGGAACAGAATGAAAATTTCAGATGTAGCAGTGAAATCTAGACTAACTTAGTCCGCCATAAACAGTGCCAACAAATACATAAAATAACTATTACCACTGCAGTTGAAGACATTGAGAGGATGCACCTACAAAGATGCCCTCAGAAAGCTTACCCCCGCATAACTGAAAAATCATGCAACAACAGGGACTATCATCAAGTCACAGATAACGGGATGAAAGAGAACAAATTTGGTTTACTAGTTTCAAGAACCCCTTATTCTCTGTTCAAAACGGCTAGGCGAGGGCATTTAAATACTTTAGATGTGTATCGTCATGTTTCTCTACATACAGTAGAGTCTCCGTAATTTAATATCCTCTAATGTAATAAACTCCCTTATTTAATAAAAATTTCGAGTCCCATATTGGGCCCAGGCCAAATATTAAAAAACTCCCTTAATTTTTATTATTAAGGCCAGAGAAATTTTCCGCCGTATAAATATTAAACTACTGTCGGGGGACCACTACAAAAAATTTATCCAGAGTTTGTTGTTTAAGGGATTTTTGCTGAAGATTTCCCACCTGATCCTGCATCTTCTGAACCATATTTGCGGACTCCTCTCCAGTCTCCTGCTGCAACCAGAAAGTCTTGAGCTCTGCAAGCATCAATGCTTCATTCCGAAGAGGGACAGGCAGTGCGGCCACGCTATCGTGATCCGCTCTTTGCTCTGCTTCTGACCCTCCAGCTGGTGTGTCGAAAGCGATGAATCGGCCTGCAGTCGGTAGAACAGGCCGGTCTCATCCATGTTGTAGATATCAGCGACGTTGTACTGGTCCAATTGAGCGCGGATTTCTGACAGGCACGCCTCCAGTGCTTCGACGTCGACAGATCTGCTTTAGCCAAAGCGACGGTGCATGCAGATGTCGTGGCGATTTTTGAATTTCTCTAACCAACCAATTGAGAATGTGGGTGCATCCTCATCCTTGACGGTTGGATACAGCATCTTCATGTACGATGCCGCTTTTTCCTGGATCAAGTGTCCGCTGATGTTGACAACACCCTGATACTCAATAATCCATCGAGCAAGAGCCGTCTCCACCAGCGGGTACGGAACCGCACGCTGTCGCTTGGAATGGAGGGCTGCATCGCTCTTGGCTGCACCCAGCAGGTCTGCAAAATCCCTTGGGTGACCGTGACTCCATGCTCGTCCAGCATCCACCGACACAGAGCCTCCTGGTGAGGCCAGGACGTCTCTGCTTCTCCATGCAGATCGCCTTGCGGAGGATGTCTGTGACGGTATGGCCATTGGCGACCATGTTGAACGGGTCACGTGGAAAACGCGTTCTGCAAAATATGGGTTTCCCTGAAAAAAGTGTGTCCAAACAGAGTCTTGAACACGTCGGTTACACCTTAATTTCATTTAAATACAGTAGCACCCTTCGCCTTCAACCCCCTAACCCCAACTCTGCTATTTAATAATTCCTTTATTTAATCAAAATTGGTCGGTCCCAACCATATTAAATAAGGGAGACTCTACTGTAGATCATAGATACATGTTTATGTATGTATTATAATGTTCCATAAAATATGAGAAGCAAAACATCACAAGTATTTATAGTACTAACCTCATAAAAAGCATAGCAGGCTTCTTAACACATTTTCCCATGTCTTTATTGAGAAGTAACTCAGTTTATATGTCGGTAGAACAAAGTTTCTTAGCCTCATCCACATTACATATACATTTGGTTTTTTGTTGAAAGTGTCCATCTAGAAGTACTTAGAATAATGCTTGCCGATGCTGTACCACAAAGACACATAAAGAGCGAAATGTACGGAAGAAAGTGGGTAATTGCTTAAACAAATCTACGTTAGAAAATAGAGTAAAACACGAGGAAACTGACGTATGAGAAAGGGGGCAACGCAGAGTGGTAAGAATGTGAGACAAACACATTGTCTATGAAAAGCATATAGAACTCATTTAGGTCTAACCGGTTGACCAGCAAAAGCAAATGCTACTCCCCCGAAAGCAGCAGACACAATGACAACCACCAGATCTGATATCAAACTGAAAAATATAAAAATTGTTAAGTAGAGAGGCAAGTAACGACTGCCCTAATTGAATGTGTAAAGTCTGAAGGACCAAGAGGATAGTGCACCGTCTCCAGAACTGCCTAGTGCAACGAGACATTAAAATTAGGCACGTTTTAGACATACTCGATATAACGGCCCGCTGAGCCTCCCAAAGCTTCTCCCACGGCATCTGAAAAGTATCTAAAGGGAAATTTATGTCTTTGGATCCACAAGTCTATGGTCTGGAGGGAACTTGGTTCAAAATTTCTCTCAGTTGCATCTTGTGTGTGAGAAGCAGGTGGTTATAAAAAACGAGGGCCGTGGTCCATTACAAAGTTAACGTCGAAATTGTGAGCAAAGCGAAACAGGTAGCGACGGTTTCCGGGCTTCTTAATTTCGACTCGGCGAACTGGTTGTCAAGTGTTTGGCTGACTTTTCCTTATTGCTAGGAAATTGATCTCCATCACGCAGAATTCATATTCCCAGGCCGACTGTTGACTGACGATATCTACCAGGGAGAGTGACGCCAACTCAGGGATGAGTATTTTTGGTCGGAGGGTTGGTTGGTCGTTGGGGATCCAAGCAGGCTATGACTCGTCCGCAGGTAAAAGCGTGTCGCCGGTCCATGTCGCTACTTTAGTCAGTGGGGCTGCGTGGAATCGAACGTGGCCTGCAAAGATAGTTGGACGGCGACCATGGTTGGTGGGCTGGCTACCGGTTGGGAGGCGAGTTGTGTGTTGGGTTGGGTGGTCTAGACGATAGGCATGTCGGTGTGGCCTATAAGAGCGTCAACGACGAATTGCATCGTGATGAGGGCGGTGATTTGTGGTACGAATCCAACAATCATGATTGTGGAATGAGTATCAAGGTTGATGATGTGTTTAGGATTGATGGCGGTAGTAGGTTCTCGGGCGGATGCTGTGAGATTAAGGTTAGTGCGAATCATTGCAACTAAACTACTCTCTTTTTAGAGATGACTAGGGTAACCGTGTTAGGCAGGGATAGAGTTTGTATTTAAATTGAGCTTTAACTTTTCTTCACCTCTTTTATTCTTCTTCAAATTTTAGTTCTTCCTATCACTTTCATCTCCTTCTAGGGTTTTTATACAAATAAACCCACTTTCATTATTCTCAATTAGGCTTGGCATTTCAATCCAGCTAACCGGATACCCACTGGAACTCGCTCGGTGTTGACTGGATTTTACCCATTTGACAGGGGTTTATGCCGAGTCAGGGTATACCCGTCACCAGGATAATTCGAGTCCGGGTAGGGTTCGGGATTAAGATATCCACTGCCCTGTGTACCCGGTATTAGTAATATCTCTCTCTGTAAATTAAAAAATAAACCTAATTAATTAGAGTTGGCTCTCTCACTCCCTTAGACAATTAACTACCAATAATAAAATAAAACATTGAATTTGTTATGAATATTGTTATTATGGTCCATGAATGCCCATTGTGTAACCTGTACATTAACAATGAGAATGAATACCATTATCTCCTATTCAAGTGTAGTTATGTTAGTCATTAGGGGTTATGTATCATGAGCCTATAAATAGTGCTTACTCTTGTATGTTTGACACACCTCAATAAGAATGTCATTCTCCTCCCATATTCTTGTTCTTCCTCTTTTAGTTTCTTAACCCGTTATCAGCATGAAGTTCTGCCGTTTAGTAACTTCTTGTAATCATGCGACAAAGAGTTAGTTTTACTTGTGGGATGAGCAAGTGCATACAAACAATACATATGGCCAGTGAGTTCATGCTTATGCTCATGATGCCCGTTTTTGCAATTTTATTATTGCGCCCGAGTGCTCGATTCTCTAAAGTTTACAAAGGTTTCTATTTGCTCGATTCTCTTATTCTTCTACCTACTTTCTTTTTGTTTCAAAACTAGATTTAGTTTGCGATTTCAAATGTTATTACATTGATTTACCCGATTCCTTACATTTTAGCTTATTATATCATCACATCAATTTTTTTCCCATGTTATTACATCTATTTTTTCCCTTTATTTTTGTCGATTTTACTTAATATGAAAGCATATTTGTCAAAAGGAAACATATTAGTGGTTATCTAATTATTATAATAACCATTATTTTTGTAACGTTGGTCATCACATTAGTACATTATGTTTACATTACTATTTTTCAATTTTCATCAACGGTTGTCATTAAATATTTAAATGGCTAATGATCATGCCATTATTAATGGAATCGTAAGTTACATTTACAGAATAAATAAATGTATTATATATGTTGCTAATTACAACTTTATTATAGTATATTCATGTCATTATTAATTCGTTCATAATGTGATCTAATTTATTTATTTATTTTGATAATTACGTCAAACTTTTTGAAATTTGAGTATGTGGTTTTTTATGTTTCGGGCAAGAATTACTCTTCGTGGGCATTAGATGCTAAAATTCATATATAATGGTATTGGTGAAACGAGACGATAATGCACGTCTTATCATGACAAAGCTAAAGCTTTGTTATTTACTCACCATCATTTCAATGATAGGAAGAAAGATGAGTACCAAGAGACACAACATATCGAAAGGAAAAAGTGTATTTTATATGTCTTGAATATTGAAGGTCGAAGTGACAAAATATCAATCTTTGTAGTGATTGATTATACTCATAAAAGTCCGATATGATTGAATGTCCCACGAGACACATATCTTGAGAAACATGTTATCTTATGTCTCCAATGTTGATGGTCCAATGAGACAAAATATCACTCCATGAAGTGAGTGGATATAATCATATGTCCACAAAGTGATTAGACAATATATATTCCCACACAGTCAATACACTATTGTGGAGAAAAAGATCTATTATTTTGGTCATGAGATAGAAATTCGAGTAGTGTATCTCTACCCATGAAAGGGTGTTGTGAATTGATTTTGGTCATACAACCATCAATTTTATTTTCATTATAATACCCAAATGATACTAATTTAGCCCTCAAAGTGAATGTGCATAAACACATATGTTACACTATTTTGAAAGCATATGTAACTATACGGAACCCTTTTATTCGGATGGACATAATAATTATGGTTATACGAGAATTATTGATCCTTTAATTGGTGACATAGATGATTGAGAAATATCTCTATTTATCATTTAAACTATGTATCATTCTCATGACAAAAATGAGTATTTTATGATGAGAATCACCATAATTAATTGTGATATATATATCACATCGATAGTGCACCAAGATATATGGTGTAGTACAACATTTCTCTCAAGCTCTAGATCGAGCTATTATATTGTTCACGAAGGAACAAAATCGTTATTCCAATTTGTTTAGGATCAAGAGAGAAACAATAATATGGTCTATGGCTATATAATTATTGAATCAATAATATTATCCTCCAATTTGTACTACACATATGTTATTGTGATTGAGATACATATATATAAATGTAAACTATAAGTTTACTCGTCATGACAACTATTATTTGGCATAACCGGTGAGACCATCCCGGTTCAATCATGATGCGAATCAACAAGTACCTCTGTGGTCAATTTCGATGATTCCATAATCTAAAGTGTATGTTCTATTGAACATTGTTGTGCATCATGGTCTCAACTTGGGTATTCTAAAGAAATGATTCCTAAGGTTATAGGGATTTAAGTAGTCCTTGTGACTACCCTACTTCCTGGGAACACAAGCGATTTTCTGTTCTGTCAATAAGGTTTTGTTTCTAGGAAAGCATTTTCACCTTTTCGTTACCCATTGTTGGGTAAATCTCCAACACAACATAACTCATTTTTGGGTTACTTATTCTCAAATAGAGTAGATTGTTGGATAATCATCAACTAAAGTAAGATCATTTCTCTTACACGCAAAAAGTAAGGGTGATATTTATGGATCCATACACCCTACATGTTGACCAATTATCTTAATTGATGCATCAACTAGGTGGTCACATGTATCTAGAAATTAAGAGCTTGCAAGATTACTAGCTCAACTATTTTGGTTATGAGCATATTTTTATGATTATCCAATAACGAAAATGTGTCATTGAAAACCAATATATTATTGTGAACATGTCATTTACATGCACAACACAAATTCTCATTACACCAAGAAATTATCATGAATTCCCATTATATTTGGTTTTTGGGTCCAAATCATACATTGCCCATCAATGCATATATGGATATACACATCCCAACTGCTCCACCACATTTTATTATGATGGGTTCGCAATGAAGATTGATAAATTATTTTGATTATGAGTTCATCGATAGTAAAATATCACATCGTTGTCAGGAGAATTTGATGATTCGTTGGAGGTATATATTCAAACTTCCCAACATTAGGGGGAGAAACCAAAGGTTGGTCAAGAAATTAGATGAATGATTATCATTTCGATCCTCGCACTAAAAAATATGAACTTTAAGTTCAAAGGTATAATTCATCACTAAAGTTGAATTCATCAACTACCAGACGCCTTTAACGACCCAAATAGAGCAAAACTCTCATGTGCCAACTACAAATGCTGAATATGATGTTGTTATGGGGAAATCTCTTATTACAAATGTGTCTAAGACATGCATAACACAAGATAGACCACTCGGTTCCAAAGAAACAAATCCTCTAAAGTGGAATGGAGCTATATATCAAGATGGTCAAATTAAGGTTAAGATTATTTAAGTAAAGCCACCAAGAGAAACAAATAATGTGCTCAAGAAGAGTCTCTGGTACCTGACAGATATGAATATATATCTCTCAATTATCTATATCTGGGATGGAAAATATTGGAACCCCAATGAAGTCAACGTCGACTAAATTTTTGCGTATAGTGCAACGCTAAATATGATAGTTGAAAATGAGGATCATTACCCAAAATGCATGCAAAGAAAGAAATGATTGGCTGAAAATATTCAATTTGAGGAAAATTCAAATTTCCAAGAGAAATGAAAAGTTTTAAGACATCAAGTCTTTATACATTGAGATGTAAAGTATGAGTATGAGAAATGATGAAACATCTCATTTTTTGAAAGGTTTTGTACAACAAACCTAAAATATTTTGATTATGAAATAATATATTCTCATTTGGTGGATGCAACTATTTTTTATTGCAACCTATAGGGAAAGAGTTTGCCCCTAGTATGTGTCATTACAACCTATATGTATGGTTTGCACAATACGAATACACATGTGTATATGAAATTTTCTCGAGGATTTATTTCGCTATAAGCGAACAATTCACTTTGATGTGAACAGTATTCAAGTATATCCAATTGACGTCTTATGAATTGAATGATTTAGATAAGTGGTCCATTTAGCATATCATAATATTTCTTTTCCATGTGAATTTTGAATAATGAAAAATCATCTTTGTCATATTTTATGGTTTTTGAAATTCTTACAAAAATTTCTTACTTTATTTTGTATTCAAAATATATAATTTTTTGTTTATAAGACTTTAAATGTCAACATCATCTTTTGTTACATAGATGACATACACTTTACTGAGACTCCTAAAGAGTTTCTCAAAGCAATATACTATTTGATTAGCTTGAGAGTTCGAGATGAAAGATGTGGACGATTACCACTAACTTGCCAACTGTGCATCTCTCTCGAACATGATTTTTGTATATCATAAATGATATAATAATTATATCCAACAAGAAGTGATATGAATATGACATGGCTATCTATGGCTAGATGGTAGTAAGATCACTATGTCACTCTATGTCAATTTCAATCAAATTTTAGTAAGACACGAGAACTACTCGGTTTTGAAGTAGTAATCTTGGTCATATTTGTGTTGGTTGACCATAAATTGGTCCCATGTGGTAATTTTACCACTTGGTGGGGTGGTGAAACCAACTTATAAAGCTACACCACCATTCAAAGACATGATCCTATAAATCATGTGTGATATGTATTTTGCATATATCGTTGAATTGCAAGAAAATGTATTTTGCATACATAATGTAATGTGATGATTATGTACTCTTTTTCCTTCACTAGGTTTTTATCCTATAGGATTTTCCTAGTAAGGTTTTAATGAGGCATATTCTCATCTAATGGCCATCCAAGGTGAAGTGTCATGTGAATTATGGATGACCATCGATCATGTGATGCATATATTTTATGCACAAACTCCAATGAGTTGAAATATTTATCAACTAAGTGCACCTAAGTGGTAACTTGGTTGATTTATTCACCAAACCTCTCTCTGCATCAACTGTTGGGAAGAAAATTTGGAGTTGGTAACTGAATGATCTCAACTGATATAATGATGAGCGAGAGATGATATCCTCATCAGGGGGAGTTGATGTGAAGGATATCAACGGATATCATCATCAGAGGGAGTCAATACGCAACTGTACTCTTTTCCCCTTAACCATGGTTTTTCCTACTGGGTTTTTCTGGTAAGGTTTTTAATTAGGTAGTATCAATAGCGTACTCGAAGAGCAGAATATATATTCTTATCCAATGGACATTCAAGGGGGAGTGTTATGAATATTGTTTTATGGTGCATGAATGCCCATTGTGTAACCTATACATTAACCATGAGAACGAATACCATTATCTCCTACTCAAGTGTAGTTATGTTAGTCATTAGGGGTTATGTATCATGAGCCTATAAATAGTGCTTACTCTTGTATGTTTGACACACCTCAATAAGAATGTCATTCTCCTCTCATATTCTTGTTCTTCCTCTTTTAGTTTCTTAACAAAATCTGAATAATTTTGGAAACATAATGTATTTACTTGGCAAGCTATTCTTTTTACCTTTGGAAATTAAAACTTGTTGCTTCGGCAACAGTGCTCTTCTTCTTCCTCAAATTCTCACCTTCCCTTTTTCTTCCTCAGTCCTCGTCCCTACATCGGTGAGCAAATCTTTTATCTTCCTTTCTCAGTTCTTGTCCTCAATTGGAGTCTCTATTTTTTTTCATTTAACGAGTAAATCCAAAAAATCTGGTAAACCGACGAGGTCGGGCCAGTAGCGATTTCATCCTCGATTCCCCTCCGGGGCCGGGGATGACGAAACCCAATGATGGCGAAGGGCAAGGAACGGGGGATACTATTCGTCCCCGTCTACACTATCAAAGTGGAAAGAGATAGGAATTAAAACATCAGGCCCTTCCTGTAGCTAACATTGAGATCCAATTATCAAGCAAAGCACCCGCGGAGGAGTTACGAATTACCCAATCAGCCATAGAATTCTCCTTCCTAGGGATGAACCGAATTGTGATCAGTGGGCAGGCAAGAATAATTTGAGAGATCGAGATTGTTAGTGATGCACTCTCTCAGTTGAAGAGGGTTGTATGACCATCTAGGAGGCGAACAAGAGACAAAAAATCTCAAGAATACTCACCGGGTGAAGATTGAGGGCACAACATGACCCACCATGAGAACCACTTTGGTTTCGACAGCAAATAGAGATGAACAGAGGTATCCAAGGCTATTCCATGGGCATCAGAGATGACAACACCATAAGGCGCTACATGGGAATCACTTAAGAATGATCCATCATAGTGAATAACCACTTGGTGATTGCTCGGTGGGAGAATAATCACAACATGGGGTGAGGCGGGCAAGCCAACAATGCAAACACGATAGAGGGAGGGGGCAGTACAGGCTTCTCATTCAAGGCACTCCTTACTGCACAAACTAGCAGTGTGCACAGGGAATGACCAGAAATTATTAAACATAAATGGAAAGGCCAGTGAGGACCAAGTAGAGAAATCATGGACACATCCTCAAGAAACACACTAGGCCGAGGGAGCGGAAGAGAGTGAACCCATAGATAATCTCTAAAAGAAGTCAACTCCCCATCACCAATTACATGCACGATCCCAAAGTTCAAGGACGATCAAGCCTCACAAAGTCTAAACCAAATCCATGAAGCCCTATGACCCTTTCCTTCATTTAGGAAAGAACTGTTGGGGTAATAAAGACCTGTGAGCACTCGTGCCCATAAACTGTCAGAGTTGTTGATCAATCTCCACTCTTCCTAAGCTAACAGAACTCTGTTCAATAAGCAAAATTCTTGAAAGCAAATGCGATCCTCACTTTTGGGCGCGAGTCCCTTTACACTGGTTAATTGTCTTCTTCTTAGTTAAACGTTTTGGTAGAAGAAAGAGGCTTATAGTGCAGGCAGGAATCACTTGAGTGAGCGACTTAAAGAGAGTATATTTCCCTGCATAGAAAATGAGAGCCCCTTTCCCTCCATATGCTCAATCAGGAAGGCAAAGTTATCAGCCTTAACTCAATTCCATTCCCTCGGGACAACCAAGTATTTGTCATAACAACCCATCAAATCGAAGTCTGAGATGTAGATGATCTCATTCTATAGAGGAATCAGGACGTTTTCACTAAAGAAGATGCAAGACTTCTCTTTGTTGATCTCCTAGCCCGTCATCTCCCTGCACTAATTGATGATATCAATAATCTTCTTAAGTCTCATGACGACAAGCTTTATCGAAAATAATTGTGTCATCCGCAAAGAGGCAATGGGAGATGCAGGGCAGTGATTGTAAGCTTGACCCTAAAAATGGTGTTGATATCCATTCCTCTTTCAATAAAACTAATAAAGCATTAGACATCAAAATGAAGAGGAAAGGGGATAACGTGTCACCTTGGTAGATGCCTCTGAACGGGGAGAAATGAGTCTTGCGGCGTGCATTAAAGATGACCAAAAAGGTTATCGATCGAATATATTGGCCAATTAGGGCACACCAGATCAGGGAGAAGCCATAGCGATGGAGAAGGGTAAAATGCAAATCCCAATCCACAAGATCCTAGGTCTTCTTCATGTCGAGCTTTATCATAATGTTAAATCTCATTCCTTTCTTCCATCAAAGAAATTGATGAAGAACCTCATGGACCATCACAATATCGTCTCAGATCTGCCCTTCACTCATTAAGGCAGCTTGCATTCAGAAACAAGGTCTTGGATCCACTTCTTTAGTCTGGAAGCCATAATTTTGGAGATAACCTTATAGCTGAAGTTACAAGAGCTAATAGGCTTGAATTGAGAGATACTCTGGAGGTTTGAAACTTTTGGAATAAGAGCTAGATGAGTGTCATTCCAACCGGCAGGCATAACCCCCAAGGCGAAGCAAGCCTTAACTTTCTTGAACACCGTCTCCTCAACCATTCTCAGTGCCTTCTGTAGAAGTTACCGCAGAAGTGGTCGGGTCTTGGGGAATTGGAAGCTCCAAGATTAAAAAAAGCCACCTGAACTTGTCATTGCTCACTAAACTACAAAGATCCACATTCCTATCTGTAGAGACCAAGCTCAGGATGTCAGCAAACAGTGAGAAAAAGTACTCGCGAGCATGAGAAGATAAATCAGGGCCCATTCGAATCCACCGATGACGTTCGATTTACCATGTTTATTGTCTCAAGTTAAGCAATATATCATGCATAATTGTATTGCTTTGGGTATAAGATTATGATATTTATGCATTTTAATCTAATATCTTGATTTATTATCTTGGACCCGGTGGGGGTCCTATTGATGTTTTTAAGCCACCGAACCCCCTTCCTCTTGAGCAGAGGGCTAGACTCGATCCCCTTCTATTTCTTTAGTTCGAAACTCCGACGAGCTTTTTTTCCACCATCAACTCAAGTACCTGTGACTGAAATACACATATAAATTAGGAAAACAAACATATAATGGGGTTAGTGATAAGCACTAAGTGCCTATCTAGTGTGACACCCCAAATTTAGGTTCGGTTTAACTTTTAGTTTGATTAAAATTTTACTGGATAAGTAGAAGTAGGGAGTTGGAAACAAAAATAATTTAATTAATTTGGGATATGACTTAGCAATTGGCCTACTATTAATGGTTTGCACGACTCAAAATGATTTTGGTTTGACTAAGTCAATCAAAAGACGAGTTAAGTCTTAATTTGATAGTTATAAGTTCAGAGAGATCTAGGTCGTCGGATGAATGCAATGGCGTGGATGAGTCTTTATTGGTTCAGGTGTGTGATGGCGGCTGCTACTGTACTCGGACTTGTACTTTGATGTGGTGACGAGATTGAGCTTGGGTCGTCTGATTAATCTAGTGGATGAACTCAAACCTGTTAGTACTTAAGGGGAGGAGAGTTACGGATTGGAGGGACTTTCCTTGATTCCCTAACCTAAATCATAGTTGACGATGGCGCTCGATGAGATTTCATGGGAGAGTTAAAGAAGGTCGAAGGAATCAATGGAATCAAGGTAGGAGACGAGAATTCTTGCTTGGAGATTTGGAGACGACTTGGTGCAAGATCGTGACTAGAATGCGGAGTGCGGCGATCGTCGGTAGAGGATGGAAGAGGTCATGACGGCGCGTGGGCCGCGGTTGGTGCCACTAGCATGGCAGAGGATGGATGGAGGGCCGCCTTGGTTCCAAGATGATTGGAGCCTCGCCGGCGGCAAGACTTTCACCGGATAAGACAAGTGATCTCCCTGCATTTTGGAAGATGTTCAATGACCAAACTGGAAAGTCATAAAGATAAGTGGATATTTGGATTTGGTATTTCTTAAGTCTTGCTTCCGTAGCTCTAAACTTTTGGATAGTTTGTTGTTAAGTACTTGGGTCTGTTTTGTTAACGACCAGAAGTTCAGGATCAGTTACAGTAACAGAGGCAGTGAGAGGAGTAGCGAGTTTCAGATTATTGCAACGAAGTAAATGGAGCATAACGTGATCGTTTGAGCTCCAAGCGATAGATGGTCAGAAGCTACAAACTCATGACAGTGAGAGAATTCATGTCAAGTCTTCATACTAGGTGGGGATTTAGATTAATTTTCTACTTTAAGCGTCGAATTGTAATTAGGATTGTCATGGATCTGATGAATGGAATCTCAGGATGGTTCAGTGGCGTGCAACTCAAGGTACCGATGTTGTGTGTTTGGAGCCAAGCTTCAGGGACTGTACATTAGCATACGATCTACTATACAGTTGTTGGGATTAAAGAGGCTCTAAGGCCATATAGTAGCAAGTTCTACTAGACATGCAATTGTATTCGAGCATAAGCTCATGGCGTTTGAACTGTGATTCACATTTCATGATTAAGGTTTAGGTAGACTAGATCCCGATATGCGTTGGTCAGCCACCCTTGGATTGCGCAATCCCTCAGGATGTTGTACCAATATGGAGTATCTTTCAAGTATGCCTATCGGTGTGACTCACATCGTGTCTATAGTCTATGGCGTAGTTTGCATGGTCTGATCCACTATGAGCTACCGACTCTAGGTGGGGGTGACTGATGATAGAATGATGCCTACGAACCACAAGGTCACTTTATTAGAGTAGTGACTTAGATGACTTTCTTATTTAATCCTCATTTCAGTTCTAGTAGACTCTTAGTTCAGTCTCAGTTGAGCCTCAATTCTACGCGAGTAAAGTTAGCCACTCAGTGCTCATCACTGACCCCATAAGATATTGTTTTCTTTGGCATATATGTGTTATGGTCGGGGTTTTGATATCATATGATATCGTTTTTATGTATTTTTAAGACTGGAGATGTATCTCTTTTGATTTGTTGTATTTTGGGATCCAAGATCCGAGTTGGTCTGTTTTAATAAATTTTTCTAGTTCAGCTTTTAATTGATTTTAATGCTTGGTTTAGCATATTAGAGTTGTTTTGAAGTTCAGGTTGAAACTTGATTAGGATTCTTTGGTTGAACCAGCGGTTTGACCGTGACTCCTAGTTTGGGGTTTCATATATGGACTCGCGTAGAACTAAGACTGAAACTCAAGGATAGAACATAGGAGTTATCATAGTCACTACTCTAGTAATGTGACCTTGTCGTCTTGTAAGTATCTACCTAGCTTCAGCCACCCGTAACTGTGTGTGGATTTTCTCATGGTGGATCAGACCACGAAACCACCCCTGAATACCATATGAAGGTATAGTCTACACGTCCTACTTGAAACTTGAATATCATCTAGGGGATTACGCCATCCAGGGGTGGGTGATCGACGCATCATGGTCATGAACTAGCATAGTAGGCACATCCTTTACTGTACTCTCAGGAAATGTGGATCACATGCCATAGTTCATTTGTTAAGAGCTTATGCTCGAATCATGCTACATAATTTGTATAGTAGATCACACGCAACTATACAACCTAAGAGCCTTTCTCTATAACACATCATAACATCTGTACAGTAGATCACACACTACTATACAGTCTGAGAGCCATGCTCTATATCACATGAGAAATCAAATCATTGGATTCCCCAACATCCTATTAGAGGTCTACGCATATAAGAAGAATATTATCCTAATCCCCACCTGTTAAGAAGAATTTACACCTATGATTCTAACTTGATATGATTCTTCTCGCTACCATGAATCCGCAGCTTCTAACCGTATGTCGCTTGGAGTCCAAACGATCGAGTTATGCTCCATTTACTTCTTTGCAACCATCTGAAACTTACATGGGCAGAATTGTCCTTTCACTTCCCAGCTTGGAAAATTACAGAATCTGCCTTCTTAAAATCGCGTTCGTTCAAAATAGAGAAATCAATTAGAACTTCTAATATTTTTGCCATCTAAAAACCCTACTAGTTCTTATATACTGAACTCATCACGCCCGTGGCCACCTTACCACCACGCCCGTGGCCACCTTACCACCATGCATGTAATGAACAAAAAACCATGCCCGTGGTGATTTGAATCGCACCCACGGTCAACATCCCACTGTGCTCCTGGTCAGGATCCCATTGTGCCCCTGGTCAACATCCCACCATGCCCACAGTCAACATCCTTGAATTAATTAGATTAATTCAACTTCTACTCAACGAGTAATATTAATATCAAACTGAAATTTAAGCCGCTGACCAAAATTAGGGTGTCACAGCCATTGCAGAGCCTGTGAATGGATTCTCTCTCATAGGGGAGCCTCGAAGTTGGCTCCTGGAGAAACTAGGAGGTGAGCTGCTTCTATCCTAGTTGCTTGCAAGGGAGTTAGTCTCTATGTCGCCCAGATTGATCCCGTTTCCTTTAATCCCCATGATATCTTCAGCTGCACCCTCCTCCAATTTGTGCCACTTACAGTTGAGCTGTCCCATTTGGTTGCAATACTTGCAACGCTCAAAGACCTTTTCAAACTCAAAGGTGATCTCTCTAAGGACTCCCTCCAACATCAATTTTTAACTCTTTCGGAGAGGGGTCTCCAGATCAACCTCCACCATTCGCCAAACAACCCGACATCTAAGATATGGATTGTATTCTCAGCTTCGGTGCGATGTCAGAATGTTGTACATATGCACCAAGAAATATCCAGAGTTGAAACGAAAATTATGTACCTCTACCCTTCAATCTTGCCACAACCATTGTAGTGTCAAAGATTAGCTATGGTCGCCTCTCCTGAACCCCATCCATAGTTTTTTTGGATTGGAAGGTAAAGAGGAATATATTAACTTCGCATCATCGACTTTCACCCCGTGGAGGCCAGGAGGCCACACAGGTCTCCCAATCCCACCTTACACTATTCTTGAGCATCAGGGTGGGTTTGTCAGCTAGGATATCCTTTGCACTATCATTTAAGGAAGAGGAGGCCACGATTATCCTAAGAGGGGTGTGAGGAGGGAGAACTTTATCTTTGAGATGGGCTTGCAGCAGGAGGTGCAATCCAATTCCAGGTTTCTCTTGCCTTTTAATCTTATTAGTCTCACTTCTTCCTTTTTTTTGGTGACACTATATGGATAATATGTATATTTGTCTTTGCAGTTGGGGCTTCAATATGTTGAATATCAGTTCAATCGGTTCATAAATGTTCTGGCACACCCTTCGCATTCAGATTAAACCCTTCATGACTTTCTTCCCCTTTCCTCTTGTCATAGATCTATAGCCTCTTTGCTTAATTATTTCTCTTCTCCATAAGCAGAGAATACCACAGCTGTAAATTTGGGGTGCCATACGTTTAGGATTTGGGGCCTTGCAAGAGTTAAATTTATTGTTGGTAGTTGGGGCGGCTGAGGTGCTTGTATGGAGTCTAGCCTAAAAATATGTGGGGCTCCACAGAGATGGATAAAGAACGATTCAGAGAATAAAGGTGTGTACACCGATAAATTAAATATATACCACATTGGTTAAAAATAAGGAAGTTAATGGCGTTAAAAAGGCCAACTAAAGTGTTATAATTAAATTTTAGTTTATTGGGCCACTGATATGTCGTTTAGGCCTCATACTCATTCATGCTTCCTATCGACTAGATGACTGCCTCCCATTGATGGTCTAAAGTCAACTGCCTCCTATCAATGGTTGAAAATATTAAATCTTGTTTCTAAGTCGTATTGATGGCCATCCAGCTGACTTCCATCTTATCGATGGTCACCATATTGACTGCCAACCTCTTTGATGGTCATTCATGTCCCCATTGACAATGTCCTATTGATGATCACCTAGTCAATAACCTCCTAGCAATTGCCTGTTATCGGCGGTCATCTAGTTGATTGCCTCCTATCAACTTCCATCTCATCTCGTCTACCCATTGACTACTTTACCGAAGAAGTGAAGAAACCACCAACACCACAAGAAAAGGCCAATGCCGTTGAAGAAGAGAAACCACCACCAACATGATCATGACCATGTTCATGAAATGGGAGGTAACTCTAACGACAGCTGCTTCTAGTGGCAGTAACCATCCATGCCTGCTTATAAATACGAGAAGTGACAAATAGAAGAAAAGATAGACAAAAATCTCACCAAGTAGACACACTTCCCACATTTCGATTGTCATAGTCATAGCGTTTTATTTTTTGAGCTCTCTTAGAACCTCTATAGGAGTAGCAATAGATAGCCATCATATATAAAAAACTCTCATACGGACATTGTTTGAAGAGGTGTGGACTGTGTAATTAATCCGTTATTAAAGAAGTCAATAGAGTGCATTTATTATTTCAAACATAAAAAATGTTTTCCACCAAAAACAAATTGGCATGCTTGGTGGGACACTTGTGTTCTATTTAATTGCTTTGCGCGAGAGCCAACAAGAAGGTGATCTTTCACCTGGGTTTGAGAGGGAACAGGTGGCCAAATTTGATCTTGGCTAGACAACGGAAAGTGTTGCTATAAACAATGGTATGGTGGAGCCTTTGCTGCCTCTGATTAATGTAACTACCATCATCATATGGAGGACGACTGTCAATTCATGGTGGAGACTCACCAAATCATTGAGAAGGATTTTCATTATATGTATTCTAATTTGGATAGGTTTCTTGAGATGGAGAACAAAACAAAAAAATCTTTTGATGAGTTGCAATTTTTTGGGACACTACTAATGCAATCAAGGGATATTCTAAAAGATGGAATAGGCGTCAAACAATAGTACTACTCCAAGCCTAAAACTATCTCCAAATTGGGATCAGGTTGCCAAACCATGGTAGGGAAGTTCTCTGTCTTAGGTGACTAGTGAACTACCCCTTTAATGAGGGGGTAGTGGCAAGGATCTAGTTCCCACATTAACACACTTAGAGCAATCGCTTATGCAAACAGTAACTCAAGAAAATGAGTTAGAGGCAAGGCCAGACATCGCACCTCCTAAGGTCAGGCCACACATGGCACCTTCTGATGTGAGGGTTAATGGAGATCCATTTAATGTGGATCAATTACCATCACGGGTCATCCGCCCCTATCCAGTGGGTATGGTGGATGCAAAATGTTAGAGGAAAAGCAAGATGGGTATGAAATTCTCCCAAAATGACAAGATGAATGTGAAGTGTCGAACTAGGGTGCATATTAATGCCATGAACGCTGGACATATGGCTATTCCCAATAACGCACCACACATGGTATTGGAGAATGAGGAGCAAGAAAGAGACTCTGAGAAGTCATCTCAAACTCAAGCCACATGTGCTCATAAAAAGCATCCTAATATGACTATTTACGGACATGGGGGCATGGGGGCATGTCACCAACTATGAAGAATGGAGTAGTAGGGGTCATGCCTAGGAGTCTGAAGTGTACCAAGACCATCGATAGTTTTGATGATTTTAAGAGTGTTCCATCAATGATTATGAGTCCACATGGTATGCCAATAGTGGCAGGGAAATGGCCATGCATGATAAGTCTCAATACACACCAACCAAACATGGTCGCACAAAGCACCAAGGGTTGTTGTGTGTTAAGTGTGGGAGCCGACAAGGTTTCGATATTCAAAGACCATGTTGGTCACATGGGTATCAATCAAATTTTCAAGCCTAATCACCAATATCAATAGCACCACTAAGAGAGTAAATGTTTTCCAACTCGGCGGCAACCAAGGTATGTTAAATTGGCGAGTAAAAAACCAACGTATAGGGATTTGTATCAAGGGTTGTTCTGTGTTAAGTGTGGGAGCCGACAAGGTTTCAATATTCAAAGACCAAGTTGGTCACATGGGTATCAATCAAATTGTCAAACCTAATCACCAATATTACTAGCACCACTGAGAGAGTAAATTTTTTCCAACTCGGCGGCAACCAAGGTATGTTAAGTTGGCGAATAAAAAACCAACATATAGGGAGTTGTATCCCTCTAATGGGAAGAGTCATGTGATGTATGAATGGCTTATTTGGTTTAATTCATGTACTTGACAGTGGGTATTGACGTTAGGGTTTTCAAGCCCAAACAATCAAATGATCTTGAGATACCACAAAGTCGAATTCTCTCGGGTCACTTGGCCTTCACTACTCGCCTTTTGATTCGCTGGTTAGTCGATCACAATTTGGAAATAATTTTATCCTAAACTATAAAATGAAAACACAAAAACTATTAGAGGAAAAAGGAAACTAGGAATGCAAATATATCACTCGATGGCTATGGATCAAATTAAGGTGAGAACAACTGTGGGGAAAGGCCTTGTTCGGGTTTTGGATCATCCTAAGGACTATGAGAAACTGTTCAGCAGCAGAATAAACATGAACATGGATAACGATAAGTTTCAGGTCTTAGGATCGGGTCTGTCAACTGAACGACCTAAAACCAATCTCAACACCCACAAGTATCCGCTCAACAAACAATTCAGCCACAATCTCACAAGAAAACCCAAATCAGGAAAACTGAGAACAATTGCGAATCGAATGGAAATGGGACGATTGAGGCAACGAGATAACAAAACACATCATCAATAAACATGAATCCAAAATCATATCACTACACACAAGAACAATCTCATAAATCCAAAGTAATCCACAAAACCCAAAGAAGAAGTAAACCTAGTTCTCCATGGAAGCTATAGAGAATGTTGCAAACCGCCAATCCATCAAAGTAGAAGGTAGATCCTCCATTGGGCTTCGATTCCTCGACTATTTGGCTTCAAATCTTCATTCCCATAGCGTTCCTAGGCTCTTCCCCCTCGTCAAAATGTGTTTTAGTTCGTCATTTTCTGTCTCCTCCCCCCTCAAATTGCATTTTGTGCTGAATTAATGTTGCTTCCCAGACAAGGCGTCACGGTTGTGACAGGTTACCCATCACGGCCGTGACACCTATCACAGCTGTGACAACTTGTGTCATGGCCTTGCCTGGTCAACAATAGCATTGATCGACTTCTTTTGTCCATTTCTTCACTCAGACTCCGATTTCGCTCTGGAAGGTACCATCGGCTTTGTATTCGAACGCTCTATCCGACGGATGCCTGCAATCAATGAAGAGATCCAAGAAATAAGTGAAACGGACCAAAATATTCCGTTCAAGAGTAAACAAGCACGAAATGCACTAATGATCAAACCATACACTTATAACCATAAAATATTATCAAAACCGGAGCAAAAACTTGTCAAGGTAGGGTCGATATGGCTACTAATAATCAAGCTATCAAATCCCCTCACACTTGAGCATTGCTTGTCCACAAGCAAATCTACTAATCACACCCAAAGAGAACTCAAATCATGGTGAAAGGAAATACATAGCCTAGCATTTCAAGCCTACTTCACGATGCAAGTCGATCACCAAACCACTCAATTATGTACAAGACACCGAATCTCTTAGGAAAGTTCACACCAAACTCAAACATATAGAGATTATGACTAAACACCTATGCATGTTAATATACAAGAGATTCTCCATTGCACTTATGTCTTATGTACTAGCCGAAGAAATGGACAGACGGACGGTCCTGACTGGGTATTTTTCCCATCCCAAGGGAGGGCATGCCTAATCGTAACACAACTATCACAAAAAATACTAGCACCCCCCTATTCTTTTATTCTGCCTTTATTTCTTTTGTATTGATTTTGAACTAACTCTTCTTCCTCTCTTTTCTTTACTTTTTTTTCAAAGAGAATTATTACAACCATGGCCGGACTCGGAAGTAACCAGTCTCCGTCCCACGTCCCAAACCTCATAAAGGTTGGGAAGAAGACGGACCTCAAGGGTCGTCACACGTGTTTAGTTATAACCAAACCCAAAGACATTTTTATTCAAGCATCCTCATTCGTATCTGTCTCGTCCATTTTAACTTCATAACACCACAAACAACCTTGACAAAGAGAATCTATCATACATATCAACCATGTATAGGCAAAAACTCATAACTTCCATATGCACAAGTTCGAAGCAAACTAATTTTAGAAAAATGAGAGGTGGTCCACAAATAATCTACTTAACAGCCTATTCATCATCAAGCATTAGAAACTACTAAGAATGCATCCAAAGACATCCACATATTCGAATTCGAGAGGGAGGTTTGAAAAGCAAGAGTAAGCCATAATATGCATCAATCAAAATAAGAAGCCAAAATGAACTAGCACCCTAAACATCCAACAATAACAAGCATGGTACACTTTAACAATTCCCCCCACACTTAAACATCACATTGTCCTCAATGGGACCAAAATGTATAGAGTAATAGAAAGTGTACCTTCAAGAACAAGCACAACGGATGAAGGGTGGTACAACCCACAAAGATGATCCAAAATAGAGTAATCCAAGTCGATGATCAGAGGAATGTTGGGAAACCTGAAACAAACATAAGAAAAGAAGAAAAGAGTAGAGTAAGAACCTCAACCACCATACGCACAAGTTCTTAATGGGGTGAAAAAAAATCCACAACATCACAATAGAGTATATCACAAACTTCAACTGAAAGAAAAAGAAAAAAAAACAAAGATCAAACACTAAATGTCCTGAAAAGTCACACTAGAGTCACTCGAATGGGTTGAGTTTTGGGGATTTTCTATTTCTGAAAGGGGGGAGGAGAGGTTCTTTGGGCACCTTAGGCGTCACGGCTGTGACAGGATGAGCGTCACCACCGTGATGGATTTCAAACTCCCAATCCCCCACTCTGAAATGACGAGTTTTGACAAGATGCATCACGACCGTGATAGTGTAGGCGTCACAGCCGTGACGAGCTTTCAGACAGCAAAAACTCAGTATATTTCTAGAACATATGCAAAATATTCTTCACCCAACTAAACACCAAAACAATCACCGAATTCACCGAAATCAAGACAGAAAATACCCCAAATTGACATGGCATACCAACAACAACAAAATTTGACACTCAAGACATCTAGAGAACGATCATGCACACGAATAAAAAGAAAAGGATAGAAGCTCGGGTTGCCTCCCGAAAGCACTTAGTTAACGTCATTAGCTTGACATGGTGCAGCGGAGTTAGACTAGCAATCACCATCCCATCCAAGAAGCTCCTTGTAGTTCATGTCATCGTTGGTCTTTGAGTAGATGTGATTAGGGCAAGTAACTTGAATGCTTCCCCATTGCAGATGAGTAAACTCAACACAACCGGTAGGAGTGGTATCAATCTTCATCAAGGACTAAGTAAAGACACATCGTCCTTGCTCTTGGCTTGCTCATCCATCATCAATTCTTTGCGGTGCCTTTTCCTTTTCCTTCTACTTAGGCGCTTTCTTTTGTTTGCCTTAGTAGTAGGTGCGGAGAATTTCATTGATGTTTCATTTGAAGAGGAGGTAGAGTCGCCGTTTGAAGTGGTTGGCTCTTCTAAGATTTTAGGCTCTTCGGGTGCATCATGAGCATCTATGACCAAGGGAGTGGTGCTAGCATTTTGAACTCCATAAAGCTCCTCATCCTCTACACTTCCAAAATAGTCAGATGGAATGTCAATGTCTTCGACCAAAAGAGGAAGACTAGGAATTGTACCTTTTCTCAACTTAGCCATATAAGCATTCTCCTCTTCTTCATCGGAGCAGTAGAATGGAAATTCTTCAATGTCGCCCTGTCTCAGCCTAGCCAAAAAAACCTTCTCGTCTTTAGACTCCTCCTCAATCGCAACAACATCTTTAATTTGTCCCGCCACTTTCATTCTTTCTCCAATGTTAGTATGCCAAGCTCGAGTCTTGTGTTCCAATTTAAAGAAAGAATTTTGGAGGATTTCCATTTTACTTGACAAGCGATCAATCTTCTCTTCTTGCTTTACCGATCTATCCCCAAATTGTCTTGTAAAATCACTTAACAACTTCTCAACACTTGTTGTTTCCATAGTAGAGTGTGAAGAGCTAATTTCTTCTTGAGATGCTCGGTGACTATTTCTTTCTTCTTTGAGTTGGAAAACAATGAAATTGATGTACTCTTGAAGCTTTCCCAAAGATGCCTCAATCCTCGCATTGTGAGCCGCTTGAATAGCTATATCGGCACGATAGCGAGTTTCAATGACTTTGATTAGCCTGACAATATCTTCATTGGAAGTGGAGGGACCATAATTCCCATTGATCGAGTCATGAAATTGCGAATCACCGTGAAAGATGCCATGGCCTAAGAGACTTAGTAGTCATTACAGTTTAGCCCAAAATTTTCATAATTAATTTCATAATTGATTATGCATGCCAATTATGCTTCCTTTGATATACATAAAAAGTCAATTAAATGAGTGGTAAGTGGCAACGTAAAAATCTCATGTGCACATGATTTATCGACCATGTGTCCTTATGAATGTAGTGTTATACCCATTGGTAAGATATGGCTGGTAATATTTGTTATTCAATCGTTGTTCATTTGGTCAAAGTTTATGTGAATGATATGATAAGGCGAATTGTTCATTAGGGCTAGTATGCTGACGATCTATGTGTGTGGATAAGGACAGTACTAAGGAGTTCTTATTATCAAAGTTTTCCATGAAGGACATGGGGGAGGCAGACGTGACTCTTGGGATTAGAATCAACAAAATAGGAAGGAAATTTTGTTGAACCAATGTCACTACATTGAGAAGGTGCTTACTAAATTTGATAGTACGGGATGCCCAACACATGGATGACTGTATCTCAACTGGAGGACTCACAGGTACTTGGTGGTTTCATGTATGCAATGACAAGCATAAGGCTTGACATCGCTTATGGGGTTTGCAAGTTGAGTAGATATACAAGTAATCCTAGTACTCATCACTAGCATGCAATCAGGCGAGTACTTTGTTACCTTAAAGGAACCTTGGATTACGGTTTAATGTATAAGGGTACCTTCAGTTATAGAAGGGTACTCAGATGCAAGTTGGATATCCAATATAGAGGATCACACATCTACTACTGGATGGGTATTTCTACTTGGGAAAGGAGCGATTTCGTGGGCTTCCAAGAAAAAAACTTGCATCACAACTTCAACTATGTAATTTTAATTTATAGCATTAGGGGATGCCGGTAAGGAGGCAGAATGACTAAGGGACCTGGTCTATAAGATTCCATTAAGGGCAAGACCTATCTCAGTGATTTCTATCTTATGCGATAGCAATGATACATTGGCTAGGGAATATAGCCAGGTCTATAACGGTAAGGCATGTCATTTAGGGGGGAGGCATAGTGTTGTCCATGAACTAATCACTCACGAGACAATCACTGTGCAATATGAGAAAAACCTAGCTGATCACTTGACAAAGGGATTAACTAGAGATTTGATTGCCAAATCGGCAAGAGGGGTGGGACATAAGTCTTTTTAGAGGCTTCACATAGGGTTTAATTCAACATTAGAGGTTGAATTCAATGCAGAAAGCCTATGGATGGAAACTGGAGTGCAAGGTTTGAAACATCCCAAAGGTATGTGCTCAAAACCCTACGAGTGATAGAGGTTGAAGATTAACTTCTTAATTGATTACTTGACAAACTGTATACGCAGGTACACGATAAATGAATTAACCTATGCAAGCATGAAGTGTAGCCTCAAGATTCATTTTTTCCGATATTCACGATAAATTAAGTACCCTATGCAAGCACGTTACAGGACAGTTCCCAATTTTTGTGTGAAAGTTCCATCTCAAGCTGCATTACATACTAGGCCTTTCCGAATGAGATATATCGGTTGAACATGTTTGCAATCTCTTTCAACACCATCGCAATCCTGAAGTGAGGGTGATTACTCACTAAATGCCTTATCGCATCAATAATGATGTTAACCTATAGTTGCTTGTGAGAGATGTTGTAAAATAATTCCAAAAGACACGTGTTGTATGGATTTTGTTGCTTTACGGTCCTGAACGAGTCATCTGCCTTGCTCGTTATGCGTACTCTCCACATACAACCTTTTTTATGATTACATCGCGCCCCCAACTCCCAAGTCCTTGAGCGGCTAAATGTAACCGCTCAATGGTTGATTAGTGACCAGCGCTTGAGAGCACGACTAGGTTTGTCCTTGGAATGAAAAAATTTCCCGATGTTGAAGCCGTCACAGGTGCTCTTGAACGGTAGATTTTCACTAGGAATATAATACTGGTCCATGGACATTGCGCTGCTAATGTCATCACTCAAAGTAGTGTAAGATTTCAGCGGAGTGTACTCTTCATGGCGTTCTATTTGTCACATTTATCACCCAAAGAAGTGGAATTAGATATTTGACATTTCTTCTTGTGAATATGATTGTAATATTTTTCTTTGTTGATTTCGACTTGTTCTTCATGATTATAAGTAGCTAACCTCCTCCTTCCTTAGATTAGATGAACCCTAGGTGATGTTAGATGAATGACTGATACTTTGATCATTTTAATTTATGCGAGTTGAATGGTTTAAGTTTATGATTGACTTCGATTGGGTTCTTGTTCTTGCTTGGCTGTTTTGAATAAGATCTTGTTAGATTTTTTATCGACTCGAAAGAGCTTGCTCATCTTAGAAGGCCAAATTTAATCAACTAGGTTAGTCGTTAACCCTCCGAAGGGAGCGAATAGACTAGTCCATCTTGAGCGTAACTTTTCTTTATTTAATCTCCTTGTGGATTTCAACTCGTCGTCTCGAATGAGCCGATTGAGATACCAAATAGGTAGTAGGTTAGCAGACGCAAAAGGGCCTGATCTAATAAAAGAATAATTGTGATGGTGACTTATTTTAAATCTTTTTTTGCATTAATTGAATAGTCGGAAATCGTTTGCTTATCTAAATAGCTAGGGAGATTAAAAATCTAAGCAGTTTCATCTATCAGTGTTTCTCCGTCATTATTCCTGCAGTCTGGCAACCTTTGTTTAATTGTCTTTTGATTCTTAGTTTAACTATTAAATGATAGAAACCGTGGAACTCAAACCATAAAACCGGTTAAAACCAGAAATTCCACTCTAATTACTTCGGTAGTTAGGTTATTTTTTAATACTCCCTACAAGGGTGTCAACTCTCTTGGAGGGGCATGAGACGATGATGCCCCTACTCCTCCCAACTCGACATTAAAATCCTCTTCATTAGGATGCATCTCCCCAATGTAGGAACCATCATCATCCTCGCTTGATGCCTCACTATCATTTCCAGGTACGTCTTCAGCCTTGTTATCATCTACATCTTCCTCTAGTTGGTGACCAACATAATGTGAGGTCTCCTCCATGTTATGACAACCAATATTGTCAGAGTATGCTATAGATGTAGCATGACCACCAAGCTCTGAATCAACTCGGGTTGTTGCAAGTTTGGTATTTTTCACCATCTCATGAATCAAAACCCCCAATTTCTGACTTAAATTAAAAACCCCCAATTCTCTAACATATTGACCAAATTTGA
Source organism: Linum usitatissimum (assembly GCA_030674075.2). Lineage (NCBI taxonomy): Eukaryota > Viridiplantae > Streptophyta > Magnoliopsida > Malpighiales > Linaceae > Linum > Linum usitatissimum. The sequence goes on from JAUJYP020001444.1 coordinate 124,548, forward strand.
ACCATACTCACTTGTTTGAGTTGGGAATCGATTGGAGGATATGATAGAGAGGATGGTAGCGACCGGCAGAGGCCGACGAGATGGTAGCGACGGCGGACAACGATTGACGAAGTGTCAGTTGATTCTGGTCTATTCTTCGGTAGAGATGCACCAAAGATGAAAAAAGAGGAGAAGAAAGAAATTGAGGAAGAAAGGGGTTGTTGGGCGCTGATATCTCGTGTTTTAACATCGGTTATAAAATGCTGTTAAAACACCTAACGCCGGATATTTGAATAGCGAAAATAATCCGTTGTTAAATAGCAAATTTACATCGTCGTTCTGGCTTGGTGGGACTTGGCCCGTGTTTTTGGAGGTCAAAATTATTGCGGACCAGTTTAATAGTGATTTATAACTGCCGTAAAACTCAAGGGCAGTTATAATCCGCTGTTAAATGTTTATTTTTATAGCGGTTGAAAATCCGCTGTTAGATTATAAATTTTTCGCCGTTAAATAATTCTTGTAACGGCCATTTTCTTTCCTCCGTTAAACATGTGCTTTTAGAAAGGAAGATTCCTGTAGTGTTGGAAAATTGTGGAAGTTTATGCCAAAGGACAAACTTTACAATGAAAATCCGTAAAATGTTTTGGACAAAAATTCCTAGCTAGAATTCCCAATGAACTGTGTCCTAATCGAACATGTCAGTGATAAAAAAAAAGAGATGTAGAAGCCATCAATGTAGTGATAGAATGAGGTGAAGAACATGAGGACTACCGAAGACCCATTCTGATTCAGCTAAACAATTGTCCTTGAAGTGTTGGCGTCCTGTTTCACACATGAAGCAAAAGAAAACACAACAACTTAAGGGAGTTGTTCAACCATCTTGCTAATGGATAGTAACTTGAATGTAAAGGCAAGGATATATAAGACATGTTAACACAAAGATATGGACTCAAGTGACAATTCCTACATGGGTAATGGCAACAGAAATCCCATTAGGGAGAAAAACCATGCGATTACACACTGAATAATATGTATCAAACAATTTGAGAGAGCATATGACGTGATCCGTGGCACTGGAATCAACGACCCAAAGGAACGACTGGCGAGAAACATATGGATCATCAAATGGCTGAGAAAGGATGATAGGACGGAACAATGGATGGAGAAGCCAATGGTTGGGTGGTCAGAGAAGAGGTTGAATATTGAAGACGGCTGGAAGATGGTTCAGAGGTGCTGATGTAATGAATGGACCTAGGAGCCGGATCTAGAGCATCAATAGCCTACCTATGCCCTTGGAAGAGACAATACAAAGTTTGATATTGCGCTTGAGTGATCGAAACGACACCAATATCTCTAGGTGGAATTCCATCATCAAGGAAAGTAGATGGCGACGCATTGATGGTAGACTTTCCTCTGGTGGCACTGTCAGTACAAGAAATGGAGCAGCTAACAACAGATTTCTGACCACTGTTAAACTAACGGCGGTTTTCATTTGTCTACTGTTAGAATGTAACCAATCCTGTTGTAGCACTCGTCCCCAATGTAGCCAATCATAGCACAATGTCTACACATGGGACTGTTTCTTTCTTGAACAGCGATGGTGCGTAAGCAACAAGAATGTGTGAAGCAGAGCCACTTGAAGCAGAGTAAGTCAAACTCGGATTGGGAAGAGCAGATATGGAATCCTCCTCCCGAGAGATCACGGTGAAGACGCTATTGACTGTTGGTAAAATATCTAAGCGGAGGCAAAAGGGGGATTGAGGCCTCAAAAAATCTCATAATCTGCTCAGATCAGAAACTCCCTCACACGTACCAAAGCATTACAAGAACAACGAAGCTGGCAAGAACACGTCGGGACGGGACAAAACATCACGTATTCGTACCACAGAACCTAGAAACGTGTATAATAAGCAGAAATGGAGAGGATTCCTTGTCAGAATGATGAGATTTGGTCATGGAGGTCATTAGCACGAACAAGATTTGCTCACGAATAGTAATTGGAGGCACAGGAAAGTAAAACCTGGACAATCAAGAATGTAGGGATCTCGTCAGATCCCATAAAGAAAGGGTGGTCGACATCCACGATTGGCGCCTGAGAAGGTTGGAGAAGGTGAACCATGATGAAATTGAGAGTCGATCGGGCAAGAAACAAACGCAGGGGGCATCGTAGAATGATGAATCGTTGGAAGAAAAGCTTCCAAGAATGGAAGAAACCAACAACTCTTAGAACAGCGCTTGAGCGAAAATGACTTTGGCGACTAATCGCATATCAGATTGTGGGAAAAAAAGTTATAACAAATTACCGTTCAAGGTGAGATTAATTATTACAGTAGAGTCTCCCTTATTTAATATGGCTGAGACCGACCAATTTTGATTAAATAAAGGAATTGTTAAATAGCAGAGTTAGGGTTAAGTTGGGCTTAGGGGGTTGAAGGCGAAGAATCGGCCTTACTGTATTTAAATGAAATTAAGGTGTAACCGACGTGTTCAAGGCTCTGTTCGGATACACTTTTTTCAGGGAAACCCATATTTTGCAAAACGCATTTTCCACGTGACCCATTCGACATGGTCGCCAATGGCCATATCCTCCGCAAGGCGATCTGCATGGAGAAGCAGAGACGTTCTGGCCTCACCCAGGAGGCTCTGTGTCGGTGGATGCTGGAGGAGCATGGAGTCACGGTCACCCAAGGGACAATCAGCAACGTCCTGAAGCGTTCTGCAGACCTGCTGGGTGCAGCCAAGAGCGATGCAGCCCTCCATTCCAAGTGACAGCGTGCGGTTTCGTACCCGCTGGTGGAGGCGGCTCTTGCTCGATGGATTATTGAGTATCAGGGTGTTGTATAACATCAGCGGACACCTGATCCAGGAAAAAGCGGCATCGTACATGAAGATGTTGTATCCAACCGTCAAGGATGAGGATGCACCCACATTCTCAATTGGTTGGTTGCAGAAATTCAAAAATCGCCACGGCATGTGCATGCACTGTCGCTTTGGCGAAAGCGGATCCGTCGACGTCGAAGCACTGGAGGCATGCCTGCCGTAAATCCGCGCTCAATTGGACCAGTACAACGCCGCCGATATCTACAACATGGATGAGACCGGCCTGTTCTACCGACTGCAGGCCGATTCATCGCTTTCGACACACCAGCTGGAGGGTCAAAAGCAGAGCAAAGAGCGGATCACGATGACCATCTGCTGCAACGCAGATGGATCCGACAAGCTTCCGCAGTGGGTCATCGGAAAGTTCTTCAACCCACGCTGTTTAAAAAATGTGGACCGCAGAAGCCTGGGCGTTGTCAATCACGCCAACAAGAACGCGTGGATGACTCGCAACGTGTTCAAACTATGGCTGGAAGCCTTCGAAAAACACGGTGCCGGTCGCAAGGTCATCCTGATCCTCGACAACTGCTCCGCGCACATCAAGGAGGAGGATCTGGCAGTCGCCGGAATCACTCTGGAGAATACAACGCTGTTGTATTTGCCGCCCAATGCGACCAGCAAGATTCAGCCCTGCGACGCTGGAATTATACGCAATTTCAAAGCGTATTACCGCATGCGCTTCAACCGCCAGCTCCTGGATCGCCTTGAGAACAATCATCTGGACGCAACGAAGATCAACGTCTTGGAGGCGATTCAGCTGGCGCATGCAGCATGGATTCAGGATGTGCAGCCTGAGTGCATCCGCAACTGCTTTACGCACTGCAAACTCCGGACCTCCGACATGGACAACGCTGCAAACGCCAACGTGGACGTCCCGCAGGCAGTCGTTGCGAACCTCCAGAAGCAAGTTCAACAACTTTTTCGTAACCCGATGTCCATCGACTTCCTGCTCAACAATCCTGACGAAGAGCAGGTGAGCTACACTCCGACAGAGGCAGAGATTCTCGAGAGCGTTCAACTGCCGGAGTCAGCACGTGGCCGCTACAGCATTGAGGCCGCACCGCCCGTCCCTCTTCGGAATGCTGCATCGATGCTTGCAGAGCTCAAGACTTTCTGGTTGCGAGAGACTGGAGAGGAGTTCTCAAAGATGGTTCAGAAGATGCAGGATCAGGTGGGAAATCTTCAGCAAAAATCTCTTAAGCAACAAACTCTGGATAAATTTTTTGTAGTGGTCCCCCGGCAGTAGTTTAATATTTGTACGGCGGAAAATATCTCTGGCCTTAATAATAAAAATTAAGGGAGTTTTTTAATATTTGGCTTGGGCCCAACATGGGACTTGAAATTTTTATTAAATAAGGGAGTTTATTAAATTAGAGGATATTAAATTACGGAGACTCTGCCGTATATATAGAGAGCACGCCTCAACATTTACATGTAAGCCAATACCTAAAATGCATTTTAGCTATATTTCTACACTTTCAGAAAAGTATACTCACCGAAAGAAAAGTAAAAGAAGTAAGATGCACATAAATGGGATACTGATGACTGATTCATTAGAGAAACAGAAGCTCCATCGAGTAAGTCATCATCAATGTTTGGGGATTCATTGATGAGGATTGCTAAGTTCAGATTGAACGATGAGAAAACTGGATCCAACTCGTTGTTGCCTTCTTCTTCCATTTGGCAATGAATAGACATATTCAATCAATGTGGCAAACGTAGACGGAAAAATTATTCATACACCGGTCAAGAAATCGGCGGTAATGAGAAAAAATGAGCAGCGAGGAGGGTTGGTCAGTTTCTATCTATGGGTTTTTATTTTGATTTTTTCATATTTAGTGGAAAATGTAATGAGCTCTTACCTCAGACTAATTCCATCAGAGCTCTTACCTTGCAGAGATTTCTTGCAAAGCAGAATAATGAGAGTACCCAAGGATGGTGGCAATGGAGATATTGGGCAAGGACAACAACTACAACGACTGAGGCATTTTCGATTGGAAAACATAAGATGACAATCTGGTGATTCTGAGGGAGAGGAGACGATCTCACCTTCTCCCAAAACTTCATCATCGGGTTGGCCTTGGGAATCACATCCATGACCCCTTTCTTTACCCAAATAATGATCTCACCTTCTTCCAGAACGTCAGTATCATGTTGGCCTTGGGGATAACATCCACGACCTCTTCTGTGGTCATCGGTTCCTGCGTTTCCTCCACCAAGAATAGGAAGAACGGCTGGCAAAGACAACATAGAAGAGAAAAAAATAGAATGCACAGAGATGAGTGAATACAAGAAAAGTTCATATATATTTTATAGGGATGGAGATGAATGATAGATGAAAAGAGAAAATAAATTGAGATAGATGATGGCTGGAGTTGTGGTGTTGATTATGTTTTTTATCTAATTGTAATTTTTTAGAGATATAATGGTAAAAATTGTAATTGTTAATTGTTTAGTGATCATTTTGAACATTTTTGCCAAGCAATCAAAAATTGCCTGTGCGGAGTCCATGTGGCATCATTCATCAGCAGTACCAATACTTCGGAGTACCAGAGCATTCCTCATCAATTGAATATTTACTTTATATAATAGAATACTTGGTACATTGGAGATTACAAACTATGTGTTTACATAAAAATAAGAAGGTCATCAATATTAAACACTAATTGTTGAATCAAATTTATTAATTATATTCACTTTTAAATATAAAATAATCAGGTGTAAGTGCTACATTAAATTAAAACTTAATTCTTCATTCTTGCTACATCAATTGTTGGAGATTTAAAATTACAGATTGACGTATGAATAATAACAAAGTTATTTGGAGTCGAATGGATAACTATATTGACAATTATTATTCTAATCTCTGCTCGTAATAAATTGTTCAACTTAATTATTTTTAATTTTAATGTTACCTTTTACGTTTTATTAAACAATTTAGGACTATTGTATCATCTAATTGTTTATTACATATATGATACTTTGATAGATTGATGATTGTAAGACATTTGGTGAGTACTTCATGATTTCAATAATTTATTTTAATAAGAATATGATATTTGTATTGTCAATTGTAGAATCTAAAATAAGAGAAAATAAAATAATGTTAATATTCAAATCAATTTATTACATCCATTCAAAACTCAAGAGTCAAAATGATATTTGAGCCAGTAAATAATTTTAATTTTTTAATTTAATAAAATCCACATATCAATAAAAATATGATGCTATTATAGTCTTTAATATAAAGCTAATAGGTATTATTAAAATTAGTGACTTAAATTGAACTATCTCATGATAGTAAGATGGAACTAATAGTGGTTATTATAATTTTTCGTTGAACCCAAACCAAGTGAAAGAGGATAAAATTCGAGTTCGTGATATATTTTTAGGATATAATTAAATATTAAAAGCGTTATATGTAATTGAGGGTCATATATTTTACTCACCCGACCGACAATAATCTAATAAACAAGAATGCATGAATCATTAAAATGGTTCCTAAATAAGATGAACCAAATTCTCTACCAAAATCATTAAGTGAAATAGAAGCAAACATAAGATTGACCTTCCTAGGCTAGTTCTCTCAGGGAACATCAAAATTTTACGAGGAGATAGAATTATTGTTTAATGTTTATGTATTTCGGATGTATTGTTGAATGAAAGACCTTCCTAGGCTAGTTCTCTTAGGGAACATCAAAATTTTAGGAGGAGATAGAATTATTGTTTAATGTTTATGTATTTCGGATGTATTGTTGAATGAAAGAACTGTTTGTCCCTAATAGTAATTTTGCCTAGTTCGTTGTAATTCAAAAGACCAAAGAACAAGAAATTGTTAAAGTGTATGCGTAGACCATTTAATGGTCAAAAAGATGCAGGAATCCTGCTTAAAGCTGTAGTCAATAGTCAAAATTTGTTGGAATGCTGTAGTCAATGGCCAAAAGCTTATGAAATCTTGCTGAAAGATGCAGTCAATGATATAAAAATTGCTGGCCTACAGCAAAAAGCTGGAAAGTGATGGGAATCCGGCTGAACTCTTATCCCCCCTCCCCTTTATATAATCCCAACTTTTAATTCCAAGACTCCATGACTCTTCTTCTTCCATTTTCTCACTCTCTTATCTTATTCTAACACTCTTCTCTTCCTTTCCCGATAAACAATGGATGCTTTTGCATTCAGGCTCAAATGAAGGTAGCCATTTTTACTCAGACAATAGGGTCGAGCACACCGGTGGTCAATGGAGGAGAGTGAGAATGATCACAACACTGACGTATGACCAGCTAATTCCGCCTTTTTTTATTAAATGAAGATGCTTGAGACTATCATATGACGTCACATATATTATCGTCAACCTATAATGGCCGGAGATGTTACTATGGGGTACTATCTTCAACCATGTGAAGATCAAACCAATAAGAAGGTTGTTTACGACATGGTGAAAAAGTACGAGGCTTGCAACAACCCAGAGTTGTGCTTTGAGTTCGACATGGACATCAATGGAGATTCAAGCTTTGGCTGAGTTTCAAAAACATCATACTCTAAACATTTTATGTCACAAAACATGGAGGAGGCGCCTCATTATGCTGGCATCACATGGAGGAAAATGTAGCTAAAAACTAAGCTGGGGACGAGATTGATGGGGATGGCGAAGCATCGAGTGAGAATGATGATGGTGACCATACTAGTGAATCCTGATGTAGAGGATGCTGATGTATCTCATAGGGATTTCAAGATTTCTAAGACTATCAATTACTCTAAATATTCAAATGGTAGGGAAAATAAACAAGGCTGCAAGACTGCACGTAGGAGTGTCTGAACTAAATGGGAGAAAACAACGTAGACTTCGAATCCCCCTAGGCTATCTAAACTCACAAATGAAAGATAATTCAACGATTTAGTCAAAACAATATAGATTCAATTCATTGTCGCGGTTCTTTTGTTATCAAATCACGCCATTTGGGTCCGCTAATCTGCTACCTATCTACTATCCCAATCCACTCTTTCGAGATAAAGATCTGAAATCCACTAGGTGATGACAAAACAAACGAGAACTGCTCACATGACTGACTAGTTTATCTTCTCTTGGATGAGGGTTAACTCCTAAACTAGTTGGTTAATTTCAGTGTTTTAGATACGCAAGCTCTTTTAAGATGAAGATAAATCTAACAAGGTTCTATTCAAGATGGCCAAGTAAGAATAAGAACGGAAACGAAATTAAACTAAAATAGAAATCCACCCAACTTGTATAAATCGTCAAGGGTTATTTATCAATCATTCATTCACAAGGATATCACCTAAGGTTTATCTAATCTAAGCATGAGTAATTTAGCTACTCATAATCTCGAAGAACAAATAAGATTCAAAGAAGGAAGACATTGATTCTAGGTTACATAAGGAATTATGAAATAACTAATTTTGTCGATTTCTTCGTTGCCGATTCAAGCTCCTTGAATTCAATGACTTCTTGTTGCTCCAAAATCTCTAAACTTCTCTCTAATTTTCGTCCAAAAGAGTTTTTCTTGAAATAGAAGAGAGACGGCCTTTAAATAGGATTTTAGATCCTAAATTTTGCCGGATTTGTCAAAGATTTTGCATAACCCTCGTCAAAGATTGCGCTTTAACTTAGGCACAATTATGTTCCAGTTTACGAAAAATATTTAACATAACTTCTAGAACTAAAGTTGTAGGAAATTGAACTAGCTTTCCAATACTTTCAGCCTTGCATCAATCAGACTTATGAGCTAGGAGATATGTACAAAACATGAGACTGCGACGTTTTCCAACCAAGTCGATATCCACGCACCTTGAAGATCTCGAAATGCTTCTCATTTATTATCTTAGATCATTCATGGATTTCGTGTCACTCCAATTAATTTACCTAAAATCTATCAAAAACACTCCCAAACAACATCAAATGGACCTCGACCGGGTCTGAGACACTAAATCGAGATAATGTTTAAACTGCATAAAACATCCTAAACTTCTACCGAAAAAATACAATTATGCATTGAATATCACATAAATAAGGGGGAAAATGTGGAAATATTAGTGTGATCATCTTCTAAGGCGTTGTCTCTAGTGGTCTGCTAAGGTGTGGCAATAGTTGCCTACCTAACCCAAAGCTGATTAGGCCCCGATAGTAACCCAAAGCTTCTCCAAACCGTCAATTTGTGAGAATGAAACAAAACTATGTTAGGTTTGTAAATAAGATGTGAACATGAATAAGAAGAAGTTGTCGGATACATACAATCGACTTATGTATAGTCCCGTGTTACGATATCCACCTATGACTATACCTTTGGTGCCACTACATGTACTGGTCATGGAAATGCCACCACTCCGGATCGGGAAGCACCTCCCCTCCATCATGTGCTCCAATCTGTTGGCCAACTTCTCGAGATAGTGCTGCATTTTCCCACCAATCAACAACTCATTCCTTTTTGTTAGCCCTAGAAGGAACATGACCTCACGCTCCACCATCTCGATAATGGGGATGGATTGGTCATCCTGAACTGACGAAGGGTGATGACACTATATATTGTGGAAGAAAAATTATCGGCACGACAACCCTGGTTGCGGGGTCGGGGAAGACGAATTTGTTACGCGTAATATGGGAACCACTAAAAAAGTTAAAATTTCAGTTATGCATTCACACTACACCTACCTAATTAAACTTATATGGAATGAAATTTTAACACGAATGGTGTGCCCTCATCAAACAACTGCCTATACTCGGTCACCAACAAATACTGACTCATGTCGTGCATCCAGCTCCTCCCCCTAAATGAATGATACGAACATGAATATAAGGAGTTACAACTTTGTTCGATTCATTTGATGTGGTACTGGGATAAGTATTCACCTAGCTATGCGGGGACGCCTTACACCCCTTGGGCCTCTAATCTTGTTGTCATGCATTCAACGTGCTGTGGTCGGGAACCTCTCAAGAAACCATGCATGTAGTAGAACTCTCCATCCTCCTATGTCGCTTGCCAATTTTAAAGTAACAGACACCATCTTGAAAGCTGTCCGACCGAGCTCTCTGTATAGCCATGATAAAGCTGCAACCCCTCATGCGGACGACATCGTATCCCTCAACACAATAATATATGACAAGTGCACATACACACTCGACTTAGTGTCTATAAAAAACTCTCCACTAGGTGTCAGAATGTACGATATTGCATACCAATTAACGGTCACATCATCATCAACTTGTACGTGCTTAGGATCTGAAAATACGAAACGCAGCCAGCCAATCCTCAACCTACACCCATAATTTCATCCACTTCTTGCCACCAGTCAATGGTCAGACGGTTGTGCGCGACATGGATTGCATCGCCCTCGACTGCCAAGTCCGTCGGCATTGCCACATCCTCAAGAGTGACTGTGCACTCCTCATAGTATATTTAAAAAGTGTTCATCTTCAGCCTCCACTTCTCCACCAACATCGTGATAAGATGCGAATCTGGAACATACTCCGACAAGGCAACTATTAGCGCAAGTCCCACAACATCTAGAAAAGGTGCGAATCTAGGATCATATTGGGGGACATCCTTCACCTTACGACATTAAAGGGTAACGCTAGGTTCCTATTGGATATTATAGAGTATTCACCAAGTAAGTACTAATTTATAATAAGATAGGTACTACTTATCTATGTGTTATTACAAATGATTATATACTCACTAAGGAAATTAAACTATTCGGATTTAATACTAGGTAATTACATTCTCTGATACTGGCTAGGAATTACATTTTATGATACTAGGCAATAATATTCTCTAATCGAATCATGAAATTATATACAATATTAATGGTACCAATCTCATTGTCGAATATATCTCATGGTCGATGTCAATCGCGGTCGGCCCAAAGTATTTGTAGTAACCAAATTTCGTCCGAGGATGAAACTCGTATCAACATTACTAAACAACCCTTAACGTCTTTAGCAGAGAATTTGTACTAAGTCAATCTTGCATATTTGTGTGTTATGCCGCTACATCGTCAAATTGGCTAAAATACATGTTATGGAAGATTGAATAGTTTGGTAATATGTGTTTTAAGCCATGCTTCTAATGTTGTTATGTGCTTTGCAGCGAGCTACTTCAAATTGTGTCAATATGAAATGTTGGAATCGAACCAAGCCCACAAACTTATTGTCTAGAAATTAAAATGGGTATCTCAAAATTAAAGCAGGCTAAGCTAATTATCGTGTCTGAAGCCCATTTGATGTCCGCCCAGCATGTATGTTTACAAGATTGGGCTCAAATGAGTCAGGGCCATTAGCTGCCCGCCCTTTTTTTATCGTGTCAGATAGAAATATAAATAGATTGAAAGATGAGGGCAGTTTCTGAAAATAGATTAGAGGATGACGGCGGCCACAACCACCATTTTTACCATAAATGTCCATCTCTGGACCACAAGCAAAAAAGGGAGGAACCAACAAAAAAAAGACTTGCAGAAAACAGCTTTCTTAAAATAGCAAACAACCAACATCTCCCAATTCCGTAACAACAAAAAACAACGTCTTCAATCCCACTAAACCTCAAAAGAAATCAAAATAAAAGAAAAAGTACAGAGCCATGACTAAAAGAGAATACTCATAGTAGAAACTTCGAGGACTTGAAGCTTTTAAATTCCCAAGCATCTGGAGCAACTAGCCTAGGGCTCGGCTCATCCACACTTCCAAAGAAGAACAAAAGTCGGTTTATTTTTAAGGTTAGTATTGCCAAACATCTTCCCTATTTTCCATCATTCACATATCATTCATATCCTTTACACTTACGCATATTGGTATACTTTTCGTGTTGTATGCTATACCACCTATCACCATTTAAACTACTTTTAATATAATTTTCAACACAACTAAATGGTTATATAATTGATTTTAACAACCAATAAAGTATAACTAATGAGTGAAACAAGCTCTTTAACTCAAAAAAGGGTTGCCGGAAAACAGATTAACAAAGGAATAAATGACCTTCTATCACTCTTGTGTGCATCATTTACACCAAGGACAGAAGAACTACTAAATTACTCGCAATATAATGCCAAAATCGAGCTACAACATGGTTTTTACTATTAAAAGTTATTGTTGGAATTTTATTAAAAGTGATAAAATAATCAAAATTTCAAACGGAAAGTCATTTTCATAGCATTTCGATTACCAATTTAGTTTCAATAACAAAATAGTCAGGTTTTCATATTTTAAGCCACCTAATCAATGACAAAGCCATTATCTACAAGCAAAATTAGAGTACTCTAAGATATAGTTATGTCCTTCCCGAAGGCCGTTTTTCCTTATTTGGCAAGTGAGATTGTCCATTGTCGTAATCCTGAAATAACAAAAACACCAGTCTATTATTTGCTAAAAGGGATTAATTAAGATTAAAAGAAGTAGAGTTGTCACCTGTTTAAGTTGTCTCTCTGTCCGTCTCCTCTCCAACAGGCAGTCGCGTCGTCGACGATGAGATCCCTCTTTTTTTCTCTCCACTGGTACCAAACCCTAAATATAAATAATCACAAAACAAAACAAACAAAGTCAGAGAAAGCAATATAAACAAAAGTAAAACTCTAAGATTTGTAGATTAGGGTTTGGGGAGGACTCGCTAGAGGCATCCTCCAACGACATACAAGCCCGAGTTTGGTTTAAATCAAGAGGAGAGGTGTAGAAGGGAGGATTGGATGGTTTACCTTTTATCTTCGTCACCGCAGTGAGTGAGAGAGGAGAGAAAGGTAGAGGCCGTACCGTCGCCTCTGTGGATGAGAGGCGGAGGAAGATTATAGGAGAAGGAGATTGTCAGGACGAGAGTAAAAGAAGAGGGAAAAAAGAGAAGGAAGGGTGACGGCGGCGCCATTATTGTCGTCGTTGGCATCTCGAGGGAGGAGAAGTGTAAAGAAAGGTTAGAGCTTTGAGAGGAGAGGAGGAAGAGAGAGAAGGATGAGACGTTTGTTATCTTTTTTTGAGTTAAGGATGTTATATGGCCGATTAACCTTTTATATGTCTTTTAATTTTAGTTCAGCATCTAAAGTTGCCCCTTAATATAATTTCTTAGCAAATTAAATGGAGAAAATATAAATTAAGGTTTAAAATAAGGATTTGATTATGTTTTAAATTTATTACCCCACCTTCAATTTAATGAGCTAACCAGGCCAAGCAAATAACTAAAACCGGTGGCGTGCAATGGGGTCTAGAATTGAGAGATACTTTAGCTAGATAATCTTGATTTAATTTACTCTAATTAGCTAAATTATGAAATTATTTAACAAAAAAATAAAATAAAAAACTCGAGGAGGGTTGTAAATTAGGAAGTTTTTCTTCTTTTATTTTAATTTACTTGAAGTTAGTTTAATTAAATCAATTAATTAGGCTAATTGATGGCGTAACTAAAGGCAAGAAAGAGGGGTAAACGTGTACGGTTTGTAGGGATCTAATTTCTTTCAAAGTTTTTATCTATAATACAATAGACTAAGCGTGTGACTCGTTAAAATGATTGATCACATCAAAAATTTCGGTATTCATTTTGATCTTTTTCGATGACAATGAATATATTAATACCAATGAATTAACACATTTATCTCATCAATTGATAAAAGGGATTATGACCAAAATGGCCCCTATACTATTATAAGTTAACAATTGAGCCCCTTTACTACTTTTCTTTCTAATCAAGCCCCAACACTTTTTTCAAGCTATCAAGTAAGCTCCTTCTTTTTTTTGGGCAATTGTGATGAATTGACATGTCCGGTTGGACGTTTTGCTAATGTGGCACTTGTTGATTAGGATTTCTCTATTAATTACTAATTAGGTAGGTTTTAAAATTAACAAAAAAAGATATTATAGAGAAAAAATGGGGTGGGAGAAAAAAGAGTTGTAGGCCGATTAGAATTAAACAATCCATCTTCTAAAATGAATAAATTGTTATGTAAATATTGATTATATATGGATGACCATTAAGCACATTAGATGCATACAATAGATGCATATATGGGTGTTACTTGTAACCCCTCAACCCATAGTTAACTTTCTCCTTGATTACACATTATCCCATATTCATGTATATTGAATGTAGGAATTGTAGGGGTTATGCAAAGTGTTCCTATAAATAGAGCATCCCATTATACTTAGAAAGAGATCAATAAGAAGCTATTTTCTTCTCCTTCTACTCTTATACTCTAGTTTTTATGTTGTTCATATTTCCATCTTCATAGCTCTTCGTTAGTTTCACAACATGTTATCAACACTAGGCTTTAATCAGCTGAGAGATTCATGAAATTTGCTTTAATCAGCTGCGAGATTCATGAAAGTTTCTACTAGTTATATTTGTGTTTTTATTAATTTCTCGAGAGCGAATTTCAATTCGTTTCTCGAGAACTTATTTTTTATTGTTCAAAACTAGCCTATTTTATATGATATTATACTCCATGTTTGTTATGCAATTATGCTATGTCCTCTATTTGCTTATTTATGTTTTTTTTTTTCAAGTTTTGTTTATTTGATAAAGATGACATATGTTTGAGAATTTGGGAAACGAAATGGTTTTGACTCATATGTTCATTTTTTGGATCTTTGTTCTTCATTCTAGCCGTAGGCATTATTTTATTTTAAATATTATAAACCATGATATCCGTCCAATCATATTTTATATGTCAGAGGTTGTTTATATATGTCACTTTATTTGATATATTATTTTTGATATTGTTGACTGATACATTTTAAGATTATTTCATCATTCTTGTTTATCATGTCATATTGATTACCACTTGTGCCATAAATATTTCTACTATTTCATACCATTTTGATTTCCACCTCATGCACTTTTATCATATGAAAAGTATTATCTTTTTTATGATTTGTTTTATTTGTTTTTTGGCACATTTTGTATTCACGATACGATTAAAAGAACTTTATACATTATAATGGTCATATCTTAATAGAGTGGTAATTAATAACAGAACAAGGAACAATAATTATTTTAGGGATTGTACCCTTTTACTATTTATGTTATGGTCTTAATCTATTATGTTATAATGTTATTTTCATAACTACTAGAATATATTCATTATTGATTTCTGCAATTGATTAGGCTAGTTGTAGTTTTTGCGATCTAACTGTATAAGTCATTTATATGATAGTTTGTGGTTATTTTGGTTATATATTATTACATATGACTCAATTTATTTATATTTATCAATGTAAAATAAGAAGTTTTGAGTTTATGACTATTAGTTCATATCATTTGTTATTTTACTATCTATTACTTTGAATGGCACCGCTTTAACACTTCATATAATATGATATTTTGAAGTAATTCCTGATTATATTATTTGGTTCATATCTCGATAATTTATCTTTATAAAAGACTTCATATTTTAAAGTCTTAATTTGTAGCGTCTATTGCTATTTCGAACTAGAATTATGCTTTGTGGGCATCTTCGTGGGCATTTGAGGTTCCACTAGTGAAACCATCAAAGACGATAATGAAACGTCTTATCAAGACAAAGTCATAGGTTTGATCTTTATTCCCCATCAACCATAAGTGGTGATGTTTCTTAAAGTGTGATATGATTGAATGTATTGAGACACACATATTCCGAGCAACAAAGGCTATCATATAATCTCCAATATTGATGGTCCAATGAGACACAAAATCATTCATAGAAGTGAATGAATTATAATCATATGTTCACAAAAAGACACAAGTTATCAAAGGCTATTTAGCTAATATGTCTCGAATTCTGATCGCTCAAGAGATACAAAATCATCCCTAAAAGTGGATGATTAATATATTATGTTCATAGCGACGATATATATTCCCACGAGTATTCTATTGTGGAGGAAAGAGACCTATTGTTTTGGTCATGAGAATGAAATTTAAGAAATATATTTTTCCCAATGAAAGGGAGTTGTGAATTGATGTTGGAAAAATTCTAATCACGTGAAAGGTGGTCCAACTATCAAGTTTATTTTGATGATCATACTATTTTAGCCCTCAAAATGATTGTGCACAGACACATATGTTACTATATTTTTGAAAGCATATGTAACAAGATATAATTATTGTTCCTATAAGGAACCCTTTTATTCTGATCGGCATAACAATGGTGATTGTAAATTTTTTCAAAGAATGATCGATCCCTTAATTGGTGACATAGATGATTGGGCACATACATGATGTAATTTTATTATTTACAAAATGCATCATGCTCATGACAACATGAGTATCTTATGATGAGAATCACCATAATTTATTTGTATTATATATCCCATCGATAACGTACCAAGATATAGGAATTAGTACAAAATTTATCTCTAACTCTAGAAGAGCTATTGTATTATATTGTTCATGAAGGAACAAGATCTTTATATAATTTTATTGTTGCTCATAATGGATGAGGCACAATAATGTGGTCTATGACCATAAAATTATTGGATCAATAATGTTGTCCTCCAATTTGTACTACATATATGTTATGATTATATAGATATATATCAATGTAAACTAAAGTTTACTAGTCCCGACACACATTATTTGGCATAACCGATGAGACCATCCCGGTTCAATCATAATGCGAATCGATAAGTACCTCTATGGTCAATGTTGTGCACAGAGTTCTCAACTTGGGTATTCTAAAGAAATGATTCCTAAGGTTATAGGGATTTAAGTAGTCCTTGTGACTCCCCTACTTCCTAGGAACACAAACAATTTTGTGTTTTGTCAACAAGCTTTCGTTTTTAGGAGAGAATCACCGCCTCTCCATTATCCATTATTGAGTGAAATCTCCAACGGATCATAACTAATTTTTGGGTTGCTTGTTCTCAAATAGAGTTAATTGTTGGATAATCATCAACTAAAGTAAGATAATTTCTTTTACACACAACAAACAGAAGGGTGATATTTATGGATCCATACACCCAACATGTGAACCTATTATTTTAATTGATGTATCAACTAGAAGGTCACATGTATATATGAAAGCAAACTAGAATTTGCGAGATTACTAGCTCAACCATTTTGGTTATGAACATATTTTCTTGATTATCCAATAACAAAAATGTGTTAGTGAAAACCAATATATTATTGTCCACATGTCATTTACATGCACAACGCAAATTCGCATTACGCCAAGAAATTAACCTGAATTCCTCCATTATATTTGGTTTCTCGGTCAAAACCTTATACTTCCCATCTATGGATATATGCATGTGATATACACATCTGAATTGCTCCACCACCATTTATTAGGATGGGTTCTCAATGAAGATTGAGAAATTATTTTGATTACGAGTTTACCGATGGTAAAATATCAAATCATTGTCGGGAGTATTTCGATGACTCGTTTGGAGCTTTATATTTAAACTTCCCAACATTAGGGGGAGAAAACAAAAGTTGGTCAAGAGATTAGATGAATAATTATCATTTTGATCCTCGCACTAAAAAATATGAACTTGAAGTTCAAAAGTATAATTCATCACTAAAGTTGAATTCATCAACTACCAGACGTCTTTAACGATCCAAATAGAGTAAACCTCTCATGTGCCAACTACAAATGCTCCAATAACTCTGATGCTGATATGGGGCAATCTCTTATTACAAATGTGTCTAAAACATGCATGACGCATGATATATCACTCGGTTCCAAAGAAAAAAAATCCTCAAAAGTGGAATGGAGCTATATATCAAGATGGTCAAATTGAGGTTAAGATTATTTAAACAAAGCCACCAAGCGAAACAAATAATGTGCTCAAGAAGAGTCTCAGGTACCTGAAAGATATGAATATATATCTCAATTATCTATATCTTAGATGGAAAATATTGGAACCCCAATGAAGTCAACGTCGACGAAATTTTTACGTATAGTGCAACGCTAAATATGATAGTTGAAAATGAGGATCATTAGCCAAAATGCATGCAAAGATAGAAATGATTGGCTGAAAATTTCAATTTGAGGCAAATTCAAATTCCCAAGAGAAATGAAAAGTTTTAAGACATTAAGTCTTTATACATTGAGATGTAAAGGATGAGTATGAGAAGTTACGAAACATCTCATTTTTGAAAGGTATTGTACAACAAACCTATAATATATTGATTATGAGAAAATATATTCTCATATGGTGGATGCAACTACTTTTCATTATTTGATTAGTCTGGCAATATGTGATGAGACTGAGTTTGCCTCTAATATATGTCATTGCAACCTATATGTATGGTTTACATGAACGAATACACATGTGTATATGAAATTCCCTTGAGAATTCATTTTTCTATCAGCAAACAATTCAAGTTCACGTGAATAATATTCAATTACATACAATTGATGTTATATGTATTGAAAGATTGAGAGGAGTGACACATTTAGCATATCAAATATTTCTCTATGCATATAATTTGTTTTTTCTTCTTTATAAGTTGAATTTTGGAAACTCATCTTTAAAATATATTTATGATTTTGAGATTGTTATCGTACAAAAAAAAAATTTCACTTTTATTTTATATTTACAATGTATTTATTTTGTTTGCCAGACTTTAAATGTCTTCATCATTTTTTGTTTCATAGATGACAAATATGTTATTGAGACTCCTGAAGAGTTTCTGAAAGTAATCAAGTATTTGATTAGCTAGAGAGTTTGAGATGTGGAAAGATAAATCTTACCACTAACTTGCAAATTGTGCATCTCTCAAACATGACTCGTGTATATCGTCAATGATATACTAATAATACCCATCAAACATTTATATGGATATATTATGGCTATAAGAGTCTTGATGATGGTAAGATCACAATATGTGCTTATATGTCGATTTTAATCAATCTTTATACAGAATTTAAGAACTACTACGTCGTCATGAGGGGGGAGTATATATATGCACTGCACTGATTTCGTCATGAGGGGGAGTATATACACACTGCACTCTTTTTCTCTTAATCATGGTTTTTCCCACTGGGTTTTCCTGATAAGGTTTTTAACGAGGCAGAATTAAACAGCGTCATATGATGGTTATGTACTCTTTTCTTTAACTCGGTTTTTATCCCATAGGGTTTTTCCGAGTGTGGGTTAATGATCCACATTCTCATCTAATAGTCATCCAAGAGGGAGTGTTATGTAAATATTGATTATATATGGATGACCATTAAGCACATTAGATGCATACAATAGATGCACATATGGGTGTTACTTGTAACCCCT
Source organism: Linum usitatissimum (assembly GCA_030674075.2). Classification (NCBI taxonomy): domain Eukaryota; kingdom Viridiplantae; phylum Streptophyta; class Magnoliopsida; order Malpighiales; family Linaceae; genus Linum; species Linum usitatissimum. The sequence goes on from JAUJYP020001444.1 coordinate 143,599, forward strand.
CAACCCATAGTTAACTTTCTCATTGATTACACATTATCCCATATTCATGTATATTGAATGTAGGAATTGTAGGGGTTATGCAAAGTGTTCCTATAAATAGAGCATCCCATTATACTTAGAAAGAGATCAATAAGAAGCTATTTTCTTCTCCTTCTACTCTTATACTCTAGTTTTTATGTTGTTCATATTTCCATCTTCATAGCTCTTCGTTAGTTTCACAACATAAATCATATATTTTCTTATACTCCTCCAAATAAAATCAGATAATCCTCTACAATAAAAAATCAAACTTTCTGAAAAAATTTCTCTTGAACGTTTCAACAAGAAATATGAATTTCTTTTTTATAGTTTGCTTCAATTGGCACCATGATATGTGTTTGTAATAAGTTTCATAGTGTCAATTGAAGCAGATTATAAAAAAGAAATTCATATTTCTTGTTTAAACGTTCAAGAGAAATTTTTCCAGAAAGTTTGATTTTTTATCGTAGAGGATTATCTGATTTTATTTGGAGGAGTAAAAAGAAAGAAAATAATTTTATTCTTTTTTAGAATATGGATTGTTTAATTCTAATCGGTCTACAACTCTTTTTTCTCCCACCTTATTTTCTCTTTATAATATCTGTCTTTTTGTTAATTTTAAAACTTACCTAATTAGTAATTAATAAAAAAAATCCCAGTCAACAAGTGCCATGACAGCAAAATGTCCAACAAAACCTGTTAATTCATCACAACTGTCAAAAAAAAAGAAGGGGCTTACTTGATGGCCTGAGAAAAATGTAGGGGCTTGATTAGAAAGAAAAGTAGTAGAGGGGCTCAATTGTTAACTTGTAATAGTATAGGGGTCATTTTGGCCATAATCCCTTGATAAAATCTATTAGTAAGGTCACAAGTTTAAAATACTTGCAACCACTCTACTCGAACGTAGATTCGTTCCCCCACCCGATAAACTATCACGGGGCTCGCTAATAGGACAAATTAATAAGAATCAAACTAATTATGTGCGGTATATGTAGTAAGCCAAAAACATCATAATATTGCAAATATTTGGTATCTAGAGCAAGAGTTTCGGACCTAACAAAAATCATCATCAACTAATCGAACCCTTAACAAAAATTATTCAAATTGCTAATCGAACTACGTGGATTTTGATCCCAAAAATTGGGTACATAGGCAGTCATAAGACTAAAATTCAAACGATCAAATAAAATATTCTTCAAAAATTTTATTTACCAATGTAAAACGAAATCTCCGCAAGGGTGGAAATTCGCGAAAGCCTTCAATTAAATAAATGTCATCTTTTCTAAAAAATTTACATAATCTTTTATATTCAAACTAAAATATAATCAAGCCATTGAACTAGGGAAAAAACAAAACTTGAATTTTGTAGATACCGGTTTACTGGGAATTGTGGGGGTGCTAATCCTTCCCCGTATGTAACCATCTCTCGAACCCGAGATCTCTGTTTTGTAGACCTGATCTAACTCACGTCAAAATTATTTGGGTTATTTTGAAAGCGTCCAATCCGCTTCAAAGAGATTGGTGGCGACTCCAAACTTAAGCGAAATCGAACAAAACACGGCCGACCGGCGGAGCGATAAGACGCTGCTGGACGTCGAAGGTGGTTGTCGCGCACCGCGGATGGAAACGTTCATGACAGATGGAGACTCCGCTAGGAATTCTTGGAGCTCTCCCAAGGAGGCTAACTACGAAAATAAAAATCTCTATAAGTTTGGGTGTTTAATTTCTTTGATGTGGCTTTACCTTTCCTATATGAGCTATTTAATTTCTGGTATTCATCCATATGCATGCTATATACCCGAGCTTTCCCTTAAGTAGAATTTTGAGTGAAGTAGCGTTTGCCTTTACAAGAGTAAGGGTGTGTGAACCCTCATCCCAGTATTGAGTCATACTAGGATTAGCTATATTACCCTCATAAAGTATGCCTAGAAGCCTCCCTCAGTCTGCCTAGGGCAGATGCTCGTGAAACCCGTTCGACAACTCATAACCTAGGAAAGCACGGAAATAGAGAATTATGTGATTTATTGTTATATTATTGTTCAACTTGCGTGTTTTCTTCTGGCTCTATATTTTGTAATTGTTATCAAACATAACCATGCACACTAATCCCTAGATTTACATGCCCTTTGTCATTAGATGAGTATGTTTGGCAAACTTGAGCCTTTCTGGGTGCTCTTTCCTCTGCCTCTACAAAAGGAGATTGTCCGTACCAACACTAGCATCACACGAAGGCCATGGTGCTGCCATCACACCAAGGTCGAACCCTAGGTGCATATTTCCAACAAAAATTACGTTAAATCATCGACAACTTTTCTAAGCAAACTACGTGGACTTTGATCCCAAAAATTGGATATGTAGGCAGTCATAGACTCGAGTCCAAATGATCAATTATAATATTTCTCACAAATATTATTTATTAACATAAAACAAAATCTCCGCAAGAGTGAAAATTCACGAAAGCCTTCAATTAAATAAATGTTTCTAAAACTTTTACATAATCTTTTGTATACAAACTAAAATATAACCAAGCCACTAAACTAGGGAAATGAAGCATAACTTATCGAATTTTGTAGTACCGGTTTACAGGGCGTAGCGGGGGTGCTAATGCTTTCCCGCACGTAACTGTCTCACGCCCGAAAGGACTTGGGTTATATTGAAAGCATCCAATCCGATTCAAAGACATTGGTGGCGACTCCAAACCTAACCAAAATCGAACAAAAAACGGCCGACCATCGGAGCGACAAGACGCTCCTGGACGCCGAAGGAGGTTGCCTCGCACCGCAGATGAAAACGTTGATGAAAATATTTCTCCATCAATCGGGACGGGGTTGACACACGAGGTGTCCGTCCATATGCGTAATCTATAACTATAAGAAAACAAGCAATTACTAAGAAAAAATAAGGAAAATAATAAAAAAAAATTTGAAGAATTAATAAGAAAAGGTAATTAAAATTACTACCTCTTTGACTTCATAATGAGGGACTAGAACTCGACAAATCAAAAATTGTGAAATAATGGTAAAGAAGGAAAGAGGAGACTTGTGTATTGTTAATTGGTTTGGAATGAAAGAAAAGTGAGGTATTTATATGATCCGTTGGAGGCACCCAACCTACATTACGCCATGCAGTGTGAGCAGCCTGCAACTACTACTCCCAACGGGTAGATAGGTGACTGTTAGGGGGAGTAGCTATTGGAGGGTCCTTACACTATGCCACGTAGTGTAGGTTGCGCCTCGCGGTGTAGTATAGACTGGTTGTTGTTTAAGTTTCCAATTTCTAGTTAAATCGTGCCTTAAAAAAATATTTCGTTTGAGTTATAACTAAATTTCCAGTTTCACTTTAGATTGAATTAAAGTTTTTGCGTGCGATGCCGCTTCTTCTGTAATAGACATGTAGTATATTCATGCTCACCCGTTTAAAAAAGAACACATTATCGTATATTGAGCGCCCAAGGCATCACATTTATCACTTTGTTTTTAATTCACATGTAATGGGGTATGTAGTGGTAAACGCATATGAGTAAGGGTACATATAGAGAATATGATACATTGTTTAGGTGACACCGTCCGTAAATTTAAGTTTGCTTTAATTTATTTGTGATTGTTTTTGAACAGCATCTTTATTCTCAAATTTTTGCTTAGGCGGACCGACATAGTGAAATTGTGGTTTGTATAATCCAAAATTCGAACTAAATAGGCCGGAATCACAGTTGACTCTATAAAATAGAGATATTCGAGCTTTTAGATTTTTAGAGTAAAGCCCACAAAACTCCAAGCCTGCCCCGAGAAATGTGAAAAAATTAATAACAACCCATTGGCAATTAGGCTTTATTATCAACAACAAAAACAGTCTTATATAGCTAATGAAACAACAGAATTAGTTTTCACTTTAAGAATAACATATATTTAGCAGTAGCAAACAACCAACAAAGAAAAAAGAATTCTTCCGAGTTTGAATGAGTTAAGACTTAAGACATTCATTTTTAAAAATCAATGAGTTCAAGTGTTTTTTATTGTTGGTCAGATTTACGCTATATTGAACTCTAATTCTTGTGTTAGGGTATTTGGAAATCAAAATACAGGGGCATTAAATAGTAATAGCATACTAAAGTTCCGCTCCTCACCCATGCTTAGGGTGTTCCCCTCTTTCTTGTTGTGGGAATCGTTTTCGCCGGCAACGTCGGCTTGTCTCACCTTTGTTTTAGGGTTTTTCTTCCCCTTCATGGGAATTGTTGTACCGCTAGTTGTTAGCCGATGTCACTCCAACCGACTCTTGACGTTGAAGACTAAACAAGGAGAGCTGAATGCAACCCAAATTCAAAACCTCACTCTCAAAGAAAGCAATTCGGCCTAGCTGATTAAGCCTTTGTCCCGCACAAGTACCTGTTGGTACATTTCTTGAAGACCGAGCTATCAACACTATGGCCAAGAAAAGGACGATGTCAAAGTAAGGCTTTACAATGGAGGTTAAAGACTTGGACGAGGGTCATCTTTCGAACTCTATGATACTAGCAAGTCAGTTAGAGGCGACTCTTGATGGAACTAGTTCAGTGAAGTTCTGGACGCTCCACCATTAGCTAATTTGAAGGATTGGCCCAGACACCCCATTGTCCTTTGAGTTTTTCATTTACGGTTTTGTTTGGAATAAGTTTACATGTGGTTTGGTTCGTTATGTTGCTTCTTTGGGTTAGTTTTCCAGTGTTAGGGGTAGATAGTGTAGTTTGTGTCGGGTCTTGAGTCGATACTCTAAAGCTCGATACTGTGTGGAAATTGAGGATGCAAAGTATATTAACTACAATTGTTAGCTGCTTCTTTCTTATAACCTTGTTAGGAAACACTTTGTTGGAAACCATTGTACACCCCTTCCCAACTTTTGTTGTATCTATGAAACAATCATTTTTTATTGTAAAAAAAATAGAATGCATGGAGATTGGGTCATGCCTGGTCGGCTTACTTTGACCCAGTCTGGTTAAATTAGACTTTGAATTCAAACATCTAGACTCAATACGATCAGGTCAGGTTCAGATTTACAAAATATAGTGTTTTGAACTTTTGGATTTTAACCTCGACCTGACTGAGAGTTGGGTAAGTCTAGTTCCACCCTATTCCACTCCTTTTGTTTGGGAGAGGAATGCATGAGAGAAGATAAATAGGTGTAAAGAGATAAGACTCATATGTGTTACATATACAAATGAAGACTTTTTAAAACCAATATAGATAAAACCATTGATTTGGAAAGAAACTTTAAAAAAAAATTAAAATAGAAAAAAAGAGTAATTGAAGGATGATTTATTATTTAAAATGAACTAAAAGATATTACTGAACGTCTTATGGACCATTAGATTTATAAAATATTTACATTATAGAGAGATGTATACTTACAGTAGCAATCATCGAGAGTCAAGACACCTACATAATTGTTAATGTATTATTCAAACTACCCTACAAAGGTTCGAAGCTTCGAGCTCCTCCTTCCACATTTGTTTAACCATTATCGAATAAGAATACGAACACTATAAACATAGAACATTAAACTACAAAAAGATTCCCATAACTAGTTATAATGTATTAAACTGTGGAATAAATTGTAAGGTGATAAGATGATCTGTCTGGATATAGCGTGACCCAATTGATGCTAGAATGTTGACAGTTTTCTAGTTTAATCATGCAAATTATGCATGTGATTGTGGAAGCAACCTTGAAGCTTTTAATCTCTGCATCGGTAGTCTATAGCCGGAAGGAGAGGGATCAAAAGAAAATCGTCCGTCGGCAGTCACAGATTAAGAGATGGCGAAAACAGGGTGGATTTCCTGACATTCTATTACAGTTCTACACTTTAAAGCAGAAAAGATGCACGACATGCGTCCTTTTATCTCTGCCTTTAAGACAGAAAGGCTAATTAGAAGTGGGTGTGAGGCTTTTCTAGCTCATATCCTTCTCGACATAGAGGGATGAGTAGAGGATGTGCTAGTGGTTCAGGAGTTCCCTAATGTTTTTCCACATGACCTACCAGAGGTGCCCTTTGAGCGGGAGGTGGATTAATCTTGGCCCAAAAACAGGAGAACGGCGTGCAAGTGAGATGACAACAACAGGGAGGAATCGTGGAGGTTAAACGATAAGTTAATAATTATGTTTGAATTTTTTAGATAACTATGTCTAAGTTGTTAATAATTATTTTTTCTTTTATATTACTTTATTTTTATATGCTATTATTTATTATTGATGTGAGGTGTTTAAGGATTCATATATTATGTGTATGTTTACGTTTATTTATGTGATGAGTGAACTTGCGAGAAATGCATGAGTCAAAATGCGTGTTTTGATTGGGTTTTATAAGGGTGGGTTTCACTGTGGCATTAGACGGGGTTGTCCGCTATCCCCTTTCTTGTTTATTTTGTGTACAGAGGGATTATCGACACTTTTGAGGCGGGAGAAGACTGTGGACCGAGTTCATGGTAATAGGGTGTGTCCAAGAGTGCCGGCAATTTCGCATTTTTTTGTGGATGACAGCTTCTTTTTTGTAGAGAGGAAATCGAGGAAATGATGCACATGAAGGAATTTTTCACAACTAATGAGTGGGCTTCAAGACAATCAATTAATTACTCAAAGTCGGGGGGTCTTTTCAGCTCTAAAACGGATGTGATGCTACGTGATAGAGTACGTCATATTTTCGAGATACATGCATCGCTTGATACAGGGAGATATTTGGGAATGCCATCATTGGTGCGTCGTAACAAAAAAGAATTTTTGTGAACTTGAAGGAGCGAGTGTGGAAACGGTTACAAGGATGGAGGGAGGAAGTCGTTGTCCAAGGGAGGTAAAGAAGTTTTTATTATAGATGTTGTTAAATCTCTACCAGTTTACTATATGAATATGTTTCTATTACCTATTACATTGTTGGAAGAGACTGAAAGAATGATGAATAGGTTATGATGGGGTACAAAAGGTAATAGAAGTGGTGGTTTTCCTGGATAAGGTGGGAGAGATTATGCGTGAGGAAGGATTTTGGTGGGATCGGATTTAAGGATTTGTTTGGATTTGTTTGTGTGAGGAAGGATTTTGGCAACTATTCCCAAATCCTACGTCGTTGGTGGACAAGATTCTCAAAGCTAAATATTTTCCCAATGGGGACTATTTGTTAACTAGTATTGGCTCAAACCCTAGTCTCAGTTGACGTAGTATTGTGGAAGCAAAGGTGACTGTGTTACAAGATATCGTTGGAAGGTAGGGGATGGTACAAGAATCCAGGTTTGGGAGGATCTATGGATTCGTTAGGATGGAAGTATGCTTACAGAAATCAGTATCACTTATATAGGACTAGGACTTATAGGTGAGTGCATTGATTCATCCTAATGGGGAGGAGTGGAATTAATACCGTGTTTGCAGTTTGTTCCATGAACGTGAAGCTAAGGAGATTTTACCGATGCCCATTGTGGGGGAAGGAGAGAATAAAGCGGTGTGGCAATTTAGCAACAATGGAGAGTATAGTGTGAGATAGGCTTACCTTTTGTTGTTAGATCATTGTGTGAGTACGAAGGGGTTGCGAGTTTATAGACAGTGGAAAAAACTATCGAATCTCAAACTCCCATGAAAGTTGAAACATTTTCTCTGGCGAGTAACTCGAGGTGTGTTACAGACTCGAGATGCACCTTGGCAATGTGGTACATGTTCTTATCCCATTGAGAATGATTGGCACATATTTTTGGAATGTGAGTTTGCTTGGGAGTTGGGAGTGTTGGGGTGAGGCGGGTGTGGAAGGGATTGTTTGAGGGTTTCGTGATTGCTACGAGAGTTTTGAGAAATGGCTGGGTTTCGTGATCTTGGAGCTTAGTGAAACAAATCGTCATACTATAATAGGGGTGTTGTGGGTGATTTGGTGGAAGCAAAAACGAGCAGGTTTGGAAGGCGGTGTTGCATATGGCTGGTCGAGTCTTCAACTTTGCAATGGAAACAGTGAAAGATAGGGAAAATGGCACCACAACAATCAGGGGTTGCAGCGCGGTTGTCTCCGGCTGTTGCGTGCCGAAAATGGCCCCCACTGCCCATATCGGTGATGAAATGCAACGTTGATGCTGCTACCTTTTCTGAGCAAGGGGAGATGGAGATTGGACTATGTTTGCGGGATACAATGGGAATAGTTGTGAGTTACAAAATGATGAGGAAGCACGATGGGCAAAACAGTAAGGAAAGTGAGGCTCTTTCTTTGCTAAAATATGAACCCGGATAATGTTGTGTTCGAAGTAGATGCACAAGTGGTAGCAGTAGGGGTTAACATGGAAATGATGATAGATTTGCTTGAGTTTGGTGATATCATTAGGAGATGCAAGTAGTTGGTTGTTTTCAAACCGAATTATATAGTTTAGTTTGTACGGAGAGAGGGTAACATTGCTCATGTTCTGGCTAGGCAATTTCATTTATTTCCGTCTCCTAGTGGGGGAGATATGTGACACCCCGATTTTGGGTTGATTTCTAATTCTGGGATAAATTCGTTTTCTTTGAATCACTATGAATCTGCTGTAAGATGGTCCATCACGGGCGTGACAGAAAGTTTGTCGAGGGCGTGATAATCAGATAGATCACTGCCGTGGTGAGTAATCCATCACGATTGTGGTAGACCGGAGGATCACGTTCGTGACCATCAGTAGGTCACGGGTGTGGTTGCCATGTCACCACGAACGTGGTAAGTGGCAGGCCACAGGCGTGGTAAATAGTTTATATAAACAGAATCGCGATTCCAGAAATCAAAGAAATCTATTTTCTTCTTCCTTCAAACTTCTGACGAGCGGCCCTTGTTCCAGACAAAGGGGAAAAGCTTGTTGGTCAATCCCAGACCAGTAAGAGAGGCTTGAAGATCGTTGAGGAAGCTTCAGAAGTTAATTCATCTTCTTCCTCCGTTCTCAATCCTTTGCTTTGAATCCCGCCTCGTAGTGACACCGCCTCGTAGCGATTATGGGAGCCACAGAGAGAGGTACCATGGAGGACCTCGGCTATCTCTTTTTTTGTTTTCATGATTTTCAGACAGACTTTTCGAGTTTTCAGTTGATTGTTTTCCCTTGTTTGGGATGTTTTCTAGTATTGCAAGATTGTTGATTTCGAGCTCTTGTTGCTTTGTTTATTTTCGCTGTCGTTTTACTTAAGTATTGAACATATTTCAGTTCATGTTATGTATGCCAATTCTCGTGATTTATGTTATGAGTGAACCCGTGAGGAATGTATGGATCGAACCATGTGGTTTAATAGAGTCGTCAAGGGGCGGGTTTCAGAAGACACCTCTGTTATTTTTTTTTAGTTAGGTGAGCGATGTATGCTTGACTTTTCATAATTAATAAACGAGTAGACCTTTCCTTTAAAAAAATTCTTCGTCCGAAAAGAGATGACGAGCTCTACTTCTCCTTCTTCCTTTTCCATTCAATGTCACTACTTCTCCTCTTTAAACACACCTCCTTCTATTCCTCTTCTTGTTCTACCTGTAAGAGATCATAGATTCTTATGTCGCTATGTTTCCTAAGTTTTTTGATGTGGTTGGGTATGGTTAGTAGCAAAGATGAGTTGGTTTATTGGTATGTGGGAGGTCAAAAATGGAGATGGCTCTAGAAAATAGGTTAGGGAAGGGTGCTCTGTGGCATAAAGGGCATGGATTAGTTTGTGGATGGATTGGGTAGGGTGGGAAATGTGTGAGAGAGAGAGATGAGGTTGTTTGAAGAAAAGAGAAAAGACGGATGCATACAAAATATTTAAAACAGAGTACAAAACAAGAACATAAATGCATACATGAATGTATACAATATGAAAACCAAATATAATGTATGTACATGAGTTTGTATAGCATAAAAAATATGTACTCAGTTATGTGTTTATTTTTGTTTAATGTACTCGTTTATTTGTTTGTTTTTTATTTTATTTTCATTTTCTCGTTCCTAGCAAATGAAGTGGTCATTATTGAACTCGTTTACATACTAAAGTATCTCATGTACTCATTCTTTTTTTTAGTGACGTTTTGATTTCATGTACTAAATTACATACTTGTGATTATTTATTGTACACTTTCCTTACAATGAACTAGTCATTGTTGTACTCGTTCATATACTACATTTTATTTCATATCTTTGTTTATACACATGCATTTGTACTCGTTCTGATGTTGTACTCATGTACGCACTAAAATTTTGCATGTACCCGTTTCTATTTTGACTGACGTTTTGATTTCATGTATTCGATTTTATACTCGTTTTTGTTCAATCCACTCTATTTTTATTTTATTTACTCCTTCATTACAAATCAACTGAGCATTATTATACTTGTTCACCTCCTCGTTTTTACAAGAACAAACGAACTTTCCATTGATAAAAAGAGTTCCAAAGTGAGCATGAATTGGTCATGACACTTCCCACAATGGATCGCAAGGGAGAAACAGTTAACTATAGCAGTTATCATATTTTGCATTCTCAATCTCCACAAACCACAAAAAAACCACAATTATAACGACTTAAGCCATGAAAGACACCACACTAACCCCCCTAACACTACATTGGTTGTCCCCATACACTATAGGTTCACTGATCCATTTAGCAGGTAACCTTCCATGTTTAGTTTGGGCCTTTTCCTTGAGGAAATCACCCCATTTGTGCAAAATATGATGAGTTGGAACATGAAAAAAAAATTTCACCGTACTTATTTGTATGCTCGTGATACCACAGATGTAGGATAAGGTCTGAGCCGTTCATACTGGTACTTGCAGGTCGGGTTGACCTCCCCAAGGCGGACGTTCTTCTCCCTATGAAGAGGTGTGCACACATCAAGCTCCGTCGGGATTCCTATAAACGATTCCATATTGGACATGTTATTGTGGGAATGGTGATACGCACAATACCTTCCAACGAAACCCCCAAGAATTGGATTCAGAAAGGAACACGGTCGAGGTCCACTTGCTTCGGTTCCTCCCCAATACGTAGCTCGTGTAATACCACTTGGCTGCCATTGTAGTGCTATGGCCCATCGTTGAGGATACACTACACATCGAGTTCATGATGGAAGCGAAACACGTAACAACCCTCGCGCAAGTCCTCTACTTCCATTTCACGCTTCGATTTCCAACTCATTGTCATGGTGAATTCATAGTGTGAAAATTGATGGCCTTATCACCCAAGAAGAAGCCGACCAGACAGAGCGGATATGCCTGAGATGGTGGGATTGGGATCAGCTCTATGAGCTGCGATTCCTCATCATCACTCTCCGCCAAAGTCAAATATTGGACCTGGAGAGCAACCAGGTCTCCATCCGATCCTTCAAATGACAACTATGAGCCTGTGACAATTGGATTAGGTACAACCTAACCCGATGTCGTGCGAGACGCAACTATAGTGTCGGCCTCAGTCTAGGTTGGATGTGGCCTGGGGTCGGGCCTGCCTGCTTTTGGGTAGGGCGAGGTGCCTTGACAGCTGCAGATGATGGAATGAAAAAAGAACGAAAAAGCCCTAGGAAAAGCAGACAAACGAAACCCTAGCAGAGGGTGAAAAAAGTATTTTTAATTCAAAGTTATGAATATACACGTGCTTTTTTTATTTCGCATACTTATTTATGTACTCATTTCTAATGGGGACGGAACCGTCGATGCAGAGGCAGAGGTAAAGAGCGGGTGAATGGAGTTGTGGATGAGGAGGCGGAGGTTTAAAGAGGCGGCGGACGATAGTTTACGGTGAAAGAAAACCCTAGGATTATAAAAACCCTAAATTTCATCTCAATAGGAGATTACTTCTGCTCACATCCCCTAGACAATAAAGAGTTATAACTTCAAATTTAATTTTCCCTTTTGAGCACACTTGACCACCATACTCTGAGCCTTGGACATTTCTCAAAAAAAAAAACACAGAGCCATAGAAATGACAATTGATTACCACAAAGTAAGATTAATTTCAAATTTAAATTCGCAGACTCGACACCGTATGAAGTTGAGGAATTGAGGATCCTCATTACGCATATTAATTATAACATCTCTCAAATTCAGGTAAACTCAACCCGTTTAAGAGTCTCTTCGAATAATATCCGCTTTCATTTGGTAAGTCACTTGTACCCACTTAGCCAATGTCATGCTTCCTGCAAAATTGTTAGAACAATTTGATATTCATCCAACCCACAATCCACGATGAAGTAAGACTGGATGAGCCATTGTGTTCTAAGGACTTGAAGAGCCATTGTGTTCTGAAGACTGATGATCCACCTATATATAGTCTTCATTTAATTCTGGTGATCTCAGGTTTGTTATGCAATCATGCCTGATTTCAGTTTTGCAATAGTCGTTCATCATTAACCCAATTTCAGTGATGTTTTGTGTCGTGCTTTGAGCTTTGCCTACTTCCACAACAAGTGAGTTGAAAATTGAACGCAAGAAGCTCTTGGTTTCAAAAGATGGGTAATCAAATAAAAACCAATCCTACCTCAAAACAACAAATATCAGCATGTCACAAAATATGAAGAAAAACCTAGTACAGAAGAGACACCATACAAAGTAGACACTATACTACTACACCTATGAGTTTGTCAAGAGTTTTATGATTCAAAGATGGAATGAGAACAAAAATGACTCCTTTCCCATAGAGGCTTTGCCTCTCTGACTCCAACTTTTGCTGCTTCCTGCAAAATATTGGATTTGGTGATTGCACGCGGAGCCGAGCTGAGCCGAGCCGCTGAGAAGGAAAGCCCAAAGAAGAGGAAAATGCACCTCTCAATAATGGTCGGTCACCCAGCACCAAGAGTTGGGTCATATATGGTGCTGCTGAATGTCAAATTAGTAGTGTGATTACAAAAGGTGATTTGAATTCTGAAGGCCGCCGACCAAATGAAGCTGCTGCTGTTACTATCTAAACACACCTAACATCATCTCATGGATAGTGATTTCCGTGGACCATCAAATTAATGCGCTTAGCACTCTCTGACCGAAAGCTTTCTCCTTTATACCCCATCTGGAACCAGAAATTCACATTTCAGTCGGAAAAAAAAAAGACATTACAACAAAATCCTGCTTGACTACTGTCTGATCATCCATTGTATGACCCAAATATACAATTTGACACACTGCATACAACTAGACAAAAGCATTACCTCATGAATGCTGTCTGGAGGAAACCACCGCAACAGCACACCAAGATGCACCACTGCCGGAATAAGCTTGAAAAGAAACGGTGTCGTTACCTGTGCAGGTCAATATAAAAATATTTCAGCATGTAAAAATATTTCAGCATTGTCGTTTTACACCCTCATAATTTTTCTGATTTCAAATTAACTAGCATAACTACCAAGCAAAAAAAGCCAAATATGATCTTTGCATGCTTGTTTCTATTTAATTTGTACGCTACATTTCCGACCATAAAGACAGGAGGATAGCAAAAATCGTTTAACATAGTGTTATCATGATGCTCAATTGTGTACTAACCAGACTGAGGGCTGTCGTTCCAAGAAGCAGTAGATATAATTTACCCTGCAGGAATACGTTGGTTGGTAAAACATTAGCTCATAGAAAATAAGCAAGTTCCTTCTCTTCCACAGTTCACTTAGTGTTACTATAGAATAATAAAAGAACTGCGTGTTATATTATTCACTGTTAGTTTACATCTCTATACTTGCTTCTATGTTATAAGAGGTTTCGTAGTCTCCTAAACTAATTAGTAGTTATCTACTTACTACTATTTAATATTTATAGTTCTAATCGACTCCTAACAACTGTTATTATCCTATCTCAATAAGACACTGCACACACTATCTATAAGATAATAAATAATGGGAAACACTCCGGTGGAAACGTACACCCGGTACAAACGCTATATGACGGGATGTCATTGGCTGTTTTTCTTAATAAAAAGTAATGTTGAATTAACACCTAAATATGTCGAGCAATGCAACTAGATCACCCAAATTTATTCGATTTAAATCCGTTAACTTCCCTAATGGGTCTAGCAAAAGGTTCAAAATTTGGTCCAACCCAACTCAGATTTACTCTCGGATCTGAAAGACAAATCTGGAATGAACATGATAACCTGGTATGTACCTGGCTGATTAACTCCATGAAGCCTAACATCAGGGAGAACTATATCCTTCACCCGACTGCCAAGGCAATCTGGGATGCCGCCAAGAGTACGTATTCCACGGTCGATAATTCCTCTGCTATGTTCAAGATCGAACAACAATTGTTCCATCTTCAGCAAGGAGAGTTGGATGTCACAGAGTACTACAATACACTCGGGCATCATTGGCTGCATCTGGATACTTATGATGCATAAGAATGGGATACTCCTGGAGATCAGGAACGATTCAGGAAGTATATTCAGCAGAAGAGAACACTTATCTTTTCTCCTAGGTTTGAATCAGGACCTTGATAGCATCAAGAGTCAAATCAGTGAGTGCAATATGGTCGTGGCTCTCCAGACTTGGTGTAACTTCGACCGTCGGAGCTCCCACTGTACTGACTTGTAAGAGCAGACCCAGACCCCTCGGTTGTTGTCTTAGGTTCAGTAATCATGATTCTTCGGCGACTTTCCTCCCAACGAACTTAAGCAAACGCATCTTTAACTCTATGCAATCATGATTCTTCCTTTCACTTCATCCAGCTCTTGGTTGAGACCAAGGAGAAATCGAATAGTCCTCTTTGTTGTCAGGATCTGTCGATAAAGTTCTGCATCCTTTGTGCAGGTCCAGATGTGCACATCATACATGTCTTGCTGCAGCCAGTACTTGCTTAGCTCATCATAGTTACTGTGTAACAGTCTTCTCCCCTTGGTTTAGATTGTGTAGTCGTATCTCCAGATCGAACAGCTCTGCAATATTCTCTTGTTTTGAGTATGTATGACGAACACTCTCCCAGATTTCATAAGCAGTCTTATGAAGGAGAAACTTCTCTCCGATTGAAGTGTTCATGGAATTTAGCAGCCAAGACTGGACCATGTTGACCTCGATATCCCAGGTGACGAATGCTGGATCATCCTCAGCTGGTTGAACTGTTTTTCCAGTGAGAGATCCCTTCTTGCCTTTCCCTGAGATGAACTTAGAGTACTGATGACGATCATTGAAGGTAGTTATCTCTTGTGAGTCGATGATTTGTGATGCTGCCAACGACTGTGTCCGAGATGGCAGGAGCTTCAGATTGAGTGTTGTTCCCCAGCGTTGCGGTAGAACCGGAGATCACCTCAGAATGTCCATGGTTGGGACTTCTTCAGGCATGATAGCAGTAAAAGTGGTCGAGTTTTAGGGAGGAAGAATGGAGATGGATCAGGGCTCTGATACCATATAAAATTTAGAAAATGAATGATAATCTTATTCATTAGACTGCTAGGTACTCATACAGTAGGAATAGCTCTAGATTAAGTAATTACATAGGCTCTACCTACCCTATCATAATTCTACTTATCCGGGATTCTACTTATTATAATTATTAGGCTGAGATTAGGCTAATCTCTACAGCTAACAACGACCATCTAATCATATCATAATCATATCATAAGTCACATAATTCTACAGAAATCCCTAATTGATAGGAGCCCTAATTAGAAAATTGACCTCCTAGTCTGTATATATTCAACCTCACGGCTTATCAATAAGATCATTCAAAATCTCAATCTTTACTTAGGATCCCCACAGAGTATGACATATCTAGCCGAGTGTGAGCCAAGTAGATTAGTTTTCCCCTAAATGTCTATACTGGCCCTTATCAGGTGACGTAAGACCCTCCTTTTGTTGAGTTTACAGCAAGGACATGCCTCCTTTGTGAAATGAGTATTCCATCTTTAAGACCTGAGCAACTTCCAAGCCAAGAAAGTACTTTATTTCCCCCAAGCCTTTTTAAGTTCAAGTTAGTTGCCAGCTTTTTCTTCAGATCGAGTATTTCCTGATGATCATCCCCTAGTATAATCATGTCTGTTTTAAGTAAGTTTAGAGAGGTAACTATGACTCCTATTCTTGTATATCACATAAGGCTGAATGCCGGGATTACATACATACAAGTAACTATGACTCCTACCATATATTAGCTTAGGAGGTTCCAAGTAGCAATCCTTCGAGTTTTGATAGGTGATGAGATCTAGGATCAAGACGGAATCGTGGGCACCACTTTCCGAAAAGAGTATTTCCACCCTTACAAGCCTTGGGTATCAGGAAATCCCTTCCGAAGATAAGACCGTCAACTCAAGTTCTTAGACTTCAGATACTTGAATCACTCTCAGAATTCGTAGGCTAGGATAGATGTTTGTTTATGTGTGTTTTCTGCACACTATTGCCTCCTTTATATAGGCAAGGGGTCAAGGACGAAAAGGTGTGAGTATCTTGCACCAAGAGGTGCCATTATCCCCAAAGATAGACTTGTAGGCAATAGCCATGAAGTCCCTACGGGTTTTGGAGGGAAAACAACTCAAAAAGAGTTTGAATTAAACAAAAGGATGTGTGCCCATTCGTCCTAGGAGAGAGTGTTACAACTCCTACTACCTAGCTCCCCACCTTCACTCCAACTCAGCTTAGTACCGCAGCTAGTGACACTGTCATCCAGCTCAAGGCTGAGCTGGACGAGTTTCAGTATCAGTCCCTAGCGTCATCTAGCTCATCGTAGAGCTGATGCTAGCTAGTTTCAACTAGCTCATGAGCTAAAGTGAGGTTTCCCATCAAATCACATATCCGTCTTAACTTTGATATCACACCAAGGTCAAGTCCATGATGCATATTTCCAACACCATATGTGAAGGTCTAATAGAGGTAATTACTAACTAGGATATCTACAAAATAAATTACTTCCTATATTAGCATTAAGTTATGTAATTCCACATTTACACATTGAATATTCCTAACTAGTCAACTATCTCATCAAATACAGGCTTTGACAAAGCATTGATAAACACACAAGATAGTCTGTTGAAATGTAATCTAGCTGAACTCTGCCGATTGACACAGGTTGGAGATGAAGTGTCTGTCAAGCTCTACATGCTACATTCTGTCATACGGATTCCTTATGATGCTGATGGATGACTTAATGTCACTGAGCATCTATATAGTTCTTTGCAGATTCACCTTCAGTTCATCAAGCACTCTCTTTCGCCTAACTCCTTTTTTAATTTCAGAAATGATATCCTAATTTCCAGCCTCAGCACCACAATTTCGATGAAAAATATGCAGAGCAGGCTCTAATACCATGTTTCAAGTAGGTTTAAAGAATTTTATATAAAAAAATAGGTTTAGAGAATTACTCTTGTATATCACTTAGGACTGAATGACATATATAGAGGTAAATATGACTCCTACCATAAGTAGGTGTCCTAATAGAGGCAACTACTAACTAGGATATCTACAAAACAAATAACTTCCTATATTTGATACTTAATAATCAACTTAAAGTGCCTAATGAATGTTTCTAGGAAGCTCTTCATTGCCAAGGCACAAAATAGAACTCTTGTATTGCAAACTAAGCTTCTCATACCTTATACAGTTTCCAAGGAGTTAAAATCCTGATTAAGCTGAGTAAGCAGTGCAAAGTCCGCCGCTTTTCAGCCGTCTTTCAATAAGTCTTGGCATTTTTAATTGTATCCCATCCACCGACTTCGAAATAGACTGATTTGAAGCCAGGTGTGGGATAGAGGATTATAATACTCGTTTACTGTCATCTCTTTGCTCGAGATTAAAGATTCGAGTGTCAAGTTCCGACAAGGCAGAGGAGATGCCTGTTGTAGAGTAAATTTTCTTACTGTGATGCCATATTGATTTCGCCATAGAATGGAGTAAATAGTTGTTGCCAATCTTGGGGTGCATGGTTGAGATCAAGCAGAATCGGACCAAGTTATCGTCATTGTTCCATTGCTGATAACGAGCATCAATAGAGCCTGGCTTAGCAGAAGCACTAGAGAGATCCGCCTTTGGTTCTGCCAGTGATTATCATCTTGATGGATCAAGACCATTGAAGGTAGTTTCGAGCGTTATATTTCAGAACAACAAGACCCCAGTAATGGATCTTAATTGGATGCCACAATTTCTGTTACGATCGGTGTATAGGTGGCTACAAAGTTTGGATTTGAGGTCGGCTCGGAGGCATAAGAATCGTCGCTGTCAGACATGACAGTAACGATGAAGAAGATGAAGAGGTATAGCCAATGGCAAGTAGGTACTCGGATACAATGTTTGCACTATTGATTAGGGCTAATAAGTCGAGAATACATAGAGACGAGTAAGAAGACTCCTACCAAAAGTGGGAGTCCTAATAGAGTTAATGCCAACTAGGAAATATCTACAAGATAAATAACTTCCTAAATTAGATATACTACGTAATTCCACAATAACCTATACAATCAACCCAATGCAGTGTTCAGGTACTGTAAAAAACAAAAGGCAACCCATCTGTTTGTTAACTTCTATATATCCTACATTGGACATTTATGGAGTTTCTTAACTTCTACATATCCTACGATGTAAAAGCAATAAGAAACTTTACAAAAAAGGGGTCTTCAGCAACCTAGTGATGGTAGTGCGAGGATGAAAATATCCACCACATTTTATGTTTGACCTAAACATCACCTCATGGGAAATAAAACGAGGAACTTGATCTATGATGGATACCCCACATGAAAAGGATATAAGCATAATCGACGGCTTCCAATAGACATGAAAAACAAGAATAGCATCAAGTACAAACCTCAATTAGATGAATATTAGAAGCACGACTGAGAATCACAAAGGAAAATTCCCCAATTTGTGCGAGAGACATCCCAACCTACATATATAATTGAACCTGAGGCCCTTCTGTCAATGGAACAAAATGGCATAACAAATGGAAATACAAATGTGCTAAGAATGACATTGGAGATCTTACAAGAAGTGCAGTCTTATTGTTGTATCCAAATCCCTTGACAACAGACGCAGTAATAATAGTTTTGACAACAATCACTAACAGTACCGAAGCAAGTAGTATATCAACATGATTCCATAGGAAATGGACATCTATCAACATCCCAATGCTTGCCAAGAACAGAGCTGCAAAGAAGTTGCGAATTGGTTCTACCTGAAATTATTAAAATTGAAAAGGAGCGCAAATGCATGAGAATTTAACACCCAACCAAGACTTTGGTGATGCGAAGAATTGAACTCACCACTAAGAGAAACGCGGGGCCAAAAACATTGAACAGGTACAATTCCTTACTAAAAGTTCGTTATCTTTTCAACTAAAAAAAAGAAACCAAGACATACAATTAACATAGACAGGTACTAACCAAAAAGATAGCATAAAACTAAAACTCACAGCTTAGTAATGGGCTGATGCCACATAGGACAAGAACTAGCTTACAAAGATATGAAAAGGTCAAAACCACTTGCCAACGTTGTATAGCACAGATGTTTTTCCAATTAACCATCCAGGGTAAAGAAGGTTGTTATCTGTTTTCTAAGTTTCAGTGGCTACTGTTATAGTTAATATTCTCTTAAACCGATTACTATTTACTGAAAAGCACACAACAGAGCAGGGTATTATCAGTATCCTACCTATACAGAACATCTAAACAGTCGCAAGCAAATTTGATAAATACTAAGTAAATCAATGCATAAATTCTTCAGATGTTATGTATTCTAGACTGAAAGAGAACTATGGAAAAGAGAAGCGTTCAAAGCATATTATGAACATATACGAGTTACAGTAGATGGGAGCTATAACAATTTGACACTAAAGGCTTACAGAGGTATTATTATTATTATTATTGTTGTTATATCTCATAGGTCGAACTAACAAGAATATATATAGGACTAAGCTTACAATACACTATCCTATTAGGTACCAATTTCCTTTGATAGGGAATCACATCTCCTACCATATTTAACACCTAATAAGCTAATTTACACGATATGCAATATCAGCAATATCTCTAATACATCTATAATATAAACAACATCTCTAATGATACGATAGAGATCTTACAGCTAACACTCCCCCTCAAGCTGGTGCAAAAATATCTTCCATTGCTAGCTTGCTCATTAGAAAGTGGAACTGTCCTGTGTAGAGTCCTTTGGTGAAAACATCTGCAATCTGATTTGTTGTAGAGATATATGGCATACATATCAAGCCACTAGTTAGTTTCTCTTTGATGAAATGCCTATCAATCTCCACATGCTTAGTACGGTCGTGTTAAACTGGATTATGAACAATAGCTATAGCTGCTTTGTTGTCAGTGTATAGTCGAACAGGTCTAGGTACAACAATCCGTAACTCATCAAGTAACCTCTTCAGCCAAATAATTTCACATATTCCATGAGCAATAGCTCTGTATTCTGCTTCTGCACTACTCCTGGCCACCACAGTCTGTTTCTTGTTGCGCCAAGAAACCAGATTCCCCCCAACAAAAACACAGTACCCTGAAGTTGACCTTCGATCAATAGGATCCCTTGCCCAATCTGCATCTGTGTATGCCTCCATCTGGAAGTTATTGCCCTTTTTAAACATTAGCCCTTTTCCTGGTGATCCCTTTAAGTACCGTAGTATTCGATAGACTGCATCAAAATGCATGGCACCTGGGCTATGCATGAACTGCCTCACTACGCTCACACCAAAAGTTATATATGGACGAGTATGAGCCAGGTAGATCAGTCTTCCCACCAGCCTTTGGTAGCGTTCTTGGTCCTTCATTTCTTTCTTCTCACAAGATCGTAGGGTGTGTTCTGCATCCATAGGAGTTGCAGCTGGTCTGCATCCGCTCATCCCTATTTCTTCATGTAGATCCAGGGTATATTTCCTTTGATTCATAAACAAACCATTGGCAGATCTTGCGAATTCCAGTCCTAGGAAATACTACAATGGTCATAGGTCCAAGACCTCAAACTCTCGTGCCAAGTTGTGCTTGATCATCTTGATCTCTCCCAGATCGTTCCCTGTTACAATTATATCATCTACATATACAATAAGTATCACAAGCTTATTGGTAGATGTTTAATAAACATGGTGTGGTCAGCCTGACTCTGTTTGAACCCAAAACGAGTAACAGCTGACCCAAATCTCTCAAACGAAGCCCTAGGGGATTGTTTGAGGCCATAGAGAGATTTCTTCAATTTGTACACCTTTCCTTTACCTAATTGTGCTTCAAAGCGAGGAGGGGAGGCCATATAAACTTCGTCATCCAAAGTTCCATTTAGAAACGCATTTTTTACATCCAATTGATGAAGAGGCCAATCTTGATTGACTGCTAAAGATAATAGTACCCATATTGTTGAAGGTTTTGCTACTGGTGCAAATGTCTCATTGTAATCCAGTTCATATGTCTGTGTGAATCCACGAGCCACAAGCCTGGCCTTATATCTTTCAACAGTGCCATCAACTTTAAATTTAATGGTGAACACCCATTTACACCCCACCTTTGTTCTTACCCGGTTGGTGGATTAACCATTCCCCATGTGTTGTTGATCATTAAAGCCCTCATTTCCTCCTGTACTGCTAAGTTTCAGTTCTCATCATTCAGGACATCCTTTATGTTTCTAGGGACAAATAAGTTAGTTACCTTTGACACAAAGGACTTATGAGTATTAGATAGCTTAGCATATCACACATACTTAGAAATGGAATATCTAGTGCATGCTCGTACTCCCTTTCTAAGAGCAATGGGAAAGCCAAGGTTAGAATCTGAAGAAGGTGGAATACCTGGGTTTAGTTCACTAGTTTGGGGCTCTATACTGTGAGTTGAATCCTCATTGCTCAGTTCATTTGAGTGATCAGATTGAGGAGTGGAAATCGGTGCAACTACCCCTGTAGGTTTCGGTCTCCTGATGTAAACCTGAAGGTTAGAGTTGATATTGGGTTGCAATACCTCTTCCTAAGCTTCTCCCCCTGTCTTGGACTGATCATGAGTACTACTACTTACAATGTCAGGTATAAAAATAGGTAATGAATCCATATTTTCAGTGTCCCAAAAATTTGCTTCAAAAACATATGGATCAATGGATTTCTCTCCCTGAAGCAAATTCTGTGTCAAATAAGGTTGTGCTTCCCAGAAAACAACATTAAGAGTAACAAAGGATTTTTTTAGTGAGTGGATTAAAACATTTGTAACCTTTTTGAGTGGCCGCATAGCCAAGAAAAATACATTTCTGAGCTCGAGAGTCCTGTTTTGTTCGAAGTTGTGATGGAACTAACACAAAGCAAGTACAACCAAACTTTTTTAAGGGTAAAGTTCCCAGAATTCTATTATCTGGAAAACATTTGCTGAACACACGAACAGGAGTTTTAAAGGAAAGTGTTTTACTAGGTACTCGGTTGATTAAATATGCAGCTGTTAGTACTGCATCTCCCCACAAATATTTACGTACATTAGCTGAGAACATTAGGGCTCGAGCTACCTCAAGGAGGTGCCGATTCTTACGCTCAGCAAATGCCATTTTGTTGGGGAGTGTAAGAACAAGATGATTGATGAATCGTTCCTTGAGAAAGCAAGAACTCAGTCACATAGGTGTTAAAATACTCAGTTCCGTTATCTGTTCTTAAAATAGCAATTTTTACTCTAAATTTAGTATAAATCATGTTGTGGAACTACTGTAAGATATTTTTAACGTCAGTTTTGTGAGTGAAAAAATAAACCCAACTCATCCGAGTATTGTCGTCAATAAAAGTCAAACCATTTTTTACCTGAAATAGTTGGAATCCTTGAAGGTACCCATACATCACTGTGAACCAAATAAAAGGGTTTTGAGGGAGAATAACCTCGAATCGGAAAGCTAGTTGGATGGTGCTTAGCATACTGACAAGCATCACACTGAAAAACTGAAATCTTTATTCCTTGAAATAAACTGGGAAATAGCTATTTTAGGTATTGAAAATTAGGATGACCGAAACGATAATGTAATAACATGATCTGTCTGTAAACAGAGGCAGAACTTGCATAGGCCAAGCTCTAACCTTTTTCAGCACCAAGTCTGTCCACGTCCAGGTAGTAGAGCCCTTCCTTCTGTCTACCTCTGCCAATCACCCTCCCGAGCTCCGATCCTGAATGGTACAATGAAAAGGATGGAAATCACACGGCAGTTAGAGTCTTGGGTGAGTTTATGAGTGGATAGTAGATTATAGGATAGTTTAGGGTTTAGGGCTTGGGTTTTTCCTCCCAGCATGTCACGGCGCCGGCTCTCTTCTCGACGGACCTCATTAAACACTTCACCTATAATGGGAAGGGGGACACGTCCATTGATTCTGCCACGCACCTCATCTAACTCAGCATTTAGTTTCCACAGTTTGCTTAAAATATTTATGATCATCAACTGATTTCCATACATGATCATTGAATTGATCCAAGTCTTGCCAAACTTTCTTCAAAAGATTAAAATAACGAGTGACAATGTCGTCTCCTTGAACAATCATAGCCAGTTTCTGGGTAAGTTCATGTACCTGTGACTGGTTTCCAAGATCAGAGTAGGTAGCTATCACGTCGTCCCAAAGTTCCTTAGTTGTGCTATACCCCAGGTAATTGGCTCCGATTTCAGCAGACCTGGAGTTAACGAGCCAAGTCATTATCATGGAGTTTTCAGCATCCCAAGTCGCAAGGGTTGAGTCAGTCTCCTCTGGTCTTGTAGCAGCTCCCGTGATGTATCGAATTTTGGATCTCCCCCATATGTACATGCGCACGGACTGAGACCAACAAATGTAGTTCGCCCCCATTCAGCTTGATGGTGGTAATATGCAGATGCGGATTATCTGCAACAGCCGGCTGAGCAGAATGCGAGGGGATGGAAGTAACCGGATATATGATTGAGTCACCATTGACAGGTTTTGGAGCCATGGAGACTAGGGAGAGACTAACAACACTACGATTTATGATAATTGAGAGGCTCTTATACCATAAAGGCTTACAGAGGTATTATTATTATTATCGTTATATCTCATAGGTCGAACTAACAAAATATATATAGGACTAAACTTACAATACACTATTCTATTAGGTACCGATTCCCTTTGATAGGGAATCACATCTCCTACCATATTTAACACCTAATAAGCTAATTTACACGATCTGCAGTATCAGCAGTATCTCTAATAATACATCTATTATATAAACAATATAAACAACATCTCTAATGATACGATAGAAATCTGACAGCTAACACTCCCAAAATTGAAATATAATGTCTTACTTGCTCGAGTGTATGGTGGGCAAGATCAGTCGTGGATATCATCACACCTGCAGCAAATGATCCTAGTTCAAGGCTGAGACCCAACTTGTCACTACACTGAAATTATCAAAGATGCAAGGACATAATCAATATTAGTATGAAAAACAGGTCGAACAAGAAAAATAGTTACTAGCATGCCACTAACATAAAAGAAATCGATTGCAAACTAGTGAAAGGCAGTGAAACAGTATCTCAGAGATTAAATTCAAGATCAAGTTGGTTCCTCATGTCTGTTCTTGCTGTTGGCAGACAATCACCATACACAGATCATATAGAGATAGCACCAATATAACAACATTTATGCGAACATGCCAACACAGCCAGCATTTCCCATCAATACATTAGAAATAGTGAATATCGTAGCAACTGGCTCTACTGGAAATCACAATTCAGAGACGGAACTAAATTAAGATAGGGTAGACTCCCCATTTCGTTCATCAGAGCTAATAGTAATACAACTCCTCCACAAAATAGATAAGAAACAAACCAGCCCAAGTTAAACAAGAAGTCAAGAAACTAGGTGAGAAAGGCTACCCATGCGACAAGCAGGCAGAACGCCACTGATGCCAGCTGATAGAGTTCATTAGTCTGTACAGATAAACACTAGTAAAAAACATGATCATGGTAAGACGTTGAATAAAAAATCTTGAATTGTGATTACCTGAGACGATAAGCTTATCATAAGCTTAAGAAACCATGGCACACAGGTACGAGACAATATTGTTAAAGTGGTCAAAAATGCAAGCAGCAGCACTAACCTGATTGAAAAACGATAAGACGGGATTTGAAAATCAAAATCCAAAAGGTACCCCCATCCAGAAGAAAAAATGAAGAAGCAATGAAAGTAGGGTTTAAGTAAATGAATAACTGTTAGAATCTGTTAGCTGTCCTTTCTTTCCTTCTTTGTATATAGCCATTGCATATCTTCTAATTATGGTAGTTAGGTAGTAAAGTAATCCCTAATTTATGGGGATGCACCGTGTGAGAGATCAGCTCCTTGATAGGAGCATTAGACTGTATATATACCCCTAGAAACTTAACATTGCCAATAAAAAAAATATTCAAGTATTTCCTAAAGTTAATAATAACATTAAATCGAGCAATATCAAATCCAGTGCAACAAACACACCTTTGTCATCATGCAAATACTATCCACACCTAGAGATCTCAAGTTTGAAAGTCAATCACCAATCAATCCTTGTAACATATGACAATTCAATACTAAACGGATGTGCGGATATGCTAGCATATGTAAGCAACCAATGCAAGATTCGTAACTGATATCAATAGCACAACTAAAATGATGTTATCATAGCTTGCATATGATGTTGTGTTCTTTAGATACTTACAACTTAGTCATGGATATCACTCCCTGAAGAACACCAGAAGTACCACCAAGAACAGGAAGTAAAGCAAACAGCAGACCAACTGCACAATCCTGGGAGATCCATATATAGTGAAGAAGACATCAGAGAGCAATAATTTAAAAAGAGCTAAGAACTTGAGTTATCTTCAATGTCAAATTTCCGTGACCATAACAATCTAAAAAATATGACCATAGATCATCTCAGTCCTAAAATCGTATCATTAGAATAGTACAATTTTCTACCTGCAGAATGAGGGTACCGACAGTGACCTGGCCGTAGAGGGTATTTATGCTATTTTTTTCCATCAAGAACTTTAGAACCTGCAGCAGGACAAATAAACGAGAGATGAGGAATTCGTGGTGGCTTTTGAGCAGGGAAGTTTTTTCTGAAGCATGTGCAGGAGGAAGAAAATGCATACACTGATTGAACACCATGTGTGTTCATTAAAAGAGACTTGTTTAGTTATTTGGCCTCGGACATGAGTGGAGCTATGGAAATGAAAAATTTATTTAAAGCAGCTATCTCATGAAACAACAGTGGTGGGTATTTGACCAAACCAGAATTTAGAACTGTGATATCAACTATTATGTACATAACCTTTGGTAAGTCTCAATGTTCCCACTAATTTGCAATGAGAAGAACGGTAAGGTTCAAAGAAAAGCCTAACGGACCCACAAAATGACAAACCTGATACATAGGAAAGGAAAGGTGATCATTACTGCAAGAGGAATAGAAACCAAGACTCTCATCAATAGAAAAGGAAAAAACTAGGATGTGGTATGCTTTACAACTATCCATAAAAACGGCTCCTTTTGACCTACAACCTTACGCAGAAAAACAGATGGAACAGAATGAAAATTTCAGAAGGAACTTCTATGTAGCAGTGAAATCTAGACTAACTTAGTCCGCCATAAACAGTGCCAACAAATACATAAAATAACTATTACCACTGCAGTTGAAGACATTGAGAGGAATGCACCTACAAAGATGCCCTCAGAAGGCTTACCCCCGCATAACTGAAAAATCATGCAACAACAGGGACTATCATCAAGTCACAGATAACGGGATGAAAGAGAACAAATTTGGTTTACTAGTTACAAGAACCCCTTATTCTCTGTTCAAAACGGCTAGGCGAGGGCATTTAAATACTTTAGATGTGTGTCGTCATGTTTCTCTACATAGATCATAGATACATGTTTATGTATGTATTATAATGTTCCATAGAATATGAGAAGCAAAACATCACAAGTATTTATAGTACTAAACTCATAAAAAGCATAGCAGGCTTCTTAACACATTTTCCCATGTCTTTATTCAGAAGTAACTCAGTTTATATGTCGGTAGGACAAAGTTTCTTAGCCTCATCCACATTACATGTACATTTGGTTTCTTGTTCAAAGTGTCCATCTAGAAGTACTTAGAATAATGCTTACCGAGGCTGTTAACCCACAAAGACACATAAAGAGCGAAATCTGGAGAAGACCTCCAACAACTGCAACTGCTCGGACAACACGAAGCTGCATTTAAAATAGAGATGCCATAAATCAGATTGCAGAAGGTAGTCTGGAGCACACATGCAAGAAAGGATATACACAGACCTTGGTGATGGAAAACTCCAGACCCAGGACAAACAGAAGGAATATGACACCAAATTGTGCAACTGTCTCAACCTGTCAATTTCACAGTAAAGAAATTTAGAGAAAAAATCTTAACACCTAAACTGGACAAGAGGACAACGTAATGGCACAGGTGTTGGAAAATGTAAATAGAAGATTTCGCATTTTCAAACAAGGTTCACCTGCAATCATGCTTAAAGCCAGGAAAGGGTAAGAAGAAACGCTTGAGAGGCCAACTTGATGGCATACATACTTAAAAGAGGCAACATCTATTATTGTGCAGCTTCGACCAAAATTCAACAGAGAATACTGTTTATACACTACTAAAGAGGAGATAATGCAAATAGATATTAAGAAAGTGTGACTTCAGCTTTCGTCTGAAATTTTACAGTGGCATGAAAATTCCTCTATACATCCCAAACTTCATGCAGGATAACATTCTGAAGTTGACGATGTATTATTCCAAAGGGAAAAAGAAATTGCCAAATAAACAGGACTAGAACTTACTTGCACCATTTCGCTTACAACGCTGAATCCCCCTGGCCCAATCACAGACCCTGCTAGCAGGTATCCGCTAAATACCTGGAATTACAAATGAAAGTGGGTAATTGCTTAAAACAAATCTAAGGAAGAAAATAAAGTAAAGCAAGAGGAAACTGATGTATGAGAAAGAGGGCAACGGATGTGAGACAAACACATTATCAATGAAAAGCATATAGAAATCATTTAGGTCTAACCGGTTGACCAGCACAAGCAAATGCTACTCCCCCGCAAGCAGCAGACACAATGACAACCACCAGATCTGATATCAAACTGAAAAATATAAAATGTTAAATAGAGAGGCAAGTAACGACTGCCCTAATTGAATGTGTAAAGACTATAAGACCAAGAGGACAGAAAGATTCGGATTAAGCTCACGTTAAGTCAAGTTGTAGCACAGGATATTTGGACTTCGGATTTGATATGATAAAGACATTATCCTGAAATTAAACACACGAATAAGCAGATGTGAAATTTCTCCAGCTCGCATGCATGAAGACACAACCGCTACAGAATCTCAAGTAAACTATAGAATGATTTATAACACAGAAAAATGATACTGATCGTACCTTTCGATCAATTAATCGTGCGGCATCTTCTGCACGATTTTCATTGTCCAAATTGAAAACATTATGAAACTGAAAAGACCTAACATGTTTTCACAGAATCAGTCTTGTCAAATCTGCTAGTAATATCTTTGAATTAAGATCTATTAGTGCAATTGAAAAAATCAAGGGAAAGACAAGATACGGTGGAAATTGAACACATACTTCTCCTCCTTAGACTCGTTTTTCTTCGTTGTAACCCTAGCCACTGTCTCCAGAACTGCCTAGTGCAATGAAACATTACAATTAGTCGTCAGAACTTTATATACAGACAAGTAAGGAGAATTCACATCTTAATACAAAGTACTACAGTCTCTGAAAAAAAAGAAGCTGGAATATGGTGCCAACTCCAACAATGTCTTACACTTACTCTGCTGCAGTCTGCCCATAAATACAGAACTAATTGAGTCTACTGCTATCGAGTATCCATAAATTTTTTTTTTTGTGAAACATGCCCATAAACTTTTAACAGCAGCGAATAACTTTCAGAAGACCTGCCTATATAGTAGTTAAGCAAAAAAAATTAGAAAAATGTCCAGTTAGTCACCTGCTGCCCGGCAACGCTGTTATTGAAGCTGTCCGGATCAGTGGCTGCAAAAGCAAAGGCAATCATTTAATATGGGTTATCAAAGCTTCTGAGAAATCAAATCAGAGTAAACAACGACAGGATAATTTTCCTAAGAGAATTTGTGCAGGGTACTAGTGAAGACGGAATTCAATCAACAAGGCCCGATCCACCAGTGCTCCTAGTTCCAATTAGGAAATATTGAGGCACATGCAACAGAGTAATCGAAGAAAGAAGGGAAAAAAAATGAGCTGAATTAGAACTGAAAGGTCACGACGAGTATGCTGAAATCCCTGGTGGTTCACGAATTAGAAAGGAGCAGCACCGATGAAGTGAAAAAATGCAGCTGTGTATGAAGAGAGAGAAAGTTAAAGGAGCTCGGATCCAGTAGACCTTGATTCTGCTCTGTCTCGTTGAACTCCTTCTCCAGCGCGCGATCGATCATGAAAGCGAAGGTGTCCTCCCTGGATCTGAGTCCAGTAGAGTTGGAATCTGTGCTTGCATTTACCTTCGTTGAGTTCCACTCTTCATTGGCGGAGTCAGAGGGCGGGAAGAAGAGAAGAAGAGCGCAAAGTACAGCCGAAGCTAGGAGCAATCTCATTTCCCTCTCCGCCGTTCACAGAGGGAAGAGAGAGACGCCGGAGCGAAGTGGAAAGAGAGAGGGAAGGCGGGTGAACAGATGGGCGATGGTTATGTGTTGGTAACGGGTCTAAATTAGTCAAATGGGTCGGTTTTATGTCATTTCAGTTAATGGAATAGGATGGATAATCATGAACCCAAGTTCGGTTGGTTTCTAGACTGAGAAAATTAGGACTAACCAATTAATTAACTCAGGCGGCTCTATTAACTTTTTCTTTTATTAAGAACTTTTTTTATATGGTGCGATAATCTTTCATTTAGAATCAAACGAGGTTGGAAAATTGAATTTATTAGATAGTTATCAAGAGTTTCCTTAGCTACCGCTTCCCACTTGAAGCTTTGAAACCGTTCTCCCGGAGAACCAGTTGTCGAACTCTAGCCGCCACCCACGCAATCTATCAACTACGAATCATCACCGAGGTCGATCAGGATCCTCCATCCCGACAACTCAACGGGAAGCCCCAACATTAGGGGCAATACCCATGCCCGCCAATGGTGCGACGAGCGGGGCTCCCCAAGAGCAACCACGAATTACCACGCCACCACCACACCTTCAACCACCACCACCGCCAGGCTTCCCAGCATCGGTGCCAACGAGGCACCTCTCGATTCCTCCTATTGTAGATCCGGGGAGCGCAGCATCAAGGAGAGGACCAACGGCCCCTCGAATCAATCCGGAAATCCTTATTCTGACGGTCAAAGCACTTTCCCTTGATGCGGTAGTACTCATCCTGATGGAGTATCTATTGGGACCGAAAGCTCTCAATTGAAAAGGAAGGACGGATAACCATGAGATTAACCTTGTGGTGTTTCCAATAAGGATCAGAGGAGTCCATTGCTAGTGTTTTGTTTTTTAGTCGTGTGTCTGTGCACTTTTGCTTATTGCTTTATGGTGACTTTGTTTTCTTTGTTGTTGTCCTTTAACTGGTGAGCAAGGACCGAGGTTTACGGCTTTTGGCGGGGACCCGCTGCCCATACAGCTTTGTTTCTGGAGTTCGTAGCTCCGGTGGACACTTTGTACGCTCTTTTGAACGTCTTGGAGGAATAACAAATTCGGGTACCATCCATTTCAGAAAAAAAAAAACGAGGTTGGGAAACTCAAAATAAGTTATACAAAATGTGCAAAAATAGAGTAGGATCACTAATAAGCATATAATGACCATAAAGGGCTCTTTCTTCAAAGATTGTAGGAGGCGACAAAGGTTTTTTGTGCGGCGTTCTCTTTTCTAATTGCAGCAATGGAGCTGCTAGCGGAATTTCCATCAGGGCAGATTGAGGACACGAATCTGGGCTCTAGAGCCAACGGTCCCCTACGTTTCGAGATATCCTTGTTGTTGTTTGAACCTAAACAGTGTCTCCCGTCTGAGTTCAATGTTGATCCCGGTACCTAGACTCTTATCAAATCGACCCTGATAGATGATGATCCTTTGAAACCTATGGTTCGTTTCTATGAGCAATTTTGCAAATCCCGGAGTGATGACTGGTGCAAAGCGGTTATCCTGAAGCTATACGAGAAATCTGTTGGATATTTTCATCTTGTGGCACCCGTGTTAGGAGGTGGATTTCTTGATGTCGGTCATTGTTTCTTTGTGATATGTATAATAAGGAAGAGGACATGCTATATCCAGCTCGGTTCTCCATAATGTGCTGACTCGGCTCGGGATAGAGTTCGATGGAGGAGTGTAAGAGGATGATTCAGGGAGTTGATTCCAATATAGAAGGTGAAGGAAATTGATGACACTCGATTTTTCGTGTTCATCACCCTTATGTAAGCGAAATTTCATGCATAATTGTATTCCTTTAGGTAGAAGTTTAGGATGTTTTATACATTTTAAACTTTTATCTCGATTTAGTATCTCGGACTCGGTCGGGGTCCATTTTATGTCGTTTGGAGTGCTTTTATAGATTTCAGGTACATAACAACATCAAGGCATTAAATGGAGCAATACGGTGTGTATGGATGGTCTAGGACAAGCAATGGGAAGCATGTTAACATCTTCAAGGAGCTTGGATCTCGGTCAAAAAATTTCGCAGTTTCAATTTTAGACATATCTCTTAGCTCAGAAGCCCGATTGATGCAAGGCCAACGTCGTTGGAAAGCTCGTTCAATTTCCTACAACTTTGATCAGTTATGTAAATATTGGTGCTACGGCCCTTTCAAACTTGGTGCTATACCAATAGCACCAACTTTGACATCTCCACAGCGCCAATAGTGACCATGGTCTCTGGAAACTCATGTCAATATTGGTGCTATGAAATGTATATTTTGGTGTTATACCCATAGCGCCAACTTTGACATTACACCATAGCGCCAATGTTGACATTCCATGATTAAAAGGATTTTCTGGAGCTCTTATTTAAAGTCTAATCCTCCTTCATTCGGAGACAGACTTCCTTGGATGAAATTGAGAGCTTTATTGAGAGATTTGAGAGTGACTTAGAGGCAACTTCAAGGACCTCGGAATTGGCAAAGTAATCAAGATGGTGAATCAAGTTCTCGGGAAGATCTGTGAAATTAGGTTTTCGTAATTCTTTATATAAACCTAGATTCAATGACTTCCTCTTCTTATTTTAATTTTTCTCTCGAGATTATGAGTAACTAAACTTCTCTTGCGTAGATTAGATGAACCCTAGTTTAGTTCCTATGAACGAATGATTTGATACGTTTGACAATTTATGCGAGTTGGATGGATTTTATTGCATATTTGATTTCGTTTTTGATTTGTTCTTGCCTGATCAACTTGAATGAATATATGTTTGATTTTTCTTAGACTCGCGAGAGCTTTCATATCTAGAACGCCAAAATCAAATAACTAGGTTAGACGTTAACCCTCATCCGGGAACGAATGAATTAGTCTATCGTGTGAGCAATTTTAAATTAGTAAATCACCTATTAGGTTTTAGATCTATGTCTCAAAAGAGCATACTAGAATACTAGATAGGTAGCAAGTTAGCGGACCCGAAAAACGTGATTTGATTATAGAAGAATTGCAATAATGTAATGCGTCTATCCTGTTTCGTTTAAATCGTGGAATTTGGCTGTCATTTATGAATTAGAATTGCCTAGGGGGATTCGACATATAAGTAGTTTCATCTTCGATTGTCTAAACTCTAATTATGCTATCTTGCAACCCATTTACTTTAAAGCAACTTTCATCTTTCATTTTGACTATTTGATTGATCATCATGGCACCTAAACCACATTGATTGATACCTCGATTGATATTAATCACAACTTTGAGCAAGATACTAAAAGATACCCTAGGGAGATTCGACTCGGTTCATTTATTAACCGGTTTATTATGATAACGCCTAAAAACGTTTATCAAATTGCGCAGTTGTCGGGGACTTCTTCTAGTATCTGAAAGTAGTTCGATTAGTATTAGTTATTCATTCCCACTTTCAATTTTTGTGTTCATAGTTACTTTTTACGGTGTTTATGGTTTTTCTTTGCATAAGAAAGTAGTGAGACGATCAAAATCAGGTCAAAGTTCTCATCAGGACTCACGTTCACCAAAAGAAAAAGGAGAGATTTCGGAATCTCTCAAGGCTCTGTTTGGAAGTGAGAAAGAATCTAGGATCGAAGACTCTTTAGACTCTTGGGATCCGGATTATTATGACACATACCAAAGTTACACTTTCGGGCTTACTGAAATAATAGCGGAAACAAGAACCCTTGCTGATTACACCAAGCCTAGTGCTCCAAACTCCACATTGAGTGTGGTTTAACCTAGGCAAGATGATGCCAACTATGAAACCAAGGGGATTCTCATCTCCTTAATTCAGTAGAACTTAAAGTTTGAAGGAAGGACCAATGAAAATCCATGTGATCATCTAGTGGATTTCTATGCTTATTGTGAGACTGTCAAACTTTGAGGTTTGTCCTAAGAAGCAGTGAAGCTCTAGCTGTTCAAGTGGTCTCTTCAAGGAGCAGCGAGAATATGGTAGACTAATCTACCTGGAGGCACATTCAGAGATTGGGGTACTCTAGCTCAAGGTTTTGTAGAGGCGTATTATGCACCTACGAAGACTGTAGTTATTCGAGAAGAAGAAAGCTTATGTGACTTGTGGGACAGATTTTAGGAGTTATTATCTGACTGCCCTCGTCACGGTTATACAGATAGTCAACAAGCAGACATGTTCAGCAGATCCTTAGATTGAGCAACCTCAATGCTAGTTCATCAACTAGCAAATGGAGACGTCAATGCTCTTACTCTTGAAGCAGCTTCGCAACATTTTGCTTCATGTGCTACAAAGTCTAGAAATTGGGCAAGGAATACAATTCAACCAGCAAATGCAGTATCCTCTGATTATGCCAATAATATTGCCTTAAGAGCTCATGTGCATATAAATCAATAAATGCGAAAGCATCTAACTTCGTTGACCGACTCGTATGCATATAAATCAATAACAAAGGTTTTCACGATTTATCTTTTGAAGCGTGATTATTAGCTCGATAACTAGTAGTTGTCGAAGTCTTTAGATTGATTGCGACTTGTGAGAGCTTCACGTGCAGCTCCTCCACTTAGTCAATCCTAGTTCGGTTTCATATCTCCTTCGTCAATGCCTACTAGAACGCTTGATCGAAGAACGATTTTCAAGAGTGTTTGGTGGCTAGGGTTTTCTCTCTATCGGCGTTTCAAGGCTTAGAATAAATGTTTCAGCTAACAGTATATTTATACAGTTTCTCATAAATCCTAACCTTGTTGGGCCGCCAACCCACTAACCCTAATCCATCTTGGATTAGGACATTGATCTGGTCCCTAATATAAGCTTGTGACCTTGTAGGACCCAGTCCGATTGGCCGTGGCCCAAATCACTAATTAACTATGGCCTCTAGCAAGCCGTGTTAACTCCTTGCCAACCCAAATTAATTCCGATTAATCAGGTCCAACACTTCCATTGGTCCTATGCAGACTAGGGCCGAAGGACATAAATTCTTCAGTCTCCCACTTGGCCTTGGGTCAAGGTCGCACGTTAAGATTTCTCGTGTCTCCTAGTCAGCCATTTTGAGAACGTGATAACTTGGAGTAGTTACTCACTTATAGCTCAAAAACTCTTTCCTGTTATCGAGATTCTTGAACTGTTTAAAATAACAAATGATTGTAAGACAATCCATTTGAGCACGGTCATGCATTTATCTAATTCTCACTCTACAAGGGGCCCATGTCACTGTATCCTACTTATTAGAAAGAGAGAAATCTCCAGTCTTGTATTGATCATGCTCCCACTCAATTTGTGACTACCCCAAAACATGCCTTTATAACTCCCTTATTCAAGTTAGTGTTTGGTAGAATCAAAGGCAATCACTCCTTAAAGTAAGGTCATATCATACTCATGTCAAAGGAATCCACTAGAAGTATAAAAACTTCTCAAAGTAATTGAGTTACTTTCTGAAGCCTGTCATGTCCAATATGTAGCCCTTATGCATATCCATGTAAATGGCAAGACACAACTCTGTCTCAATAGTCCTTGAAACTCGCGAATATCACACCCATACTAGAAACTAGTCCTTTATGGGAGTTCATTTATGTTCAATTTAACAACTCCAAACTAGGGACAAAATATAGCTTGAAAGCTTCAGTACTTGTGGTGATGATCCCATTGAACTCTTTCAAGTATTTGAACATTTCAATAGAGTCTAAACCATAATCAAATGAGAAGGAAACATATTTCCTTTTATTACTTGGATGTCATACATCTCATATAGAAACTCTACCACATAATGTATGTATAAATCTAAGCATGT
The DNA here is from genome assembly GCA_030674075.2 of Linum usitatissimum. Taxonomy (NCBI): domain Eukaryota; kingdom Viridiplantae; phylum Streptophyta; class Magnoliopsida; order Malpighiales; family Linaceae; genus Linum; species Linum usitatissimum. The sequence goes on from JAUJYP020001444.1 coordinate 178,850, forward strand.
CTAAAAGACAATCTCCAACAACTTGTATGAGTTCTTTAGCCAAGTGTGCAACTTGATGCTCATCACCGCTTAGAGGTTTAAGCATTTGGTTAAAATGCTTGTAAGTGATCGGATCTTGGCCCCCTTTTCTTGGAAACAATTCAGCCTTCCACTTTATGATCGTAGGCAAGCAAGAGAGGAGACTTTGTATTTTGACTAGCTTAGTGACATTTGTAGCTCGGAAACAAGCAAGGCCAGTTTTTTGTTCCTGTACTCTTGCTAGTGTTTCGGCTGATTTATAAAATCACCATCATCTTTATCAAAAAAAACTCCCATCCTTTGAGTCTTTGACTAGCATTCATCTATTCATTTGTTGTAATTACATGGCTTTGCAAACTAATTAAAAGATATTCTCTAATCTATATTATAATTAAAATACAACAAAAATAAATGACAAACAAGTCGTATTTCTCAAAAGAAATTACAATAAAATAAAACGGTACGCATATAGTATTTCCCAAATTAAAAGCAGTTTAAAATGGACAGTGTGAAACCCACCCCTAAACGACCCGGTCAAACCACGCGTTCGATCCATGCATTACTCGAGGGTTCACTCATCACATAAATAACATAATATGCATATGAATAACCGAACTGAATAACCTCATATCATAAGTAACAAGTAGCGAAAAATGAAAACAAAGCATCTAAGGCTCGAAATCAGTACTAAATGACAATGAAAATCATCCCAAAATAGGGGAACTCAATATCTAGAGATAAGTCTATCAAAACAACTGAAAACATAGAAATGTCCGAAACATGAAAAATGGATTTCTCGAGGTCCTCCAAGGTACCTCTCTCTATGACTCCTAAAGCCACTCGGTCCAGGTGTGATTAGTTGTCTAGCTCTCTTATGTGGCATTTGCTACTGAGGTTCCACACTTGAGAAGGCATAGAAAATAGAGATGGGGTCCGTGATAAGCATTGAGTGGCCTAACTAGACTCCCATAGAAGTGAGCTAGACTTCTAATAAACTGACCTTGTGGTCTTATAGGCACATCTGCATAGATCCATCTCTTCATGAATAGCACATGCGCACCCCAGGGGACATAGTAGGGCGGATGAAATCCTTCTCCAACAGCTCCTACAACTACTCCTCGAGCTCCTTCAACTCTACTGGCGCCATGTGGTAGGGTGCTATAGATATAGGTGTTGTGCCCGACACCAGCTCTATCGCAGAAGCCACCTCCCGCTCAAAAGGTACCTCTAATAGGTCATCTAGGAAGACGTTAGAGAACTCATGAACCACTGGCACATCCTTAATTTTCCCCTATGTATCGAGGAGGATATGAGCTAGGAAAGCCTCACATCCACTTTTGATCAACTTCTCTGCCTTCAAAGCCAAAATTGAAAGAACGCCCATGTTACATCTTCCCCTGTATCCAATGATAAATACATCCTTCAGCTCTGGGTAGAGAACCTGATTGTGTTCTTCGTACAATCCACCATGGCTCCATGGTGCTCCAACTAATCCATCCAAAAAATCACATCGAACTCATCAAAAGGAAGGACGATGAGATTCGTTATGAACTCCCTATCCTCAACGAGCAGTGCTCCCTCTACCCAAGAATCTACTAGTAGAGTCTTCCCTACTAGGATACTCAATCTAAAGGATCTACTCATCATAGTAGGCAATATTGGCCAAAGTCAAACGACTACAACATATATGAAAGAGTGCGATGCACCCGTATAAAAAGAGCATGAATGGATTGGCCAGAAATGACAATTGTACTTGTGATGGTATCCAAAGCGTCATCTGCCTCAGCCCTGGTGGCGTACACCCTGCTCTGTGCCTCCGGTATCCTCCCTTGTGGCACCCTTATCCCAAGGAAACTATATTAGCTCCTAAAAGTGATGCCTTCGAGCTCGTCCCTGCTATACCGTTGCTTCTAATGTTGCAGGCTTACTCGGCCCAGTGCACTCTCGAGCATAGTGACCCAGCTGTCCACACTAAAAGCAAGCTCCTGCTTTCAACATACACGCTTTCTAGTGCTACACCTCACAGTCCGGGCAAGGAGGGCAATCATAACCTGTAGCGGAATGCTTCTGCTACTCTGCCGAAGTGACGGAGGCAGAGAAGTAAGCATGTGATGTAGGAGCACCACGATGTGTGTCCCTTTTCCTCTGAGGGGTTGGCGGTAGTTGCGACCCACTTGAAGTAACCTTCCTTTTCTTCTCTTTATGACAAGCCTGGCGCTCACCCTCTAGGTGCTTAGCTCTCAAGGATGTTGCCTTGATGCCTGCTAGGGTACCCATGTCACTGTTGGTGACCCCAAGCTGAATTTGAGGTCTCAGCCCATCCTGCAACATCTTTTTCATATCCTCCACCTTCTAGTGAGGAGAGCCCTTGTACCGCCTACTCATCTTGATGAAGGTGGTGTGGTAATCAATCATCTTCATGTCCCCTTATCTGAGGTTAATGAACTCAGCCCTTTTGTTCTCCTGCCACTACTCTAGCTTGAACTCCTTCTTGAACAAGACTAGGAATTCCTCTCAATCTATCCAAACAAATGATCCTCGACCTATAGATAGTTTCTCTACCTCTCTTTCGATGTACCTCTCTTAGTAGGTATGTAGCGTACCACACTCTCTGCTCTAGCGCAGGCTGTAAATATCTGAATGCATTCATCAGCTCCCTCAGGCAATCAACCACTAGTTGCGGATCTGTGGACTCCCTATTAAAGGTAATGGCAGTACATACATTAAGGTATTGTTTCGTATCCCTTTTCATTGAAAACTTATCTCTGTTTCTTTCTGAAAAATATGAAAATTGTTTAAAACTCGACCACGCCTGTGGTGTAATCATAACACCAACGCATGTACAGTAAAACACAAGCTACTATACGGCCCATAGCCCTGCTCTCTAATCAATCATCAACACGTGTATAGTAGAACACAACCTATAGTACAGCCTCAGAGCCTTGCTCTGTAATCATAACATGCATACATGTACAATAGATCAAATGCTACTATACAATTTTTAGGATCCGACCGTTGAAAATACCTGACATTCCTAATTTCAGTTCTAAGTTTTTAAGCAGAAACATATCATAATCCCCCCACCTGAAAATGCTTTCCTAGACGAGTCTGATTTTAAGTAGCCTCCCTAGAGCTCAATCTCCTCGTCTTTTTATCCTGTAGCAATCAATCATAGGATTGAAATCCAAAAATCCCAAATTCTAACCAGTCAGGATTTTCCTACGTAGGATTCAAAACTAAAGATTGGGAATGGAGGAATAAGATAGATTACCATCTGAAACTTCCTCAAAAATCTCTAAGAATCTCCTATTGATATAGGATCAATCCTCTTAATCCTCCCCTCTGCCTGAAATCGATCGATCGTCATCAGAGGAATTCTAAATTAGGTTTCTATAATTGTGAGTTCTACATGTCGCGATTCTGTTTATATAATAAGTCTGCCACGCCTATGACCCACTGATGGTCACGATCGTGATCCCCAGCCGGTCACGGCCATGACTGATGCTGACCACGATTGTGGTCTGTCTCACGACTACGCCCATGACAGATTGACGGTCACGCCCATGACAGTCCATTCATTACCGATGCTCAGATTTCCCAGAACCCAGATTAAGACTCAGAATCAATTATTGACCCGAATTGGAGTGTTGCAGGTGGGGCCTTTTTCCGATCACCAACACCCTCACGTCGAAGATGCAAATATATACAAAAACAATGTATATGAAAGCATTCATTCACTCACTATAGCATGAGTGAATGACCTTAAAACTAGCATGCAATTCAGATTAACAATCCTAATTAACCAATTTTAAATAAGATGGCATTTAATTTTGAATAAAATAGATTTTATTCCAATCAAACCCTAAATAATAAACTCCATTATTATTTTAACTGCTTCAACAATAAAATTCTTTCAATTTCTAGGATTAATGCTAATATTTTTAATCTTGTTGGATATTTTTTCTTTTTAATTTTAAATTCCATCAATTATAACTCCCACTTAAAATAACAAGTTGTTATTAAATTAAATGAGAATTTGATTATAAATTTAAAATTAACATTTTAATTCTCAATCAAACATTAAAATTGAAAATCACCCAAAATCGATTCTGTTATCGTATCTTGTTTAATGGCTAACATAATTTAACTTGCTCAAAACCAAATTATAAATATAGTCGACCAAGTCAAAACATTTTGAAACAATTTTTTTTAGTATTAGGCAGAAAACCAAACTAATTAGATCTGTAAGTTCGACCAGAATTGATCCAAACCATATCAGTCCTATAAAAAAAACTGCAGACTATTGGGCCGAGCCTAGAAACCAGTCCCAAACCAAGTTGCTGACTATTGGGTCCTAACCTCCTAGGCAACCAAAACCATAGCAAGTTGCTCGGCAACGTGGGACACAATTAGTAAGCTTCTGGGCAAAACATTTCGGTCAAAATGAAATTAATAACCGGGCTAAATACCCACTCATGTTGATGTTGCTATTGTTTTCCCCTTCAAGTGCACAATTGTAAATTAAATAAGAACATGGGCATAACCTCACAACTATATTTAATTTCAATTTTCATAAAAATCAACGAACGCAATTGCAACTTTTGAGGTTACGATGTTGTGCGTTGCACCAATAGTAGTAGGATCTCTACCAATAGCTGTTCATCCGTCACCATAAGTTTTTATCTGTATCGAATCAGTTTCACGCAACGAAATTAACAACATCGAAAACAATTTTCAATAAAAATAACTACAAATCACAATCCCTTACGAAATTGAATACTTTTATTAAGAACACAATTCGTTTTGTTATGAAATATACACAAAACGAGAGAGCTTTAATATCACTGAAGGAAATTATTTTAGATGCATATAAACAATCGCAGCGGAAATACAAAAACATCTAACTTCCTAAACCGACTCGTATGCATAATTGCATTTAAATCAATAACAAAGGTTTTCACGATTTACCTCTTGAAGCGTGATTTACTAACTCGACGACTAGTACTTGCGGAAACCTTTATATTGATTGCGACTTATGAGAGCTTCACGTGTAGCTTCTCTACTTAGTCCACACTAGATGGACTCGGGATCTCCTTCGTCAACTGCTGCTGGAATGCTTGATCGAATAACGATTTTCCTGAGTGTTTGGTGGCTAGGGCTTTCTCTCTATTGGCGTTTCAAGGTTTAGAATGAACTGTTACATCTAACAGTATATTTATAGAGTTTCTCATAAACTGTAACCCTGTTTGGCCACCAACTCACTAACCCTAATCCATATTGGAACAAAACATTGATCCGGCTCATACTATGAGCGTGTGACCTTGTAGGACCCATTCTGATTAGTCGTGGCCCAAACTACTCATTAACAGTGGCCTCTTGCAAAACATTTTAACTCTTAATCGGCCTGAATTAAATTTGATTAATCTAGTCCAACACTTCACTAGTTCCTATGCAGACTTGGACTGAAGGACATAAATCCTTTCTATGGTTTTGTCAACTTTGTAGAGTTTGAGAAGATAATGGTGACAAATGGTGAAGTTACAGCTCCAATAGTGAGTTAGATCTCCATTAAATTGGTATATCCTTCTGCTATCTCGGTGTTTCTTTCCTCTTGTAATTTCTTTTTTGGTTTTATAAATTGTGATGGTTTGGATTTTGAATCTAGAAATATGGAAAGAAAGATAATAGTGTTGGCTCTTCATTGATGGGATGGTTGCAGAGGATTCATCAAACTATTTGGTTTTAACTAAGTTTTCTAATTTCTACTGTAGATACTCCGATTTAGAACTTCAGATGTTGGAATTTGGATTCAATATAGTGATTGCATCTCAATACTACACATAGAGAATCTGGATTGCTAGTTCTGATTCACTTGTCAATTCTAAGTATTTCATGCTCCGCCTACAAGTAATTAATTTATCGTGCACATGCTGGCTTTAGAATTTTGTTCTTATGAGTTTGTATGATATTCGTCTGTGATGAAGTGATTGGTCGGTTTGTGGTGGCCCGGAGGGAATCATTTTCTGTGATAATCAATTGGTTACACAAAGTGGAAATCAAAGCGGTCCCCTTTGAGCATGGGTGTTGTACAACTCACCTATACTTGATATGCCTTTTGAACTCTCTTGAAGTCCATGAGAGTGAACTTACGGACCACCAAATTCAGGACATTGTATTTATTTTAAGGGAATTCAACCCTTTACGACCTTAGTGCCTATTCTTGGAGTTCAATCTCCTAAGTGAGGGCTAAATTGCCCTGTTACAGGTACTCAGTCTCCACTATTATAGTCTTGTGCTTCGTTAATAATACTAACATCATGTTTGATTCACGAAGATTGAATCTTCAATAATCTCTATCAAATAAGTTGAGAGTTTCCACATTGTCATATTCATTTGTTAATCTTATACTTCATCTCCTTCAATAATAGAAATCTAATTTTTAGCAATCTTATTCAAAATATCTCATCCAACTGTTCCTCATTAACAGACCTTATTTTTACCTCATTAACGTACTTAACGTAGGAAATCTTCATATTACATTGAATTAAACATTCATTATGATTTTGGTCTTTGTTGAACTTATGAGTGATGTCCACTTTCTCAAACAATTCAAATTGAGCATTTTTGCCTTTGTGAGAGGGAAGTTTGGATTAATAGAAAGCTTAGATTATATCGAATTTTTCTCACAGGTGAAACATTCTCGTCAGAAAATTTCAAATTTGGAATAACCGCCATTAGATGCCTTTAATTGAAGGTGCACGTTTTGGTACACCCCATTTGAAACCTATATGACATATTGCAAGGCGATGACTAGATTTGACCTAATATTAATTTAATAATTATACTTTAAGTACGCAATAAAATTATTTATGTATGTTTTTGATTCTCTATATTTTAAAATCTACGAAACATCATTTTAGCCATCAAAGTTTTGAAATTAATGGCAAATTTCTTATAATTTTCGGATCGTATGGCTAGCATTTCAAAATTAGTTACAAGTTGGTCTCTATATTTGAAATACCCAAAATCATCTACTTATATTTTTGAAGAAAGGATGTGGTTGATTCGGGATAACAATCTAGTGATCATCTACTTGTAAACATATACCACCTACAAATATTTAAATCAAGTCATATACTAATTATAAAAATTCAAACAAAAATAAACCAGATTCCCTATTGTAACAACACCCTTTAGTGTGGTCATATGATCACACTAGAATAAAAAGGAAAATTAAGTAATTGTACCTATTTATTTGATCTATAATTATATTTAGGATTTTTTCAATTTCTAACCTATAAAAAATATGAAATTTTAAAAAATTCTCCTTCTCTTTCTCTCCTGTTTTTCGCGAAACCTATACCCTCCCCTCATTGTATCCGAAGGTTTTAAAGAAACAGAAGAAGCAGATATGACGATTTAGAAGGGAGGTGACTCTCCTATTTTCGATATACTCTGGACAAGAGCAAAAGATGAAGAAGTAGATAGATGAAGGGAGAGAGGTCAGGGGAAGAAAACAGTGGTTGTTAGGATAGTTAGCAACGATTTATACGTTCATATTGCAAGGTATGGTCTTCTGTTTTCTCGATCTACTCTCTAAAATCTTATGGAATAAATTCATTTAGATCTCTTAGATCTAGTCTCCCAAAACTCATTTCTTCAATTAATCTTTTGATTCCTTTTGTAATAAATTCGTCTTAAACTATGGATCTTCATATACCTGGCATTTGGGAGATTCAGAGTAATAGTCTAGCTCTTGATTTTCATTTGTCGAACTAGTTACTTTTTAATAGTTTTGTACCTTTGATTGGTGATTGTGAATAAATTGTGGTTTGTAGTTCTGTAATTTTCCTTTTGTTCTGGTACTAAACTATTATCTGCGAATAAATTATGGTTTGAAGGGTTGTACCATTCAGTGCTATGTGGTACTGAGTTTTTTACAGTGGTACCTGGTTTTGAGTTTTGGTATGCAGCTATGTAACTATGTTGTGGTTTGAAGGGTTGTACCTATCAGTGCTTTGTGGTACTTGTACCTAGTTTTGAGTTTTGATACTTAGCTATGTAACTATGTTGTGGTTTGAAGGGTTGTACCTTCAAGTGCTCTATTGTCCTGAGTTTTATTCAGTTATACCTAAGTTTGAGTAATGGTATGTAGCTATATACCCATCTATGTTGTCTACTACCATAATTTGTCATGGTTTCTTTATGAAGGTGTACGCAGGTGTAAAGAAGATTTTCACAGCTTCCAAATGCAAGTATATATATATATGTATATGTGTGTGTATGTGGTATTTTGTTGCTTGTTTCCTTCCACAAAACCTGCAATGAAAATATGGTATTTTGTTGTCACATGACAACACTTCAATCTACCTTGCACTTGGAAGCTGTGAAAATCTTATATATATATTTTGTGACTACGATTTGGCAATTGGCATAATTGCAAATCATACTATACTGATTTTTAGTTTTTAAGTGAAAAACTGAAAAGGTACAAAAATAAGTGAAATATGAAAATAAAAAACCTAAAACTAGATCACAACCCTATTCATTGGTAGGGCCAACCAAGATCTACAACCACAATGGTGACTGAATTCAACTCGGCCAAGTGTGTCCAAATTGAAATTAATAACTTGTTAGAATTTAAAAAATATTATACTTGTAAATAACTAATTATAATCATATGTAATTAGTTACACAATTTAATAATTGTTGATAAGTTACACGAATAATTTTTTCATAACCATTTGTAACAAGTTACCCGATTTAATGACTAGTTTTAATAATCATATGTAGTAACCTGTTAAAATCAGTTATAACTAGTTACATAACTTAATAACTAGTTATAATCGGACGAGTCTTCAATGACTTCTCCAGAAAAATTTATAACTCTAAAGAAAATTAAATGGTTATATTTTTAAATAACTGGTTATACAATAAACAATATAACTAGTTATTTGAATCAAAATAGTTGTCCATTACACATATGCCTTTAATCTAAATTATTAACTATTTAAGATTATTAGTTGATAGGAAAAATCAGTCCATGCAACTAAAACAGTTAAAACTGTTATAAAACTAAACTCAAAGAAAGACAAGAACAAGAGACATATGGAGAGGGAGAGAGTTTCTTATTGAGGTGTATGGAATGCTACAAATGAGAGCTCTATTTATAGGCTCATAGATCATAACCTATACTCTCTAATATTATTACACATAAAGGTGGGAAAATAAATACAATGAAATACATTGAAGAATGGAATAAGGAGTTACACAATGGTGCATTCACTATAGTAATTATATTCATAACACTCCCCCTTGAATGACCATTGGTTATACATCGTTCTTCGAATACGCTTTTGATCGCCTCATTAAAAACCTTACCGGGAAAACCCGGTGGGAAAAACCATGGTTAAGGAAAAAAGAGTACTGTTGCGTATTGACTCCCCCGATGATGATATCGGTTGAGATCCTTCATATTGACTCCCCGATGAGGATATCAACTCTCGCTCATCATTATATCGGTTGAGATCATTCACTCACCAATTCCAAATTTGCTTTCCAACGGTTGATGCGAGAGAGATCTTTGGTGAATAAATCAACCAAGTTATCACTTAGGTGCACTTAGTTGATAAATATTTCAACTCATTGAAGTTTGTGCATAAAATGTATGCATCACATGATCGATGGTCATCCATAATTCACATGACACTTCACCTTAGATGACCATTAGATGAGAATATGTCCCATTAAAACCTTACTAGGAAAACCCTATGGGATAAAAACCTAGTGAAGGAAAAAGAGTACATAATCATCACATCACGTTGCAACATTTTCTTGCAACTCAAGGATATATGCAAAATAAATATCATGCATGATTTATAGGATCAGATCTTGAAATGGTGGTGTAGCTTTATAAGTTGGTTTCACAGCCCACCAAGTGGTAAAATTATCACATGAGATTACTACTTCAAAATCGAGTACATCTTGTGTCTTAATAAAGGTCGATCAAACTCGACATAGAGTCACATAGTGATCTGACTACCATCCAGGCACTGATAGCCATGTCATATCCATATAACTTTTTGTTGGATATAATTAGTATATCATTGATGATATACGAAAATCATGTTCGAGAGAGATGCACAGTTGGCAAGTTAGTGGTAATCTTCCACATCTTCCATCTCGAACTCTAGCTAATCAATATTTGATTGCTTTGAGAAACTCTTTAGGAGTCTCAATAAAGTGTATGTCATCTATATAACAAAAGATGATGATGACACTTAAACTCTTATAAACAAAATAAATACATTTTAAATATAAAATAAAGTATAGAAACTTTTATAAGAATTTCAAAATCATAAAATATGACAAAGATGATTTTTCATCATTCAAAATTCAACTCAATATGAAAAAGAAATCATAGTTTTATGCATAGAGAAATGTATGATATTCTAAATGGACCACTTCTCTCAATTATTCAATCCATATGACGTCAATTAGATATAACTTGTTCACGTGAACTTGAATTGTTTGCTTATAGCAAAATAAATCCTCAAGGGAATTTTATATACACATGTGTATTCTAATTATGAAAACCATACATATAGGTTGCAAGGACATCCATTAGGGGCAAACTCTTTCCGTTCACAAATTGCCAGACTAATCGAATAATAAAAAGTAGTTGCATCCACCACATGAGAATATATTTTCTCATAATCAAAATGTTATAGGTTTGTTGTACAAAACCTTTCAAAAATGAGATGTTTCATAACTTCTCATACTCATACTTTACATCTCAATGTATAAAGACTTGATGTCTTAAAACTTTTCATTTCTCTTGGGAATTTGAATTTGCCTCAAATTGAAATTTTTTTAGCCAATCATTTCTATATGTGCATGCATTTTGGCTAATGATCCTCATTTTCAACTATCATATTTAGCATTACACTATACGCAAATATTTTTTCGACGTTGACTTCATTGGGGTTCCAATATTTTCCATCCAAGATATAGATAATTGAGATATATATTCATATCTTTCAGGTACCTGATACTCTTCTTGAGCACATTATTTGTTTCTCTTGGTGGCTTTGTTTAAATAATCTTAACCTCAATTTGACCATCTTGATATATAGCTCCATTCCACTTTTGAGGATTTTTTTCTTTTGAACCGAGTGGTCTATCACGCCTTTGCGGGTTTTAGACTCATTTGTGATGTCAGATCCCCCAATATTGGCATTATTGTTATTGCAGCATTTTGAGTTGGCACATGAAAACTTTACTCTCGTTGGGTCAGTAAAGTGTCTGGCAGATAATGAATTATATATTTTTGAACTTCAAGCTCATATTGCTTAGTGCAAGGATCAAAATAATATGATCATTCATCTAATCTCTTGGCCAAATTTTGTTTTCTCCCCCTAATGTTGGGAAGTTTAAATATAAACCTCCAAACGAGTCATCAAAATACTCCCGACAACGATGTGATACTTTACCATCGATGAACTCGTAATCAAAATAATTTCTCAATCTTCATTGAGAACCCATCCTAATAAATGGTGGTGGAGCAATTCGGATGTGTATATCACATTCATATATCCATAGATGGGAAGTATAAGGTTTTGACCCAAAAACCAAACATAATGGAGGAATTCATGATAATTTCTTGGCGTAATGCGAATTTGTGTTGTGCATGTAAAAGACATGTTCACAATAATATATTGGTTTTCAATGACACATTTTCGTTATTGGATAATCATGAAAATATGCTCACAACCAAAATGGTTGAGCTAGTAATCTCACAAATTTTAGTTTTCTTTCATATACACATGTGACCTTCTAGTTGGTACATCAATTAAAATAATTGGCTCACATGTTGGGCGTATGGATCCATAAATATCACCCTTGTTTTGTTGTGTGTAAGATAAATGATCTTACTTTAGTTGATGATTATCCAACAATCAACTCTATTTGAGGAAAAGCAATCCAAAAATGAATTATGTTGTGATGGAGATTTACCCAACAATGGGTAACGGAAAGGTGAAAATGCTTTCCTAGAAACGAAACCTTGTTGACAGAACATAAAATCGTTTGTGTTCCCAGGAAGTAGGGGAGTCACAAGGACTACTTAAATCCCTATAACCTTAGGAATCATTTCTTTAGAATACCCAAGTTGAGACCATCATGCACAACAATCTTCAATAGAACATACACTTTAGATTATGGAATCATCAAAATTGACCATAGAGGTATTTATCGATTCGCATCATGATTGAACCGGGATGGTCTCACCGGTTATGCCAAATAATAGTTGTCAGGACGAGTAAACGTATAGTTTACATTTATATATATGTATCTCAATCACAATAAAATATGTGTAGTACAAATTGGAGGATAATATTATTGATTCAATAATTATATAGCCATAGACCATATTATTGTTCCTCTCTTGATCCTAAACAAATTGGAATAAGGATTTTGTTCCTTCGTGAACAATATAATAGCTCGATCTAGAGCTTGAGAGAAATGTTGTACTACACCATATATCTTGGTGCACTATCGATGTGATATATATCACAATTAATTATGGTGATTCTCATCATAAAATACTCATTTTTGTCATGAGAATTGGTACATAGTTTAAATGATAAATAGATATATTTCTCAATCATCTATGTCACCAATTAATAGATCAATAATTCTCGTATAACCACAATTGTTATGTCCATCCGAATAAAACGAGTTCCTTATGTGAACAATGATAATATGTTGTCACTTATGCTTTCGGGAACAATGTAACAAATTAAATGTGTCTTTGCACAATCACTTTGAGTGCTAAATTAACATCATTTTGATATGATCATCAAAATAAAATTGATGGTTGTATCACCTTTCATGTCACTAGAATTTTTCAACATGATTATCAACTTAATCTTTCCACATCTCTATCACCAACGAGATGACCAATTTCCCGTCAAACTCGAGAAGTTGTGTGAATTTCATCATATAATTATTCGAGATTTTGTTCAACTATTGGTTGAAAAATACTTTCCTTGGTACTATATGCCCATCAAATCCACATTAAATTCCGTATATGAAATAGTAATCATGTATTGTGACATTTTCATCGGAAAATAATATGATATAAGTGTATGCACTTCGAGAAATATGATAGTGTCATATGGGATTTTCTCATCACAATAAATTTGGATGGACTATGACCTTTGAAAGATTAGGTCTTTCTCTTCCACGATAGTGTATTGACTTTGTGGGAATATATATTGTCTAATCACTTTGTGGACATATGATTATATCCACTCACTTCATGGACTGATATTTTGTCTCATTGGACCATCAACATTGGAAATATAAGATAACCTGTTTCTCAAGATATGTGTCTCGTGGGACATTCAATCATATCGAGCTTTTATGAGTATAATCAATCACTACAAAGATTGATATTTTGTCACTTCGACCTTCAATATTCGAGACATATAAAATATATGTATAGCTTTGTTCTTTCGATATGTTGTGTCTCTTGGTACTCATCTTTCGGCCTATCATTCGGATGATGGCGAGTAAATAGCAAAGCTTTAGCTTTGTCATGATAAGACGTGCATTATCGTCTCGTTTCACCAATACTATTATATATGGATTTTAGCCTCGAATGCCCATGAAGAGTAATTCTTGCCCGAAACATCAAAAACCACATACTCAAATTTAAAAAAAGTTTGACGTAATTATCAAAATAAATAAATTAGATCACATTATGAATGAACTAATAATGACATGAATATACTATTAAAACTGTAATTAACAACATATATAATACATTTATTTAATCCGTAAACGTAACTTACGATTCCATTAATAATGACATGATCATTAGCCATTTAAATATTTAATGATAATCGTTGATGATGATTGAAAAATATTAATGTAAACGTAATGTAATAATGTGATGACCAACGTTACAAAAATAATGGTTATGATAATAATCGGATAACCACCGATACGTTTTCTTTTGACAAATATGCTTTAATATTAAGTAAAATCGATAAAAACAAAGGAAAAAAATACATATGTATATGCATAAGATGTCTATTACTGTTTGCGTGATCAATAATAATTGAGCAGTAAAGATAAGCTATCAAATATTAGAATTAAGTCATAGACATATATGAACACAAAATAAATAAATAATATTGTTACTCGGTGAATATTCATATAAACAATTTGTTACTATGTATCTTCGGTGGGGTATTAGTAGAAAACAAACAAAAATGAAGATTGAAGAAGTAAACATATGAATTAGCTAATAGCCCACCTTAATGACCTATTTTTAAATAGTAACAATAGCGTTATGAAAAAGTAAGAAATGAAAATGAGAATCACAAATTTTTCTTAGTATATGTATTCAAAACATAAGATAAAAGAAAAAGTACGTAATATTCAAATGGGTAAATACTTAATTTAAAATATGGCAATATACATATACTCATAGAAAAAAAAACACGTAGCAGATATAATAAATTTGAGAATTGTTAATAGCAAGAACAACTTGCAGAACCAATTATATTATAGGAGAAAAAAAAATTGATGTGATGATATAATAAGCTAAAATGTAAGGAATCGAGTAAATCAATGTAATAACATTTGAAATCGCAAACTAAATCTAGTTTTGAAACAAAAAGAAAGTAGGTAGAAGAATAAGAGAATCGAGTAAATAGCAATCAAATATCAATCTTTGTAAACTTTTGAGAATCGAGCACTCGTGCGCAATAATAAAATTGCAAAAACGGGCATCAGGAGCATAAGCATGAACTCACTGGCCATATGTATTGTTTGTATGCACTTCGCTCATGATTACAAGAAGTTGCTCGACGGCAGAACTTCGTGTTGATAACGTGTTATAACACTAAACTCAAAGAAAGACAAGAACAAGAGACATATGGAGAGGGAGAGAGTTTCTTATTGAGGTGTATGGAATGCTACAAATGAGAGCTCTATTTATAGGCTCATAGATCATAACCTATACTCTCTAATATTATTACACATAAAGGTGGGAAAATAAATACAATGAAATACATTGAAGAATGGAATAAGGAGTTACACAATGGTGCATTCACTATAGTAATTATATTCATAACAAAAACGTATTTGAAGGAAACATTATCATATTAGTTAAAACATATTTGTAGCAAATTAGGAGCTTAATTTTAAAACTTAGACAGTGTTTTATTTGTTGGTTAAGAACTGACAAATAAAGAGTTTTGGCAACATAGACCGTGCAAATAGAAATGCAATCTTGCTTCGACGGTCTGGCACAACTTTAAGTTTTGAAGATAGAAAAAAATATTTAGGTCAATCAGCTATACTTGGATTCGTAACTTTTTTTGAAAGAAATTAGATGTCTGACCAATTTAGAAATAATTATAACGTTAAGGACCAAAGCATATAAAAACTAATGTAAGGGGTAAATAACAATTAAGTACTAAAATCCATGTTGGACGCTCACTCATCGTCTAATAATAATACAAGTAGGCGCCATGTAATAGATGCACCGGTGCACTCAGGTGCACTAGTGAATTTACCTTAATTCAAATTGTTTTATTTATACCAAGTTGTCAAACTTTCATTCATGAGTGGCAATATTACAATACGACAAAGTTGTCTCATCGGAAGTGTAGGCCCTACCAGCAATGCTACATGGACTGTAGGTCGTTACGAATAAATGAACCCACTCCTTCCTCTCCAACTGATAGATCAACCAACAAAAATAAACAAAATCCCAAAACAAAAAAATATTCAGCAAACAAAATAGACACTACAGAAACAAAAAAAAACTTTGAAAAGACCAAGCGAGCTTGGCGCATGTGGTTGTTAATTGACACACTGAGGGAGGCTAGGACCTCAACTGTTCCAGATGGATGCTTTAGATTGGAAAACCTAGCGCTTTGAAGGCTACGTTGGGTGTTGCAGCAGGTGTGTTCCAACCTTCCTTGCGTGGTGATTTCTGTGGGAGTGAATGACGGTTGAGCTCCAGGTCCATGGGTGTGGCCAATATAGGAACGAGTACCACCAGTCCTCCGCGGGTTGCTGCTATCGGCTGTGGTGTGGGATCCATCGTGAGATTGCTATCTTCATCCTCTGTTGATGGAGCTGTGTTAGGATTGTTAACGAGGGAGAGAGTTGGGAGGCGGTGGCGAGATGGTGGGTGGCTAACTTATTGCTCCTGGAGGCGGTAGTGATTGGATTTTGGGGAAGGGTTGGTGGTGGTGTTTGTAGGGAAGTGGTGGTCGCAGCAGTGGGTTGCATGATGGAATCGCGGCTATAAACGGGGGTGGCAGTTGTCAGCAGCGATATCAAGGACACCTCTCACTTGAGAGCTTTCTTAGGCATTTAGGGTCTTACCTTAATTCAAATTGTTTTTTTTCGTAAAGGTTCTTAATCTTACACTCTAGTCTAATCTAATTTTCCCTTCATTTTTGCTCGAAAAGAAATTTAAAGGAAGTATACATATAACTTTTAGCTAGATTTTACCCCATCAATGACCATTTCCAGTTTTTTCTAATTTAAAAAAAGTGAAGTAATTTCTTATTGGTAGGCTTGGACATGGTCTTTACCCTTGCGGGTATCCAGTTGTTTGGGCCCGTATTAGGTGGGCTTTAACCTTTCAACACGGATTGTCAACGACCCAGTTTTTTCGGTTTCCAGATGGTGACGAAACCAATGGTATCCGCCCCCGCAGTGGTTATCCGCGTAAACAAAACGACGTCATTTTATGGTTCATATATAATCTGGAGCCTAAACCTAAACCCTAGCCACTACATTGCAGACCTCCCATTCTCTCATTCCCCCATTCCTTATCCGATCGATCCCAAAAACGACGATTGGCAATTCCAAATGATAAATCGTCGATTTCCCACCAAATCTCTCTACTTTCGTTATTTTCTCCCAACATATCTCGATTTCCTCTCCTATGGGGTCATTTAATCAAATCATGTGGCAGATGGAAGCTTTAATCGATGAAGATTTCATCGATTTCAGGCCCATACGACTCGTTTTACGGTTCCGTCAAAGAATCATCTAGTAGGATTCGTCGATTATAGATAAGCAACAAACATGGATCCTTCAATTCGTTTAGATTTTCAATATTTTATAATTAATTAGGGTTTACTGTTAAAGAGGCTTTAGGGTTTCGTTCTTCAGTCTTTACATGGACTCTTGTTCATTTGCTGGTGCTATATACAAGGTTTGTTCAATCGGTTTGCAAATCACCACCCCACCCACAGTCCTCTAAGCACCATTTACTTTCAAGTTCCGACACTCCAAAGACATATTGAAGAGTTCATTGTAGAGTAAGCTTCATGTTCTTTGTTTGTTTGTTTGTTTGTTTCATGAGTTAGTTAATTAGTTAGAATGTCATATGTGAATTGATCTAACCTTGTTTTTAATGATTTCCACAACTACAGGTGTAGTCGGGTATTTTAATAGATCAATTTGCTCTCCTAAGCCTTCTAATCAACCTTGTACTGAAGGTACCTTTACATTGCTTGGATGTTTAATTGTTTACTTGTTCTAGAATCTACATATCTACTTCTAGTTCATTTGAATCGAATATGTAGTACTTAAAAACTGAAAATGTTTATAGGAATAGTTGATGAGTTGTTGTCATGCTGTGCAATCTGTTTTGCTTTGTTTGTTGTTTGGTTATGTTACTTAAAACTCCTAAATGACTTACTAGGAGTCTTTACACCTATCTTCTTTAGGTTTTTGTTCTTATCAAATCTTCAATCTTCTCTTCTGTGAACCTCTCTTATTAACAAATAATCAACCATCTCTTCTTTAGACCTTTCTTCTTTAGACCTCTCGTCTTTAGGCTTCTATTCTTAACAAATCTTCACCATTTCTTCCTCATGCTTATCTTCTTAATGAGTAATCTCTTAACTAATAATTTCTTAACAGGTAACATACAGTCTCTTTAATCTCTTAACCATTTCTTCTCAGATGAAAGGTGCACCAAACGTTGAAGTGGAACCTGTTGTTATTGCTCCCAATCCTTATGAAATGGCTGTCCAAAATGATTAACCTGAACAAGCTGCTCCTATTGCAAGTGGTAATGCGGTTGTGGTTAATGATAATGGAGATGAATCTAAAACACGAGTTAGGCTTACTTCTGTGGTATGGCGAAACTTCTTTAGGGTTAGGGTTGCTGGGTTAATGAAAGCTAGATGCAAGAACTGTAGAAAGTTAATTGGTGGGGAAACTGTCAATGGAACTTCTCACCTAAGGAATCATCTCAAATTGTGTGTCCACAAAAAGATACATGATGGTCAACAAAAGATACTTGGCCCTAACTATAAAGTTGCTGGTATACCAAAACTGATTGCATCCCAGTACAATGTCGAGGTGTGTATGAAGGAGCTCTATTCCATGATTTTGGTTCATGAGTACCCTCTTAGCTTCGTTGAGCACCTATGGTTCAAACGGTTTAGTTGAGCCTTACAACCTCAGTTTTTTCAGGCATGACGTGTTGAGTTTTCTCACACGGTGTTCACCAGAGGTTCAACCTGGAATCCTACTTGGGTTCAAGCCTGAACCAAAACTCAAATCACAACTAGTAACAATGCAGGTTTCAAAATATGATTAAATGGTTATGTTATTACTTGATGATGTGTAAGTTTTGCCCATAAATTATGATAAGGCATGGCATGTCTCCATGATTAGTATTTACCTTGTGTTCATGTTATGGTTAGGTTGTTATGTTATGTTATGTTATGATATTATTACTGATGATGTGTAAGTTATACCCTTAAGTTATGATAAGGCATGTCATGTTTCCATGATTAGTGTTTACCTTATGGTCATGCTATTTATGTTATGGTTAAGTGATTATGTCATGTTATGTTATTACTTGATGATGTGCAAGTTGTTCCCCTTGAATTATGATAAGGCTAGACTAACTTCAAGGTTAGGATTATGTCAAGTTAGATGGTGAGCGAGCAGTCAACAAGTACATGTCACCTAGATTAGTTATAGGTAGATTAAAAGTATGTAACTCACTAGCTAGACCACTGCCTCCATATTATGATCTCATGTTATGTTTAGGCCAATATCGCTACATATTTCTCACGTTTGGGCCACAATATGCCCGTCATGTTACCGTCTAATGGATACATACTCCAAGACTCTCACGTTCACGTTTGGGTGGTTGGACTAGCTAGTTCTTTTGGGGACACCCCATAAGTAATCATGTCACAAGTTCAAATGATAAGATACCTTAAATAAGGTCATGTATAAGTATGTTAAGTTCAAGTGATAAGATACCTTAGATAAGGTCATGTATAAGCATGTCAAGTGCAAGTGCAAGTGCAAGTGCAAGTGATAAAGTACCTTAGATAAGGTCAAGTATAAGTATAAGCACTAATGCCATGTCTTATGATATTCACTAAGTTGATGTTTATGATAATGATCACATGTTATGTTATGCTAAGTTTACTTTCATATTATGATTACATAAAATGAATAGTTTATGTAATATATATATAAATTATTAATGATTCTCATGTGTTGATGCATTGTGTTATGTTCCAATGTTCCTTGGATTTGATGACTATTTATTATGATCAATGTTTATGCAATGATGTATTCCTTAGTTCCAACGTGTCTTGGATTTGATGACTAATTATTATGATCAATGTTCATGCAATGATGTGTTTGTTATATTCCTATGTTTCTTGGAATTTATTTGAGGTTCAATCTTCTATGGTGATTATGTTACTAGGTACACTTGCTATGTTAGGTTCATATATGTTAGTATAACATAAAGATCCATACTTTATGTAATATGCCTAATTAGTTAGTATTAATGATTATATATATAATGATATGTTATTGTCTTTCTTATATTCCATTACGAGTTGATATGATCAATGTTCATGGAATGATATTTTCCTTATGTTTCAATGTTTTTTGGATTTCTACTTTATATGATCAATGCTTATGCAATGATGTGTTCCTTATATTCTAATGTTCCTTGGATTTGATGACTACTTGTGATAATTATTGTTCAGGCAATGATGTGTCCCCTATGTCCCAATGTTTAATTCTTGGATTTGATAACTACTTGTTATGATGCAATGATGTGTTCTTTAGGTTCCAATGTGTCTTGGATTTGATGACTACTTGTTATGATCAATGTTCATGCAATGATGTGTTCCTTATGCTCCAATGTTTGTTAGAATTTATTCTAATATTAATGATTATATATACAACAATATGTTCTTGTATCTCCTATGTTTTATTATAAGGCACATGTTATGTGTCTACATGACTAAGTCAGAATGTGTTGTAGTTAGATAACTAGAAAGCATGTCTATAACTCCAGGTTATTAATCGATGATTCAACAATATGAACCCATTTAGCTAAACTCTTGATTCAGGTTACATTGTCATGTTATAATCTTAAACCACTCATGCTATGACCTTGGACCACTAGAGATCCATGTTTAGATAATGGTCCATAAGAGACCCATAGTTTATCCTAAGACCGTCAAATGAATGTCCCTTAACGATAAAATGTTGTTTGAATAATATGATTAGTGTTATAAAGTTTAGCAACCTTAGTAATGGTTGCATAATAAGGAAATGAATGTTAGCCCTTAATGATAAGGTGATGTCTGAATAATATAATATGAAAGACTGACCCCGAACCCTCCATCATGGTGTTTGTAAGTCAATGTAGTACGATTTGGGTAAAAATAAATGCCTTTTCATTATCTTATTTACAAACTAGATAAATATTAAATAACAAATCTCCCTTCAAATAAATTTTTTACTTGGCTTTTTAATAGTGTTGGAAGTACGAAAGCTTCTTTATAACTGGTGATTCACGTTGTTCTTTGATGCACTTTGCCGATTAAGCTACATATCATGGGAGAATTGACCAGGTTTTTCAATGTTACATTGTTTCTTCAGTTTTTTGCTCAATCTTTCTGTGCGAAACGAGGGGGCGGGGAGAGTGTTCTGTTATGTTTTTTGCTCTCTTTTGTGTTGATGTGACCGTGTATCTGTTCCGTGCTAGGATTGTATTTTGTTTCCCTTGTGTTTGATATTTCAACCCAGTTTCGTTGGATTGTTCCAGAGTTGAGTTTGTTTTAATTCCAGCGGGTTATTATGTTTATGGGTAGGGTAGTGTGCCAGTTTTTGGTCTTTCGTTGTGCTTCGTCACTTTCAATTTTTCGTTTGCCTCTATTACGCATCTCTTTCTCTCAAGTAATTAAAAAAATTATGCTATATCTTTTCAAAGCTAATCATCTATTATTTTTGTTCCATGTTATATTTTGTCAGTAAGGTTTTTGTTATTCTTGCTAGGATACTTGAAGCATTATCGATAGCGATTGAATGAAAAAATACCGTATTAATGGCAATGCATGCTTATAATCAAGCGATGCACAAAGAAGTAGCTGAATTCATGAAACACAAAAAAAAAGAACCGACAGAAACGAAGACCACTACTATCCATTGATCAGTTCACCGTAATCCTTTATGTACTCCTCCTAAAACTAGCGCTCCAATCTTAAGAGATGTTGTCTGTATGAAAAAGGGAACCTTTAAATCAAGAGTACAATAATTCTATTACCATCGAATTAGACAATAACTCATCTTCCTCGAAGGAAAAGGCTCCAGAAACAAAGCTGGTTGAGAAGGTATGCATCCATGTATTTTCCAATTCACTTGTTAAGGTTTTGAAAAAGATAAAAACTATTGTTATCATTTCAATTAGGTTTCTATATGTACGTGTTTATACTTCAAATTAATCAAATTGAATAAATACCACGTTGGCTAATTTGAATGAAATAATCTACTATTTAATGGCCAATTAAAGAGTTTTAATTAACTTTAAGTTTAATGGACCTTTAATTGATTTTAAGCTCATTACCATGTCGATTTCCCATGTCAGCCTCTTGTGCGGACTTCTTGCGTCGATCTCCCACGTCGACCCCTCAGACTGGCCTCACTCGTCAAAGGAGTATCGTCGACCTCTCATTGGTAAACTCCTCTCGCGTGAGCCTCTCTCACGTTGGCCGCTTGCGCGAGCTTCTCTCTCACGTCGGCCTCCCCCATCAGCTTCTCTGACACTGGCCACTTGCGCGAGCCTCTCTCACGCTAGTCCCACGTCAACCTCTCTCACGTCGGCTGCCCATGTAACCCTTTCTCACGTCGGCTTCCCGAGTCAGCGTCCTGCACACCACCGTCGACCTCCATGCCGCCGGTCAATGCCGCAACAACACCTCGAATCGGACCATCTCACCAACACATCAAGCCAACATATCTCATGGTCCTGTTCTTAAAACCATGCCATTATTGTTCTCTGCCGCTATTTATGGCAGTGTGGGCCATCACGACATATGGCAATCACTCATGGTCATGGAAATACCTCATGCATCAACTCCTCACGCGTCAACCTATCAATTATTCTCACTACCCTTACGCCAATGTCTCACAATAGATCCTCACACTGACACCTCATGACGACTTCACGCGCATCACACTGATGAGGAAGCACGTTTGAAGAGAAGATACCTACAAGACAGTTGCATGGGATGAACCGCCATCAAAGCCACGTTCATTAGTGGGAAGTAACTGCCACAACAGTTACCTCCTACCATGATGGTAACCAATCATGGTCTATAAATACAAGAGAAGTCCCACGAAAACGAAAGACACAAAAATATAACCAAGCAGACAATTTGCCTATGCCAGTAGTCACAACGTTCAGTTTTTGGAGCTCTCTCAAAACCTCCATAGGAGTAGTAGTAGATAGAGTAGATAGCCATCATAGACATCGAACATCCTCGTTCAAACATTGTTTGAAGAGGTGTGAACTGTGTTGTTAATCCATTTATTAAGAAGTCAATAGAGTTCATTTATTATGTTCAAACTACTAAAATTGTCCTACCAGAAATAGTATGGAAAAGAAGTCTATCCTACCCCACGTGATGTTGTTCTCATAGAATCGGACAAAAGCTCTTCTTCCTCGAAACAAAATGCTACCCAAACAAATATTCTCGATGAGGTATTTTTCTATGACTTCTCAATTCAATTGTACTTTCCTTTTCAAATTTATAATTAACTTTGCAAATGCCAAATAATTCACTTGACCGAAGACTCCTATACCAACTTGTGATGTACTATCAGAACAACAAGTGGCAGTTGGATGCTATATTTTTTCAGAAGGGTTTCCTTTGGAGGAGGTTCTATTTAAATATAGCAACCTGAGTTTGAAGCGTAAATACTTAAAAAATTTACGTTCTTGTGTGTGGCTTGAGGATAATGTACGTATTACTCAATGATTATGCTTGCATTTGAGATATGTTTCTTTTCTTAAATTGATCCCTAACATTTGTTGTTGTAGGTCTTGGCTGCGGTTGCATACTACGCAGTAGAATGATCACCACCTATTGACGAGCGCCCAATTTGGTTCCTTTCGGCTCATTTTTCCTTTGTAAGTTGTGGGCTACAATTTATTACTTTGATTTGTAGTGTAATAACTAGACATTCTAAATGAACAATTATTTGTGAGACAATGTTGTTGCCAGGCATAATTCTGACGTACGAGGATGGGGTGAAGGATATTTAATTCACTGTTATACTACACAACTCTTTCAATCCTAGGAAGGTAACATTATTAGCCTTCTTAATTATTAAATAATTGGTGTTTACTTACGTCATGTTGCTTTAATTTTTGTAGATTTTTAACTGCATTGGTATATGGCTGTTGTGCTCATGGACAAGGGCATAATACATCTGGTGGACTCGAATTGTGATTAATCTAGAGCAAAATAACGCAAGAAAAATGTCGAAAAAATGGTAGGAATGATAAGTGGTTGCATTTCTAAATTGTTTCCTAGATTTCTTGTGTAGTAGTAAACACTACTTTTACTGTCATAAAGAACAATCTTGTACATGATGGTCATTCCGATGTTTCTGACATGGGTATAAAATTTCAGTGTGCCAAAAATAAAGAAATTTTAGATAATAACACCACCAAATGTCCCAAAACAACAAAACGAGTATTTTTTTCCAAGTTTTCACACTTTATTATAACGTTCTTTAAATTGAGCCGTTGTAGCGATTGTAATAATTTATTCAGGGATGATTGTGATCTTTGGGTTGCTCAATGGATGACTCATGTTGATTATGATTACAATCACCATGAGATATGCATTTATCTTGTTCTTGTTTAAGAACTTTTAGGAAATGTGTTATTGTAGGAAATTGTGTTTGAGTTTCGTGCTGTGTTGGCGATAAATACTTTCTAAAGCACAATACTGAGACATGTTGATGACCAAATATCTAAATTTCACGACTACATCTCTAAACGTGCCGTAACTATGAAAAGGAAAGAAGACAACTACGAAAAGCCACACTTGCTTTAAAGGAAGAGTCATCAAATTCTAGTGAAATCAAATCATCCGATAACTAGTACTTCTTCATATTAAAATATCAGTCCATGTCTTTTGTTTTGGGATTGATGTCGGGATTCAAGATCAGATTTGTTGGATTTTATTCCAGAATTTGGGCGTGGGGTTTTCTCTGTACTTGGTGAAACTTTATGCTGTTATTTACATTGAATTGGGTATCTTATTTTGATTTCATTGTGGCATGGAATCTATCTTACGTTTGGTGATGATTTTTAATTAATATGTTTTTGTAATCATTTTCATAATAAAGTGATGTTGGAGAGCAAACTATTAGGTTGCCATCTAAAATTCATTCTACGATTGTCTTTTGTTGTCATGGTTCTTTCGATAAAAAATTTTCTTATTGAGATTATTATTGAAGACCAAGTTGTTAATGATTCGCCAGCATCATCCAAGTTTAGAGTGAGCCATACAATGTTGGCATCACTTTGACGAGTAAATATATTTCACTATCCTTATTATGATATTATACTTGTCAAGCATGTATTAAAGTGAATGGAAGAATACAAATCAAGTGGCGTCAATACTAGGGAATAAATAGCAACCCAGATTGACCAAGGGCACAATGCAAATCGACATACTGCAAGAATACAAATCAGGTGTAGTGATCTACTATGATTAATATGTGTTGCAATACAGAGAATCACCATCCAGTTGTTCCACTACTGTTACCACAATAAGCAGAGCTTTCTGCATATATTTGTACAAAGAATATTTTTGCTTAGTTCCCACGAACATATAGTCAATCGTTAGGATGACCAGTAATTGAATGTTTTAAGTGATAGAATTAGACTTTCATTTCTTAACGTAATTGCAAATACCAAACTGCAATAGCAAACAACAACTATTCAATTTCTTCTCATAAAGATTAAAATATACTGAACTGCAATAGCAAAAAGAAGTGAAATAGCAAAAAGAAGTGAAATAGCAAACAAGTGTTTGTTGATTGAATTAAACTTGTAAATATTACATAAATTATCGTCAAAATCTCATAAGAATCATGAAAAAGAGAACCATGAAAGAAGAAATATACAAGACGAACGTATCAATTACAAATAGTCGTCGGTCCAGATTAGATTACCAAGTCGAAACCCACTAAGGTGAGATTACTTTGGGAGCAAATTAGGAGACCTTATTCACGACGAATTTTTGAAAACCCATTAAGATTTAAAGACCCAGCAACATCTGATTACATTAAAATTTGCTGGTTATTCTTCTACCGATCGCGATTGGGAGAGTGGGAGACTTCACCGAATCGCTTAATCTCAGTGGTAACTTAAAAAGAAGCAGTAACATCGTAATGTAATCGGAGATTGATGAATCGCCGAATTGTCGAATTGCAGTGGGAAGAAGAATAAGTTTGAATTCAGGTGACCCACGTGGAGCGCCCAGATTTTGATTTGGGACGAACTCTGGCGGTAGCGATCGAGGAGCGGGCAGTGGAATGAATTGATCTTCATAGAAGTTCCGATGATGATAGGGAGAAGAAAAGATTTGCTGCTATGATGACGACAATGCCTCTAATGGTTTCAGGTACTATTGTCGTCGCTCTTCTTGTCTTTGGACGAGGACAAAATCAATTCATCTAGTTATCGAATTATTCAGTTTCACTATAAAAATTGAATTTTTTACTGAGCCCTACAGAAGCTCCGACTTATAGTGATGATCTCCGGCCTACAAAAGCTCTTACTCAGCTTTGTCACCACTGCGACCTACCGACAGCTTGCTCTGTTTCAAATCAATCGCAATCGAGTCCACCCAAGCAGTATTGATTGATTAATTTACAAACCTAATTAAGGTAAATCGGATGTGAAATTGAACTCGAATATAGGGGAATTGAAGGTTGAAGTTACCCGAAAGACCAAAAACGATCTTCATCTCCTTCTGCTTGTCCTTCTCACTGAGCATATCCAATTTCAGTAGTACAATTGATGATTTTCTGGTTTGGTGATGAATGATTGAAAGTAAATAAGAGAGATCATATTGATTGTGTTTTCGAAACACAATTGAATTATTTATGTTTTTATTTTTAATTACTGAGTGAAAGATTTAGATTTTGTACATAACTAATTCAAATTCGATATTTACTCAAACCAACTAAAATGATGTATTTGAATATACAAAATTGGTACAATCTTGTTTTGATATATTTTATATTAGAAGGACCAAAACAGACAGTTGAAAAAAATGAGGTGTCACATATGTGTCATCCAGTAAGTGCCTCATAGGATACCACATAGGTAGAGTACCAGTACTCCTGAACTACAGAGCATTCACCAATTACTTCTAGTTGTGTTATTTAAAGTCTTTATATTCTTTATTTAATTTCATTTATTAAGTTCCATGGTCGGAGCATTTTGGTTATTTAATAAATCGTAAAAGATGAGGGTGTGACAAAAGTCATAACTTTGATCTTATTCGCCATCATCTAATGGTTGAAAAATGAGTAACAACTAAAATATTATGTGGCATAACGTCAAAACCATGTATAAACATTACTAGTGGTAATCTTATTACAGGGCGAAACCATTGAATGTCCCAAGAGACACATATATTGAGCTAATTTATATGTCTCAAATGATGATGGCTCAATGAGAAGAAATACCATTCCTTGAAGTGAATGATTATAATTATATGTCTCCAAAGTGACAAATACATATATTCTCACAAATATACTATTGTGAAGGAAAATACGTATTATTTTTGTCATGAGTAAGAATTTAAGAGATGCATATTTTCCCATGAAAGGTATTGTGAATTGATGTTGAAACATTTCAATCACTTGAAAGGTGATACAACCATCAATTTTATTTTGATGATCATATACAAGTGATACTAATTTAGCCCTCCAAGTGAATGTAGAAAGACACATTTATACTATTTTTGAAAGTATATGTAACCAAATATGATTATTAGTAGTATAAGGAACCCTTTTATTTGAGTGGGATAACAATGGTGATTGTACATTTTGTGATAAAACAGTTGAGCCCTTAATTGGTGACATGCATGGATGATTGGGCACATATATGATGAATTTTTCTTATTTACACAATGCATCATACTCATGAAAACATGAGTATTTTTATGATGAGAATCAACATAATTAAGTGTGATATATATCTCATCGATATTGCACCAAGATATATGGAATAGTACAAAATTTCTTTCACCCTCTAGATCGAGCTACTATATTGTTCACGAATGAACAAACTCTTTATTCCAATTTGTTGATGATCACGAGAGGAACAATAATATGGCCAATGGCCATACAATGATGGAATCAATAATATTATCCTCTAAATTGTAATGCACATGTTATTGTGATGGAGATATATATAATTGATAATATAAGTTTACTCGTCCTAACAACTATTATATGGTATAATCGGTGAGACCATCCCGGTTCAATCATGATGCAAATTGATTAGTACTGCTATGGTTAGTTTCTATGATTCCATAATCTAAAGAGTATGTTTTGTTGAACATTGTTGTGCACGAAGATCTCAACTTGGATAGTCTAAAGAACTGACTCGTAAGGTTATATGGATTTAAGTAGTCGTTGTGACTCTCCTACTTTTGGGGAACACAAATGATTTTCTATTCTGTCAATAAGGTTTCGTTTCTAGGAAAGCCTCACCACCTTTCCATTACCCATTGTTGAGTGAAATCTCTAATAAACTATAACTCATTTTTGGGTTGTTTTGTTCTCAAATAAACTTGATTGTGAGACCACATCAACTAATACAGAATTATGCAAGGGTGATTGATAGTGCTAGGATTTATAGTGTTTATCTCACCCTATCTACATGCTTTTTGAGTGAATACTAGCTCGTTTGTGCTTCTATTTTTGTGTGTTTTGCATCATGGCATTTTATTGTCTATACCCATTCGCTTGGACCGTTTTGGTGCATTACATGTGTTTCTTTGTAGTGAATGTCATCTATAGGTACTTTAGAGACAAGTGGCCTGACTAAGAGGCTACGAGCGTGGATTAGAGCACGGTTGGAGCTCAAATGGGACGCCTTGCAAGAGTTGGTGAAGAAAAAAGGGGTTGCATGTCGTGCATACATGCACACCATGCATGCCTTGAATTAGATTTACCTCACGACGGAAAAAGGGCTGCACCCTTTCTTCCATTTAAATTTTTGCTGTTTTCCCCTTTCTCTTTGTTTTGTTTGTGTTCCACTTTGGTTTGTTATTTGTGGTGTCCAGGACTTAGGTATGGTGTATGAGACTTTATCGCCGAATTTTTGAAATGATAGCTACAGAATCAACCACTACCTCAAGTTATGTTCCCACCTGCAGCTCAACCCGAAGACCAATCCAACTTCACCATTGAGATTGTCCTGCCTCCACCTTCGCCGCCTCGCTCCTCACCTTCAGGATCTTATTTGTCAAGTTCTTCCCCCATAGTTTCTTCTCCTTCAATCTCTTTAAGTGAGGAAGAACCTCTTGAGGATAACGTCAGAATGGGACACTTGGGAATTATGATAAACCCACCCTCGTTGGCACTGGATCGAGCATTGCCCCTCCGACAATCAAAAACTGGAACTTTGAGGTTAAGTTTCTGTATGTCCAGATGGTACAGTAGAGACCTTATTTTAGACTCGATCATGAGAGCCCAAGCCGCCATCTGAGGTATTTCAATGAAATTGTGGAGCTCATGAAATACAACGGGGTTCATGAAGACGTCATCCCCATGAAGCTTTTCTCGTTCTCACATCAAGGGAAAGCAAAAGCTTGGTTGGATAATTAGCCTGACAACTCGTTCTGGACATGGGATGTTGTGGCTGAAGTGTTCTTCGAAGAATCCCCCCCCCCATACAAAACGAACGCAATTCGGGCTCAAATTAGCAACTTCCAGCAATGGAATGGGGAGCTGTTCCAAGAAACATGGGATCGCTTCCAGGCCTTTTATACTCATGCCCCATCATAATATGGAGGAGTGGACTTTGGAATATATCTTTGCTCTTGGCTATGAGAACATACTAATGATAAATCAAGCAGTAAATGGTGATTTGAAGGCACTTATTCCTCAAAGGTGTCTTCAGTTATTGAAGGAAATGATGGTGAACAACAAGGGTTGGGTGCTTGAACAAGTTCCAAGAATCTCAAAAGTATTAGGTGGGGATAAATTCACCCCAACTACTCGATGGGACATGCCGAAGACCGAGCAGGACTCTGAACAATCTCTCCACCTCCTACACTCCAATCTTGATGCACTGGTGCATTAGATGAACCACATAGTGATGCCCAAGGAAACCGGTTAAGAGGCAGGTACATCTTCAAAACCGCAACCTCTAAGGAAGGCAGCAATTTTTTATTACTATAAGTGTTGTGGACACGTGGGACATGACGCCTCATCATGTCAATTTTACTCATCAGAGGTTTTTCTAGAAGGGAACAACGATGAAGTCGACTATGTTTAAGGGGGTTATAACCAAGGTGGGTTTGATTATGGTGGTTACCAATAAAATCAACGAACCAACCAGGGCAACTACAACAATTTCCTAAGGAACAACCAAGGCTATCGGAACTACCAACAAGGTCCAGGACCTCAAGGTCAAGAACCTAGCCAGCCACAACATGCTCCTCGACATATTCAAGAGAAATCAAATTGGGGTTACATTCAAGGTGGCCAAGGAAATGAAGGGTACTCGCAACGAAACCAAGGAAATCAAGGGTACATTCAAGGGGGCCAAGGGTACTCTCCATGAAATTGACAAGGATACCAGAGGGGTTACCAACCCCAAGGATATCAACAAGGTTTCAACCAAGGCAACCAAGGAGGTCAAGGCAACTTTCAAGCTCCTAGAGCACCTCCTCCCAGATTCCCACAAGCGGATGCACCTCGAGGTGGAGCATCATCTTCAACGGAAAATAATGCTTTGCTCCTCCAACTCATCTAGAATCAACAAACCTCCATCAACAACTTGGAAGCTCAAATGGGGTACATCACCAAGACTGTCTCTACTAAAAAAACTGGGCACCCTACCTAGAAATAAGAAGGAGAATCTGAAAGGTAAAATCGTGAAATGAAAGACTATCAACACTAGGAGTGGGAAACAAATAAACCCTATTCCTAAGGTAGTAAAGCCTCTTGTGGTGATACCTCTCTAGTTGACTCCTAAATATGAAGTAATTAATAGGGATGAGACCGAAAGCAAGCATGATATGGATGGTTTATCGGAGGAAGCCAAAGAAGATGAAGAACAAGTTCTCTAACCTCCCATGGATTATGGGACATCAACGATTTCAAATGAGGTTGAAGCTTCATCAAAGCCTAACGGAGCTGTTTCTAGCTCAAAATCGGTGTTGGCACCTTATAAGCCCAAAGTTCCATATCCCAACAAGTTGGATGAGGATCTCCATGCTATGAGTTTTGCTTATATTTGCAATGGCTAAGGAGAGTGAAATTCACACTCCCTTTCACTAAATCCATTATAAAGATGACATAGTACGCCAACCTCTTGAAGAAGATTTTCACCAACAAGAGGAAACTAATGGAAGCTATGAATTTCATCCTTAATTAGCAATGCCCGGCCATCTTCTCCACAAACATTCCTACAAAGCTCAAGGACCCAAAAGTTTCCATATCCCTTATAGGATTGATGAACTTGATATTGAAAAAGAAGTAGTAGAAGATGTTTTTTTTTAGAATTGGAATTTTTGAGTTCCTTGTCGATTTTGTAGTTGATAATGGAGACAATCACCTTTCTTTGATCTTAGGTAGACCCTTTCTCAACACTTCTAAAGAAATTACATATGTGTTTGAGGGGACACTCACCTTGCACGTTAGGAGGGTACCTTTAAGTTAATCTAGAACATGAAATATTCTAATGCACAAGATGATGTTGACTATGATGATGTAAATTTTGATGATGTGAATGCTATGGATTTGGCTTTTCGAATTAATGACTTTTTCGATCTATATGCCTTTGATTTGTCCTTGAGTAATCAATCACTTGTAAGGGTTCCTACCTTGAAGAAGAAATCCTATGAGGAGCCACCTAAGCTTGAGCTCAAACAACTACCAACT
Organism: Linum usitatissimum; assembly: GCA_030674075.2. NCBI lineage: Eukaryota > Viridiplantae > Streptophyta > Magnoliopsida > Malpighiales > Linaceae > Linum > Linum usitatissimum. The sequence goes on from JAUJYP020001444.1 coordinate 210,392, forward strand.
CATTTAGAGTATCCGTTCCTCGTGGAAGGCTCTAAATTACTGGTGATTATCAGCTCATCTCTCACACCCAGTCAGAAAGACCGTTTGGTGGAGGTTCTTGGACATCACAAACATGCCATTACATGGTAGATTTCAGACATCAAGGGTATTAGTCCAAGCTTCTGCACATGTAAGATTCTGATAAAAGAAAACTTATGCCCATTTGTTCAACCTCAACGAAGACAAAACCAAAACTTGCAAGAGGTTTTCTGGAAGGAAGTTGTGAAACTAATGGACATCGGAATCATCTATCCCATTTCAGACAGCGAATAGTATGGTGCAAGTGGTGCCGAAGAAGGGAGGTCTCACAATGGTTGAGAATGACAAGAAGGAGCTCATTTCCACTCGTACTGTCATAGGGTAGAGAGTTTGCATTGACTACAAGAGGCTCAATGATGTCATCCGAACGGATCATTTCCCACTCCAGTTCATGCATCAGATGCCCAAGCCCCTCACCGACCATGAGTACTTTTGTTTCTTGGACGTGATTTCGGGATACTTTCAGATCCCGATAGCTCCTGAAGACCAAGAGAAAATGACGTTCACCTGCCCTTTTAGCACTTTTGCCTAAAGAAGAATGTTGTTTGGGTTGTGCAACGCTCCTGCCACATTTTAGAGATGCATGTTTGCTATCTTTGCTGACTTGGTTGAAGACATAATGGAGGTTTACATGGATGACTTTTCTATGTATGTCGACTCAATTGACCACTACTTTATGAATCTGAAGAGAGTGATGCAACAGTGTGAGGAGACCAACTTAGCGTTAAGTTGGGAGAAGTTCTATTTCATAGTCCATGAAAGAATTGTGCTTGGCCATAAAGTTTCTGGTCAAGGGATCGAAGGGTACAAAACCAGGGATGGACTTAGGGAGTGACTGCCCTAGGTCACGATCACTCGTTGTTTGTGCCCAGTTCTTTATTAATACTTATATTTTTCTTATAGTATTATTTTTGGCCCAGTAATATTTTGAAAATATGTCCATCCTGGATCCATCCCTATACAAAACAAAACTCGAGACGATATCTAACCTTCCTTTTCCTTCGACCATCAGGGGTGTTTGAAACTTTCTTGGCCATACAGGATTCTACCGATGTTTAGCAAATATTTTTCCAAGATTGCTACACCTCTAAAATGCCTCCTTGAGAAGGATGTTCCATTCACATTCACCACTGAATGCAAGCATTTTTTTGACCTTCTCAAGGAAAATCTCACAAGTGCGTCAATCCTCACTACTCCAGATTTGACACTTCCTTTTGAGTTGATGTGCGATGCAAGTGAGTTTACCTTGGGAGCAGTATTGGGACAATGGAAGGGAAACCGTTTTCACCCTATATACTATGCAAGAAAGTCACTCAATGATGCCCAGAGAAATTATACTACAATGGAGAAGGAGCTGTTAGCCTTGGTATTTGCTGTTGATAAATTAGGGTTTTACTTGGTGCTATCTGACACCGTGGTTTTCACTGATCATGCGGCTATCAGATACTTGATGAGTAAGCTAGATGCAAAGTCGCGATCTATGATGCTTGTTTCATGAGTTTGACCTTGAGATAGAGGACAACAAGAGTTATGAAAAGGTGATTACAAATCATATCTCTCGCTTGATGGAAGAGGAAATGCAACCGTCGGGCGGGATTCCCATTCAATAATGTTTCCCGGATGGAAATCTTTTTCTGGTCATGGCCTAAGAAGTGGAAGGGCCATGGTTCGTGGACATCACCAATCATCTCACTAGTGGGTCCTTCCCAAAGGACATCTCCCCTCAAGCTAAAAGGATAATTTTGACCACCATTAAGCACTACTTTCAGGATGATCCATACCTAGTTCATGTAGGTGCGGATGAGGTGATTTGACGATGTGTACCCTACAACGAGACCTTAGCTATCCTCAAGCATTGCCACGTTGGGCCAACTGGAGGACATCACAGTGCTGACCGCACCTCCTAGAAGGTATTTGATTCTAGTTTCTTTTGGCCTAGTGTTTATAAAGATAGCTTTGATTTTGTGAAATCCTGCGACAAATATCAAAGGTCTGGCAACATCTCTCATCTAGATGAGATTTCGCAAAACGTAAACTTCATTTTGAGATCTTTGATGTTTGGGGGATAGATTTCATGGGATCATTTACTCCGTTTGATGGTCTCAAATATATCCTCATGGTAATGGACTATGCCTCCAACTGGGGGGGGGGGGGGGGTCGTAGCTCTCCCTACAAATGATGTTAGAACTGTTGGGAAATTCCAGGTAAAACTTGAAAGTTGTCTTGACCTACTCAGTTGCCTTGGTTGAAACCTTGTTGATATCCTTACGGTTGGTAACCCCTCTAGTTTCTTTATCGGTTTCCTTGATTCCCTTCAGAGTACCCTTGGCCCCATTGAATGTACCCTTGATTTCCTTGGACATCGTGAATGTAACTCGGATTTGATTGCCCTTGAAGGTGTTGAAGAGCGTGTTGTGGCTGACTTAGTCTTTGAACTTGAGGTCCCAGACTTTGATGGTAGCTCCGATAACCTTGAGTGTTCCTTGGAAAATTGTTGTAGCTACTTTGGTTGGGTTGGTGATTTTGTTGTTGGTAATCATCTCTGGCTTAACTCCTTTTGCAAGAGTTGTATTGAGCTTATTGAGCCGATAATTTTTTACCATTGTGGTATCTTATTGGACTTTGAGGTTAATCTCTTTTCTCTACTCAAACCCTTTAAACTTTTCAATTTTTGGATCTCTTGTCCAGGCTACAAGGAGGTGGTGGCTGCAGCTTGGCATTTTGATTATGAATTGAAACATAATTCAGGCTTTGAGCACTTTGTGCTTGCCTGAACACTGTTAGGACAGCCTTGAGAGGTTATAATCAAAAGAATTATTCTGATACTAGAGTTCATGATGCTGCTAGGTAAATGGCTGCTAACAAGAGAGCAACTCTTTGTGATCCTTCGACAGTGAATATTATAGCTTCACATCTGAGTTGCAAAGTTTGGATGGATCTTAAATCGCATGTGGAAGCTGCATCCAGAAAAAAAATCCAATCAAACCTAGCTGAAACTTTGAGAATTAAACACAGTTTTTTTCCATAAAGCTGTTAAATCAGGCAGTCCAAGAATTAGATTGTTCAAATGGCAGATAGCCATGGTCGTCTTGTCTCAGACATTGGGGGTATTTCTTATTATATCTTATTATCAAAATTTCCTTGGATGTGTTAACACTGATGTTAAAAAATTAGTGTTTCTGTTATGAGGTCTTTGCTAATTAAGCAACTTCCCAATACATTGGGTTCTCTCTTATATTCTCTTGTCTATATTGATGAAGTTAAAACTGCTCTTTTCTCAATCTCAAATGATAAGAATCCATGCACATATATCTTCTCTTCGTGTTTCTTCAAAGACTCATGGTACCTTATTGGTTATGATCTTACAAGTGTCGTGCTACAATTTTTTGACTCTGGTGTTTTGCCTTGAGTTGTTGATTCAATGCTTCTTGCCCTGATCCCCAAAAAAGTTAAAGCTTGCCAGGTAAAAGATTTCAGACCTATTGCATGTTGTAATGTTGGCTACAAATGCATTACAAAAATCCTGGCGAAGAACTTAATTGAGTGTCTCCCTGAAGTGGTGAGTTCTAGTCAATTTGCCTTTATAAAAGGGCGCCAAATTAGTGATAATATACTTATGGTGCATGAGTTGGTCAATGGTTATCACCTGAAACATGTCACTCCTAGGTGCAGTATTAAGGTCAATCTGCGCAAGGCTTTTGACTTCATTGATTTGTGCTTCTTATTCACTATCGTCCATGCAATAGGGTTTCCTAACCATGTTGTTGGGTTTTAAAAGCTGTATTTCAACTGTTATGTATAGCGTGGGATTTAATGGAGGTATGGTAGTTTATTTTGAAGTAAGAAAGAGCTAAGGTAAGGCAATCCCTTATCTCCCTCCTTATTTTTCATTGTTCTAGAGATCCTCCATAGGATGATTCAAGGGTTGCGGCGAGAGAATCCATCACCTTTCAACCTAGATGCAAGCAGATGATGATCACCCATCTCTGTTGCGTTGATGATTTGCTTATGTTTACAAATGGGACTCTTAAGGGGGTTCAAGGGATCTATAGGCTTCTTGAGCATTTTTATTCCATCTCTGGTTTGCAACTGAATCCTGAGAAGATATAAGTGTTTTTATCAAGTACTGTGTCTGCTGAGGTCAAATTGTCCATTACAAAGGCTACTAGTTTTGTAGAGGGGGGCCTCCTTGTACGTCACTCGATGTCCCTTTGATCTTTGCAAAGTTATCTTCCAAAGAATGAGATGTTCTGATTGATCGTAAGGTCAGAGGGTGGAGAGTTAGGACGCTTAGCTATCCTGGTCATTTGCAGCTCGTGACTTTGATTCTCAACAGGATGAGCCAATACTAGCTTTCCATCTTTCTCTTTCCTCGCCTCTGTGATTAAATCTGTCGAGAAAGTTTGTAGCGATTTCCTCTAAAGTGTGTCTGATGGTATCCATAAGAAAGCAAGGGTTGCCTGAAAAACTATTGCTTTGCCAAAGTGCAAAGGGGGGCTGGATGTGAGAGATCTTACCTCTTGGAACATCGTTACAGGGTTAAGGAGGGCACCATTTGGGGATACCCCCGGGCTTCCTATCAACCGTGGGTGTGGAGAAGAATCCTTAAAACTCGAGACTTAGAGCATCATCATTATAGCCGAGGGGGTTGATCACTCTCCTCTCTGGTAAGGTGTTCCTGTGACTAATTTCTCAGTTTCAAGGGTGTGAAACTCTATCCGGCACCATGCCCCCAAGTTGATTGGTATGATATTGTTTCGCAAGCACCGTCCATTAACAAACATTGCTTTATCCTTTGGCTTGCGGTTCAAAAAGGTTGGTTACAAATTCTCGAGTTGCTGCTTGGGGGCTCAGTGTTGATATTAGCTGCCTTTTAAGTCATGATGGTATTAATTCAGTGGACCACTTCTTCTATGATTGCATTATTTGATGGGGTGAAAAAATATTGTTATGGTCATTCCTATGTATAGCGTAACTCTTGGTTAGACGAGTTGAGGCATGCTGCTTCTTCTATGTGGAGTATTTGTTGGGATATTGCTGCTTAAAGGCTCCTTTGGAGATCCATCCTTTCTAATGTTTGGTATGAGCGATCAAGCGAAATGCGATGGAGCTCGGACGATCTTTTCTCAGCTAGCTCATCATATTTTTTGAGAGATTTTTTGTCTTTTGCATCAGTTCCCCTTTGAGTATTCGTCTCCTCTGTAGATAGTTTACAGATATCTGTTTTCATGTCACTGGGCGGACTTTTGATGTTTTTCTACGGTCTTCTTTTTTAAGAATAAAATAAGCATATTCATAAAAAAAATTAAACCTACTATTTTTGAAGTGTTGTTTGCACTTCTCATGTCTATTTTGTATGAAAATCCAAATTTGTGGTTTTGATTTCTCCCTAAACAAACACAAAATCAAACATCCATTCAAACAAAATTTGAGACAAAAAATTGGGGGAGTAAAGAGAGGAAAGAATTTTTGAAGTTGAAATGAAGAGAGGAGCAGAGAAAGTAAAAGAGCAAAGCCAATAGGCAGCTACTAAAAGTCCACAATTGGCGTCGAGTTCCAGACCAGAATCGTCAGTATCAAAGGCAAGGTCATCAAGGCTCTGATTTGGGACACTGTCGGCCAAGAGATGTTTGTTCGTTCGATTCTCTCTCAGCTCGTCTCTGCTATCTCTAACACTATGCAAATTTCTCCTTTGTCTGTTTTTTTGTTTCCGACATCTCATTGTGAGGAGAAGAGTTGGTTAGGAAATCATCGAGTCCAAACGTTTGTGTTGGTCGCCTCTCCCGGATTCTTCAAGTTCACTCCCCTCCCACTGCTGCGCAGCCATTATCCGCCGCCAATCTCAATCTCTGCCGATCGCCTCTGCTAACTCTGGATCGGACGTCGGGACTTGCTCTCAAGACCTAACTCGCCAATTGCCGTTATCGGATGGGCCAGAAATATCAAGGCGGTGAACAATTCCTTCGCTACACCATTGTCCAAGGCGGCGGTGCCCTCTCCCCTGCCACCACATCCGCCGCTAAGGAGAGCTTGGTCGCTACCTTTGGTGAAAAATCCTAAACACTCAACTTCAAGCGACGTCGTTGTACCCCCAGCCTCAACTCCATGGAGAGGTAATGCCAGGTCGTTCTTGATCGTTTTGTACCTTGAATCTTTGTGAATATATTCTCTTTTAGTCAATCCGATTCAAGAACTATTTGCTCATCTTTGTATCCATTTCTGCATAATCATAATCTTTGTGATAAATTCCCTTTGAATCTGATTCAAGAACTACTGTTAATTCAAGTATGATCTGCGTCAAATTCTGGATAATCTTCTAACTGAAGAATTTCTATTTGGATTGTGATCTGCCTATTCGAATGCTAGATTGTCATTGTTTAACTTCGAAAGAATTCTCTGTGTTTGTGAACATGGTTGATCCCGAAAGGATGCAGAATGCAGTCCTTATTTAATGTCAAAACTATTCAAGTTTTACAAACACAAATGATCTTTGGTTAGTTACAAGCAGGGAATGGCTTTGAATGCTAGATTTTCATCGTTCATATTTTGGTATGATTCTATGTGTCTGGAACATGTTTCATCTATGAAGGATCAATGACCATAACCCTTGTGTTACAAGACAATTAATTCTGTTTGCATGCACAGATGTCATTGATGTCATTGGATCCAATGGTGGGGAAAAGTTTATAGGATCGATGTTGTGGCCTATGTGCCTCTTATAGGAGTTAAGTCTCCAATGTTGTGGCATGCGTGCCTTATTATAGGAGCTTAGTCTCCAATGTCGTGGTCTCTGTGTCGCGTTCCTAGAACTGGATTCTGTTGTGAAAACATAGTGTCTCGATACACTTAAGTCTAGATCGGGACTTTTTTTGTGGTAGTGCAACTAGAGTTCATATTTTGTCAACTCTGTCGAGGTGACAGCTTAATTTCCAATAGAATTTAATCTTTCATGTTTTTCCCATTAGAAAGTTATTTCTCCAATTATGAGCTAATTAACATGAGAGTTAATAGTGGTTGGGTAGCATTATTAATTTTAAATTTATGAGCTAATAGTTATTCCTCCAACTATGAGCATAATTAACATTAGAGTTAATAGTGATTTGGTAGGATTATTAATTCTAAATGCATGAGCTAATTATGAGCTAATAGTTATTTCTTTACTTATGAGCTAATTAATATGAGAGTTAGTAGTGATTTGATGAGATTTTTAATTCTGAATTTTAATGTAATTTGGTAGAATTCTGAATTTTAAATTTATTATGCTTTGGTAGGAAAAATAGTTCTCAATTAAAACTCATTAAAGCACACCTTAATTTTTTGAAAAATCATAATTATATTCTTGTATTCGATCATTTGTTCTTATCATTTATATCCACACTAGGATTAATTTAACAAGAAGATATATAACTTCAATCTAATCCAATATCAAATTAGTTGTTCTCTGCCCAACCCCCTTCCCCGCCCGGTTAGATTAGGTTAGATTAGGCAGGGGCGAAGCCAGCATTATGCTGGGAGGGGCCACGACCCTCCCTGGCAACCGGCAACCGACAACCGGCGATTGAATAGGGTACATCAGAGGTACATCAGATAGTCAAGAAACTTATAAATAGAGTACAATAACTTATAAATAAAGTATTATGTATAGCCTAGTTGTAAGTTGTGTGTTTTTCAATTAAATGGTTTGGGGTTCAAACTTTATTTGTTGATATTAGTTTCAAACTATTTTTTTTTTCCTTAAAATGGTTTGGGTTCGAACTTTGTTGTTGATATTTGTTTCAAACTATATATTTTTATTCTTTTTAACATACATACATATCTTTTCTTTAATTTTTGTACAATTCATCTTCATTTTTTATACACTTAATTTTTCTTTAACTACAATATACTTTAATTTTATTATATCAAAACTCGGCCCCTTCCGGATTAAATTTCTGGTTCCGTCACTAAAATTAAGTTGATTCATTAGTCTAGGTTGGTGTGCTATCCAAATATTTTCTTTGAGAATATAGAAAAAAAGAGAAGGTTGAGAAATTATATGTATAATTGGCTGTTACATCTATATACTTATTACTTTATTACCATTTGACGTTTTTGCCTTTTTGGGCCTTTAAATATGAGAGGCTAAAAAAACATCGGCACATAGTGCTGACGTAAACACCAGATTTCACTCAAGCCTAATATTGTCCAGTCATATTTTCAATCCTTTCCTTCCTGATCCAAAACCAATCTACAAGGCTCCGATTGCTTTTGCATGTCTGCGAGAAATTATAAAAAAATTCCATTTTGCTAACCAAAATGGTAAAGCGTTTTGGACTGCTACACAATCCAAACACACCGATTTCAGCAGTCGTATAGGTATTTCTCCCAGCTTCTGGGTTTCACCTAGTCTCTGTGCTTGTGGGTTCGCTACTGTCCATGGCAACAGCAGGTTTACCGCAAACCGCAGGCTTGTGATAGGCTTGGGAGCTTCGTTTCTCTCACAGTTTCTTGGTATGGCTGGTCAAGTCAGTAATGTCAAGCATTTCGTTGGGTCAGCTCGGCATAAGGGTGCTTGCTGTAGAAGAAGTAAAATTCTTTAACCCTTCTATTTGCTAATTTAGCAGATTTCAGCACGGTTATAGAATTCACATTCTGGGTTTCCTCAGACTTTGGATTAGTAATTGACTATGTTGATTGAGGTGAATAAATATGCAATTCCAAATTTTAGGAAACCTTACAGACTTTGCTTTTGGAGAATTTTGATTTATACTACCATGTCTGTACTGAGATTGGACTGAATCCAAAGGAATGTTGATGAGTACCAAATGTAGGCAGTTAGCTGAGACGATTTCTGAGAAATTGGTAAATAACCAGCTTATTTTAACATTTGATAAAGGTTCAGATTGGGATATATACATATAACATTGCAAATTTCTATGATTCAGGATTAGGACTTTCGGGTAAGTTAGGAAGGATAGAGTTTATTAGTCTCTCTCTCTCTATACTACTGGAGTATTACTGTTTATTTATCCCTTAATGCTCTTGATCTCCCTTTTTCGTGTATCCTTTCCTTGTAAGAAACAACCATGAATACATTGTATATTTCTGTATCCTTCCCTTGTACGAAACAACCATGAATGCATTGTATATTTCTGTATGGATCTACTGCATTGTGTTGATGTTAACGTTAGAAGAGATTCGGTCGGTGTAGACAAAAGTAGGTGTGCCAGTGGATGGTGAGCAGTAAACGAGAAGAATCCAATTCCCAGTAAAGTTATTTGCCAAAACAATATGGGATATGATAACATGACATAACCTTATAGTTTATTCCATCTGTCAGTTTCACACGTGGAAGTGGGTGTGGTGGAACAAAAGACAAAAGCACAACTTTTTGGTTCGTTGGTTCCTCCTCCACATAACTTAAAGGAGACAGAATATTTACATACAGCACCATCAATAGACAAAAAGTAAACCAAAGTTAAATCAGCAAAATCAATGCAATTGACGGTGAATAGTGGCATTGATACAATACAAATTGGAATACCGATGCCTTTTTCATGTTCTAGTTCTACCATACAACAACTTCCTCTAGCTAATTTTGGGTAGCAGGTTACTTTGAATTAGCACGGTGGGAGGGACCCAATTGTGCATTCTTGAAAGCAAAGCAAGCAACCACATAGACGAAGATGAGGACAACTAGAGCTACAATGAGAATGGTGTTGATTTTCCTCCATTCTTTCCTGAGGTTCCCAAGCAACCCTGCTTTGCAAGAGTTGCAGTTGTAGCATAGCTGCTTCTGGTCGTTGCTCCACATGTAGCAGTCTGGATCTGCTGTCGGGTTTGCTGGGTTCACCCACAGGGTCGGGTTCACGTAATTGTACCCACATACCGTTGGAGGCTTACAACACCCCGACTGTACGTAGTAACATCCATACACAAATAGCATCTTTCAGAAACATGTACAAATTCAAATCTTACTGCTACTTATAAATCTTATTGTTGTTACTAGTCTAATTAGTATAAATTCCCGCTCCTACTACGTACTGCAAGATCATAAAATGGCGGGTCCTACTTGCACCCATCTATGGCTGTCGTATTCTAGCATCTTCTCTGAACTCCCTCTCCGGAGCCAGAGAAATAGCTTTTATATCCGATCTAGAAAACCCGTACAAATTTCAGCTGTCTAAAAATTATGTTCTAAGTTTCATGGCTGAAAATACAAAGTCAAAATTGACATTTCACAACCATAAAAATGTGTATATTAAGTGTTGTACTAGGTACCAAATTAAGTATTATGATATATAGTATAGTAGTTAATATAATACTTAGTATAGTACTTAGTATTACACTTTGTACAAAAGTCATACACATTTGTATACACTTCTATACGGGTTTGTAAAAACCTATACACATATGTATGATCCGTACAACTTTTCGTACAAAGTTGTAAGGTCAGTCGTCAGAAATGTTTTCCAGAAACTAGAGCCAACGACGGTGATCAGATGAGTGAAAAATTTTTCGTCAACAGAGGTTAGAATCACCGAGAAATTGATAAGGTAACTTTCTGACGATCAGAGATGGCTGAATTCTGATCGAACAAAAATATTTAAATCCAATAACCATAATACCCCTGATTAATTTTGACCCTTAAATCATGTGGAGATTGAAGACTCAGATCCGGAAGCAATGTTCGGATCCAGGATGCTTAGGATGCTTAAGGTAAAAAAACCGACAAGTCATCAGATTTAGATTGGTGGTGGGCTTAATTCTAACCATTCCTTAAATTTCAGGTTGCCACTCTGTCTCTCAGTAGGAAAGTGAAAGAAACAGAGTAGTCCCCTCCTGAAGTAAATGCTGCTACTGCTTCCTAATTTTTCACAGAAAGTCAAGGGTAAGTGAAGAAAAAGTAACTATACCTGGATAGGAGAGATGTGACCGGCAAAGAAGTGGTCAGCAGAGAAGTAAGTCGCGGCCAACTTTGGGCAAGCACCTGATCCAGCAAGGCAAGCACGAATGCCGACCCAGTCTCTGGAGTCGACGACGTGATCCCTGAGCCAGGTGGAGAACCCTTCGATTCGAAACTCCTTGTAGCCGCGGCCAGGGATGTAGACGCTGCCGTCAGGACGAGTGACCACGAAGGCGAAAACGAGGAGTACGAGGAGAAGGATGATGAGTATGGCCATACAGCAGAGGTAGAAGGCCAGCAGGGTTTCCTTGTAGCAGTAGCCGCCGACGAAGCCAGTGAGGGAGACTACTAGGACGAGGACTCCGAGGAGGACGAGTGGCCAACGGTAGAAATGGATGCACTCGTTGTCAGGTTGGGATGCCAACCATATTCCGGATGCTATGATTGGGATGGAACATAGGAAAGCTATCAAGTTTAGGATTGCGGTTAGGTTGTTTGATACTGCCATTTTTCTTTCGGAGCTGGAGGAGAGACTCGGACTAGAGATCAGGGTTTTGACGACTGTTTGTTGAGTCTGGGAGAAAGAAAGGTGTGGATTTTATATAGCCAGAGCCTTTAAATAGAAAAAACAAATCAAAAGATCAAAAAGGGAAAGGAAGTGAAATGTTCGTTCTTTAATATTATAATATATATAGAAAATGCTTTAATATCCTAGCGGGTATGAGAAAACCTAATATGACAACAGCTTTTTTTTTACATTACAACACTATAATTATTATCTAATTAAAATTTTCTATTTGATTTAACAACTCACTCAATAAAAAAAATCCTAACCACCGTATCTACGGATTTACCTATCTCTGTCATAAATTGTAAGCAACTCTAATCTTAATCAATAACTAGACTGCTTTTCATGATTCCTTCATCTCATCTCATGATAGATCTCCATCTTTGTGTCCTTTACTAGATCCTTCTCCGTCACCATTAGATACAATGACAACTTTTTACGACGCCAACTTTTTACAGCAACAACTTTTTACCTTTCATGGTCGGAGCACCAGGCTCCATCAGACACGTTGTCAGGTGGTCCTTTGTGGACCCATTCCAAGAACTTGTCCACCGTATCCACCGTCAGCATTGGTGAATCCGCCTGCTCCATCTCAGATCTGCTTCTCCTTGACTTCACAAGTCCTGGGTGGATTGAAATTGCTCCAGCCAACTTCAACAGACTGAGTTCTTGCGGCGCCGGCGATCCAGTCTTCTCTTCATGTCATTGATTCGCCGGTGGAAGGAAGCAAAATGGAGGTTCGACGGTTTTGACAACAAGTATACCTACTTTGTTCGTGTGGTACACATTTTTTATTTTAATTATTACCTTGAATCTGTTGGAGGCACGTAATTTCATTGATTTCGGTAACTGTTATTAATTATTGGTACGAATAAATATTATTATTTTCTCTAATATGGTACTTATAAGTGTTTCGAGGTATTGATTTTATGAGTATTATGAATTTATAGGTACAAATTATAATGTTGTTGTACGAAGTTACACTTCAAACCTGAAAATTTGAAGGAGGAAAAGACTTGCAAAAGTGCAAGATAGAAATATCTGCTATACTTTTATTATTTAATTTAATTAGTAATATTTTTTTAAATGACCTGAAAGTCCAATTAATTTAGATCATTTAATATAAATTATAATTAATTAAATAAATGAATGGTTTAGATTAGTATTATTATATCATAATAAAAACTCACGTAATTACAATAAGGTATCCATACCAATATCCTGCATGTAGCTTGATACATTTAATCCATAAAGACATCTTTCATTTGTAATCCTTATTTTTTGGGCTTATATTACAATATGGTCATCAAATACTTCAATAACCTAATTGTTTACCAAACTATGTTAACACTTAGCATCGTTGACGCTAACATCATCATCATAGAGGCTTGTTTGGTTTGCTTAAATTTGATCATAAGATTAAAAATAATGTCCATGTAGTTTTATCTTCCTTGTGACCACCAAATATTTTCCGGCACGATCGGCAAATTATCGAGGCTGCGTAGAAACATCATGGGTCCATCGGTACAAATAATATATTGGCAAACGTATGTATTTATGTCCCCTATACGATACCATTATAACAAATGACACTCACTGGTCTAAGTTATCTTCGGTTCAACCAATAAGTTGTCTTGTTGATGGAGAACTATTTAATTTGGCTTTTCTCAATGGATCTCTTCGAAGTTCACTTGATAGTTTCCTATACAAGTGTATAGCTGTAAGTATGTAAGAATTGTGATGGGGTGGAGGCGATTGAGTAAGAATGAGAGAGGAAGAGAGAGAGGTGTCTGGCAGGTTCCCTTGACGTGTGCTAGTTCTAAGGCACTTCGAAAGTAGAACTAGGCAATTTAGGATAGGTGAGAGGTTTCTCCCCATAATGAATGCGAAATATTTTCTTTTCTAATAGTCATGGGTTTGAGTTGAGCCTCCATGTGATGAGATCCTAACGGTGTAGCTGTTATAGGCGGATTTGGTCCCTTAAATAGTGGCGATAAGGCTCGGTCATAAGGTTAATGATTTTAGCATACACTAAGGGACTTCTTGGTGAAGCCGATGATGAGGATGCTAGGGGTGGTTACACCCTTAATATAATACTAAAGTATTGTACTTAGTATACCCATTTCTTTGGCTTCAGATCCGGATTCTTAGCATCTTAAGTTGGACTAAGTATAGTATTTAGTATGACTTAGTACATGCATTTGTATGGCTTTCGAGGTGGCTGCAATTGTTAGGTTTTTTCTAAGAATCTCAATTTGCCTCCATGTCTTTAGTCGTTCGGTCAAAGTTATGTTTTTTGGATGGTTGAGATTTGTTAAGGATTCCTGAATTAAATAAAAAATCCATTTACATGGCTTCATATTCGGATTCTTAGCATCACAAGATGGACAATTGGAATGCACATCAAGTGTTTGATGAAATGTCCCTAAGGGAATTCTAACACAAATTGTTAAATTGGGGTGTAGTTTGGTCCACACACACTTTATTTCAATCTTAGATTAACAACTAACTCAATCAGAACAAAATCATGCATGCTTAAGGAAGTGTTGTTTTGACCTAATTTAAGGTATATCACAAATTAGGTTGCCATAATCCAAGAAACTTATTCATCATTCATGACATCAAAATATGTCAATCTCTATACTTTAGAGATTTATCTTTACAAGACCGTATGTCCAATCCAAATAATAAAATTATAGCTACATATGATTTCACAAGAAGAAGAGAAAGGAAATATAAAAAACTTGTCCAAACTTATGTTGTTAAGATAGGAAAAATAAGCTTCAACCATTTGATGTTCTTATGTAACTTTTAAAATTTCAAAGAGAGAAAATGGGTGAAAAATGATCCCAAAGGGTGGAAAAAGTTGAAATGAAAAATCACTTTTTCTTCACTTAAAATCTCCTATATCTAAAATTTCCCTCAAATAATAACTATAATTACAAACGAGCAATTTATAATTAGTTATAACATTTTTATAATCCGTCACAACTTTATAATAACTAGTTATAATCATCGGTGTTACTTTTCTTGTAATTGTCTTGCTATCTTTCATAATTGCTAATAATTTTTTGTAACTAATTACACAATTTATTCATAACTACTAACATCTATTTGTAACTATACTAATAATTATTTGTAATTAGTTACACGACTTAATAACTAGTTATGGTTATTAACGAAACTCCGACAAAGTGTGACTACCTATAAAAAATCGTAACTTTATGAAATAATTTAAAATAACAAGTTATTTAACTACATAAACCATAACAAAGTAATCTTGCTGGTTATAATTCCAATAATCCAATATTCACCTCCAAATTGAAGTGGGTTTCTTAATGACCAAACGTTTCTAATGATTGGCCAAATATTTCCCTCTTAAAGGGATTAACGAAGTCAATTTTTCTGCAGTGTTGCCCTTGTTACTTTCTCTTAGAAAAAAAAATACTTTTGCGAAAAGTTTTCCCTAACTGTAATTAAATCCTAAATGTCATTATTGAATTTCATCGTTCATCCCGATTCCTCCACAACCAGTCATGTCCGCCATTAGAACATGCGCTTCCACCACAGTCATTTCTGTTCTCAACAACACTAGGGCCCCGACTCGAGAACCAACCGCACCATCACTACATTCCACATCGCACTCGATGCCTCGAAGCAATCTCGACCTACCTCATCTCGGCGGCAACAAAACCCAACCGTCTGGGTCTGATCATACACAGATCTGTACAATACCAGTAAGCGAGCCGCCTGATCTATTGGAGATTGAAAATAATTCGGGGCATCAACCAAACAAATTGCCCAAAAAACACGGCGTGAGCACCACAACCGATCATACCATAAGAGTGAAGGCTCTTAAATCACCATAGAAATAAAGCCCATGAAAAGCACTGATCCAGCCATCCCTAGGACTGACTGGGAGGAATAAGAGTTTTATAAGACTAGCTCTATAGCATGTCAATAAAGACTGATTGTTTCGTCCATTAGCTAGACTTTGATGTTTTGTCACTTTAATTTTCCAATTGTTGTGTGACACTGTTTCCTTTGCTGTTCTCCGTTAGCTGGTCAGTAACGATCGAGGTTATCGCCCTAGTGGTGATCCGCGACCCATACATCTCCGTCTGTGGAGTCTGTACTTCCGACGGACACTTTTTACGTTCATTTTTTTATCGTCTTGGTAGAATGATTAAGGAAGCATATTAAAAAAAATTGAGATCAATCTTTTTTGTAAAAAAACAAACGAGAACCAATTTTATTCAATCATGTTTGGTTTTACTCAATTCAACCACACATAGTTGAATCCAAAATGACGCTGGGCCATTTTTAGAATTAAAAAACATTTTTTATTTTTATTTTTTAAATTCCAGCCAGATCCCATGTCGTCCTTCGCATCTCTATAAACAACCATCACACCGTTGTCGAGTTTTTTTTGAAAGCTTTATCCCCAATGGAGGAAAATCCAACATTCAATAAACAATACCGTCGACTTCGTCTCCTCTATTTCCATCATTCTTTTCTTATATCTCTGTCAGCTTTTTCTCTCCTACCTTCATCTTATGTTCTGATGGGTGTCTCTCCTTCTCTGTCGACAAAAGGCTTTTGGAGAAAAAAGAATTACTGGAATCCTTCAATAAAGAGATGGACTCCGTCATGATCTCCCTTGCTTATACTGAAACTTCCATTTAAGTTCATCTATTGAAATCGAAGCTTTGAATATCCCAAATTTTCTTGTGTGCGAATACAGCTTTTTTCCGCCAAGGTGGACGGATTAAATAAACGGTTATGGTTTGATCTCTGTAATAGACGGCTAAGGATTTGTAGGCTGTTATCGATCATTGGGCGAGCTGACATGCGGTCAAATCCTACTCTCATCATATTTTTTTCCCTATGATCCAACAATTAGTTAATCACTGAAAATACAGATTATAATTGGGCTTGGGGTTGGCAGAACAAAATTGGTGGGGATGAATGGGCGGCAATTAATGGGCGGGAAATGAAACATAATAGTACAATGGTGAGAAAGTAATAAAAACATAATTCTGCATTTGTGAGTAATAAAATTGGGGGTATATGCGGCTACTTTGGATATGAATTTAGGCCCAATGTTTTGACGAAATCAAAAAATAATAACGTGATAGTAAAAATTAAAATGAAGCGTAGTTCAAATTATAGTAATTTATCCCCTTATTGGATAAGGCTTACCCAAACTGTTTGTTGCTATAATTGCGTCGTCCTAAAGCGAAGCAAAAACTTTATAGAGATATTGAAAATCACGATCTATTGAGTTAATTGTGGGGTTCGTTCAAGTGTGAATCTTGGCATGGCTGGATCTAACGTAGGATTTGTGGTAGACCGAAATGACGATGATCAGATGACTGTAGAGGCGGATGAGTCGGATCCAGTGTATTGCAGTCCTACTGTTGGGTCTCCGTACGAAGAAGATGATGGCGAGGCAATGGTCATTAACTGTGATGAAGATGAACCAAGAATTGAGGTTGTGTCACCCAATAAAATCACTGTAAGAGGATTTAATCTAAATCTAGAACCGAAAGATGAGGTCCAAACTCATCAGCTAGAAGGACACAACGAAAGTATGTTCAATTGTACATACCTTTATGTTCTAAGGTTTTATTGTTTGGGGTTTTGATTCCCATTTTAAGGTAAATTGGTTCATGAATTAGGATTTATTGTCCCTCGAATGTTATGCCCAAATAAGAAAAGTAACAAATGCATGGTTTGATGCTTTCTGCTTTGTGGTTGATTATGGAGTTGTCGTAATGGGATTAGGGAAGGCATTGAATATACCAATTTTATAATGTTCGGACATCAATACTGATGTACTTAAGCAAAAATAATTGAGTAATAATGGTTCGGTAATCAGGCATTGTGTGAAGAGTATTGTTAATTATAATTTTGGGTACATACCTAGCCCCTTTGGGGTAATATGTTGCATGAAGGCACATTGGACCGAATGATGTGAAGGAGTGGACTAATTGTTTTTCAATTCTCTTGAGTAAGCTCATGGATGGTACAACGAGTACGCACACAAGCATGGTTTTTCCATTGGGGTAGACTATTGGAAGCCACCAAAATAGGAGAATAACCCCACTGAGAAAATAAAACATGTAGTATACTCGTGTATGAAAGCAGGGTTTCGTAAAAATGGCACGATGAAACCGAAGGCCATGCTTGGGCAGGGTAAGGCAGCTAAGGCGGTTAAGGACCACACACCTAAGATAAAGAATACTCGTGAGAAGCCTGAAACACGGATTGGCTGCAAGCCTAACATACGCATTTGACTCATCGAAGTGCTTGACCTATACTATAATAGTTCTTGGGTTAGTGAGCACAACCATCTAATTAACCCGAAAGAGTTTTCCCACCTCCTGGCCTCTGATAGGAAGGTCACTGATGCACATGGTATGATGATGGAGATAAATGCCGCAATAGGGATTAGCCTTCAGTCATTGTTTGAGATTATTGCTACCATGATCGGTGGTGTTGAGAATGTAGGATGCACTCTGGTAGACCACATGAGCCATTTGGCTCGCATTAGACAACAAAAAATGCTCTACGGTGAGGGAACAACCATTATCTAGTACTTTAGGGAAAGAACTTGATTATGTCTGAGATTTTGGCATGAGGTGAAAGTTGATTGTGTGAAGGACATCACGAATATAGTATGGGCATACCAATGAATGTGTGACGATTAAGCCTACTTGGGGATTCAATAACTTTTAATATAACCTTTAGGACCAACAAGCATTATCAGCCTCCAGGTAAATTTTTAGTATTCGTCCTAATTGAAAAACTCTATGTCGTGAATCATGTACCACCTTTATGTTGTTGTTTTGTTACTGCAGTCTATTGTTCGGCTGTTATTGTAGAGTTAATATATCACTCGAAAAATATGTTTTTTGTAAAACTCGAAAAATGTTACCACATTCATATTATATTTTACTAGGTTCTATCATTCGTGACCAAGATCACTAATTTCATATTATCTTGGGTTGTTTTGTTTTCATTCGAAACAACTCTGTTTGTGGGATTCAACAACCACTATCAAGGGGTATTTTTCAGAGCGGCATTGTCGTACCACGAGACCATCCCCTCCTTTGTGTGACTATTCAAGGCATTTCTTTGATGCATGCACAATAAGGCCCCTAAAACAATATTCACATACCAAGATGCTGCCATGGAAAACACCTTAACTCATGCCTTACTAGATACTTATCATCCGCTATGTACCTTCCATATCCTGTAGAATGCAAAGTGCAACCTCGACCCCGCATTGTTCATGCAGGATTTCGTAAAGAGGCTACTGTTCCTCTTCTATGATGTCGACAGTGTCGCTGAGTTTGATGATGTGTGGACGACCATGATGCGTGATTTTTCCCCACGTACGATCCCGGTGGCCATCCGTGGTGCAAGAAGATAGTTCAACTTCGAAAAAATGGTCATCCGTGTGGGTCAAGAATCATTACATGGTAGGGATGTTCAGCATAGAGCTTATTGATTCATGCAACACAACTGTTTGCGGTTTCCTCCGTGCCGATATGTCACCAGTCGAGTTCTTCCCCCATTTCGAAAGGTAATTTCAATGCAGAAACCATTCATTTACTACCTGTACTAGGTTGATATTTGATGAATATTTTTACGCATTACCAAAATAATCCGATTAATAAATTAACCAGAGTCTAATTTTACTAGGGTCTCTTTAAGTATCTTACTCAAAGTTGTAACAAGTATCAATCCAAGTAACAAAGAATTATGGTTTAGGTGCCATGAGAACTAATGGACCAATCAAAATGAAGAATTAAAGTTACTTAAAAGGAAATGGTTGCACACACGATTAAGGTTTTGACAATTAAAGATAAAACTGTTTAAATTTCGAGTCTCCCTAGGCAATTCAAATTCACAAATGATAGACAAATTCCACGATTTAAACAAAATATGATAAATTCAATAAACTGTCGCAATTCTTCTCTAATCAAATCAAGCCCTTTCGGGACTGCTAATTTGCTACCTATCTAGTATCCCAGTCCACTCTTCCAATAAGAATTGCTCACACCATAACCTAGTTCATTCGCTCTCAGATAAAGGTTAACGTCTAACCTAGTTGTTTGATTTTGGTGTTCTAGATATGCAATCTCTCATGAGTCTAAGACAAATCTAACGGAGATTCATTCAAGTTGATCATGCAAGAACAAATTGAAAATAAAATTAAACATGTATTGAAATCCATCTAACTTGCATAAATCGTCAAATGTATCAAATCATTCGTTCATATGAATTAACCTAGGGTTCATCTAATCTAAGCAAGAGATGTTTAGGTGCTCATAATTTCAGAAAAAAATTCAAAATTAGAAGAGGAAGAGATTGAATCTAGGTTTACAGAAAGAATTATGAAAAACCTAATTTTGTTGATCTTCCCGAAGAACTTGATTCGCCGTCTTGATTACTTTGTCGATTACAAACTCCTTGAATTTGCCTTTAAGCTGTTGTCAAATCTCTCAATTATGCTCTCAATTTTGTCCAAGAAAAGTCTGTCTTTGAATAAGGGGTGAAAGACCTTTAAATAGGAACATAAATCCTTAGCTGGTATGTTTTAGGCACATAGTGTGACATGGTTTAGACGCATAGTGTGTAGAATCTTCCAGAGAATCCATGTGCCCAACAATGAGCCTAAACTTAGGCGCATAGTGTGACAGATTTCGGCCCATAGTGTGACAAACCTCCAGAACTAAAGTTTTAGGAAGTTGAACCAGCTTTTCACGCCACCAGCCTTGCATCAATCAGACTTCTGAGCTAGGAGATATGTCAAAAATACGAGACTACGATGTTTTCCGACCAAGTGGACATCCAAGCTCCTTGATGATGTCGAAATGCTTCTCATTTCTTTAACTAGATCATCCATATATGTCGTATCACTCCGATTAACACCTCAATGTCATCATGTACCTGAAATCTATAAAAAGCACTCCAAAATGACATCAAATGGACCCCAACTATCGGAGACACTAAATCAAGATAAAGGCTCAAAATGCATAAAATCCTAAACTTCTACCTAAAAAATACAATTATGCATGAAATATCACTTAAATGAGGGCGATAAATGTGACAAATCTAGCGTTATCAAATAATCCCACACTTAAGCTTTACTTTTCCTTAAGCAAAAAGCTAATAAAAGCCATGGAACACATCTACATGCAAATCAAACTACTAACATGGAAAAGCAAACTCATATTCCTCAATGCACCCTTGAATTTCTTAACACACAAGAACCTCTAAGAAAAACCGAAATAGGAAGTAAAGACCTCACAAGAAGTTCTCTAACTTACCACACATCATCATACATATTATACCACCCATATAGACTTACTCCTAGAGGAATTCACTTTAAAGATGAAGCCGAAAGCAGTCACTCAAGTGTTTAAGGACAGTGTTTATGTGCTCATCATCAACTTCTAGTTACGCTTCCAACACTTGCATATCAACCTACTTTTACTCATCACATGAAGGCACATCAAACACTAGTCTAGAGGTGTTTTATTTAGATTGTAATGTGGTCAGAAAAGAGAGGAGAAGGTGAAATGACTTTGGTGGTAGGTGTACTCAGTGGCGGATGACATCGGTCTACTCTAAATTGGAGCTAAGCTACTATAACCAAATGAACAATGCAAGGATCACTATACTATCAAGAGCTTTAAACTATCTCGTCTATCCCTTATGTTAACTACTATCTCGAGCTGTTCCACTCGTTTATTCAACCAATCTACTATAAAAAATTCATTTTCTTTTTCTTTTATCTTCGAGACTGGGTCATTTCTCTTGTCTCCTCCCTTTTTCAAGATTTTCAAGATTTTTATTTTTATTTTTTTCGAGACTGCATGACAAACTAGTAAGGGAGACTTGAATATCCAACATTCTTTACAACTTAGCAACTTTATTGACTCCTAGACTCAATCGAGGCACATGTCACTAATGTACACATGATCAAATGAAGCCTTGAAAGAAAGGGGATTCAATTTTATGGGGGGGGTATGAAAAGGCTATCTGGCTATGTTTGGGTTACCTAGGGGAAAATATAGGGACAAGATGGATATTTTTGGTTTGGAGATTTTCTAAGTGCCTTTATCATTCTAGTGAATCAAAACTGAGCGAATTCAGTTCGGAATCATGCAAGAGGTGGATAAATAACATATAGATAAGACCATTTAAGAACAAATCTACTAATGAATCAGACTATATATACTACAAGATGGTCGTTTTAGGCCTCGTATTGTATTGCTAGATGGTAATTCGATAACATGCATGTGCGGTCACATTAAGTTGGAGAGTTTGTGCTACTTTAAGCATATAAATGTAACTCTAATGAATGAATCAATTGATCAATACCTAAACTCCTATCAAATCTAGGTTCACAAGTAAGTCAACAATTCAAGTGCAAAAATCATAGGAAAGTTCTCTAATCATGCCAAGTAATTGATTCAAAGATAAATCCCAACAAGCTTGAGTTTAGGACTCAAATGCAAGACAAATACCCAATAAGATTAGCTAACAAGAATCCTATGAAAACTCACCCCACACTTAGTTTGGACAGTGTCCTTAGTGAACGAAACAGAAAATTTTCATAGGAATACATGGAAGCTGTGAGAAACCGGAGAGGCAAGATGCATGGTCCATTAAGTCTGAGCTTGGCGGTGACACTAACTCCAAAAGACTCAAAACACATAACCAAAAAAAAGTAAAAAGAAACTAGGACAAGTGTCTAAGTCCCACACATAACAAAATGGATTTATGATCCGAAAAGAGAAAATAAAAAGTCTAAAATAGAACAATTAACACCTAAACATGCAATTCGACTCAAATAAAATAAAAAATACTGACTCCAGACATGAGCTACCTCCCATGAAGCACTCTCTCTTTAACGTCTTTGAGCTAGACGATAAGTATATCATTAAGTGGGGGCAATCCAACATAGAACTTCTTTGAGGCTAGCATCAGTTTTTTTGACATAGAGTTTATCTGCTCTACTCCGAAGTAGCCACTTTCTCTTTCCAGCATAGAAGTTCCACTGTACCATCATCTCTGGGGCCGGTATCCTCAAAGGGTACGAACCACTAATCTTTGTCTACGTTATCATCAGGGGGTTGCTTGGTTGCCTCGTCTCTCCCAGTTTTGGCTTCCCCTTCTCATTGTTGGAGACCATCTCTCGATTAACCTGTTTCTTGAGGATCACTTTCTGCTTAAAAGATGACTCAATAGGAAAAGTATAATCAAGAGTGACATCATTCTCTTTAGCGAGGTGTTTTTCATGCGATTAAAGCTTAGAGGATGCAATCATACTCGAGGTGGTACTAGATATCTCAAGGAAAATCTTCTCTTCTCCCAACCTCAAAGTCATTCGTCCTGCCTGCACATCTATGATGGCATCAGATGTAGCTAAGAACGGTCAACCTAGGATGAGATGAGTTTGATTGTCCTCTTTGATATCCATTATCACAAAATCAACAGGACAATAGCTATCATGCACGTTCACTAGCACATTAGCTACCATCCCTAGAGTCTGCTTAATTGACCTATAAGAAAATTGGACTTTCATATTGATAGATATTAAACTAGATAGTCCTACGCACTTACAAAAGGGATATGGTATGATGTTAATACTGGCACCTAAATCAGCCAAGGCTCTATCAACATGATGCTCATTGATAACACAAGAGATTAAAAAGCTCCCTGAGTCTTTTTGCTCGGGTGCCACCTTAGCCTGCAAGATCGCTGAGCATTCCACACCAAGTGTTGCTTTCAGGAGACCTCTTCTTTCTTATTTCCAAGAATTAACTTCTTCAAATGTGCTGCATAAGTTGGGATTTTGGTGATAGCCTCCAAGAAGGGGAGATAAACTGTCTGGTTGCGGAGTAGTTCCACATATTTCTTATTGTCTACCGGTAAGCTCTTTCTTCTAGGGGGGGGGGGGCTTTGGCCTATATCTCTCTTCCTCCTCTGGTGTGGGGATGAAGTTTGTGTTTGCCAGTAATCGAGCCTTTTGTGGTGGCACGCTCCTCTAGATCACAGCTTCTTGCTTTTGCTGATCGACTTGGTAGGCATCTTCAACTTCATCATACCCATCCCATATGGTTATGGCATGTGCTCCCTCCGTATTTCCTTTTCCTTTATGTTGGCTGTTGTTGGGGTTTTTCTCAGTGTTCCCCTGGAGCTGTCCAATAGGCCTCTGCTCGACCTCATGTGCCAAGGATGTGTAAGAAGCTTCCATGTTTGTAATCGTTGCTTGTTGACCCTATAGAATAATACTTTGGTTAGCTAACTGCATTTGCATGGTCTTCACTATCTGGAGGATTTCCTCATTGGTTCCTCCAGCAGGGGTCAAATTCTGTTGTTGTGGTGGCTTGATTGGAAATACTAGCGGCCCTTGGTTGCTGTTGCTTGTGCTTGGAGGAGTGACATTGTTGTTGATATTGTAGTCCTCCACTCTAGGGTTGTAGAAATCAGCATATGGTTTATAAAGGATAGCCCCCGCGTAAAAAATCCACCTCTTTAACTTTCATGGGTTTGCTGGTGAGGAAGTTTTCACATTCTCCCTGGTTATCACAAATACCACACCAAGCACAAGTGTAAACAAAAGCAGAAGGGGGGTTTGATATTTTCAAACTATCAATCCTCTTCTCTAATGCCTTAACCTGAGCTCTCAAAGCAATATTATATGTATTACCAGAGGAAACTTTATTTGATTGCTGAATTGTGTTCCTCATCCAATTTCTAGACTTGATTGCACATGAAGTAAAGTGTTGCAGAGCAGCTTCAGGAGTAAGAGCAGTGACATCTTCATATGCTAGTTGATGTAGTAGTATTGATTTCGCTCGGTCTAAGTATCTGTTGAACATATCTGCTAGCTGACTGTCGGTGTAACCGTGGTGAGGGAAATCAAATAACAACTCTTGAAACTAATTTCACAAGTCGTATAAGCTCTCTCCTTTGCTATGATGAATCCGAGAGATTGATTCTCTAATAGTTGTAGTCTTTGTTGGTGTGCAGTATTCTTCTACAAAAGCTAGGGCTAGAGTATCCTAATCTGTAAATGTGCCACCAAGTTGACTAGTCAACCATCTTCGGTAGCTTTATTGCTTTATCAGAGAAACCTTTCATCTTGATAGTCCGACGGTAAGCATAGAGATCCACTAGATGAGCACATGGATTTTCATCGGTCCTCCCCTCAAATTTCAAGTTCTTTTGAATTATGGAGATGAGATTCCCTTTGATCTCCTAGTTAGCATCATCTTGTTCAGGAGGCATCACACTCAATGTGGAATTTGTAGCACTGGGCTTGGTGTAATCGATAAGAGTTATGGCCACCATTGGTTCAGTAAGCTTGGAAGTGTAATGTAATATGTGTCTCAGTCTGAAGATTATGAGTACCGAGATCTTCCTTCACTTCCAAATAAGCCTGAAAGAGATTCAAAAAGCTATCCTTCATCTATTGATGAGTGCGAGTCTTGATGAGAGTTTTGACCTGATTTGGACCTTGTCACTACCAGTGACATGCAATGTAAGCACACCTGCGCAAGGAAAAAAACAGAACTAGTGAAAAATAACTGTTAAAGAATAATACTAATCGAACTACTTTCAGATACTATAAAGAAATCCCCGGCAACGATGTCAATTTGATGAATGTTTTTAGGCGTTATCAAAATTCGAATCTCCCTAGGGTCTCTTTAAGTATCTTACTCAAAGTGCTACCAAGTAGCAATCCAAGTAACAAAGAAGTGTGGTTTAAGTGCCATGAGAACTAATCGAACAATCAAAGTGAAAATTAAAATTGCTTTAAAAGAAATGGCTGCAAGACTGCATGATCATAGGTTGACAATTAGGGATGAAACTGCTGAGATTTCGAATCCCCCTAGGAAACTCAAATATACAAATGACAGACAAATTTCACGATTCAAACGAGAAAAGTAGATTCAATAAACTGTCGCAATTCTTCTCTAATCAAATTACGCCCTTTCGGGTTCGCTAACTTGCTACCTATCTAGTATCTCAGTCCGCTCATTCAAGACAAAGATTTGAAACCCGCTAGGCGATTTGTCGAATAAGAATTGCTGCCGCGACATACTAGTTCATTCGCTCCCGGATGAGGGTTAACGTTTAGCCTAGTTATTTGATTTTGGTGTTCTATATATGAAAGCTCTCATGAGTCTAAGACTAATCTAACAAAGATTCACTCAAGTTGATTAGGCACGAATAAATCGGAAACGAAATCAAACACATACTGAAATTCATCAAACTCGCATAAATAGGCAAAATTCGTCAAATCATTCATTCATAAGAATTATCCTAGGGTTCATCTAATCGAAGCAAGAGAAGTTTAGCTACTCATAATCTCGAGAGACAAATTAAAATTAGAAGAGGAAAACATTGAATCTAGATTTACATAAAGAATTATGAAAAACCTAATTTGGTTGATCTTCCCAAGAACTTGATTCGCCGTCTTGATTACTTTTCCGATTCCGAGCTCCTTAAAGTTGCCTTTAAGTTGCTCTTAAATCTCTCAATAAAGCTCTCAGTTTCGTCCAAGGAAGTCTATATTTGAATGACCGATAAAAGGCCTTTAAATAGGAGCAGAAATCCTAATTGATGTCGGTCGTCACACTATGTGCCTTAAATGTTTTATTTTAGGCGCATGGTGTGACATCTGACGAGATTTCCAGAGAATCCATGCGCCCAACTCGTCACACTATGCGCCTTAACAATGCACCATTTTAGGCCCATAGTGTGACAAATTTTAGGTCTTGACGTTTTCTCCACTCCTGGTCTGTCTTAACTCGTCCATCCATAACCGTAATGTTCCGAATAGTGCCTTGATATCGTCATGTGGTTGAAATCATACACAAACACTCCAAAACAACATCAAAAGGACCCATAATGGGTCTAAGATACTAAATCGAGATAGAAGCTAGAAATGTGCAAAACATCCTAAACTTGTACCAAAAACTATAAAAATATGCATGCAATGTCGCTCAAATGAGGGCGATGACTACGACAAATCGAATTTTATCAGCACTTATCTTGGTATTTCTATTATCCTAACCAGTTACCCGACATTGGACTCTCTCTAGGATGGTGTGAAGCATACGCAAAGCTGGGAAAAATGGAGGAATCAAAGTCAAGAAGTATCCAACCCTGCATAGCATTCGAAAACAATGATGTTGTTAAGAAGGCTGCAGTAGTTTAGACCCCAAATATGTTCGAGATGTTCTCGCAATAGTTTGTATGCATCCAAATAATCCCACTCTAGAACCAAACGCCATGTCGTACTCTTCTTCAAGACACACCGAGGTGATCGAATGAATATCATTAGTGGTCAAGTTGATTTTGTGTTCAAGTGGTGGGACACCATGGGATTTCTTTGCAGGAACTGTCTCACAGTCATGAACGTCCTTGGTACGTTCGGGATGGAAGCCTTCAATACCCTAGACGATCGATACATTTTGAAGCGGTGGACAAGTTTTGCAAAGGATGGATATGATACATTTATTTTCGCCATGCCTCGCATGAAAGGTCAGGAAGATGAGGAGCGGTACATCCTTTTGTATGGTAAGTTTGGAAGGATTGTACCGTCACTTTACTCATAAGATGTGTTGTACAAGTACATCAACACCGTTACCTAAAGCCTCATCGAAAGGGTGGGCACGGTATGGAAGAACTCACCGAACTCGTCGCAAACGGAATGACCCTCACCTTGATCAACAACCCTCGGCAACTTCCCACCGTTCAGCCGGTTTCCGATAGTATGCCGCTCCCATGGGCACCATAGAGTATTGCCCTGAAGTTCCCAAAAATACAAAAGTCAAGCAGGAATAGTCCAAGGCATAAGGTCGACACCGAGATTGGGAGAAAGCGAGCTAGTGTGAGGTGGAAGAAGGCCGATACCTGTGCAACGTCACTTCTCGAGGCCGCATCTAAATGTTGAAGAAAATTTCACTTCTTTACTACAACCTACTACCCGGGGGGTTCGATTTCACTGCCTTCATTCCAACCCAACAAAAAAATAATGGTGGATTAGGTACTTCTATTACCTTTCCTCTCGGCTTTGGGCAAGCATTAACCGTTTTGTGTTTTACTGTTTATTTTGGGTTTAGGAATGTCATCTCGGTCCTCATAGTAAATGGGTAGTCAACATCCCGTAATACTTGGGTACTACGTTTGTAAATGGATGGTATACTCGGGCACTTTTCTAAATGGCTGGTAATCTTTTTGGTACATGTATGCCACCGATGATGGCCAGACCCTGCTTTTATAAATATGATGCATCAACATACTATTGTGCGTTTGATACACCCAAATGCCCCTTACATTCTTCCCTTTACTACTAACCACCCAACCCCCAACCCCCCACCAGCCCGGAGTGTGCGACGGTTATGGCCTATTTCTGTAAGTATGAGTTTTGTGACATTGTGTGGGTGATGGAAACCGGGCGTTTTTGCCATTAACCCTAGTGAGACCCACCTGTACCGTTACTACATGACCTACCCTTATTCCCATTAGGGTGCGAATACTTCATGTTCTGTAAGAAATTTGAGGGTGAGCCAGACTCGGTGGAAGTGTTCTCCCAAGCAACTGTAGAGGCTGTTAACCTTGAAGAAAATATATGGCATATCTGTGCAGCCAATGCTACACTCCAAGCACAACTTAGGCGGGTAGGCCCAGCCCCTCCGGACTGTTCGAGCGAATCTGCCGAAATATAGTGTTCCTTTTGGGGCGTACCGTTTAGGTTTCAAGCTAAGATGTACCCCTATGCATTTTGCATAGGTCGTTGTCCGCCTATGCGCACTGTTGAACCATCATGTAAATGTCTACGTGCATCAATACTGATGATGTAATAAATTGTTTCCATCATGCTTCGCAAGTAATATGCACATCATTTCACAGTACGGTGGCTGCCTTCATTGTGTTCACTGAGCTTGACCCATCCATCGTCGCGTTAAAAGATTTACCTAAATCTCATAACTCCTCCTTTTTTATCATCTACCTACATCTGCTCATCCAGAGTCGAACCATTTTCGGAGTACATCATTTTGAATCCAGTGATATCAGAACGGCCGCTTTTGGATACCTCCACCTCCCCCCACCACATAATTAATTCACTGGCCAAAGCATAAATTTGTTTCTCGTACCTGAATAGTACTTTCACGTGACCAACATTTTACGGTTCAAATATTGTCATGCGAATTCACTAGGCTGTCATGCTGGCATGCGTGAATCTCTTTGTTCATGGCTTCCTGCTGTAAACTTTATTCTTACAACTCTTTGACTGAGATGAAGTGGACGGTCAGTAAGTCCATGTGACTGGATTCTTATTCCAATAAGGGCACAGTATTCTCACTTGACCAGCTGTCTACCGCCATTTTCTTGTCACACAGACTAGTTGCCAGTCCATTACTGCGACTATGTTTTCATTACCTGTTAATTACCAGCTTATTACCGCGTTTACATTTTCCATTTGATGTATTTGAGTTAAACTGTGTCTACAATTGAAACACCAGTTCAACCTACCTATATATAAACCCCCT
Source organism: Linum usitatissimum (assembly GCA_030674075.2). Lineage (NCBI taxonomy): Eukaryota > Viridiplantae > Streptophyta > Magnoliopsida > Malpighiales > Linaceae > Linum > Linum usitatissimum. Next base: position 239,511 of record JAUJYP020001444.1, read on the forward strand.
AGCAATCCAACCCTTGATCCACCTCAACCCACCCATAGAAATTACCTCAACACCTCAATGAGTACTCTACGTACAATCCTGATGCGTATGTGGCCGTACTGCAGTCCTGAGGCTCAATCCTGATGCGAAATTCCATTCTAAGAGAAACCCGCCTGAGCCATTTAAAGCCCGGTTTTCCTTGCATGTAATGATCACCCGCATTGGTGTGACCATTTTATGTGGTGTCGGAAAAAGAATGCCCAGCTAGGTGCAATCGAGGTATGTGATGCCATTAAGATACAGATCTCGGAGCAGGAAGAGGCCATCTGAAAGATGAGAGAGGAAATTATCGAATATGAGATTGCTCTCCAACACTACGACTGAGAAAATATGGATCCATCAAGCGAGGACTCGGACGAATGAATGTTTTGTATCTAATTAAACCCCAACCATGTGGTTCTCGCTTTCATTTATGTCATTTGCGGGTAACCGGGACAATCCCTTTTTGGCACACGTCTTTGGTGTCTGAATAATGTATCATGGTTGTAGTTCCCAAGTTGTCATTAAAGAGTGCAGACTTTTGCTATTTCACTCTTACTTATATGTTATCGAGTGCGTACTGCACAAACTGGGAAGTCGTCTCGTCAACAAATTATTGCACACGTTTTTCCACCCCCTCCCTCTCCTCTACATAAACCCCCGTCCATCTCCTCAAAGTTTTGTACCACTATCCACTTTCAGAACCCCAAATATAGAAAGTGAGAATGGCTAGTGGTATCCCTTCCATTCAAACTCCGTAAGAAATGCTCCTCGTACTCCATTAACTGCTTTAGGGTAGCATGGTAGAGGGGTTGGTCTCGTAGTCCTTGTAACATTCAGGGTTATTTAGAACCACCTTCATCCTCAACCTGTAGTTAATTACACACACATAGAAATGTTCGTTGGTCCGGCCTCCGTACAACCGGAAGAAAACCTAACACCAGTATAAGTAGTATAAGCGTAACAGTAATCTGGTAGATGGAAAGCAAAAAAGCATTCGAGTGGGCAGCAGTATAGGCAGCATAAGAATAAAAATATTCGGGTAGATGAGAGGCCAATAAGCACTCCGCTTGGCAGCTACTACGGACGGTAGGGGTATAGTAGATTGCACACCTATAGCGGTAGACGTACAGTATAGAGCACTTACGTAGTCGGTGTGAGCGAAGTCTTCTCCCATAAAGTACAAAACATTTACCGGGTCGGTCCATTCCCGAAGGAGCTCAGTAACGGTAGTGTGACCGACATCCGTAGCACCAATGGACTCTACTTCAAACCTGGTTGTAATTTGGGAAGCAGCAAGGTTGTTACTAAATCAGTACTAATGGCAGAATGGACTTATACCAGGTAAATACTAATGAGGAGGTATACGATGGAACATAACCAATTAAAAAGTAGGCACTTACCCCAATCTCAATAGGAAAATAGTACCGTGCAAAATAACCATGGTGTTCCATTGTTTCGTGGTTGAACATGTGCCCGCGGGAAAAAATGACTTTGCAACAAAGACATTTCCGAAGCTTGATGGTTTGCATCTCCATTTGGGTCAAGAAACTGCGCAACTCTCTCGCAGATAAAGGTGCCCCTACATTGTGTATTGGATGGTAAACAAACAGTCCGTGACAAATAATTCTTAAAAGGCATTTGCATAACTTACCCCAACCAAAATAATTGTAGAGCAAGTTACTTACGCCACCCACTTCGATTGAGTCATTACGAATTCCACGACCAACTTCTCGTTGCCGCTTAATGGGTTTGGAAATGGGCCACCAGACGATGTGGTGGTGTGTAGATCCCATGGAACAGGCGGTCGTAAATGATCATATCGCCAGGTGTAGGCTTAGCATCCGGGCGGATCCAGGGCGGGTAGGGAGTTTCCGTTCCCCGCCCACCGATGAAGGTGGTTTTCCCCGTCCTCGCCCGTCCAGCCATTTCGGGTTTGTAATCCTAACCACAACCGTCCGGCAACGGTTGCTGGTTACCCACGGATCCCTATGAGTGAAAAAAACAGAGCTGACGACAATCAGAGGATTTGAAAATCCAACTACATTGAAATTGGAAAAACAACTGAAACTAATACTTCAACAATCTAAAACTCTATAGCAACAAATAAGCTTCAACAACAACATTCAGCAACAAATAAGCTTTATCAACAACTGAAATTCATACTCCAACTGCAACAAATCATCATGTTTGACTCTGCAACGGCAACATTCAAAATAAACTATTAAGTGTTCATGAGCTACTTCAACAGTAGTAAGAGGATTCTGAAGGATGATTTATTCAACTACAAGTGATAATCGACAAGATTTTATTCCGTAAAATATGATGAGTGAACATCAATCAGTCATCTAATTGGAATGGTGACTTTATAAACACAGCTGCAGGTCCTTATCAAAGTAAAATAAGTAATTTCAAAGTCAGATTACTGTAAAACACATCATCAAAATTTCAAAACATATCGAAATTGTTGGTTCTTACCTCCAACTGCGGATTCCTCAATAGAAGAATCTTGAACTGACATCGTAGAGAATACAACCTCCATTGCCTCGATTCCAGTATCAGTTCCTGCCCATTACAGATTGAAGAAAGGAATTGACAAACCAAAATATTGACAAAGTTAGCACAAATCAGAAATAAAATAATAGATTTACAGAACTTGTTAAACTATTAACTCATATTTACCTTGTTGCAAATCCTCCATTATCCAGCTCCTTATGCACATCATAGCCTCACTGTCCAGTAATGGAGTCTGCTCCGATGAGGGTTTAGCAACCTTCCACCAGAACTAAACGCACTTTCAAAGGCAACCGATGTTACAGGTATAGCCATAAAATCCCTTTCTATAGCTAGCAAGGTGGGATATTTCAGCCCATGAAATTTCCACCACATCAAAAGATCAAACTCCTCTTCTTCGGGACCTTGTTTACGAGAAAAAACTTCCTCGGCTAGATAATGGCCTAATTCACTAGCTACTAAGGTGGCTTTTCTCTTCTTCCTTTGTCTAACAAAAAACTCCAAATCAAAGTCATTTTCTAAACCGGACTTCGAACTGAAACTACTAGTAGGACCAACCGGAGCAACCTTTTTCTCAGCTTTAGATTGGTATTTCATAATCAAATTACAGAGAATTTTGTTTAATATTTTCAGCCACCAACTCATTATCCGTTCTCCCAAACTTAACAGCAGGAATGGATATCATCCCAATATTTGGTAAACTTCAGCCACATATTACGAGCCATAGTAGAGATTACAGGATTTAAATCAGCACACCACTCAATCAATTTCAGTCGAAGATCACAAGTCTTAGGAAGAAATAAGTTGGTAGTGGCAGAAAGAATCTCCAACTTGTCAATCACAACAGATGCAAATTCCCAATGAGCATTTCTTGAAACTGAATTGTACTGATTGTCTCTCTCTTTTATGCGAAAGAAGACTTCTTTATACGGTATAACATGAGAAACCATTGCATAAGTGGAATTCCACCTAGTCTGACAATCAAGGACTAGTTTCTTATCAGTCACCACCCTAAGTTGCTTAGCGGTTTCATAGAATATTTGAACTCTTTTAGGTGTAGAATTCCAATAAACTACACTCTCCCTCACCAAAGTTATACCAGTCTTGATTATATCCAAATCGTCTCTCAAGATCAAATTCAGAATGTGTGCAACACACCTTATATGCATCAAACTACCATCAAGAAGCAAGTCAGCCAACTGAAGTTTGTTTTTTAGTCGGGTATCATGGCATCATTGGTGGTACAGTTGCCCAATGTGATTGAGGAAAACTTACCATCAATGTTCCAATCCAACAAGCAATCGAACAGTCTATCTGCCAACCTCTCACTAGTGTGATGGGTTAGAACATACATAAACCGCAACAAAATTGACTTAAGCATCCATAAATTATCGATGTAATGGCCAGTTACTACCATATAACCCATCTTCTTATTTGTGGCAGTCCACCCTTCAAAAATTTCCATCTATAAACCGCTGAAATCTATCCCTTGCAACCCCATACTAATTCAAGATGTCCTTCTTGATTGTGTTTCTACAAGGGATAGTAAACTGGGGTTGCAAGGCACAACAAAACCGCTTGAATCCCAGGTGCTCAACGATGCTAAGGGGGTTCTCGTGAACCAAAATTATGGAACAGAGTTCCTTCCTAGCAACATCATCTCTATACTGGGATGCAACAAGTTGGGGTGGACCAGCTGGTTTGTAATTAGGGCCAAGAATTGTTTGCTAGACGTCATGTATCTTTTTTTGGATACACGAATTGCTTAGATGGCTTCTCAGATGTGAAGTTCCATTAGATGTTTCCCCACCCAACAATTTTCTACTATACTTGCATATAGCCTTCATTATTTCACCAATCCTAACCCTAGAGAAGTGAGGCCAGACATTGGATGTAAGCTTATGTTGTACGGGTTCATCTCCATCACCATTACCATTAACCAAGTTACCATTTGCATGTACAACAGCAGCTGCCTGTTCAAGTTTGTTAATTTGGATAGCTTGTTCAGGTGCATTACCAATTGGTTCCACATTAGGTGCCCCTTTCATCTGATAATATGATACTATGTTTGTTTATATTAATTAACTAAACAGAATAGAAGAGTTAAGATGACAGTAAGGAAGAGAACATCAGAGAAGAGAAGAGAATTATGATTTATGAAGTTTTTGTTGTAGGTTAAGTGTTTCAGAGCTGAGGATACAGATTAGTTATATAGGGATTTTGCTTAGTTTAGTGATTCTGTTCTAGACTTCTAGTGTAGTTATGCAATGGAGGAGGAAGTGTAGAACAAAAAGACTTCTTAGATTAACCATAGAAGAGAAGAAGAGAAGATTCTCTTCCTCTAATCCTCTACAGCTAATGTCAGAGTCCTCTCATTCTTCTTCCATCACTTCTAGAACATAACATATTAGAGATTAGAAGATTAGGGATTAGATTACAAGTTATGTTTTAAAAACAGAGCAAAGAACAGAGCAGAGAATATATAATAGTTATGTAGATGATTTTAGTTTAGTGATTATGTTCTATTTATGCAATGGAGGAGAAAGTCTAGAACTAAAAGACTTCTAGATTAACCGTAAAAGAGAAGAAGAAAAGATTCTCTTCCTCTAATCCTCTATAGCTGATGTCTGAGTCCTCTCATTTGTCTTCCATCACTTTAGCACCATCTAGAACATAGCATATTAGAGATTAGAAGATTAGGGATTAGATTACAGGTAATCTTTTAGAAACGGAGCAGAGAACATAGAATAGTTATGTAGATGATTTTAGTTAAATAGAGCAGAGAATAGAGATTCGATTTATGTTGGGTTCTAGTTTATTGTTTTTGTCCTAATTATGCAATCCTGGAAGTGCATAACAAGAAGACTCAGATTAGGTGTAGAAGAGAAGAAGAGAAGAGTCTCTTCCTCTACTCCTCTATAGCTAATGTAAGTGCCCTTCTTCTGCTCTTCCATCAACAAGCAATCAAAACATAGAGTAACTAATCAGTGGATTACCGTAACTCAATGCAGTTTAGTAACTAATAGAAACATAGAGTAACTAATCCAAATATATCAATGAACTCTTCTGATATAACACCAACTCAGCAAACATTACACCAACTAAACAAAAACAACAAACACATCAAGAATACACTGTAAAAAAATTTACCTTATCCAATGTTGAGTAGAAAATCAAAACTTTTACCAACTTCACACTGCTGGAGTGACGATATCTAGAAGACTAGAACTTGAAACAAGATAGCCTACAGTTGAATAATAAACATGAACATGCATTAATACTGCAAACCGTATTTTGCATTAACTAAAGTAAATCAAAGTGAAGAATAAAAACCTAAATAACTTACCATGTAATATGTATTCTATCAGACTTGCTCTAGCCTCAATGAGATGAAGGATACAAACCCAGAATCCATCAGACCATCACTATATATAGAGTAAGACTGTAAGAGAAGGAGATAAAGAGTCATAATAAATTACGGAAGGTGGAATCAATTATCAATGATGAAAAAGGAAGGAAAAGACTTATCTGATGTCATTTGTGACTGTAATCGAAGAATGAGGGGGGGGGGGAGATATGAACCCTAATCGTGAGAATCTGTGTTTTGGGAGGTGCAATAGGTGAAATATGTGGGTTAGGTTACTCAACCTTTGATATGATTGGATGAAACGAAGAGAAAGAAGTGATGATTGAACGAGGTACATGGTGATTTGGAGGATTTTCCGATGGACACTAGAGAATCAACCAGAGTTGGAGGAGTTTTTGCCAGAGCATGCACGATGAGGCTTGAACGAATGACATATTCGAGAGAGATGGGTTGGACGGTCGCTGCCTGTTAGTAACCACCAAAACTATGTCGTTTAAACGATGGACTAACCACCGGGCAGGTCTCGGGGCGGATAGTCCTGGATCTTGGGCCGCCCGCGAACCGTCAACGGGCCAAGTCAACGGATTAAAAAAACCCAATTTTTGAATAAAACTCACGGATAACGATCACTGGCTGACCCAATGCCAAGCCTAGCCATATGAAACTGAAGGAGACCTGTCGTGTCTGGTTGCTTCCAGCAATTCAACAGTGTCTTCTGCATTGTTGACATTGTCTTCCGTTTTTTCCTTGGCCACCTTCCCGATGCTAGCAACGTTTTTTAAACTGCCAAAATCGGTTACATCGTCGTCCTCATTTTTCGTACTCTATATGGTATGAACTCATTGACCAACTGGTGAGCCGTCTTCCTTCACATCCCCCACGTCCTGACCATGGTCAGTGGTGCGCTTGTCTTCCTCTTCTTGTTGTACATTACCCATCGGAGTTTGCGGTGCATCATGTGCATGTTGGTTGTCATCTTCTTGGTTTTTATCCTCATCACCTAGCACCTATTGTGGTATAAGGGGTAACTCTGCTTATGGTTCGGAAATGTACTACTCTTTGTTCTCAACTTCTTGGCTATCTTTGGATTCAAAGTCATCTTCTTCCGAGGATGAAGGGACCAAGACTAGCTACCCCTCATTTGGTGTACCGATGGCGCCTTTGCTTTTACCATAAGAAGGTTGTCTACATATAGGTACTGCCTGTCCCAATAGTCTAGGCAACCTGCGTTTCCATTTCTTTTTTCCTCACTGCAAGTGCGGCCTCTAAAGCAGCATCCTGAGCAACTACCGTAGCCTTCCTTAGGATTAATTATTGCAATGCGACCTCCCGCAGGGTTTGGAACTCCCGCAAAAAAATAAACACAATTACATATGTGCAATAATGTAACAATACGAGCATTACAGAGGTGCAGTAGAGTCACTAAACAGAGTCAGTGGGAAACAAGATTGATCGTATCAAAACAAACACAAAAACAGACGGAGGAAATTCGTAGCCACATAGTACGAATATGAAAAAACCAACATGGTTGGGTTAACCAATAAGGACGGGATGAAAGCATTCAACATGAAAATGACAAGTGGAGCATCATTTAGTTCATTGTGGTTGTTCGCTCATGACGAAAAAACAAAAACAAGAGGTTCTAAACATTGAGAGTAGCATGGGAACATTTAGCACCCTGAACCCTGAACATCTTCAAAGCATCTGCCAAGGTAAGTAAACACCCGGTAAGAAACTGACAAACCCGGTAAGGGTTTCCAATCGATTGGGCTAACTGTACAACAATGTTGCTCATTTCAGGATGCCCAAATATGGACTTAGTAACAACACCTAGCATGGGTCCGAAAAGGGCTTCCCAAATCCATTAGGTCGATCTACAGAATTGGTAACAACACAGTATGGAATTAGTTACAGGCACATCAGCAGAATCAATAGGAACACAGTACGGAATGAGTTACAATCACATTAGCAGAATCAATAGGAACACAATATGGACTTAGTAACCGGGACTCGGCGTTTCAAACAGAATAGTAATAGTTGAGAAGGCAAGAAACTTATTATCAAGACATTGATGTCCTTATAGGGGTATGTCTTAGAATTAACCTTTTAATCGACCAACCAAGCAAGAATGGTGTCCAGAACATGTTGGGACCAGTGGTAAGTCTTGATTGTGGCGAATTCACCCTGTAAGTACGCCCCCGTACTTTAAGGGCACTATGTCTGAGTTCCTCAGTGCCAGAAACTTGCCTATGCACAACAGGATGTACAGCGTTGCGAAGATGGTAGGTTCTTTTGTCTCCTATTAGCTTGTCCTTCACCTCCTTGAAAGACATTGTGTCATTCGGGTATCGGCGGAAATTTAGCTATTTCGTGAATCGTTCCACCACGTTAGTAGGGCAGGTCTCAATGTCTACATCTTTCCCACCTGATGGTAGGCCTTAATCCTCTCCACATCATCTTTGATGGATCACGAGTATTCGTTAATGTTAAATTATCGTGATGTTGGGTCGAAGACTAACAGCAGGATATCAATCAATTTCGTGTTATGCTGTTTGTTTTGAGTGGACTGGAAACCCTCGATCCTCGACCAGTGTAGGAACTTCTTGATGTTGTTTTCTGCATGCATCGTCTTCAGAACGCCATTGGCATTAACCACCCCTTTCGTCTTGCAACGAAAAACGGGGTTGGTATTCTGCTTGCTGGTAGTAACAGGCAGTAACCGTAGTACTTTGGTAGTAAGTCAATAACTAGTAGGAGTAAATCGATAGTAACCACAAAGCTGGAATAAGAAATCACTCGCCATTAGTACTAACTCGAGATTACACTGTTCTAAGAACAAGGTAGGCACGAAGTGAATAGTAATAATGAGGAAGACACAAAATGAATACAGTATCACATACCAGACTAAGTTTGTCTTGCTCCGAGTGCCTCTTCTTTCCTAGCCTATTTATCGCTATTTCTAAATCTCGCCGTTTTCCAATTATGGAGATACAATTAGAAGTCCCAAATCAGGACCTAGACCCTAAGCGCAACAAAACTGAATCAAAACCAGGGGCTTACTACTACATTTGTTGCAACTGATCAATAATGCAGTAACAAGTCTACAATGGTACTGCTTACCGGCTTAACCATATATGTCGGAACTTAGTGGTGTGTCTCTCTCATGTTATTACCCAACCAAGGCAAGACCATAAAAAGAGAAATCGAAATAAAGTTGGCCCTTCGACCCTTAAACCTCTTTATATTGTAACCATCAGTTGGTTTCTGGATAGGCCTAAAGGCGGTTGATAGTGGTTGATGAGGCAGCTTCTGGATAGGTCTGAAGGCGATTCGGCTTGGACTAGGACCGAAAACGTCGGGGAAGAAAGACGGACAAAGATATTCGGATGAAATTTTTGGCCGGTATGATTACAATAGTCTAGGAGTAACTTCCTATAAGCCTCCAATTTGAAATTTGAAACGAATTTGAATTCAAATCGGCCCAAATCTTATGTTCAAATTATTTTTTTGAATTTTGAAATTTCGTAAATAATAAATGGTGGGGCCACTGACAAGATAAGACCCCTCTAGCGCGTGCAGGAGGGTGCGGAAAATTATGTTCACCCCCAGTTGTTGATCATCCAGAAATCATCATGTCCATTGATCTATTTAGTCCACGGGTGGCGAACAAATTATCAGTCCGCAGAGAAGCAAAACTGTGAATACCCACCTCGAACGGTGGAGGGAATAGCATGGCCAATGGTTTTTTACATGCCCAATCCCACCAAGTATTTTCATTAACCTCGGATTAAGACAGAGAAGTTATCCCATTCTTCAAACCCGGGATTCGATCAAGCTTCTGTGACTTGTGAGGCATGCCGGAATCATTGGATGTATCACCAGATTTTTCTTTGTGAATCAAGGAAGTAGAATATAAAAAATCCAATTTAGTCCCTCAAAAGTTTTCATAATTTTAGTGCACAAAATTCCATAAATTACTTTCATAATCCTTAACTTTCAACTAAAGTTTGTTGCTGCCCAATAACTCTCCTAGTTAATACAAATTGGCCCAAGAAAGTTACGAAACTCTATTTGAAGAACATAATCAAAACCCTAAACCTCCAGAACCCTAAAACCCATTTCCTAAATTCTAAACCCATAAGGTTTATGATTTAGGGTTTTACAATTTGAGCCTTAAGATACTTTCTTATAACGAGGTACAATTATTACCAATTATAATAACTAAATATAATACAAATATAACTAGTTATATTTAATTGATTATTATAACCGATTATAATTAGTTATTATAACCGGGTATAATCATTAATTTTAATAATTTATAGGCAAGTACTATATCCAATTATAATTTATAATCGGTTATAAACATGCTTCGTCACTATCATGGGCCAGTTATGTATTAAATGAGAAATTTATTGTTTCGCGAATGACGATAGGCGACAGTTACGGATTACATTAGTAGTTTATGAAAGTTTGTGGACCGAAACCATTAAAAAAGGGGTTGCTAAACGACGTCCTACATTTTACTATCAAACGCCCTAACATCGTCGCAATATTTGAGTTCAGTCATAAAAATGACGTGAACGCCCCTTAAAAAGTAAAATGAAATTCTTTATAAGACGCAGAAATTTGAAGAACTTTCACACCTCATTCAAATGACTATTTAAAAACCGTCGCTGTCGTCGTAACCCTGCCGCACGACACCCTCCACCGTCGGACCCACTCCACCGCCTCACCACCGACACCGCCACACCGTCGATGAGGTATTAAAATTATGAACAGCGTGTTGACCGCCTGACGACGGCGTTGGCGGTCAACGCCGACAGCCCGACCACGGCGTCGGCAGTCCACACCGACTGTCAGGATTGTCAAATATGTAACTAATATTTACAAATTCATTTAAATCCTAACATGAGTAATTAATAATTTTCAAATATTACTAATAAATATTCAATTGTCAAGTATGTAACTATCACAACAAGTGTTACAATAAGTACTTATATTTACTAGTCTACCTTAATTATCATGACTAAACCCTAATTTCCAAAAATAAATTAAAAACAAGGACTAGAACCCTAAACCCTAAACCCTAAAGGTTAAATCGTAAACCCTAATTCCTAAACCCTAAACCCGATCCCTGAACCCTAAACCCTTAACCCTGAACCCTAACCTATCTCTATGTCCTAAATCCTAAATCGTAAACCATAATCCATAAACCTTATCTTTAATCTCTAGACTCTAAATCATAAACCCTAAATCCTAAACCCTAAACCCTAAATCCTAAACCCTAATCCCTAAACCTTACCTTTAAATTCCAAACTAAAAAACCCTTAACCCTAAACCCAAATTCATTATGTATATTTATTTAGGAAATATAATAATTATTTGAAAGTCTAAACTAAGAAACCCTAAACCCCAATTCATTATGTATATTTTTATAGGAAATGTCATCATTATTTGGATCGTGCGGCTCAACGTTGTCGAATGCATGTATGCCTCCACTGTACAAGGACCAGCAAGCCTCACCATCAAAGTCAGGTGTACCGAACGGAAGCCAATCGACGTGGGCGTTCGTCATCCAATCCAGAATCGGTCGTAGTGTGTCTAGCCTCGCATCCGCATCAGCTGCTCTCTCAAAGATCCTCGATCCGTCCCACCTCCTAGCAAGTGTCTCTCCACTAGCACATGGGGCCAGGGTTGGCCTATAACGCAAGCTCGGGAAGTACTCGTAGATCCAATACTGCAGCAAAGTAAGGCAGCCTGACAGGGACGTGGATCCAGCACGAGAAGCAACCCCGAGCTGCCTGTACAGGAAAGCAAGTGTAGCCGCACCTCAACAGTACTCCTGAGTCATCCACACGTCCTATAACCCCTCGAGAATCCCAATAACGAAACAGTTCTAACTGCGGTCACAAAAAACCGTAGATCCCAACAACGCAATCAAGTAGCAAACGGATGTGCTAGCATCGACAAGGTATCCAACCTCAGCAGCCTCCACTAGGTGGTCTAGACGAAAACTGCCTGCTCTATAGCACCTCCGCCTGATCTCATTCCCATCAACATTAAGCATAGTGGCAAGCTGACTCACATACGTCTTCTCACCCTCTGAACTAAGATGGATGCCTCGAATGGGAAGCCTCAGTAAGTACAACACGTCGTGAAGGGTAATCATCATCTCTTCGAATAGCATGTGGAAGGTGTTGGTGTCTGGCTGCCACCTCTCAATGAATGCCAACAATAGGGGATGATCTAAATCCCACGACATAACCCCACCAAGGTGCGGCATGGCAAAGGCATCAAGAAACTGTCGAGCCACAGGGAAGGCCACTGAAACCTCTCAAACCTCATGACCCTAGCCTTCGCGAGGCGGAGTCTGAGCCGTGATGCCAGCCTGGACTCCAAACCCTGCATCTAGAGGCAGTGGGCTACGTGACCGCCAAAACTAGGGATCACAGTAGGGATCCAGGGTCCACCAGGAGTTGAACCAGAGAACAACCACTCCCCGCCAGTGCTATTAGACTGGACCCATGCAAAACGCGCTCCTCTGCCACATCTAGGGCCCATAATAGACGAGCCTTGCAACCCACGAGATGATCTAGTACCCGCTCCAGATCTAGATGGAGCGGCTGTACCTCTCCCTGCAGGTCTATTTCGCAAGCGTACACTATCTAGTAAGAAAGGGTGAAACGAGGCATCACAATCGTCATCCTCATCTCCGTCACTGTCTGACGGGATCTGCTCATCGTCGCCGTCGGAGTCATCCCGAATGGTATGGATGTCATCGCCCAAATCCAGAGGATGGCTAGCAAATATCTCATCAACCGTCAGCTCTCTCTCAGCAGAGTGCAGATTGGGGTCCACGTATATCAGTCCGGGAATCTGAAACTGCGCACTACACTGTCCATCATCCCCTAGCCTAGGTTTGTTTCCCTTCTATTTCTCATGCACGAATTTTCTATCTGATGCAGAAATAGCACGATCGATAAACCAAGGCAAGTAATCATCTCCCATCGACATCGCTTCTAACTATATATGCAATTGAAATCGTACCTATTAATTACATGTATAGTTATTATTTTTGCTAGCCAGGCTCCGGATTTGTCCGATGACATCCATACCATTCGGGATGACCCCGACGGTAATGATGAGCAGATCCCGTCATACAGTGACGGCGATGATGATGACGATTGTGATGCCTCGTCTCACCCTTTCTTGTTGTATAGTGCACGCTCGCGTAAGAGACCAGCAGGGAGAGGTGCAGCCGCTCCATCTGGCTCTGGAGCGGGTACTAGATCCTCTTATGGGTTGCATGGCTCGTCTACTGTGGGCCCAAGGTGTGGCAGAGGAGCACGTTCTGTAGGGGTCCACTCTAGTAGCACCGACGGGGAGTGGTTCCTTACTGGTCCAGCTCCTGTGGACCCCGAATCCCTACTGTGATCCCTAGTTTTGGCGGTCACAACCGCCTCTGAACGCAGGGTTTGTACTCCAAGCCAGCATCACGGTCCAGACTCTGCCTTGCGAAGGCTAGGATCATGAGGCTGGAGAGGTTCTTGTGGCCTTCCCCTGAGGCTTGGCAGCTAGTCGATGCCTCTGGGGTGTCGCACCTTGGTCGAGTTATGTCGTAGAGTTTAGATCTTCCCTTGCTGTTTGTATTCGTTTAGAGGTGGCAGCCAAACACCAACCCCTTCCACATGCCATTCAGAGAGATCACGATTACTCTGCACGACGTGTTGTACCTACTAAGGCTCCCTATTCGAGGCACCCATCTTAGTTCAGAGGGCGAGAAGACGTATGTAAGGCAGCTCGCCACTATGCTTAATGTTAATGGGGATGAGATCAGGCGAAAGTGCTACAGAGCATGCGGGTTTTGTCTAGACCAACTAGTCGAGGCTGCTTCGGTATACCTGACTTCGACGATGAGGCTCGGTGGTCCATGTATAGTGGAGGCATACATGCATTTGACTACGTTGAGCCCCACGATCCCAGCCGTGTGTTGCGTCAGTACGGCTACCGAGAGAGGATCCTGGATTCGATTCTCACGCCGAAGTTAGCTTCTCGACCGGCAGATGGGACGCAGTACGTAGTCAGACACTCCAGGTTTGACTACAGCCTGTTTGGGCATTTGCTGGCCCCGATGTACTTCAACACGTGTAGTATGCCCGGAGCACCTAACGGTAACGCATCTGCGGAGTACATAGCGTGGTACCTCGACCATACACACACACAGGTCGTCCCCACGCGCACAGCTGATATGCCACACCCACCGCTGGTTCGTATCGTTACAGAATACTTTGTTTTGCATTTTAATTTCCATTAACGAACTTTGTTGTAATAGTCATTATTAATTTTTGTGCAGGCCCCGGAGCAGGCTATGCGGTCTTTCTGTGCTGGGTTGGACCCCTTGTACCAGTGCGATGGTAGGGACGAGTTCGTTTATGATGACGTTGTGGGCATGCGTGGGTTGTGCTCTCAGTATGCTCCGTAGCCGCTCGTTTTCCATTTCACTACTGTATTGTACTTTCATTTGGATATTATTGTAACTTGTACTTATGTTGGGATTGTATTTTCACACCGTTGACATTATCGTAACTATTAGTTATGTTGCATTGTGATCGCGGGACTTATGTACCTGACATTCATGTTTTCCTAGACTTCTGTTAGTGGTTGAATACACCAAATCATTTAGCCCAACATTTGCTGTCGTAGAAAGTCAAATATTCAAACATCAAAATGTCCTGAGTTTGCATAAATTATTATTCAGTACATAATTCAAATGCGTACAAATAAACATAGAAACCAATCGTCCCTTAATCTGAAACATCGAATACATCATCAACTTCGGGGTTGGGGGAGTTTGGATTATGCCCCCCCCCCCCACGATCGCGAAACAACTACAATTCATCCCGGTAGATGTCATTCCACAATACTGTGCGAGTCCTCCCCTCCGCCCCTTCCCAAACCGGATGGAAAGGCGGCATCGGCATAGATTATTACTACTAATGTTAGTAATTTAAAGTACTAAAGTATGATTTCAAAACCGTAAACTGTAAGTATTCATATTTTCCAATATTATTACTTTACAACTCGAAATAATTTGTACATTCCTTATCAAAATCGTAAATAATGAATTATTTATAAAATTATGAAGTTGTTATCAAATAAATAGAATATTGTAGTTTTGTAATTTTAAATATAAAAAATTAAAAATTAAAAAAAAATACACGGTCGACATTGGATGCCGACTGCCGTAAAGGACGGTCGGCCTCGGTTGCTGACAGTGGCGACCAGCGGTCATCGTCCAACAACGACAGTCCTTAATGGCGGTCGGCATCCGGCGCCGACTCCTCCTAAATTTTTTAAAAATATAATTAAATAGATTAACAATTAGTTTCACAATAAAATAGATTAACAATTAGTTTCACAATAAAAATTGAATAATTTCATATTTTTTAATAACTACATGAAAATTAGTAATTAATCATGATCATTACTTATGTTAATTAAGAGTAAATTGTAATTTTGAACTCTAAAAGTGACAAGTAAGGGTTTATGGTTTAAAGATAAGGTTTAGGGATTAGGGTTTAGGATTTAGGGTTTAGGATTAAGAATCTAAAGATAAAGTTTAGGGATTACGGTTTAGGGTGTAGGGTTTATGGTTTACGGTTTACAGTTTAGGATTTAAGATTTAGGGTTTAAAGATAAGGTTTAGGGTTTAGGGTTTAGGGTATGGGATTTAGGATTTAAGGTTTAGTGTTTAGGGTTTATTGTTTTAGAGATTAAAGATAAGGTTTAGGGATTAGGGTTTAGAGTATAGGATTTAGGGTTTAGGGTTTAGGATTTAAGGTTTAGGGTTTATTGTTTAGAGATTAAAGATAAGGTTTAGGGATTAGGGTTTAGGGTTAGGGTTTAGGGTTTAGGATTTAGGGTTCATTGTTTAACGGTTACGGTTTAGTGGTTAGGGGTCTAGTCCTTGTTTTTAATTAATCTTAGGAAATTAGGGTTTAGTTATGATAATTATGAGAGAGTAGTAAATATAAGTACTTACATTAACACTGATTGTGATAGTTACATACTTGACAATTGTATATTTATTTATAAATTAATTTGTAAATATTAGTAATTAAAGTGATTTTGTAAATATTAGGGTGTATTAATTGATAATATATTTACTAAGTATTTTGTTTGAAATATTAATTCAGTAAATATATTCAATTATCATATCTACAATTATCAGTAATAATTGTTACGTATGTGTACTAATTCACCTTAATTATTTTAATTAGTGACTAATTATTATTTTGCAACAGTTACTGAAGTGCATACTTAGAAATAATTAATTACGGTATATATTTATTACTAGTTTACTAACATAACTAACACTAATTGGGGAATTGCTATTTCACCTTAATTGTAATAACTAATATCTAATTTTCAATTATTAGTAACCTAAATATTCAATTACGAATTAAAAATATTAATCCCTAATTTGAAATTATTTTTTGTATATAGACTAATTAAACTAAATGATAATAAGTAATTATTAATTACTTATTATTTATTACCAAATTTACTAATTAATATTTAGTAAATTAAATAAACGATTAGTTATTTAATTATCAAGTATTAATTATTACCTATTTCATTGTTAATTCACTAAACTAAATATAATTTCTAATTTAATTTAAATAATTAATAATTAAAAAAAAATTAAAACGGTCGGCACGCCTATTGCCTTGGACGGCAGTCGGCGACGAGACCGTTTTAAATTATTTTTTGTGTACCTGTATGGGCGGTTCGGCGGCGACACGGCGGCGGTACGGCGGCAGTGCGGTCCGGCGGTGGTGCGGCGGCGGAGGGGTCCGGCGGCAAAACGACGGCAGCGACGACATTTTTTTTATGTTCGTTCGAATGAGTTGTGAAAGTTCTTCGAAATTCCATGTCTGATCAAGAATTTCAATTTACTGTTCAAAGGGCGTTCACGTCATTTTCATTACCGAACTCAAATATTGCGACGATATTAAAACGTTTGACAATAAAATATAAGGCCTCGTTTAACAACTCTTTTTCTTCCCTCCTTTGTTGTCCCTCGACCCTGATAAGCCTCTATCCAATTCTCGGACGATTCTTTCGCTCCTCCCTTTCTCCCCCTATCCATCGAACTTTTCAATCCAATTTGAATTTTCTGTCCGTCGTTTAGATCTTCTTGATTGCCTTAGATTCCGCCTGTAATTAATGGGGATTATTTTGTTCCCTTTTTGAGTCCATGATTGTACCTCTTAACTAAGGATACATTGTTGAGATCTGCTGCTGTAAGTTTGCATATTTGATTTTGTTGTTGATTCATTGGTTGGTTTGTTTTTCTAAGGTCTCGATATTCTTTTATTAAATATGGTGTGAAAAATATTTTCTATTGTTAATTAGAAATTATGTTCATTACGTTTGTATTTGGATTTGGTGGGTTGTTTTATTTCCAATATATAGTTTACTTTTTTTTATTTTAATGACATTCAATAGGGGATTGAAGAAGAAGAGAGTTGGGTAAGAAATGGTGTTGAATAAGAAATTGGTGAAGAAGTTGGGGAAGAAAGTGAACAGTTGTATTAGTGTGAGGACAAATATATAATTATTGTTAAGAAAATAATGGATCAAAAATATGACTACAAAGAATAATGAAAAAGAAGAGACACAAAAGAGATGGAAAGGTAACTTTCTTCTTTCTTCCCTATTGGTACAAGATGAACATCTATTTATAGGTGAGGAACAATCTCATAGGATTCTAGCATTATTACATATATGAATAGGTACATGAATGAGAACATGAATGAGTATATAAATGGGGCTATGAATAGTATTGAATTACATTGAGTAATGGACATTCATCACATATATTCTTCATAACACTCCCCCTTGAATGTCCATTGGTTAAGAATGTGCATCATGTTCTTTGAATATGCTATTTGATACTGCCTCGTTAAAAACCTTATCAGGAAAACCCACTGGGAAAACCATGGTTAAGGGAAAAAGAGTGCATTGCGTAACTCCCCCTGATGATGATATTATTTGAAATCTTTCATATTGACTCCCCCTCATCATTGTAGCAGTTGAGATCATTCAGTCAGCAAACTCGATATTTTAGACTAGATTCCCAAAAATTGATGTAGGAAAAAAAAGGCTTGGTGAATAAATCAGTCAAGTTATGACTTGAGCGCACTTGTTTCACGATGATTTGAACTCATGAAAATATTATTCCCTCTCTTTGGAGTTTATGCATATAATATGATCAATGGTCATTCATAATCAATATTTACATAGCACTCCCCCTTGGATGACTATTAGATGAGAATGTGGATCATTAACCCATACTCAGAAAAACCCTATGGGATAAAACCCAGTTAAAGAAAAGAGTGCATAGCCATCATATCATGCTGTTTAAGTCTGCCTCGTTAAAAACCGTATCAGGAAAACCCAGTGGGAAAAACTATGATTAAGGGAAAAAGACCCCCTCATGACGAAATCTGTGTAGTGCTATATATACTCCTCCTCATGACGACATCAATGTCCATTGTTGTCAGGAGTGACATGGTGAAAAAATCTTGAACGATTGTTCACTTGATTGTTGGTTTGCACACTTATTTCACCATTGTCTTCCGTTTAACGCTAAACAAATAAATTGGTTAAGCATAGAATCTTCTACCAACTCGAGGATATTTGCATTATATATTTCATGTATCATCTATAGGATCACATCTGTGAATGGCGATGTGGCGTTATAAGCCTATTTCACAAACCACATATAGTGGCATTATATACAATCAATTTATTGTTCACCGCCAACATGTATTTATATTCCAAAACCACATAGTAGTTTTCATTTCGTTATAAAGATCGATTAAAATCGACATATAAGCACATATAGTGATCTTACCACCATCAAGACTCTTATAGCCATAATATATCCATATAAATGTTTGATGGGTATTATTAGTATATCATTGATGATATACATGAGTCATGTTTTAGGGATGCACAATTTGCAAGTTAGTGGTAAGATTTATCTTTCCACATCTCAAACTCTCTAGCTAATCAAATACTTGATTGCTTTCAGAAACTCTTCAGGAGTCTCAATAAAATATTTGTCATCTATGAAACAAAAAAAATGATGAAGACATTTAAAGTCTGACAAACAAAATAAATACATTGTAAATATAAAATAAAAGTGAGAATTTTTTTTGTACGAAAACAATCTCAAAATCATAAAATATGTTAAAGATGAGTTTCCAAAATTCAACTTATAAAGGAGAAAAAAAACAAATTATATGCATAGAGAAATATTTGATATGCTAAATGTATCACTCCTCTCAATCTTTCAATCCATATAACATCAATTGGATGTTATTGAATATTATTCACGTGAACTTGAATTGTTTGCTTATAGCAAAATGAATTCTCGAGGAAATTTCATAAACACATGTGTATTCGTTCATGTAAACCGTACATATAGGTTGTAATGACATATATTAGAGGCAAACTCAGTCTCGTCACATATTGCCAGACTAATCAAATAATGAAAAATAGTTGCATCCATCATATGAGAGTATATTTTCTCATAATCAATATATTATAGGTTTGTTGTACAAAACCTTTCAAAAATGAGATGTTTCATAACTTCTCATACTCATACTTTACATCTCAATGTATAAAGATTTAATGTCTTAAAACTTTTCATTTCTCTTTGGAATTTGAATTTGCCTCAAATTGAAATTTTTCAGCCAATCATTTCTATCTTTGCATGCATTTTGGCTAATGATCCTCATTTTCAACTATCATATTTAGTGTTGCACGATACGCAAAAATTTCATCGACGTTGACTTCATTGGGGTTCCAATATTTTCCATCCAAGATATAGATAATTGAGATATATATTCATATCTTGCAGTAATTTTCGAGACTCTTCTTGAGCACATTATTTGTTTCTCTTGGTGGCTTTGTTTAAATAATCTTAACCTCAATTTGACCATCTTGATATATAGCTCCATTCCACTTTTGAGGATTTCTTTCTTTAGAACCGAGTGATTTATCATGTGTCATGCATGTTTTAGACACATTTGTAATAAGAGAGCACCCCATATCAACATCATATTTATTGGAGCATTTGTAGTTGGCACATGAGAGGTTTACTCTATTTGGATCGTTAAAGGTGTCTGGTAGTTGATGAATTAAACTTTAGTGATGAATTATACTTTTGAACTTCAAGTTCATATTTTTTTAGTGCGATGATCGAAATGATAATTATTCATCTAATCTCTTGGCCAACCTTTGATTTTTCCCCCTAATGTTGGGAAGTTTAAATATAGACCTCCAACGAGTCATCAAATTCTCCTGACAACGATGTGATATTTTACCATCGATGAACTCGTAATCAAAATAATTTCTCAATCTTTGGTAAGAACCCATCATAATAAAATGCGGTGGAGCAATTCGGATGTGTATATCCATATATGCATTGATGGGCAATGTGTGGTTTGGGCCTATAACCCAAATATAATGGAGGAATTCATGATAATTTTTTTTGGTGTAATGCGAATTTGTGTTGTGCATGTAAATGACATGTTCACAATAATATATTGCTTCTCAATGACGCATTTTCGTTATTGGATAATCTTGAAAATATACTCATAACCAAAATAGTTGAGCTAGTAATCTTGCAAATTCTAGTTTGCTTTCATATATACATGTGACCTTCTAGTTGATACATCAATTAAAATAATTGGTCCACATGTTGGGTGTATGTATCCACAAATATCACTCTTGTTTTGTTGTGTGTAAGATAAATTATCTTACTTTAGTTGATGATTATCCAAACAATCAACTCTATTTAAGAATAAGCAACCCAAAAATGAGTTATGTTGTGTTGGAGATTCACCCAACAATGGGTAACGAAAAGGTGAAAATGCTTTCCTAGAAACGAAACCTTGTTGACGAACGTAAAATCGTTTGTGTTCCCTGTGAAGTAGGGGAGTCACAAGGACTACTTAAATCCCTATAACCTTAGGAATCATTTCTTTAGAATACCCAAGTTGAGAACTCTGTCCACAACATTGACCATAGATGTACTTATTGATTCGCATTATGATTGAACCGGGATGGTCACACCGGTTATGCACAAAAAAATGATTGTCAAGACGAGTAAACTTTAGTTTACATTTATATATATGTAACTCAATATAATAACATGTGTGTAGTACAAATTTGAGGATACTCCTTTTCATGGGAAAAATATATTTCTCAAATTTCTTTCTCATGACCATCAAAATAATAGGTCTTCTCAACCACAATATATAATATATAAGTGTGCTCACTTGTGGGAATATATGTATTTGGTCCCTTTGGGACATATGATTATAACCATGAACTTGATATTGTGTCTCGTTGGGTTTCTAACATTAATATAGCCCATTTCCCAACATATGTGTCTCGTCGGACATTCAATCATACCAGGCTTTTATGAGTACATAGCTTCACTACAAAAAAAATGATATGTTGTCCCTTGGACCTTCAATATTCGAGACATATGATATAGCTTTATAGCTTTGTCCTGTCGATAACTTGTATCTTGTGTTACTCATCTTTCGGCCTATCATTGAGATGATGGCAAGTAAAGATCAAAGCTTTGGCTTTTGTCTTATGATGATATTTATCGTCATTTATAAATAGCATCTCCAAGCTCATATGGCGAGTGATTGCATCCAATGCTCAAGATGGATGTTTCTTCTTGATGAGTATCAAGGGCTATAAACTCGAATTTTGAAAATTTAACATATTATAAAGAAAATTAAATATAATTAAATCACATAATAAATAGATAACTACATCATATCATAAACTTAATAAGTTAAAAATATAATTAAGTCATATCATAATTGTTATTCAACCAAACAAAAACTTCATTGGATGATTTCGCCATAAATAGGTGAGTTTACGCAAAAAAACTCAAACGTGGAAACATTAGAAATATATATCATATGATAAACTAAATTAAACCATATGCATAATAATCTTTAAGCTATATGTAACATTAGATAATTCAACATCGAAAGAAGAATAATCATGAAATGGAATAATATATACAAAATATAAATTCCTTGTGTACCTCGTATAAAAATGATATACATATTATATATATATAGAACACAGAACAATAGATAGGAAATATATGGGTTTTTCAAAGTATGATAACAACAAATAATTTCTCAGATCATATTATATATTAACTAGATAATAAGCACAATAAACATAAAAAATTGTATGAGGATAGAAACAGCAACATAGCTATGGAAAAACAGAAACCATTGGAGAAATGAAAAACATTAATTTGGCATCATATGAAAATTGAAATGGCTATAAGATATTTTAAATTATTTATAAGGAGGAAAAAAAAGTCAAATCTTTATATGAAACAGACTAATGGACACATAACAATGTAATAAATCATTGATAAGAACTAAAGGAAAAATAAACTAAAAGGTAATTAGAGACTATAACATAATCCTCTCGAACTAAAAAATCGTTTGGTCTACAAAATAATAGAAAGAAAAATATTTTCTCATCCCAAAATATACAGTAAATTATTAAGGGCTAAAACATCCATGAAATGATAGCACAATAATAAATTGTCAAAATACGGGCATCAAAAGCATAAATCTCACTGGATATACAATGGGCATCATGAGCATAAATCTCATTGGCCATATCGCGGAATCCTTCATTGCATGATTACAAGAGATTTCTCAACAGTAGAACTATCATGCTGATAACGTGTTAAGAAACTAATGGATCAAAAATATGACTACAAAGAACAATGAAAAAGAAGAGACACAAAAGAGATGGAAAGGTAACTTTCTTCTTTCTTCCCTATTGGTACAAGATGAACATCTATTTATAGGTGAGGAACAATCTCATAGGATTCTAAAGATTATTACAAATATGAATAGGTACATGAATAAGCACATGAATGAGTATATAAATGGGACTATGAATAGTATTGAATTACATTGAGTAATGGACATTCATCACATATATTCTTCATAACATATATATTTTACTAATATCACGTACTAAACAATAAATTTACATTTTTTTTATTAAATATCAATCTCACTCAATATACATATCAAACAATCTTTTGGTTAAATCCGGTTGAACTTTTCACTAGTGAAATATATGTATTATACTTTTAAATAAAAATATATAACACACCAAACGAAACGTGTGACCCCTTACCAATTTGAAATAGTTTAAGTTAATTAGTATTTTACTATTTCAACCCATAAAACCTTGAAACTACTATAACTCAAAAGAAAGCAAAGCTGAGAAAGCTTCGAGCAAATAACAGATAACTGCAGTAGCTAAATTGCTCTAAATAAAGACAAGCAAGGCTCCAATAGGAAGATGTTTAACGACGTAATAATGAAACCAGCAGTCTCCTAAAATGCTTTTCAGGCCTATGAATTATTGATGTCTCAGCTTCAAAAATTTTGCAAAACCAAAAATCTGCAGAGTGTTAGCAGCTTCTTTTTCACGCAGATCAAAGTACCGAAGCTTACATCCCAACAAACATAAAGGTGTTAGTTATTATTCTCAAGGGTAGTAGCCGGTGAAGGTGACTCCCCTCCCTATGATTTCACCAGCACAATACCATGCGAAGCACTCAAGTCCAAACAATGCAGCAACCCCTGCATCCTCAACCTTTAGCTCTTGCCTGTTCTTCCACAAGTTCTTCACATAATCTAGCTCCTTCCAGAATGCTTCATTTCTACCTGGGATACTGTTCAGCAACAAAATTAACACTTGTAAAAAACAAAGCTGATTTGATCCAGTTCGCCTCAATAAGTGAACTTATCACATAATCACACAGGATGATTTCATTCCTACTTCTGCACCACCATAGCTACCAGTACATAACAGGTTTTCCTTTCACAAACTGAACTTATCACATAACAAGTATGTTATGACCAGTTCCCGACACATTTAAGGATTATTATATAGTATGCTAAGCATCCTTCGTTTTTGTAACATATAGAATCAATGTTTTTACCTTTTACTAGAGTTTAGCAACTACAAACTTGAACACTGTAATTGTACTCATAAGATCCGGATATTACTACTCATTCAAGTAGAATGTTTGATACTGAGTAGTAATACGCAAATAAAACTGCATAACCAAGCAAATCACTGAACACAAAGCATCGTCATCAAAACATCAATTCAAGTGATATCATTTGAAGGTCCAAAGAAATACAATCGTTGATGTCGATGAGTGACAGACCATAACAACCACCTACCATTAAACCGGTATTATTGTAGTTTACATCCACAGCTACATGACCATACTTCAAAAATTTATATCGGCAACTACATTACCATACTTGAGGAATAAATTAATATTCGCCAAATAGCAAAAAACGTGAAGTTAGAATTGAAAACAAAATCACAGGGACAATTGGCGCCCAGCTATTTTGTGCAATAATCATCAATAGTTAAGGAAGTTTCTTCAGAGAATTGAATTCAACTCAATAACATAACACAAATGTGTTTTCATCTCCTTTGAAGGCACAAGATTGACTGATAGATGTAAAATATACTTACATGTCAAGAACAAAATAATCCATTCAAACTAAGACGATGTAAAATATAAAGTAGAAGATGACATTTAACTAAACCCCTCGAATCTGTGAAACAGGGTTTATAAAACCAAATTCTAAACAAGATTTCTAGATTAATCAGGCACACATCATTCAAACAGACTTGTATCAGACCCATAAAGAGTTATTAGCAAGAAAAAAATTAGAAGGTTGACAAACATCAAGCCAGCAGAGCAAGGGCGGAAGAAAAACAACACCTGGCTAGCCGAGTGTAAAACAATTGCTTAGACAATTCATTGCACTTCTCAACACTAGCGGGCTCCTGAATGTATTTCTTGTTCTGTTCCAGTAACTGTTTGTAGTAGGTAGTGCCATGCTTAGACACAAACTTAGACGCTTGGCAAGCTTTAGATTGCAATTGCATTAATTTGGACGCCATCAGTTCCAAGACCTGAAATGGTGCCGGAAAAAGATTCAAATCCCTACAAACAGGAATATAAAATATCATCTGCCTCAAGATCCATAAAATCCCACAGCCAAAAAGCAATTTCAAAGAAGCTAAAAGCACGATCGCCAGCGCCATATGATCGCAAGTTAAAACCACAAGAAATCAAGCTGACATAGCATGAGCGAAAACCTCAAAAAAAGAAGGAACGGAAGGATTGAACAAGATCTGGAGATACGGACAGCCTATCTACGAGACTGAACCAATCTTGTGCGAATCGAAGGAAGTGAAAATGAAAATCGAAATTGAGATTGAGAGTAGAACGAATTGATAACCTGAGGAACGAGGAGGATAAAAGAAAAGGCGGTGGCTGAGGAGAAAAGGAGTTACGGCGATTGATTGCGTCGCCGCTACTAGCTGCTCTGTGAGTTCGGAGAGCTAAAAAGAGAACAAGGAACTATAATTTAGTGGATCGTATTCCAGGAAAAAAAAAAATTATATACACGATTAAATTGAAAATTGCATTAAAAAGTTTAAATTATAAAAAATGGTAATTTTCAAAATTTATAACATAACTTCCAAATTTTTATGTAATTGTATTTTAGTCACTCATTTATTTTGTAAAGTGCGCTTAACTGAAACTCGATTTTTGATGAGTTAGGTGAACGTCAATTAGTTACGAAATTGGTTAATATGCACTAAACGAGTTAAAATGTGAGCTCAATCTGTATCTAAACTCGGGTTAAACATAATAGATTTTCCGGTTACAGAATAATTTAATAATTCAATTTAAAATTTATTACGTTTAACCCGAGTTCAGCACAGATACGGACTGAGCTCACATTTTAACTAGTTTAGTACATTTTAACTAATTTTGTAACCAATTGACGTTAACCTAACCCACTGAAAATCAAATTTCAGTTATGCACACTTCATAAACTAAATGAGTGACTAAAATAAAATTATACAAAAATTTGTGAGTTAAAATGGAATAGGTGATTTGTCCAAAGAAATAAAAAAATGCATTTGGGAATCCTACAACGCTGCGCAGTAATTCCTATCGCGTTGCGCCGTAAATTTTGAAAATTACTATTTTTTGTAATTTAAGTTTTGACTTGACTGTTTATGTAATTTTCGATTTAATCGTGCCTATAAAAAAATTGTCATATTTACAATTTTTAATAAATCACCCTAATTCTACCTAATTCTTGTTGAAATTACAAAAGTAGCCACGAGTCTATTTAAAACTCTCTCTTGACTACGACAAAACAGGTTATTATTTCGGCGATAACAACTCTTCTTCTCCGACAACATATCTTCTTCTCCGTCGAGAATAGATCCACTATTCATCTTCTCTGAAATAGGTTAGTATGAACTTATCCTAATCACTTGTAACTTCAAACGAAGTTCGTTTGTGTTATGACCGCCAAAAAGCAGACGGCGAACCCCGTTGACGATAAAGCTCAAATGGGCGGCCAGACCGTCTCCGGGGGATTCGGATCGGACGACAACCAATAGGAAACTTGTTGAGACGGTCCGTCCTCCATTCATCAACTCCAACACAAAGGATATTCAATTACCAATAAATTAGAGGCTTTCTTACAAACAACGATCACATCAATCGTTGGAGCCAACGAACAGATGGCCAGACCGTCTTTGCGGGTTTAGGTGGGTAATCGTCCCATATGAACCCCGTATGAATGGATGGCGAGACCATCCCCATGTGACTTAGATGAGACGATATCTATCTAAACCCTGCTGAGGTAGTCCAATGGCGAAGTCAGGATATGATCAAGGGGGTTCGAAATTCATAAGAAAAAAATGTTAGCTACATAATTGAAAAGTCGAATCGTAAACTAAATCTCCACTAAAAAAACAAGTTATTTACCAAATATCAAACTATTTAAAATTATGTTTTTTTTCAAATCACTTTCGACCAAATTTATTTGAAAATATCAACTATATAATACACTTAACATTCGTGCAATAGTCAGATAATAGTCAAAACATACTATTTATAATGAACAACAACAAGACATTTCAAAAAATATTATATGTTGAGAGATTATAGTCGTAACCAAACTAATAATCAAACTAGTGAGCACCATCCGAAGAAATGTTATCGAATGTGATGCACCTAATTCGTTTGCTTCTGGGAGAAAATAAACAATCAAGTTACTGAATTATAGAATGCTCTAAAAAAGTTGTAGTCCTTGTTTTACATCACATCAACAAATTAAGCAGAAAATGAATAAAAGCTAGTAGTGTGGCGTTGGTAGAATTAAATATACAAATTATTAACTACGAGGAAATGTCAGAGAGTTGATGAATTAGAAAAATATAATATTAGATTTTGTTAAGGGGATTCGGCCGAACCCCTAAATTTTGAAATAGCTCTGTCAATGATAGAGTTGTTCATTTGTTGATGCTGATGGCGTATGACTTGAGTCATGAAGATAGGCGGCCGCCGACGGGATCATAACTTAGCTTGAAAGAAAATTAGAAAATTAAATTTAAGAATTGTCTGTTTAATGGTGAAATTTTTTTAAACACATTTTAATATGAAATAATGAAATTTAGACATATGTATTTTACCCTGCGCCGTGCAACCGCAGTGTAGCTTTACAAATTCACGAATTAACTTTCTACCACTTCACAAATTTGATGAAGCTGGATTTTTTAACCCCTCACACTTTTTGTATCTGCACTTTAGTTATTATATTACCGAAGAGGGTTACTAAACGACTCCCTACAATTTGAATTAAATGATGCCCTAGACTATATAAATACTGACGCGTTCATCTTGAAAAACATGGAAAACTTACAACTTGAACTCAAATCAACTATTTTTAGTATGTCTTAGTTGCTCGAAAACGCTTTCGGCGAACCTCGGCCGATTTTTTTAGGTAAAATAGTTTGAAAATTTTCGATGCACTGATCGGACGGGTGGGATTTCTATCCCGCGAGAAAACCCAGAGGAACGAATTTTTCATTTGGCTTGTCTGAGGCTGAAAGCTCATCACATGTCTCGGGCTGGCTTCGGGGTCTCGTAGATATTCTGTTTCTTGTTTTTTTTCGTCACTACCTCTCTCCGCTTCGAAGCTGTAATCGCGTGCTCTGCAAGTCTGTTCAAAGTTGTCTCTCCCTTACATGTTTTGGATTCCATCAGTCTCTTTTTCTATCGGGTCAAACGGGTCACTATTAAGTTCTTTGCCACCACCTCTGGTTTTCGCCATTTTTAAACCATTTTTATTCACAAATTATATTTAACGAAATAAAGCATCTAGTTAATTATATGTAATTAGTATAATCCTATTTTCTTACAAATCTAATTAATTATTAATTACATACTAAATCACTACAATCTAAACTTAACTAATTAGGAGCTACTTCTTTTAATTAAATCAACACAATTATAATACTTTCTTTCGTAAAAAAAACACAATTATACTATTTACTACTTTAATTAAAAAGAATTCCACTAATTACATTAAGAAAATTAATTATAGAATTAATTTTTAATTTTATAAAAAAAAGGAGCCGGTCGGATGACGGTTCCGTCCGCCGCCGCATTCCAGATAGAACCATCGTCCGTTTAGGCTACGCTGGTGGAAGGAGCCGCCATCGTTCCGGGCTCCGGCGGCAGACACGAGGCCGCCGTCTGTTCAGGCTCCGGCGGAGGATGAAAATTAGCTTCGTCTGACCTTTTTTTGAAAAACAATTTGGTTTTTGAACGATACCTGATCGAATTCTTCACGTTCGGATCTTCAATTTTCTCGCCGAATCTTCGAGTTAGGATCTTCAATTTCTCGTTTTAACTTATAAATTTTGAGTTTGAGAATGTTTGAGTTTGTCAAAGATCGAACTTTTTATAAGTTTTCGAAATTTATGAAAGGGCAATTCAGTAATTTACTCAACCTAGGTTTCCTTTAATTCAATAATTTACAAAATTAAATGAATACAAATACATGAAAAATCATGGGTTATGTATGATCTGCCTCCTCCACCATTATCTTTCCGTCGAACAAACCTGGTTGTTCGCCTTGTCGGTATGCAAATTGAAATACAATTCCTGTATGATCAATGGAAGCCTGTAAAACGATTTCGAATGGTCGATCTTGAATCAGAAGTTTTCTGGGCACTTTTGAGGACTCTCAAGATTATCTTCATGCTCTAACGGGAGGACCGTGGACTATTCTTGACCACTATTTTGGATATTTGCTTGGGATGATTAATTCCGAGTGTCTGATGATCTTCCGTCGATTGTTTGGATTAGGTTCCCTCGACTCCCATATCAGCACTATCATAGGGAGATTCTGGAAGGTCTTGGTAACCTTCTTGGAAAGTTTGCTCGTATTGAAATTCGTACTCTTCATTTCACTCGTGCTAAATTCGCTCGTATAGCAGTTGAATTGAATCTGGACGAAAACCCTCCTAAAGGTGTTTTCGTGGATGGTCATTGGCAAGAGGTGGTCTATGAGAACTTACCTTCTTTTTGTCGCGATTGTGGCCGATTTGGTCACTTGGTCGAGCACTGCAACCGGTGAGTAGCTGGTGCCCCACCAGCTCAGGTAGGCGAGTCTGTCGCCTCTGGAATCGTGGTGTCCACCTGCTCTACCGGTAACCAGTCAACCGAACAGGATGGACCATGGAAAACAGTGGTCAAGAAGGCATAGCGTCCAAAGATGATCTTGTTTGTTGTTTCCTTTGGTGGCGGGAAACCGATCAGGCTACAGCTAATGGTGTTCCGCTTTCTCATATATTCTTCACTGATGATCTTATCTTGTTCACCGAAACGAGTATCGAGCAGGCAAATGTTGTTCTCCATATCCTTGAGAGCTTTTGAGCCGCCTCAGGTCAAAATATCAGTAAAGAGAAATATCGTGTCTATTTCTCTAAGAAGTGTTGTAGAACCCTGTCAGCAGCAGTCAGCAAAACCTTAGAAATTCCATCTACTCAGAATCTGGGACGGTATCTCGGGGTACCTGTGCTTCATGGCTGGACTACTATATCTACCTATGATTTTTTGCCTGACAAGATAAACAACAAACTTGCAGGATGGAAGGGCATCTAGGATGGAAAAGCCCGGATAAGATTCGTTATTTTCTTTGGTTGGCGTCACATCAACGCCTGCTTACCAATGAGGAACGTGGTCGCCGTCATCTTACTAATCAGGTGTTCCTGTTGTCTTTCTTGCCTTGAGATTTGTGCCCATGTTCTTAGAGATTGCATTTTTGCTCGTCTAGGTTTCCGTCTGCGGCGTAAGTTAAATCTCATGGACTTCGTTACCCGATAACGTGGCTTGCTTATTTGGAATTTATGAAACATGTGGAAACGACCATAACACCACAGAGATGGATGGTATAAAAAATTAAAGGATAAGAAACTTGTGGCCAATATTTGGTTTCATTATCTCCCTTCGTTTCTTGACCGTCGCTACCAAACTGTCTCTCTCAACCCAACTTCGAACTGTTTCCCGTTCTCTGAGATATGGTAGTCTACCAACCTACCTACATCGACATCGGCAAGCTCAACGAGGCTGGTTGCTGCGGATCTGACCCTCCGTTGTGGGACCCCGGACCCAGTCGTCGTTGTCATTGGCGATTCCTGCCGTTCGCCAGAACCGCAGCCTCCTAAAGGTCAAGTCCAGCGATTGCGATTAGTATTTCTTTCAGTCCAGTGCTTGCGAGAAGGAGTTGCAGAGTAAAGGTTGTCGTCGAATATA
This sequence comes from Linum usitatissimum, assembly GCA_030674075.2. Taxonomy (NCBI): domain Eukaryota; kingdom Viridiplantae; phylum Streptophyta; class Magnoliopsida; order Malpighiales; family Linaceae; genus Linum; species Linum usitatissimum. The sequence continues at coordinate 270,221 of JAUJYP020001444.1, forward strand.
TACGTCGTTGTTGCTGTCTGAAGAGGCAAAAGGTGATGTACCTTTTTTACCAAAACTTTTTTGTCTCCATTCCTTGTGGTACCTAGGGGTTCGATCCTATAGTGAATGGGGGATGAATTGGTTATCTGGGTTATTAATTTCTAGACCAACGGTTGTATTCAATACGTTGCTATATCCTATGAACCGTATGCAATCAGTTTGCTATGTTGTTATACCCTATGAACCTTCCATGTGAATGTTATTGTCATTAAAACAGTTTGTTACGTGAGTAGAAAGTTCATTTTTCCTTTCCTAAATTGGAAAGTTTACCTAACACTAAGTTAGTTGTGTTGTTTCTCAATTTAACCGACAATGATGTCACACATGGCTTGTTTCCAGCTGCTGGGGAGAACAAGAAGACAACACTTTACCTCCAGGGTGTCAGCGGTACTGGCGGGGCTGACAATGAAGAGAGATGCATTGGTCCTGATGACCTTAGGGGTGTACACAGTCGAGAACCGTCAAGAGCCGAAGACTCAGATGGTCCAGAATTTATTCACCTGTACGAGGAAAGCTTTCGAACTACAGATGATGAGTTTCAGGAGTCTTTGTTCAACATGGGGGTTCATTAGACGCATAGGGTTGTTGTCTACATGCAGTAAGTACACTTCTGGTGAAGGGGTCGAATAAAACTTCCAGCCTGGATTCTTTCCATTCCCTGACGTATTCATTACACAAGTACGGTTGTGGTGACAAGTATTAGTTGCACGGCTCGCAAGTGAGCTCGGCGCACAACTGGTAGACTGTGTATTTATTGGGAATTTACGAGCAAGAACTGACAAGACGAAGAAAGGAAGAAAAGAGGAATCAGCAAAGAAGCGAGGAAGACAACCGCCCCGAAAAGACGAAGAAGGAGAGAAAACGCGAAATCGAAAAAGGATGAGGAAGGCAGTCGTTGCGAGAAGAAGATGAAAAATGAGATAAACGGCGGGATCAACCCCTTCAGTAGTTTATAACAGGTACAATTTTAGTAACCAGTAGAACCCTAAAATGAGAGGCTACTCGATTCAGGGAAGATGGACAAAAATAAAATTATCACAAATGAGAAATTCATATGTGGCAGGTTTTGACATCGTGGAATCTGATGTGGACGACGTAGTCGGATACAACATAAGCAGATCTGGACTTAACTGATGGCCCTCTTCACACCGTCACAAAAATCCGTCATATTAGACGACGAAAAATGTCAACGTGCTAGATATGTCCCTAAACCGAAACAATTGGCCTGAAAAATTGTCACCATAATAATTTTGGCTAGATTTGTCGAGATCTGAAAAGTTTTGGCTAGAAAAATGTATTAGGCCTAAAATATTGGATTATAAATCGCTCCAAATTAGCTAATTCAGGTAGGCTTTGTAACGAGAGGTTTGAGGATGGTTATGGTATATTCATTACGCATTCGGTTTCGTGACGGTTATTAACCATAACCATCCTCTTTTTCAGTACGATGACAAAAAAATTCCATTACCATATCCACACAGTTACGATTATAACCACTCCGAACAATTATGCACCATAAAAAAATAAAACATTATTATGAAATTCAAAATACATCCACTTTCATTCATAGCAAAATTATCCATAAACATGACATGAAAGAAAACTTAACAAACAAAGAAACTTGTGTATGAAAGAAACCTTGAAAAACTGAGAAATTTCATCACTTGGGTGCATGCATGGGTAAATAGAAGTTAAATTGTGGAATGGAGATAGTTATAGATTTGATTACTATAAAACTTATAATCTAATTTTATATATTTTTAGTGGTTAACGGTTATTACCATAACTAGCCCCAAATTCCAGCAACTCGTTCTCTATTTTCTACTCTTATTACTTCTCTCTTCTCTCTTTCTTAGTGATACTTTCATTTGCATGCTTAGTAGTACTTATAGTGAATCGAGTAGTAACCTTAGAAACCTTTTGAAAACCTTTAACGCTTAAACTATGGATCTAAGCGTTGAGTAAGATCTAGTGAACGACCCTCGAGATAAAAACGACACATGTTAGTAAACGATTGGTTAGAAACCTATCTTTTAGCTCACCAGTCGTAGACACTTTTCTAAGCAAAAAATGCCTCGATCCTTGCTCTCCATCAAGACTATTTGGAAAGGGATAACTGATAAGAAGAAGAAAAAAAAAACTACAAAGAAAAAATCGAGACTAAAACAGTAACTAAAAGTCTAAAAGAGAAAAGAAAGCAAGAAACCTAGCAACTTGGATGCGACATGCTTATTCAAGCTACTAAGGGTGGCTAGTACCTTAACTATTCCAGAGTATGGAGACTAGTGGCCTTGGCCGGCCGCTAGTGGCTGAGCGGCTAACAATTCATCGATGTTCTCCATCCCGGGCTTCTTTGGTGACTTGGATGGTTTCCACCCTAGGTTGTCCTTGTCCATCAAATCTGCCTCTGACATCTCGCACTAGCTTCTTCTCCTCAAGGATGAGGCTATCCTCTGCGGTGTTGTCGAACGATGGGAGTGCAATGGCCTTCCCTTTATCCAGGTTGTTGGCCTACATACAGAATGTCAGCTCCTCAACATTTTTCGGCAGGGCTCTCAGCCTCGAGGCTCCGCGACCACCTATTCCACCGAACCGGTTGCCTCATCCCTGGTGGTCTGTAGTTTCCCTGATCCACGGATTTGCAGCCCTGACTCTGGCCTCCTTTCGGGGTCTCCGCCTTACTAGAGTCTTCAAAGCGGGTAGCGGAAGCACAACTCGTATTTCTTCTCAATGTGTCCCACAACACCACATACATAATATAAACTTTGGAGCTTGGATTTGGCATGTGCTTTTCCATACAAATCTCTCCATCTTAAGCGGCACTTGGACATCCAGTGGCATCAGATCTGTATGTACGGTTCCATAAAGTAAATCTTTTTCTTTGGATCGTACGCCATGTAGCGACCGACGAAATTACCCATCGCCTCGCCTACGGTTTCCAAGAAGTCTTCGAACGGAAGATGATGGCCATAGATCCAGAAGCAGTTGTCTTTAACCGGGGTTATTATGGAATCTAGCCAAGTTGGAGTCTGTGGGAAAGACGAAGCATGTGGTCCATGCTTCACCGACCACCCTCTGTCACGTGCTCCACATCGAGTGTGTGGTTGAATGGGAACATAAAAGTTCCTCCTTCGAGGGCATCGATCCCTACGCCACATCGAGGTTGTCAGGTCGTCGGCATTGTTTGACGAACAACCTACAGATTAACTTCTTTCTTCACGAGGAAGTCCCCGTTGATACATAACTCGTAACCCCAAGCCAGAAGCTCCGCCACGGACAAGGACGAGATTGACAAGTCAGTGAGTGTGAGCGCCGCCACCTGTTGTGCGACAAGGGGTGCGGATGGTGTAACGACGGCTGGTACTCCGGTCTCGGTGGATTGAGGTGCGCCGAGGGGTTGCTTGGTGAAAGCAAAGAGGATCCGAGGAATAAGGCGGTGTTGGTAGGTGAAGGACAAGGAACGGTGGAAACCCTTTATCAACTTTCTTAACAAAGAAAACCCTAACTCCCTTAAACAGAAGAAAACATTTACTCAACCAATTTAGTTCTTCCAAATGATTTCCAAGCCCATTTATTTTAAAAATGAGTAGGCTTGACATTAATAATTTGAAAACTGGATATCCACCTAAAATCCGTTTTGTATGGGTGGTTAAAATTCGATCAACACGGATAATTAACGGGCACAAGTAAACCCGTCATCCGTTTATGAGGATGACGAGTGAAAATGGGTTTCATGATATCCGCCTCATTTCATCCCTTTACCGACCAAAATTTCCATAGGGAGCAGATTCTCATCATTATATATTTTCTTCCCAATTATTTGCTTTGTATATGATGTAATTGTCTAATTTGAAGCTAATGGATTAACCTTCCTTTAAGTATTTCCTTACTTTTCAAATTCTAATGGATTAACTACAGTGTATGCTTCGAGTTAATTGATTGTTGCACAAGTAAAAAGCAAATAGAAAAAGATACATCGGATATTTATCGGGCGGTGGATAAACCCGACCTCTACTCCCAGTCGGTAATGGTATCAAAATTATACCCAATAAGCTAAATCAAGCGGATTTTACCTGTAGCCGTCAAAGAGACAATTGGGGAATGAATAAGCACAATTTCATTAACATATTTTGCTTGTCTCGCTGGGTGAAATTGTTTGACTAAAACATTACAAAACTTTCAATCGGAGTGAAGTGTGTTATCAAGTGAAAAGTGAAATTCTAATAAACCCAGAAAGTTACTTGGCCGAATATATATGATTTATATGTTTTTAAAATTTAGAGAACCTACCGTTTTACCTAGCTTGGTGGGTTCAATTTTAATAAACCAATGGAACATAAGTGTTTATAATCAATCACCTAAGTTAATGTTACAATATATACAATAATGTATTTTAATTTGCTTAATTTCAGTAATGCAACACCAGATTATAGTAAAAATTAATGTCATTTTTTATTTTTCAAATATTTATAATATTATATATATTTTAATAAACTTTATTTCATGCGTTTGCTATTACTAACATGATGTATTTTTATCATTCGTAAATAGATCTCGATAAACTAAAATTTTCGATACAGCAAAGCTATCATTAAAAAATAGTATGTTTATGAAAATACTGAACCTCTAGTTGATACATATCCATTATCATAATATTAAGCATTCAATTATTTAGCACTTATACTCGATAAGCATGTATATGTAACACATAGACCCGATAAGCATATATATATATATATATATATAACACAGACCCCGACAAACATATATATATATATATATATATATATATATATAACACATAGACTCGATAAGCAAATTATGTAACACATAAACCCGATAGCCGATAAACATATATATAAAAATAAAGAAGGAGTGGTTTTGAGGAACATCTTATTAACTTTCTTTGGGAAATAATTGCTAAAGAAGCATCGATCATTATTTTACACAATTCTAGTAAACATGATTAGTTTACTTAAATAAAAGATAATTAACATAGTAAATAAATACTTTGAGAAAGGAGAGAGAAAAATAAATAAAGGAGGACGACGCTTCCGTTATGGTTGCAGAGGAAAAAGGAAAAATAGCATCCAGAAAATAGTTTTTTCAAACCGTTGTCTTTTTATCTTTGCTTAAATTGTAAATAAAAATAATATATCCAAAGCAGTTGCATGATGTGATTTCTTATTGGCCATGGGGAGAAATTTGCGGGGAGAAGGCAAAATCAACCATTTGTCTGATGTGTCAACAAAGAAAAAATGAAAATACTTAATAATTGATTTGAAAATTCACCACGGATAAACAAAGTCAAACTTAATTAGATTATGATTAGTTAAACGTAGACGATCAAAATTGTCAAATCTAAATTCAAATTAATAAATGAGAAGACGCAAAAAAAAGTTAATTATTAAACAAAAAAGTTAACTATTAAACAGTAATATTATCGGTAAATGCCCAACATTATAAGAGTAAGGTCTGCTAAACGGCCACAGTTAGCATATAGCCGTTGGTCGATCCGGAAAAAGTAGCCACCGTCACCGACGTCGGCGTTCACCTGAGAGGCTTAGGCGCTGCAGTTATACTATTATAGTCAATATCACGGTATGAGCCCGGAACTATAACCGATGTCGATCTATTTGCTTCCAGATCGTGCACAACTCCTTCACCGCCGATCATCATTGACAGGTCATCTGTCTCCCTCAACGCCCCATGGGCAACGATCAACACTACCCCGGCTAAGAGTCCGACGACGATGTCCTCAGTTACCTCCGTAAAAAAAAGCACCAGCATGGTGGCCGACAACAGCGATGAGAGAATAGTTTTCTGACCGACGACTTGGCCATTAATGGCCAAGGGATTGCCATCTTCCCGATGAAGGTAGAGGAAGAACCAAGCCGCGGCGAGGAGGAGGGAGACGATGAAGGAAAAGGGATGCCATAGCAAGGAGATGAAGAGAGCACAGGAAACGAGGATGGCGTAATTGCTGCGGAAGAAAGCAGCGTTGACGTTAATTCTGTCGAGTGATTGGTTTAATGTGGAAGGGAAGGTTAGGTATTGGGGTTGGATCATTAGCTTCCATGGTTTTGCTGTGGCAATGAGGTTTCCGAAGGTGGATCTTATACTTTGAAGAGAGATTGGCGAAATTCCTGGCAGCGGCTGTGATTGTGATTGGGATTGTATTGTTCCGTATCTCGTCATTTCTTCCGTTCTGGGGGAGAAGGAAATGCACGCAATGTGTTTGATGATTTGCCCAGTCGGGAAAAAGAAATGAACCTGAAACTATTAAAAAAAAAAAAGAGAGAAAGAGAAGATATATAACAGACGCAATTGAGCTGTTGAATTACAAGAATCATGACGAAAAAGAAAAGGATAATAATAGCTTACAGATAGATTCTATAACCAACGACACGCATTTACTTGACATATACAGTCTGTCTGTGTTTCAATATTGATGGATTGGTAGGTTGGTGGCCGCTTTTGTACCGTCAAATCCTTAGGCTTCAACAATAATATGTTATAAATAAAAGAAGAAGAAGAAGAAGGATTTTACGGAGGAGGATTGTTCTTCGGAGCAGCAGCAATTGAATCGAGAGTGATTCCTCCTACACCCTTGGGTGGACCGATGCTGCAACGTTCTGTATTGTGCGTCGCAATCGCATCTTTTATCTTTTGAAACTGTAAAATCATAACAACAAGATGAGCGAGGATTTTGAAATTATGTATATGTAGAGAGTTGAATTGATTTGAAGGGCAAAAAATAAAGTAAGTACTGACCTTAGCGAGTGAACAAGAGAAGGATTCTAATTGTCCTTCTGAGCCTCGGTAGAAATGGAAGAAAGGAAGCACTTTTACATTCAAGCTTTTACACATTGGCTTGTTTTCATCGAAGTTCACCTTTAGGAATACAATCTCTGGGTGTTCTTGCGCAGTTTTGCACAGCTGCACATCCATTCATACCACACAACACAAGAAACACAGCTCAAGAAACACATCCAATTAACTAGCAAGCAAACAAACAACATGAGACTGAGGTGGTGATCTATCTTTGATTTAATATTAGGATCAACAAAACAATCCTATTATTAAGCAGCCTTACTTTCTATGCTATCAACACTGTTAAATGCTTACACCACACACCTCCACAGCTGACACACTATAAACAATTCTCAAGCTCTGCACTAAACTTCTCTGGTGCTTTCTTTCTAATTAAACACTAGTTTGTCACACTTCAAAAGCCATATAACGTCAAACAGAAGCAGAAACCTTGACTATGCTAGCTTTCAAAATTATAACAAGATGTGAATAGATAGAAAAGTACCTTGGGGAACAATGCTCGGCAGGAAGCGCACCATGTTCCATAAAATTCAACAATAACCAATTTCTCTCCAGCTTCACTCAAGGCACTTAAGAATTCTTCAGTTGAATGAATATCAATCATATTTGGTCCTGCATTTCTCTCCCACCATTTTGGCTGATCAGTCTCGGTAATCGTAGCATGTACCTGAAACAAACTATCATCTCAGCAGCCACAGTATCATACAACAGAGCAGTAAATAAAATGCAATGCTATGTGTTTTCCGTGCCAAACACACAAATTTACAAACTCCGGCATTTCAAAAGCAACATATATTACATTTTTCCACATACTAAGTAGAGAACCAAGAACAAAGCAACTGCCCTTAGCTAATCAACTTCCTTTAATTCTGCATATATAGTTTAACTAACTAACACACACACACAATTCATATAATTCTGAACCGTCATCAGAAACTTAGATTCAAAATTTGATGCGGTATCCTATTGAAGGCAGTAACATTAGAAAGAGATTGGCCTTCTAAGCAAAGGCCAACTCCCAATCTCTTCACGATAGTAAGCAAGCAATCACTTCAAAGAAACTGGGATGCCTACTTGGGCGGAAACCCCATTTGAAGTAGAACCAATTCCAAAGAAATCCCATACATGAGAAGCTAAAAATCTCGAACCTTTGAGCAGAGCAAATGCCTCCTGGGAGAAAGAAGAAAGCGGGAAACACCAGCAGAAGAGATGAGCAAAACGGGGGCAGCCTTCCTATCTGAAACTGCGCCCAAGGATGAAATAGACGGTTGGGAAGAGGAGGAATTCGAGCTCGGAGTTGTAAGCAGCGAGGAAGAAAGCCCAGATGATAGTAATCGAATAGCATCTGCCATTTTACCAAAGGCAAGACAAAAACCCTCAACAGTAACCAAACTGGTTAATCTACAATCTGTGAAGCACTCCTAAAATTCTTCCAAATAATCTCAAATCTTTATTTGGACCGGATAAGGTCGACGCAATAGCAAAAAACGCTGAGAGATTGAGAGACTACCAGATTTAGAAGGAAAAAAGAAAAGCAAAATGTTTATGAAAAAACCAAGATGCTATTTTTTTACACATTAAAGAGATGATTTCATGATTGATAGAATAAGGTAAGACATTGAATACATTGGTTCCATAATCGGAGGTATTTCCTAAGCTAGAAAATAAGAGAAACACAGGTAACTGGAATAGTTGGGGTACTTTACATCTTTAAAAACTCCACGATTATGATCGGCTTTAGAAATAAATAAAGACAAAACTAGCTAAAAGTCTACCGCCGACTTGACAAACTGTAGAGACAACACTAATAGAAAACGGACATCAACCGACCGACTCTAAACCAACACTTGCAGAAGACCAAAACAAACTAAAAAAACGTTAAGGGGTAGCCGGCCTTCTTTGCTTTGCAGTGGCTTCGATCGGACTTCCACAAGGTCTAGCTTTATGCGGCTGGGCGAATCACCTCAAGCAGACTCGCATGTAGTTCAAAACCTGGTGGAAAGTTGTCCTTGAGTACGTCGTCCACCGAAGGCTCCGTAGCCGTCGGAGGTCTTGTGCCGCCTGGAGTTACAGTAGTGACTACCAGCCTCTGCTGCAACTTTTCCGCCTCCATCTGAGCTAGGGCACAGGGCAGACGTTGTACCCCGTTTGGTGGTTGGCTTTTCGACATTGATTCTTTCCAAGTAGATGGAGCCGACCTGCGGTCGGAAGTTGCGCCCATGGTTGCAACCATGGTCGCCGATGTTGTTGGTTGATGCAGAGATCATACGTGTTTTTTTTTGCTCTGGTGGTGGTGAGTAGTCGAAGCATGCTATCGACGGAAGGATGTGACAGTATGATGAAGGTCTCACAATAGGAGATGAGTGCCCTAATGCAGGGAGAGGGGAACCCTAATTTTAGGGAGAGAACAAAGAGCTTTGATACATTTTTTCATTGTAACCAAGAAGCTATTTGATTTGTTTACATCCATTTTGTTTATATTTGTAGCCACATTTTAACAAGAAATTAAAAAAATTAGATATTTACCAACAAAAAATATATATGACGATAACACGTCCTAAATTGCTACATTGCATGGGGCAATCGTGTTTGAAAATCTTTAAAAAACACTGATATTGACGACTGTTACGAGTAGTTGTTATTGGATTGCCTACACATCTAGCAAAAACCTATTTAAACGGTAGCCATTAGGGACTAACCTCACCCTAAAAATCAATTTATGTATTCCTCCAATCAGTCCCCTACTCAAAGTGTTATCAAACCGCAACTTTGATAAGATAATGCACAAGTTATGTGAGATAGCTACATTATCAATCACATCTTGTTAGTTATCCGAGATAGAAGACTCTCGTGTTTCTCGAGCCACCCAATCAGCAATAGTGTTGTTTCTTCTTGGGGTGAAGTCGATTCTAATCCACGGACAACTAGTAAACTAAGTCTTGATATCAGCCACGACCGCCCCGCACTCCCACGAAATCAGAAGAGATGGTTTGTTGACGATGTTGATAAGGTTGATGCAATATGAGTAGATGGTGAACGGGGTGAGAGTCCGTACCGCAAAGGTCGTAGCTTCCAACATTGCTCGAGCTTCCGCAATAATTGAGGATGAGTAGAAAAAAGTACCATTCCCATCATCCTAGATGTTTCCTTGGGCATCCTTAACAATGAACCCAAATGTCGCCTCCTGGGAGTCGCTAACAAACGACCCATCGTAGTATATACTACCATGGGGTATATGTGGCGGTTGACAGTACCTGAAGACGGTTATGAGTGGAATGGGTAGGCGTGGGTGACGTGGAGCAAGAGGGAGGTGGGTCCAATCGATGAAATCCTTGTTGATTCCTTGTTTAGTCATTTATGGGGAAGGAGTGGAGTTCCTGAACACTTTCTCATTCCTCGCCTTCCATATGTTCCAGGAGGTCGCAACGACCATCCTCATCTCCATCCCACTAAGTGACTCCTGAAGTGGGAAGAACCGGTCACCAAAAGAATCTAGGTAAGAGGGAATGGATAAAGGAGGAAAAAAATACTACAAACCAGAGAAGCATGCTGACACCCAAAAAGGCAATGCGAGATAGTTTCTGCACTTCCTTGATGGACTGGGCATGAATCATTCTAGGCGCACTGCCATCGAAGGAGTGCAGCCTTGGTAGCGATGGCTTTGGTGATGCACTTCCATATGAATCAAACTTTAAGTGGGATCGATACGGTCCAAAGCCATTTCCACCTTGATTCCATCTGGAGTGTGTTGGATATGGTAGGCTAAACTGACCTTGAACACCACATTCTTGTTAAATTTCCATTTCCATTCATCCTCCATCTATGCTGGACCAATCGGGATCCTTCTGATGTCATTCAGTTATTGCGGGTTGTAATGGGTAGCGATAGTGTACTCATCCCATCGTCGTGGGTCGTCCAGGATCAGCTCTGCCACGTAGTTTGCCTGTTCATTATACTAGTCCAATTTGAATCCAGGAAGGGTCGGAATCTAAGGGTGATCTTCAATCTTAGTGTCCCTTCCGTTTCCAACGACTCGGATACACCTTGCCTTGATGGTTTCCTTAGCTTTGTGAATGCCTATCCATACCCAGGAAGGATGCCCTCCTTTCTTGGCACCCATAAAGTCACACTTGGGGAAGTAGATGCTCTTGAGAAGTCTCGCACATAGTGCATCCAGATTTGTGTTGAGGCGCCAAGCCTTCTTGGCGATAAGAGCAATTTTAAAGTTGTGGAAGTCCCTAAATCCCAGCCCTCCACAACCCTTTGGAGTGCACAACTTCTCTGCATTAGACCAATGAATGGTTCATTTGTTCATTGATTCAGACCAGAAGAACCTTCAGAGCAAGGAGTCCATCTTCTTTGTGAGTGTGGCCGGGAGGAGGAAAATGCTCATGATGTAGGTGGGGATGGCTTGTAGGACGACCTTCATAAGGACTTCCTTCCCCGTGTGAGATAACATTCTACCCTTCCAGGATTGACCTGTTTGGTCATTCGGTCAATAAGGTACTCGAATGTTTCTTTGGGGGAGCGACCCCATTCAGTAGGGACCTCGAGGTACTTGGAATGGTAGTTGGTAGGAGAGAATCCAATCGTGTTGATAATTTCAGTCATTGTCTGATCTTGAACATTTCCGCTTAAGAACACTGAAGACTTCTTGTTGTTGACTTCTTGTCCCGTAAGATTTCCATATTGATTGATGATATCCACTATCCTTGCTGCCTCCTCTGTACTTGCTTTCCCAAAAATGACTGTGTCATCAGCAAAGAAATAGTGGGTGAGAGTTTTGGGCCATTCCTCCTGAGCTTTATACCATGAATATACTTATAGCAATGTTCTTTTCAATGAGAAAAGATAAAGCATTAGACATTAGGATGGAAAGAAAGGGGGAAAGAGGGTCTCCCTGCCGAATTCCTCTACTGGAGAACGGCTCTGATGGTTGTCCATTGGAGAGAACCACAAACTGAACCGTATGTATACACTGGTTGATCCAAGAGATCCTAGTATGTGAGAAGCCATAGACGTAGAGAATAGTCTCGAGAGAATCCCAATCGATGAGATCATAAGCCTTCCGCATATCAAGTTTGAGCACCATATCTCGGCGGAGCCCTTTCTTGCGAATTCAGAATTGATGAAGAACTTCATGAACAATGATGATGTTATCTTGGATTACTCTACCTCCTGTCAAGGCTGCCCGCATCTCAAAAACCAGAGATGGGATCCACTGCTTCAGACGTTGAGTCATAATCTTTGAGATCCACATGGGTATCGTTCCACCCTAGTGGAAGTGTCGATGAAGTAAAGAAACCCTTGACCTGTCTATAGAAATCATCTCCAACCGTTAACCAAAAAGACTAGTAAAACTCCCCTGAAAACCTGTCTGGTCTTGGTGCTTTGTCGACACCTAAGGAGAACATAGCTGATCTGATTTCCACACTGGTAATATCACAACATAGGTGCTTATTCATTTCAGGGGACACACATTGCGGGAAACAAGCCAAGGTACCAATGCGTTGGACATTGTTACTTTTAGTGAATAACTCCTTGAAAAACTCTTTGGCAATGGTCTTGAGTCTAGTGTCATTGTCAATCCACTCATCATTTTCATCCTTCAGACGAGCAATGTTATTCTTCTGTCGACTTGTAGTTCGTGGATGAATGAAAGAAGGATGTGTTTCTATCTCCTTCCTTAAGCCATCTTAGGCTTGCTCTTTGTTGTCAAAACATCTCTTCATCCCTCCACTTTTGGTTCAACTCCTCAGTCAAGCACTTTTCCTCTTCAATCACTTCCCAGGACCGATTTCCATCCTTTAGAAATATAAAAGGTCTGTCAATGATTTCTTTGATGCGCCTCTCATTACCTGCAAAAGTTTGCCTTGCCCTGGAAGCAAGTTTATCTCTACACATGGGAAGTCTATCATTATAAGATCCGCTGCCACCCCAAGCATCTTTGATGACGGTAGCACACTCATCACCTTTGAACCACCTCTTCTCAAAGCGGAAAGGATCGATCTCTTATTTAAGTCGTAGAAGCATAGTCGAATTGGGGAGTGGTCGGATCCATTTATGGCCTCATGGAAAATTATGGCTTTGTTGTAGATTAAGAACCAAGCCAAGTTACAAACAGCTCTGTCGAGCCTGTCTTTAACCATATCATCTCCTTGATTATTTGTCCAAGTCCAATGATCACCCTTACACTCAAGATCGATGAGTTCATTTTCGAAAATGAAATTTCTAAACGGTTGAACCGAGTCGTATCGAATGGGGTGTCTCCCAACTTTCTCATAAGCATGGAAAACCGCATTACATTCTCCGATCACCATCCATGGATCATCCCTATCATGCATACACCCCCCAACATCTCCCAAAAAACTATCATATCACTAATGTTACTAGGAGCATGAACAAGCGTACAAAAGAAATCGACACCATGATGAATACAAAGATCAATATGGAATCCGCTAGCGCTAATAATAGTAACAAGAATTCCCCCAACCCATCACAAAGCTAAACCACCTGATCGGTCAGTAGGGGGGACATAGTATAAATTTTGGAAATTCATAGTCATCCTTTTCGTCTTCATGTACTTAGTCAAGTTTTTCATTTCTATCAAGAAGAGGATGGAGGTACGAAGCTTCCTCATTTGGCTCACTATCAGGCGTCCCCCGATGCCCCTATAGTTCCACGAGATTGCCTTCATTATTCCTCTAGTGGCCTAAGGTTGGCCACCTTCCCCATTGGTTGATGATCATCGTCATTCTCAGTTTCATTATGTTGAATTGTGCTTACTGCTGGACCCACTCTCTGTTATTAGTAGCTATGTTAACTCCACCTTTCTTCTACACTCTCACCTTCCAATTGGCTTTATTAGTCGTTCCAATTTTGAATTCCATCTCAGAGGTAGCTTTTACACTTGGGGAATCACTGTATCTCCTTCTCCCTCGCTTTAGTCTATCTTACGTTTCTTAGGCATCTTGGGGTTGGGTGATGGATTAAAGTTGCATCCTTGACCCATCTCAGATTGGGTTGTACTTATCTGATTACTTTGCACATAATGGGTTTCACTAGCTTTGGCCTTTACTTCCTGATTTGTACCCATGCTCCCATACCCCAATTGGTATTGGTGGGCTAGGCCCGTAGCTGGGCCTTCATGGCAAAATCCTGGTGGAATGGTGGGAGATCCTTTCATCATCAGGGCTGATCTAGGGTTGGGGATTACGTCTCCTACCTTCTCTCCCATTCTCTCTTCCACATCAACATTCATATCCTCTAAAAGGTTCCTAGACGTGACTGTACCCTCCTTCTGCACTGAGATATGATCAGAAGGGGATTGATCTATCACTTTAAGAATCATCTCAATAGAGGGCGTTTCCCATTCGCCTCTAGCCTTAGAGAGTAGGGACACTATCAGATAGGGATTAGCCGTTAGGGTAGTAGCTCCCTTCCCAAGGTGGCCCTGCTCATTCTCTTGCCTCTCTCCAAACTCCTTCCTCGTCGGAGTTTGCTGGCCCGATGGCATCTAGCCGGTTCGAAAGGTGGTGGAGGATGTCATATAAATCCCTAGGGGATGATCATGCTTTTATGGGCATCAAATAAAACCCCGATTCACTCCCATCTTGCCCAGCTGTAACCCTCAGAGCTCGATTTTCACAGTCATCAATATCATGGCCGACTCTTCCACAAAAGGTACAATACTCCTGGATTTTCTCATACTTCAGTTCAATCATAGCTCTTTCTTCTCCGATCGGCAGCATAAACATGTTGAGTAGGGGTTGTGTTATGTCTACTTCGACATGGACCCTTACAAAAGGTCAACACTAATAAAGGAGCAAAATAGTGATGCAACCACTACCTCTACATTGCTCTTGTTCTTGTAGTCAATAGGCATGTTGTGGATATGCACCCACATATCAGCTGTGTTGAACAACACCTTCTCAGGGGATTCCATCCCATCCCACTTCATCAGCACTAGCAAGGAATCAACAATATTCCATGGTCTTTTGTTCCATACCTAATTCATCTGTTTGTCACTCTTGAATGACATGACAAAAGTGTTACTGGTATTCGGGGAAGGTCTGACGTATATGTGGTCGGCCTGGCTCCAGGGTCCTCATGTAGCTCCCTTCATTATCACTAGATGTATTTCCCTTGTGATGATCATCTTCCCCACTAAGGTATAGTGGCATCTTTGGCCACCTTCGTTGCTAATCGGGCTAAGGCGTATAGTGGGGACCATGGTGTTGATGCTGAGTCCTTCGGCTTGGTTAAGAAGTTGGTTCATTTCCATGGTGAAGAGATATGTGCGAGGTGGTCTGGATCTTTAGGGTGTTTTGTTTTATGTTCTTTGTTGTTTTTGCAGAATGGTATGTGAAATGGCCAGGGTGCTCCTTTGTTTTCTTCCCTCTCCTTTAAATTGAGCTGAGATTTTTGTTAGGTGTAAGCCACTATAATGTTTGGAGTGAGGTTTAAGAGCTTCAGAGAGTATAAAGAGATTTGATTGGTGTTGGGCTTAATGAATCTCTGCAAATTTTCTATTTTCTTGACATAGTAATTGTTCTTCTGGGTTCTAGCAGAGGGTAGATTTATGTTGTTTAAGGGATGCTCCACATCTCTCTTTTGCTTCTTCAGCCTACCTTGACTGTCAGAGTCTGAAAATTTAGTCCAACTCTTGTTCTTGCCCTTTATATCTCGCCCAGAGTTAATGTTAATGGCAGGGTGGCTCTGGTTCTAGTAGACTTCATCGCTCTGATGATCGATATGTGGATGAGACTTCTTAATGTTAGCTTTATTAATGGTAACTAGATTGTTGAGGCTTCTTGGTTCCTATTGAAGCAGGATGATTATAGCATCCAGGGAGGATGGAAAAAGTTCATCCGAAGATGAGAACGGCTCCTAGTTGAGAGGAAAAAGTTTAGAGAGAGGATAGAGAGATGACCCTGAAACTCCAACCTTCTTGCATGACTAAGTTAGAAGAATATTATTTCTTGCCTTCATAGGGCAAAGATTATGTTAGATGTTGTTATGCCTAGACACCACTGTTGAGTGTGTTTGGTTCTACCTGTTAGACAAAATATAATCGACATAATATATGAAAACATAAAGAATCTTTCATACAATCTGGATAGTAGTAAAGAAGAAAAAGAAATGCATTATGCATCTGATCACTGGCTACGAGATGTATTGGGATTTCTATTTGATCTTCAAGTTGATGGGCAAGTCCTTTTGTTTTGCCCAAAAAGTTAGCAAAAGGCAAATATTGTTTTCACATTGGTAGGAGATTTCACTCTCATGTGGCCCTCTTGCCCACACCTGCTACAATTTGGCTCCACATCTTCATCTTAGTCCATTTCATTAAGAGGTTTCCTATTCGACGCCTAACTTTTGAATTAAATGATGCCCTAAACTTAATAAAGATGAAACTATCCAAATTTACTCATTCGAAAACCTCTCACGGTACGTTTCTCCTTACAATTGGGTAAATTTTAGCGGGCGAGATCGAAATTTCGGTCCGGTCAGTTGGAGTGTAATTTTTTTATATTTTTTAACAATCTCTTTTAATAGTTTTTCAGGTAATCACATTCGTCACATGATTTTAACATTCGTTGGATGAACTAACTCGTCATGAGCAATTCGGTAAGTGGTCGTTAATTTTGTTGTAGAAATAATTAAATTAATACGAAATTGTGTAGATAATTGATAAATGAAGTGTATGTTTTGTGTGTTTATAATGTAGGGAGATTCATCGGTGAGTAATAGTGACGAAATCAATTACATCGAGAATTTTTTTCGACAATGTTTACGATACTGCCGAGG
The DNA here is from genome assembly GCA_030674075.2 of Linum usitatissimum. Taxonomy (NCBI): domain Eukaryota; kingdom Viridiplantae; phylum Streptophyta; class Magnoliopsida; order Malpighiales; family Linaceae; genus Linum; species Linum usitatissimum. Next base: position 286,904 of record JAUJYP020001444.1, read on the forward strand.
AAGCTTGTGAAGCTGGAAAGCGAATTGCTCAGGCGCTTAATTTCAAGTTGACTAAATGATCCAACAAAGTAAACAAGGTAGAGCGAGAGTACAGTGTGTATCTATATTGCTCTCATGGATGTGCTCGTAAATCCTCGTGTTCCGACCCGTCGAAACGGATTACGAAGATGAAGAAGTGTGTCTCCCCCTTCAAACTGACAGGGAGGTGTCGGGTCGTAGGTGGTGAGTGGAAGTTCTGGATTGATGGTGTAGGCCACACCAATAATGTTACAGTCTCAGAAGGATACCACAATCATTTTTTTGTGCCATATCCCGAAGCTAGCACAGAAAACAATGCACTTACGAATAAAGAGAAGAGCGAAATTAGGGACATGCTTGCGACTCACACACAGCCGAACAAGATCAGGTACGTTCTGAACAAGAAGTTCAATTCTCATCACAATATGAATCAGAGATACAACGGGTCGTACAAGATTAGAAAAGAAAAATTATGAGGCATGAGTTCGACGGATTGGACATTGAGAGCCACTACACGACTGTGGTACTTTGTTCAGTCTATAGAGGATGAGGATAAAAATCGGGCCAACCTTTTTCTCAGCCACCCCGAGACTGCTCAAATGCTGGGGGCTTGGTATTACGTCATTCTACTTGATTCAATCTTCAACACCAATAAGTATAGGAAGCCAGTGATCCAGTTGACCAATATGACGCCTGTGCAGAAGAACTTTAGTATCCGATTCGTACTCGTTAAGAATGAAAAGGCTAAGACGTATGTTTGGGTGTTGAATCAGTTGAGAACGTTGTTGGGTGAGCGACAACCAACTACATTTGTGACTGACAAGGAGCGCGGATTGGCTGTTGGGTTGCAAACTGTCTTCCCGGAAACGCCACACTTACTTTGCGTGTGGCATATGAAAAGGAATATCTCTGCCAAAATAAAGTTCATCACGAAGAAAGAGGAAGTTGCTGAGGCTTTCGTTCACGGGAGGTGGAATAGAGTGCTGAACGCACTTTCCCATGAAGAATTCTACGAAGAGTGGGAGCGCATGACCGACACTGTTTGGGCCAACATTGGAGGAATGATCCCATACTTAGAGAGTGAGTGGCTACCTTATAAGACCTAGTGGGCCCATTGTGACACGAATAAGGTTTTCCATATTGGAAACACGAGCACTAACTGGGTGGAATCCCAACACTCGTCGCTGAAGTCATGGTACAACTCTTCGAATCAGGTTGTTGATACTCTATTTGAGGGCTACCATGCTTCTATGGATGGACATGTCATTGAGATTCAGAAGGCCTTGGATGACTCTTGCGCATAGGTATTTATACACTATTTTCGTAACTAGTTACATATTTCATGTGGCAATAACTAGTTATTCACACACTATTGTCGTAACTAGTTTTGTCAAAACCACCAACTTGTTTTGTTTCATTCCGCCTAGATATACCGTTACGGGCATAAACCACCATTCGTATATCTACTAGGGTATGTCACTATATTTAACTTACAAGGGGTACCGTATGGGGCGACATACCTACTGCTGACTATAAAGATGACATAGTGGCACCCGGAGGTGTGTCGTACATAGTGTGTACCAGGAACCACTAGGTTTTGTCACCTTAGATGATGACATCCGGGTCTCACCCATCCCGAGTAAGTTTCTGTTTTGGAGTTATTGGGCTCAAGGCCGGGCTAAAAAGTTGTGGCAACACGATATATACCAGACCGAGCATGAGGAGTACACACGGATGAACCCGGAGCTGTTGTCCATGCATTCCCAAGCTCACGGTACAACCAAGCTAACGCACCACCCCAAGCGTACTCTGGTACATCCGGCTCCATGAAGTACTCCCAACCTAGAAGACGCGACCAATCAGCATATCCGTCCTTGCAAACGAATCCACTACCTGTTTTGCGGTGTGGGGCTAATTGTGTTGTCATCATTCTATAACATTTGTTTGCTTACTTAATGACTTGATCAAATAGTTTTGCTGGTTGTCTCTATAACTCATGTATTCGATGCCATCTGATTCTTCTATTTCTAGGATTTTTCCTAATTTCGATCACCAATCAAGTGGTCCCATTATATTTTGTGGGTTTTCCCATTCTACCATTCCCCCCTTTTAACAACAGCAGCTGCAACTTGATTTCAGGCTATGAACGGACCTAATCATTTTTTCCTCTCAATCCATTAACCTTTATAGAGTTCGAAAGATATTAACATATTTTGATTATCAAGTTCATTCATTTTGAATTTTCCTCCATCCATATTCTCTACTTAAGTTATTTTGATTATTCTAAAGAGTCATGAAGATAAAAAATAGTTTGTGTTCATTCCTTCTGAACTTTCCTAATTGAGTTGTTAGTACTTTTTCTTTAATTAGTTGGTGATGCTATTGAAAGCTATCTTATGTACTTTGGTCCATAACTTGAAATCATTTCTATCTTTTGCTGCATATTCCCATTCATCTACTTTGTATGTTTCGGTTGTTGCATACTCTTTTACTTCAATACACCAAAAATAAAAATCTCATTTCTCTTTTTCGTTTATCTTCTCAATTCCTCATCAAATGTTAGAATTTCAATTCTTGGATTACGGGGAATGAACTTGATGATCACACTGCATGGCAAAATAATCATGCTGATGAGTTAATAGCTAGAAGGCTCGATCGTTGTTTGGTTAATACTCATTGGCAAATTCAGTTTATAAATAGCAGGGTTGTCTTACTCGAACCTGGGGTCTCAGAGCACTGTGGGGTTTTACCGAAAACTGAAGTGCAGATGGGAACCCTCCCCAAATTATTTAAATTCTTCAATTATTGTGTTGACTAGGAGGGCTATGATAATCTAGTAGAGAATGCATGGAATAAAATGGATGCTCTTTTACACAGAAGGGGCTTTGAGCGGATTTATGCTCGCCTGCGCAATGTTAAAGTGGCTCTTAAACAGCTTAATACTCGCAGCTTCTCTTATTTAAGTAGAAGGGTTATTCTTGCTGAATGTGCCATGAAAGAAGATCAAGCTTTGGGTCTTTCTTCTTCTTTTGCAGACACCCTGTTGAAGGCCAAACATAGTCATGACTCTTGGATGAAACTTAAAGCAGCCGAAGAAGGATTTTATTGTCAGAAGGCAAAGGAAAATTGGCCCCGAATGGTTGACTCAAACACCTTTTTTTTCATTAAACGGTCAAAATGAAGCAAGCAAGGAATCAGATTGTGCACCTTATGACTCCCTCGGGAGAAGTTATTACAGACTTGAGCTCTATCTCCACCATAACGGTGGATTATTACACTGAGCTCCTTGGAGTTGTTGACACGAATGTTACTTGTCCTAGTGTGGATTCAGTGAGGAAGCTACTCATTCTCAAACTCTCAGATGCTAGACACCCCTCTCTCTGTTTAGAAGTCACAATTGATGAAGTTAAAAATCCACTATTCTCTATTCCAGCAAAAAATATCCCTGGCCCTGACAGTTTTTCCTCCTGTTTCTTCAAACATAGCTGGGATCTGATAAGCAATGAAGTGATGGAAGCTGTTTCCCTCTTTTTTTTATCACATGAAGCTCCCTTGTGTGGTAAATTCGTCAACTTTAGTCTTACTACCTAAGAAGGCGAATGCCTCAAATATCAAGGACTACAAAACATATAACATGTTGTAATGTACTCTATAAGACAATTGCTAAGGTCTTGTCAAAATGTTCAGTTGATTGCCTACGTGAAGTTATTAGTAAAATGCAGTCTGCGTTTGTTAAAGGCCCATTTCTTAGTGATAATATTCTCTTCGCTCACGATCTTGTTAACGCCTATCACTTACGAATACTTCTCCTCGTTGTGCGCTCGAAGTTGATTTGAGAAAGGCTTTTGATTCAGTACATCTTGTATACCTATTTAATGTTCTCTATGCTATGAATTTCCCGGCTAAGTTTGTTGGTTGGATCAAGGGGTGTCTGGCTTCTGTTATGTATTGTGTGGGGATGAATGGAGGGGTAGTTGGCTATTTTGAAGGGAAGAAGGGTCTTAGATAAGGAGACCCGTTGTCTCCTTCTCTTTTTGTTATCGCAATGGAACTCCTCCATTGTATCATGCTCAAAGCTGCTCGTTATGGAGAAATCCCTTATCATCCTAAATGCAAGAAAGTAGAAATCACTCAGCTTTGCTTTGCTGACGATCTCCTAGATTTTACTAATGGCACATAAAAAGCTATTGTTGGGATTTCTAGAGTTCTTCAAGTTTTCTATAGTTTCTCACGTCTTCAACTTAATCCTGAGAAGACCGAAGTCTTCTTCTCTATTTTGGCGGTAACAGGTTTCTATTTTGGCGGTAACGGGTTTCTATTTTGGCGGTAACGGGGTTTGGGGAAGGAAGTTTACTAGTCTGTTACCTTGGCGTCCCCTTGATTTCTGGTAAACTCTCTTCTAAGGACTGTCAAATTGAAAAACTTACTGCTAGGGTTAAAGGATGGCTTGCTAAGACTCTCAGCTATACATGGCATCTTTAATTGGTCACTTCTGTTCTTAACTCTATGAACAAATATTGGCTTTCTGTATTCTTACTTCTAAAAGTTGTGATTCGTGAAGTAGAGAAAATTGACAATGATTTTATTTGGAATGTTGGTGAAGGGGGTAGGAAGAAGGCGAAGGTAGCTTGGAGAGTTGTTGTATTAAGATGATTGAAGGATGTAAGAATGGATGAATGAAGAAGAAGCTGTACGGAAGAAAATGCAGAGAAGAAGGAAGAAGATAGAATGGGTCTGAAAGCCTGAGTTGGTTTATTCCATTGGTTGGGTTTTTATACTAAAACCCAACGGTAACTTCAACAGTAAAAGTGTAATAAGAAACGCGGGTAAAAAACACATGTCCCCATTTCATACATCAACGTTAAAACACAAACGGAAATAAACGGAAAGCTCTAAACACATCGTTTCATTAAATCTTCTCTTCTTCATTCTCGACGTTGACCAACGGTCTTCCTTGACGCCGTGTGTTCTTCACTTCATTTCACACCCTCCCACAAGTTGGAGAGTAGATATCGAACACTCCCAACTTGCTTAGCAGCACCTGAAGGCGTGTTCTATGCAATGCTTTAGTGAAAACATCCGCTGGCTGATCAGTCGTTCCAATATGCTTCAGGACAATCATCCCTGATTTGATCCTTTCTCTGGTTACGTGACAGTCTATTTCAATATGTTTGGTCCTCTCATGGAACACTGGATTCTCCGCAATATAGATCGCTGACTTATTATCACAATGCACCTCCATAGGCATAGGTATTTGTACACCAAGCTCCTTGATTAGTTCAGATAGCCACTGCATTTCACACACCAGATGTGCTAAGGACCTATATTCAGCTTCAGAGGACGATATGGATACTGTCCCTTGCTTCTTTGATCTCCAGGTAACTAATGAACCACCAAGATATGTACAATATCCAGAGTTGATCTCCTAGTATCTGGGCAGGCTGCCCAATCTGAATCACAGTAACCAGTCAACACCAGCTCATTACACGACTTATACATCAACCCTTGAGCTGGTGATGATTTCAAATATCTCAACACACGATGAGCTGCTTCCAAATGCACACTGTAAGGCTCATTCTGGAATTGACTGAGTTGCTGAACTGCAAACGTTATGTCTGGTCTCGTGATGGTCAGGTAATGTAACCTTCTAACTAAAGTTCTGTACATAGAAGGGTCATCTAAAAGATCACCTTGCTTTGCACTCAACCTGAGGTTGACTTCCATAGGACTTTTACACCCTTTAGCCTCTAAAAATCCAGTATCTGTAAGCAATTCAACATAATACTTCCTCTGGTTCATCACAATTCCAGCCTTTGAATGAGCAATTTCAAGCCCCAGAAAGTATCAAAGCTCTCCTAGATCCTTTATCTTAAATTGCTGATATAAATAATCTTTCACCTCCTTGATTCGTGATAAATCCCTTCCAGCCAGAATTATATCATCCACATACACTAAAAGTATGACTAGTGAATGCTCATCACCCTTAACAAACAATGAATAATCAGAACTGGTTTGTGTAAAGCCATATTTCAACAAAGCACCAGTGAGCTTAGCAAACCATTGTCTGCTGGCTTGTTTTAGTCCATAAAGAGATTTTCTGAGTTTCAAACACGTACCTGGTGGTGCATTCAATCCAGATGGAATTTTCAGATAAACATCCTCATTCAGATCTCCATGTAAAAACGCATTTGATACATCCATTTGCTCTAGGTGTAAACCTTGGCACAGCCTATTGCCAATAAAACTTTGACAGTATTGATCTTGGCTACTGGTGAGAAAGTATCCACAAAATCAATACCTTGTATCTGATCAAATCCCTGAGCTACCAATCTCGCTTTATGTCGTTCTACACTGCCATCAGATTTCAATTTCAACTTGAAAACCCATTTTGTTCCCAACTTATGGAATTCTTCTGAGTCTGGAGCTATGTCCCAGGTATGATTTTCATTGAGTGCTCCTAATTCACTCTGAACAGCAACATTCCAGTGTGGATCTTTCATAGCTTCTTTATAATTCTTTGGTTCCTGTTGGACTATCACATTCAAAGCAAATCTACGAAAATGATCAAAGAGACTGTCATATGAAACCACAGAAGCAAGGGAATGCTTGGTAACATTAGCATTCAAGTGATAGTCTTGTAAATGCACGGGAGGACGACGTGCCCTGGTAGAAGTCCTGACATCCAGCAGAACGGGCTGCTGTCCCTCCCCTGCTGGATGAAACTCAGGATCAGAGAAAACCATCTCTTCCTCACTATCAGAAAGAGTACCCTGCAACTGGCATGAACGATTAGTGACATGTGAATTTGTATCTGGAGCTACTGATACTGAAGATTGAGATGTACTAGGATGTTCTGTGAATTTAGGAGGAGACTGAGAAGATGAATCAACAGGAATTGGCACAGGTACAGGAGGTGGAACTAAAATTTCTGACTCGAGAGGAGTACTAGAAGACACATCATGAGATTTGAAAGGAAATATGTTTTCATAGAAAACAACATCCCTGGATATAAAGACAGTATAGGTAGTAAGATCAAGTAACTTATATCCTTTAATATGGGAAGGAATTCCTAGAAGCACGCTTTGCCTAGCACGAGGTTGAAATTTTCCTCGATTGTGAGATAGTGTAGCAGCATAAGCTAGACAACCAAAAACCTTAATATGAGTTAGGGAAGGAGTTTGATTGTAAAGAAGTTCAAAGGGAGTTTTGTTTTGGATAGCAGAAGAGGGAGTTCGATTAATTAAGTATACAGAATGAAGCACAAAATCACTCCAATATATCAGAGGAAGGCCAGATTGAAACTGTAAAGCTCTTGCAACATTCAAAATGTCTTTGGTGTTTTCGTTCTACTTTGGCATTCGGGTGTGGAGTTTGGACACAAGACATTTGATGGATTATACCATGCTCAGAATAGAAATCAGACATATGAAATTCTTTGCCTTGATCACTTCTTATCATTTTGACTTTAGTTTTGAACTGTGTACAGACCATGTTGCAGAAAGATTGCAGCAATGTTCGTGTCTCAGACTTGTATTTCATTAAGTAAGTCCATACCCCTCGAGAATAGTCATCAACAATGGTGAGGAAATATAGGAAACCATCATGTGATTCAGTGGATAAAGGACCCCAAATGTCAACATGAATAAGATCAAAAATAGCAGCGACTGCAGTCTGACTACTATGGAAAGGAAGGCGTTTATGTTTGGAAAGATGACAAACAGAACAATGAGACAAAGTTTCAGGAGCAACATTATGGTCATGACTATGTAAAAGCTTCAATTTCTCAGCACTAGGATGTCCCATTCTCCAATGCGAGACTCGATTTCTTCGGTTTGTAATTGTGACTAAGCGCTACTCGAGGTCCGGAAGGAAGAGGTTGAGAGAGAGATGATGAAATGTGTTTGTCGGTAAGGCTGGAGGTGATAAAGCCCTCTAGTCCGAACGGCTAAACCAATCGTCTTGCCCGTTGTGAGATCTTGGAGCCGACAATTGTTGGATTGAAAGGTCGGTGAAACGGGAAGATGAGAGGTTAGCTTGCGGCGAGACTAGATTGAAGTGAAAAGTTGGAACACACAGAACGTTGTGAATAACTTGACCATGAGGAAGTCTAACACTACCAACATGAGTGACAGACATGGGAGAAGAGTCAGGAAGAAAAACATTGACTCCAACGACGGATTTGTAAGAAATGAAGTGTTTAAGGGAGCACGTTACGTGATCAGAAGCTCCAGTATCCAATATCCACAAATCAACTAAATCAGGACATGAACCAGCTGATACGGTAAACTTACCTGAGTCGTTTGAAAGAGTTAGAATTCCTGGCCCTGAGTTGGTGGCTTTGGATTGCTGGACTGATTGTAACAGTTGTTTGAGCTGAGTCAGCTCAGCATTGGTTAATGAAAGAGCAGCTGCAACAGTTGGAGCTGGTTGCTGGTCCACAGCTCCAGCAAAATGATTTGAAGATGATGAGTTGCTATTAGCATTCTGGACATTTTGTTCTTGTTGTTTCTTCCACTTCAACCTTCTGCATTCATCCAGAATGTGGCCTTCCTTCTTACAATACCTACAAAACTTTTTCCCAGCTTGATTATAATCCCTGGAATTTCCAGAACTAGCAGCCATGATCATCCTTCCATCAATCTCCGATGGAACTGCAAATGCCACATTCTGGTTAACATTTTCCTTTCCAATCATCATACCACCTTTTAACTTCTCTTCATGCTGGAGAGCATGAGCATAAGCTGAACTGACACTAGGCAGTGGTGTCATCATCAATAATTGAGTCCTGACTACATCAAAATCTTCGTTCAGTCCTCTAAGGAATCGAATCAAGTAATCAGTGTCTTGCTTCTCCTGGAATGCTACCACTGCTGCACAAGGCAACACATTAGCTGGTGCACAACTGCAGGGAACTATGGGTGAGAATTGGCTATATTCTTCCCAGAGTCCCTTAATCACCGTATAGTATTGAGTCACAGACATTTGTCCTTGTTTACATCCATGAATTTCATCCTATAGAATTGCAAAGCACCATAGTATTGCAAGCATCCCACAGAGAGTATCTATCACTAGCAGGAGCAGGAGGAACTATAGATCCGTCAATGAAACCAACCTTATGCTTAGTTTTTAAAGCAAACCTCACGGATCTACTCCACATTTGATAGTTCGATCCATCTAGCACTGTATTAACTATAGATTGAGATAGATTTTCATTTGGATTGAGGTAATAAGGATTACCAAAGGTCATATTAGCTGTTGCCATAGGTGAAGCTTCCCTAGTGCGATGAACATTTCCAACGGATCCAAAGGTGAATCCTGAAGTATGCTGATGATTGGTTTGTTCATCATCATCTTCATCATCATCCTGACTTCGAGTCATCGTGTAGTTCTAGATCGATAACACCCGCTCTGATACCATATTAAGATGATTGAAGGATGTAAGAATGGATGAATGAAGAAGAAGCTGTACGGAAGAAAATGCAGAGAAGAAGGAAGAAGATAGAATGGGTCTGAAAGCCTGAGTTGGTTTATTCCATTGGTTGGGTTTTTATACTAAAACCCAACGGTAACTTCAACAGTAAAAGTGTAATAAGAAACGCGGGTAAAAAACACGTGTCCCCGTTTCATACATCAACGTTAAAACACAAACGGAAATAAACGGAAAGCTCTAAACACATCGTTTCATTAAATCTTCTCTTCTTCATTCTCGACGTTGACCAACGGTCTTCCTTGACGCCGTGTGTTCTTCACTTCATTTCACATGTTGCAATGCCAAAAATAAAAGGAGGTCTAGGTGTTAGGGACTTAGTTGCTTGGAACTTTGCATGCATAGTTTGACATGTCTGGAGCCTCTTATTACGTGCAGGCTCTCTTTGGATAGCCTGGGTGGAAGTTTATAGACTCAAAAGAGAGTCTGTTCTGACTTGTCATAGCGCAGCATACCATTTCTTGGTCTGGCGCTGTATACTGAAAGCAAGGGACAAAGCTTTGCCTATGTATCGTTTGACACTGATGGAACTCCTTTGTGGCAAGGTTGTAGTATGCCAAGGTTCTCAATTTTCAGGGTTTGAGATACTTTTAGAGTGAGAGGAGCTGAGGTTCCCTAGATGCATTTTGTTTGGAGACCCCCCGGCTATCTGGAAACATAGCTTCATTTTATGGATGACGATTCATGATCGACTGACAACTTGACTCCAAATGGTCTCTTGGGGGCTAAGAATTGATGTTTCTTGCCTGTTGTGTGATAAAGGAATAGATGATCTGAATCATATCTTCCATGACTGTTTCTTTATCTGTCAAATTCGCAAGTTCTGCTTTGGGGAACCCCTTCCAGCTACGCCAAGTTGGAGGGAGCAGCTTCATGATTTAGGTGTTAGTTATTCAGGGAACTCTGCGGAGGATAGTTCTTTCCGGCTTATGTGGAGGGCTATGGTCAATAGTGTTTGGTACGAGTGTAAAAGGAATGCTCAAGAGAAAGCTACTTTTCCTGTTATGATTGCGATGGATATCTGTCCAGATACTGGTTATGTACATAGAACCAGATAATAGCCTTTAGTAGTTTTGTTGATGGTTTTTCTTTAATATAGCAGACAATGTAATGGAGCGGATTGGGCGAACTATGCTAGTTTTGGTTAATTTGCATGCATATGAATAAAATACAAATATTTATCTAAAATAAAATGTTAAGTGTTAGACTATTTCCTTCTCATTGTTATTTTCTTAATAAAGTACATTGCTAAACGCTTTTAGCTTTTGCATGTATCTATTTAATTCACTATAGGTATTTTTATCGCTTAACGTACAGGTAAGCAACGTTATACCAAATATGACTTAAGCACCGTAATATTGCACGGCTATAAAAATGTAGTTATTAATATGGCTGTGTTTTGGTCTTCCTTGGCCCTTTTACCCACACCTGCTATAATATGGCTCCACATCTGCAACTCAGTTTATTTCATTATTGATATCGTTGTGTCCATTGGGTATGATCTTCCTTCCTACATCTTCCCAAACTTCTGATCCACCAATCAGACAGAAACTTGTTCCATAAAAATGTGTTAAACGTAGTACAAATTAACATCTCTATAACATATCTATCTGATTACAACTAACCGTCTAACTAAGCATAAAAAACTACTATATACAAAATGTCTAGATTCAATCATATTGGCTGATTTGTATCGTCCCTGTGGAGTGGTATATTTGGTTAGGTTGTTTGCTGTTACTCTGAAAGTACTGGAGTCTGGATAAACCGTTAATAATGTATGATTAATCGTGAAAAAACAAATGAGAAGCCGTAACAAAACTGTTCATATAAAACCCTCCTTCAAACAAAATAAAAAAAACATTGAATCTGACACTTTTGAAATATTCCAAGCATCTACAGAAAAAGGGTTAAGATTTAGTGAGTAAGCTTTCGCATGCAGTAAAACACAACACCAGATGAGCAACTCAAGAAAGAAGGAGCATTGCAAATCAGGACCCGCTGACCTACTCTACTATCCTCCTATTGTCGAACCAGAAGCCAAAACTTAAACGGATTGTGCGGCCATCTCCGATAGATAACATGTAAAAAGAGAGACGGCATCCTGCAGATGATTTGAGCATACATCTTCAGGTACTGGAGCCTTGAGAACTGTGTCAAAGCATTTCAACTGGCTGTCCCGTGACTCGCCCAAACTACTAATTGAGAGCAGCATCTCAGATACCTCCTCTCCCATCTTTGAGTACGCAATCCTGCAAGCGACACAGACTCATGAAGGTGAATAAGAAACTTCAGCCTTGCAGAGAGAGACAAGGGCTGTTCATTGTGAATCAGTTCAGAATGGTGAAAATGAACTTGTACCTTGCATCAGTAGGCAACCGGTCACCCAAAACTGCCAGAGATTCATTAAGTTGACTAAGGAAGTCGTCACAGTCGGAAATTTTGCTTGCAAGAGGGTCCTGCAACATATTTATCCAGGTTAGGTATGATTAAGTGATGCAAGAGACTTTTTTTTGGGGGTTTTGAAATCGGTACAGAGGAACAACTATGCCAGAGATGATGATGACAGCTAAAATCCATGACATGGATAGTGGTTGCAGGGATTGGTACCTCTTCGTTCATTGTGTTGTTATCCTCTTCAAATGAACTTTTAAGCACGAAGAAGGAAATGTAGATTCCTGCTCCCAATTCCCAGTCTTCAATTTGAGATTTGTGCTCCTCCATTAATGTAGCAAGCCTCCAAACTTCTGAATGATCACCTGCATAGGAAAAGGTGTCAGTGATAAAGCAGAAGAAAGATATTGTGTGAGATGAAATCACAATGGAGCAAACATTGGGAATCTTCTGAATGACTAAATTACCAGACAAAAACAATGTATGAGCAACCGAGGTTGTAAAAATAGAATGAGCCTTCTGCCATTTTGCACATTCAAGGAAGTGTTCAAGGGCCTTGGACAGATTCCCGTAATAACTGAAATATACTGCCTGCATATCCAGAACATGCGTAGTTAAGATCAAATTTCCTCACCACGAAGATACTGAGTCTCAAGGAAACAATCAAAGCAAGAACTTAACTGGAAGCAAAAGAAATCGTAATTTCACATGAATATCAAAGTACAAAATAATATTGGCATAAAAAATTAGGGAAGCTAATCATTGTGTATTGACAGCTAAAAGATACTCGGGCAAGTAGATTGTCATTCTACCCAGAAAAAGTAAACATTATCACTAATGAACAGCAAGATACTTGGGCAAATTAAGCTGGAAGTGGATGGCTGGAGCCTGTTATTATGTAATTAAGCTTCTGTCAGTAACACAGTTTTCTAGACATACAGTAACATTGTGTCAATCATTTATGAGCGCGCATACACACACAAAGATTATCAAAATTGCTATAAAAACAAATGGACCTCCTTCGATTCATGGTTGTATGGCTTTACGGCAACTTTTGAATACACATGCAACTATTCTGTGTTCGATTTTATATGATAACAGAGCATGTCAATATCTACAAACGGACGTCTATAAAATAAAAGACACTTTCAAAGATTGTCCTTACCCTTAACCTAAAAAGTACCAAGCCAAAACATCGATAACTCTTATAGATTGTGTTTGTTCAAAACTTCTAAGAGGAATGCTTGATTTGCTGTCCATAATGATTCACAGCATTTGCATGTATGCATCCAAATAGACAATACAAGTTGGATGAATCTGTCACTTTCACATGTGTTTATACGTTAAGGAACAAAGTCATCAGGAGGAATTAAGAAAATACCATAGCTTCATGCAGCCACTCTGATGGGATTTCAAGGTTCTGAATGAATTGGTGTTGCGATTCATCTGAACTCCAAGTTTCACAATACTGAAATAATATTTCTCGAATAACAGAAGCATGGAAGTGTGGATAATCATCACACTGTGGCATGTGAAGCACCACATAGATGGCCCAATGACATTGTCCAGTACCCAACAACTGGGAAACAATCCCCATGTCAAGCACTTGAAGATCACTAGAAGTAAACACACCAGCTGCCTCTAGCACTGCTCTCTGATGCCAAATCATATGGTAGTCCAGTGGATCATATGTTGAAGAGAAATTACTGAGCATGGTCTTCAGATAGCCAAATTTACCCTCCCCATTGGCATGAAGAAGCATGAGATAATATGTGAGATCAATGTTCTTTTCCGCAACTCCCAGTGCCTCTTCCACTGGGCCTTCATCAATATAAATTGGAAGAGGAAATGGAGCTTTACCTTCATGGAGGAGAAGTTGATAATTTTGGAAAATGACAGGCAATGGTGTATCAGGTGGTAGACGATACCACATCAACAATCCTAAGAATCTTTTCCAGTCAATTTTAACACCCTCCAAGGCTTTGTGAATTTTACCAGAAAGCAGCTCATAAAGCCTAGTCCTCTCCTTCTCAACAAAATTGAAATCCAGCCCATTAGTCCTCCAAAGATCAAGCTGGTGTGCAATATCATCACGATTAACAGTCGATCCACCAGCCTGACTGAGCAAACAAGCCAACCTTACATCCCCTCTAGAAACAGCCATTTCAACAGCAGCATCGAGTTGCCTCCCAGTAAGAAGTAAAAAAATGTGTCTGAGATAACTGGATTCATCCAAAGCGCTCACATCCTCTTGGACACGATGGCATACACTTTCTTGCAACCAACAGCTGAACTCTGCTCTTCTAATAAGCGAAACTGCTTCTGGGTCTATTTGTTGACTACCTTCTTTCACATCTGGCATCATATCTTCCTCGTTATCAGCAGCCAAAGATTTTGGTGGGTCACTATTTTCTCTCTCGGAAAAGAGAACTTTGATCAACTCCCAGATAAGCACTTGATGCATCAAAACCAAACGTGAGGATGATGACAGTCCAGGAACCTCCAGCTGCCCCTCAATTATATCTATATAACTCCGACAAATTTCAGCAAGAGCCAACTTATTCGTGATTACCTTTTGAAGCTTCAGAGCATATGACCCAACTTGAACTTGTTTCAGATCATGATTTAGTGACTTATGGAGATTCAAGGGTGCATCAAACGCAAACTCAACCAGTTCCTTTCTGGTTTTATCATTTTCATCTCTAACAACTTTGTCAATGCCAACCTTCTCTATGTTTATGACAGAAGATAACCATCTTTCAGAGCTGTTACTTCTTACAGGAGTACCCGAATGGAGAAGAACTCCATTTGGACCCCACCCAACGCGGAATGATTTGCCCATGAACAAACCAGCATCAACTATGTTGCGAGAATGACTTCCACTTACTGGTGTCTGGCGTTCCAGGTTCAGCTTGAAGCCCTCACCTCTAATTGGCTTTAAAGATAAGCCCTTGTTTTGTTGGGCCATTAATATGTTTCCAGGAGAATCTGAGTTGTTCTCAGCAAGATTGTATTCAAGCAGAGGCAATGGTGGTTTCCTCACCACAGGCATACTAGATCTGTGACTCATTCTCTGAGAACTATTCAGAAATGAACGTCTCATATGTTCTTTACTTCTGGACAAGTTGGGATGAGAGAGGTCAGTCAAATCTTCAACCTCTTCCTCATCCTCAACAGGAAACATCAACATCTTCATCTCTCTCATCTTTATTGGGTCAAGGCCAAGATGTGCAGGTAGAGAATGATAAAGCATAGGCCCAGTAGGTTCCATTTCTTCTTGTGATTCCCCATTCTCCATGATCTCAGCATCGTTGATCTTGGAAGGATCATGAACTTCCTCAACATCATCCATAGCGATGTCTTCTTCATCATCTTCAGTCAATCCAAATCGACTAAAATGTTGGACTAAGAAACTCCAATTACCATTATTGGGGTTGAAAGAAATGAACCTACCTCCCTGCCTCTCCAAGCTTAACCTCAGTTTCTTCACAATAGCATTGTAATGCTGTTTAGATGAATCAAATGGTCTTAATTTTAATTTCAGAGTCACTTCAGCAGGCTTGTTGAGCCCCTGACCAACTGCAGGCTTGGTACTTTCATCTCCATATACGACAATTTGATGCCTATTGAACTTAACAATGTGATCCACTTCTAGCTTCCTAACATCAGTGTTTCCAAGAAACTTGACACACCCATAACCAAACTTCCCAACAGTGAAATTGGGAACTCGACCACAATAACCAGGATCTAGAAATTCCCTGGCAGCCAAATTGGCCAAGCAAGGCTCCGTGTAATAATCTGGTGAAGTTAAAAGGGGTAACGAAGCTTCTACCTCTCCTAAGTCCCGGGAGGAAATTCGCCTTCTCTTGTACTGTGTTCGTGAATCGGAAGATGGGACATCAAACTCCACTCCACAGGAACTCCCTGATAGCACAAAGCAAACTGTGACTTACAGAAACAACAAATTGAAAATCAGTCAAGCAAAATTACACTTCGAAATAAGCGATGAAAAGCGATATGTATATACCGCTCCAGCGCCCGACATACACTTTCCAGCAAGCATTGAACATAACTAAATAAAAATAGAAGCTGTCATTTCACTGAGTTAACCAGTGAGTTGGAAGACACAGTAGTGATTCAAAAATTTAGAATCGCTCTCGTCTAAACCTAGGATCAGACTTACATGTTCTAGTCTGTAGAGCTTCACTTTTTTCCGTAAGAAACCTAATTCATATCGAAACTAGCGAATCCAGGGAGCTGTGCAAGAAAGCAAGAACGACGATGGAGTAGTACCTAGAGGCGGAGCGATAATGGAGGAGCCCATGAGTGACTGCAGAAGCAGTAACCAATGCACCACGACGATGAACAAAAAGCGCGGACGGAGAGAGTATGATTCGGTAGGGCGGACTCTGTTGTTTTCTAAAATATGTTCTTTTTTGTGTGGTAAAATATGTTTTTTTTTTGTGTGGCACGGTCAAACGAGTAGCGTTGGGCGGGTTATTGGGTTTGGTTAGTCATGTTAGTTGGATTATAGATTTGTCGAGTTATAAGCTCATTGAATTACGGATTAGTCTGATTATGAATTACATGTTCGTGATCGTGAATTTATTGAATTGTCGGTTCTTGGGGTCGTGAGTTTGTCTAATTATAAGTTCATTGGGTTGCGAATTACTTAGATTATGAGTTGGTCGAGTCTCAACCTCATAGTTTCATCTATCCCGAGCCGAACACATAACGAACTGACGCAAATTGTTAGTCTGGTCATAAAAAATTACAAGCATGACAATTTGTTTATCTAGCAAACAAATAAAAAGTTTTATGGTTTCAGTTTAAAATTTAAAATAGACGTAATTATATATTTTAAGGTAAATTCATATTTCAATTGGATTAATGTTCAAACAAGTAATTTTTCTAATCTGTGGGGATGTGATTCTATTTACCTAACTAGATAGATCAGGATTGCCGCATTAATTTTGGAGGCTCTGTTCTATCTTCAAAATATGACCCCGATTCTTATTATATACAATTTATTAAAAAATTAAATGATGTTTTCATTTTTTACATTAAAAACTAATGAAATAATTGTAGAACTACAAATTTTTTTTATAAATATTATCTTATTCATCACGATAGGAAAAGCAGCTTGTTAAACCTGCCTTGAACCTCAAACCATCTACATTATAAGAGAAAAACAGAAAACTAACATAATCTATAATCTACTTCTCTACAAATTCTAACAACTATCTCTCTAGCTAAGGTATGATGCCCCTAGCTCTGCGATTGCATCTCTCATACTAAATATTACTTACAATGGCTCTCTAGAACAGTCTGCCCGGCAAAACGGAGACTATGCTGATAAACATCCTCACCCCAATCTGTCGCCACAACAGCCTCACTCCCAAAGCACATTCTCCTAACTTCACAACCAAAATCAAGGGAATGCAAAATATGATCAAAATCATCAATCCCAATACTGCAAAGAAAGCATGAAACTTTAAGACTTAAACCCCAATTATCCGTATCGACATTAGTAATCAGCTTTCTGTTAACCGCCAACCAAGCAATAAATGAATATGCTTGGGAATAGATGGAGACTGCCACACGAGAGCATACGAAGGAACAATTGTCCCTTTGACTCGAATAGTATTCCAAACTTGGGATACCGAATAGTTATCCATGCTAGCACCATCCCACTTAGGTATATCATCATCATCCTGCAACACATAATTAGCAACAATATCACGAGCTTTAAGCAATCTACGCCATGTCGAGGATTGATATGCAGCAGGGGCACATTGCCATAAGCTGCCACCCTTGAGTCTATAGGTGTTGACCCATTCAATCTAGAGAGAATCAGATTCAATGAGTATGTTCCAAATATGACGGAAGACACAACCTATATTCCAAGCTTCCAGAGAACGAAGGCCCAAGACACCTTCTTCCTTAGGTTGGGCAACTTTTTTCCATGCCATATTAGCTCTTTTCTTTTCACCATCCGATACTTTCCACAAAAAGTCATTACAAGCTTTTTCAACCTTTTTACTAACAATCTTAGGAAGCAGAAACATTGCCATCCAGAATTGACTAATTGAGCTGAGAACAGAGGACACCAACTAGAGCCTTCCAACATAACTCAGAGCACTAACTTTTCAACCAGAGATTTTGGCAGTGATTCTATCCACCAAAAAGCACAATCACTTGCTGAAAGACGACCAGAGACCAAGGGAACCCCAAGATATATGACTGGAAGATTCCCCTGTTTGAAACCAATGACAAAAGTGATGTTATCTTTAACTTTTTGAAGGACAGAACAAGTAAAGAACACATCCGTTTTGTTTGGATTGAGTTGCAGACCAGAAAGCTTATAGAAACGATTGAGAATATCAACTACCCCTTGAAACGTTGCATTAGAAAAGACTAACAAGTCATCTGAAAAGTAGATTTGAGTGAATCAAAGTTTCTTACATCTTGGATGGCACCTGAAACTACTTTCCGCAACCGCTTGAATAAAAAGACAGTGCAGTATCTCCATAGCAATAATGAAGAGCGAAGGGGAGAGGGGATCTCCTTGTCTCAACCCTTTCTTCCCAGAAAATAGCCAATCTTTCCCCCATTCAGACCAACGTTAAACATGACTATCGCGAGGCAGATTTTAATTCAATTAATTAACCTAGTAGGGAACTTCATAAATTGCATGACTGTAAACAGGAAGATGTGATCAACTGAGTCAAATGCTTTCCTCAGGTCAATCTTCAATGTGCAACATGGAGAGATATGCTTCAAATGATAAGAATTAATAATCTCATGGGTGAGAAAAATGTTATCTCCAATGTGACGACCCTTTACAAATGCAGATTGACTATGACTAATAAGCTCGGTCAAGCTATTCATCATTCTCAGAGAATGAGTTTTTGCAATGCATTTATAAAGCACATTGTAGTAGGCTATGGGACGAAAGTCCTTAATATCATGGCATTTAGGTTTTTAGGAATCAGCGTAAGTATAGTAGCACTTACAACTTTAGGGAGGATTCTAGTGGCAAAGAATTGCTAGACTGCTTGAGTAACTTCTCCTCCAACAACATCCTACATAGTCTTAAAGAAACAAGTAGTATAACCGTCAGGGCTTGGACTTTTGTCCTCCTGAATTGAAAAGAGGACAGTCTTGACTTCTTCATCAATAACAGGGATACATAGCTGATCAACATTATGGGAGGAGAGCCTTCTAAGGAAGGGGAGCACTATCAACATTAGGATCTAGGAATTGAGACAGATTTTGTTGTCCAGTTTGGGATAACCATGAGTAACTCCCATTTAAGTTAAAATCATAACCATGGAATAACCATGTGTAATTTTTAGCATCATTACCATGTATGGTAAAATCATAACCATGGGTAAATTCTAGCTTTACAGCTGAATACTCCCATGTAACGATTTGGTTATAGTTATTCAATTTTCACCATTATGATTTAGGGTTAGATTCATTGTTTTGATTTTTTTGTAATCAACCGTAACCGCTTATTTGGTTATCTGTTTGATTTCGCCGGTAAGGGATTCTTGTATGTGAAGAACCCTAGAAATTAATTTGCAGTTATCTAACCGAAATATATATAAAATGTTAGTTTAATTTTAAAATCCCATGTTTATTTAGTATTTTTATGTTCTATGTTTCTTCATTCACAAGATCTACTATTTTTTGCTAGCATCGAAATTAAATTAGTATAATTTGTTACTATATCTAAATTGTTCTGTTTTCATTATTATTATTGTCATAGTAATTCCAATTGATTTCTTCCCAGTTTTCAGAATTAGTTGATCAGATATATTTTTAATCGTAATATTTAATTTAGAAAAGCTGTAGTTCTTCAGTCCAGTGCTTTCTCCCTGTACAAAATCATACAATTACCCGTCATTGTTGTTCATTGCTTATAATTTAGAAGCTCTTCTCTATTTTAGAATGTCCAAAAATATTTTGATGACTTGCTCTTCCGTCGTTAAGGAAACATTAGATCGGAGTACAACGATCCCTATGCTGCTGAGGAAGCCCGTAGGAGGTGGTATGTTGATTTATTTTGTGAGAAGACACCTGCTAGCTCTTCTGATGAATCGATACATTTTTGGTACATTATATAAGATATCTATCTAGTTAATAGTTTTTCAGCTGCAGCAGGGTCTAGCCTTGTGTTGATATCATATCTTCCCAAACTATTCGTGAATGGTTGGGAAGATATGATATGCCGCAATGTCTTGCAGAAAAAATTAAGGAAGTGGCAAAATTTGTTGTTATGGATCGATATTTAATCAGTTGGGCCAATGACGTTATTAGTTCTGATAATCTTATAAACACAGTCAATTCGACTTGAAATAATTGGTACTCACCGAGTTGGAAGCATATTGAAATAATTACTTTATTCATATTGTATTATGAAAGTGAACCAGGGAGTTGGGGTGTACATCAACCCATCGACGGGAAACTCCTACTTTAAGGTATATTACTCGTGGTTTCGAAAAAAGGATGACTTCGTGTAATCTCTGCCAACCACCATACATCGTAAATGCAGGAAGGTACTGGACGTGCTACCAGGACAATGGCCTAACTTAGCAAGAGGTGGGAGGAAGCCAGTGACCAGCTACTTAATCAACCACGTGAAGGGATTAAGGGGTATGCAGATGTAAGATGCAATTAGTAGTGGTGAATGAGTAGTAGACTAGTAGTGGTAACCCTTTTATTTTGGTTTGTAATTGGTGGTTTATGTACTGCCTAGGATCAAGGGATAATATTTTGTGTTGGCACTAGGGTGCGAAGGTTAAGGCCCTCAAACATTGCATATTTTGGCACTATGGTCCTCTTTTGGGTTTATTGTTCCAATAGTAATGTTGGTATGTAATCAGACGTATTAAGGTTGGTATGTAAGTGACTACGTATTCCATATAATTACTTATTTTAGACAATTATTCAAAGACGCTCATAATAACGTATGAGATACCATCCATGCATACACTAAATTAACCAAGCTGTGCCACTAAGAGCAAGTACGAATACAAGGAACCAGAGGATGTAAAGAACTAAGGAAACCCGTAGTTTAAGGACTTCCAACTGCACAGTAAGACAGTGCATTTGAAGCTTTCCCTCCATCAACCTTAGCTTCATATTTAACAACCCTCGCTTGCCCATGCTCGATATAACAAAAGAAACCACAATCTGTTGAACCTTCCCATAGTGGACACCTCAAAAACGGTCTTCCTCGATTAGCTACTGTACCTTCAACCTTAATCATGACATCGTATCCATGATAGCTCTTCTCAACGCTGGCGCTAAGAAATCTACTCGACTGACCTAGCTTCGAGGAGCTCGAATCGCCGTAATTCTGGTGAGGTAGAGAACGACCCATTGATTTGAGAAGAAGGAGAGTACTGCGGTAGGAGAAGAATGGCGATTAAAAGAAAGGGGAGAAAGGAGATAAGAACAAGGAAGAAACAAGGAGAATAGATAAGATGAAGAGGTTTAGTTGTAGGAGACAAGGTTTTTGTGGATAAGATTAGATTAAGGTGAGTGGAAGGTTTTTGTCGATAAGAATAGATTAAGGTGAGTGGAAGTCAGCAAATGGGTAATCGGAAAATTAACGTGCGGATACAACGGGACATTACAATATGGAGAAAAGCGAGAGTTCATGACGCAGAAACAATTACTTATAGGTTATGTATATTTGGGGAATTGAACAATAGTTCGTGACATATTGGGGGGTTTTCACCTTCTTGTTTTTCGATCCAGTTATTATATTGCGGTTAGTACTGTTAAATGGGTGACGGTAAAATACCAATTCCCAATGTACTATTAAATTGGGAAAATAGGTTGTATTTTACATTTTCCGGTACATTTCTCATTTCAACGTTTCCATATCTACTCTTTTAGGAATAAGAACATGAAAACTTTTTAAAAATTTGATTTGATAGTATTAAAACCCTATCCCTAACTGTTCATATTAAAATCTTCTTCTTTTCAATACCAATTTCCCCAATTTCTATCTCTTTGTATCCTTTTCTACATCTACAATCTCTCCTAACCTCAAAACCAGTTCAGTGAAGATGAACAGATTCTCCTTTTGATACTAAGCTCATTTTCATCCAAGTCATAGTCAAGGGCTTAATCACAATCAAACGAATGGTATGAAGGAAGAAGTTCATGAAAACCTTTCACTGTAAGAGTAGCTATCTTTTGCTTATGTATTCTTCTTTTTTCTCTCATTGGTATTCTTATGTACATCCGATCTCTAGTTTGTTCGTCCGGAAGAATTTTGTATCATTTGCATCATCAACCAGATCTCTCAAATACAACTGTTACTCTCACTGTTCATAATGGGTTGTCATCGGTTCTGAAGTTGCACAATACAATCAACGAAGACGGCCACAAGAAATTTTCAATTCATGGTCAAGTTTGGATAAATTTGTAAGATTTCCTTCCCTTGAGAATTGCCATTTCATTGTGTTTAGGTATGACGACGATTCCTACTTCTCCCTCTTCTTCTTTGATATGTCTGGCATGAAAATTTGCCACTCCATCCGCGGTCTTTGTAATGCAGACGCAGTCTCAACCGATAATCGATTTGGATGCCGAGAAAGGGACAATAGCATTTCAAGATTTTGATGTCGACAATATGTGCAAAGTATGCCACTTACTATTAGCTTTGTTTATACATCATTTAATCTTGGTTATTTGAAGTGTAATTTTTTGAGATACCCATCGTTGAAGTAGAAAACCAGGGGATGGATTCTGGATCTAAAAATTTTAGGAGTGGGTTTTGGGATCTGAAGACCGAGAACGATGGTGAGGATGATGGAGATGAAATCTCAGTGGAGATTTTGTCAGTTGATTCATAAAGTTACTCCGCCGTCACGAAAGTGGAGGAACTTTATGAATCAAAATAAGTCAGTAGAAATTTAAATTATTTGCAGATGAATTTTGTTTATGAAAGTATAATGTTTGTTTCTCTTTGTCGATTTAATTTTCATAAACTTTATGATCTGCCTACTCTCTATGTTAAATCTCATTCCATTAACAAAAAGTTTATTAGTGGAACGTTCTCTCCGATCCTACCGTGCATAAAATCGTTTTGGTAGTCTCTATTTCAATGAACATAATTTATTTGAATTAGGTCTTGTTGATACATTTTTGATTTTGTTTAGCTTAGACTTTGTTCAGCCTTGCTACAATGTTTACATGTGCTTGCTAATGCAGGCAGGGGTGTGTATCCATTATGGAATGTTGTCATGGGGCAGTCATACCTCCGTGACAATCACGTGGTAGTAAAAATAACACTACAATTGGGGAAGCAGTTTGTTTGATGATGGAGTCATTACCTTCCATTCTTAGTGTATGTTTGTGAGTGCAGATGATACCAGTTGAGTTTTCAAGGGATTTTTGGGAGTGGAAGCATCAGGCCGTCAAGCTTATTCAAGTAGCCGACAACATCCACCCGAAGAACAACTCAAAGAAGGAATGGTTTATGAAAGTAAAAAAACAGAAAACCAAGGCTCAGATGTACATGGGGAAACATGACTAGTCAACATTTGCAGAGGCGAACCATCTTCAATTGGAAGATGTGTGCATGTTCGAGGTGATGGATGTGAACAAAAATGTGTCCGTGCTTAATGTTTCCATCTCCCGGTGTGGTTAGATGACTACATTAATGACAAACTCCCCTTTTGGTTGTTGGCTGAACCTATGAGCTCTATAATATCCTAATTCGTTTTGTATGTGCTCTAAACCTCTTTGTTTTTAAAGTGAGGTCCTTTGTGGATGGATGTGGACACTTATCATAGTATTTGTATTTTTTCATTATTTAACATTGAAGTCATTATTATCTGTTAACTTTCTCTTCTTTTATTTATATATGCTTTAAATTCTAGGTAACTACTATTGCAGTCATTATCATCTTTTAAGTTCATCACCCCTATTTATTGCTAATCCGGGATTTTAAGTAATTTATAATTTACTAAGCGGGTATTATTTATAATAAAAACACCGTTGTAATAATTATTTAAACTATGATATATTTACATTTTCATAAATTAGGATATGATAATTGTATATCGTATATGGTAATTGAAGATGTGTTTCTCACTTAATTATATTTGTTGACTCTTGGATGGTCAAAGTTCCCCTCATTGTGTAGCCATATGCTAAGTGAATGATGTATGGTTCGTTTTCTCATTAGCTTGAGAAAGAGTAACTTCGACAAATTTGGGACTTCACTCTGATATACCATTTTCCAATATACCGTTATGTAATATATTCATTACTGGTAATGGTAATGATGTGCGCATAAAACAACCAAACTTACTTCATTATGAGGAAACAATTGTTGATAATCCATCGGTATATCGACATCTTCTTTAGCATAAGTTCTTTTATGACCTAGTCGATTGTATTCAACCAATTGCTTACAAGGGCAATAGCGAAGGGTATCCTATCTACATAGTTCTGAAAATTCAAAACAACAACTAATACATTTCAACATTCAAATCAAATACTAAGAACACTTAAGTTTAAGAGTCAAGAAGGAAGTGCTTACCGACATGTAGAATCCAATAACGTCTTCATATTTCATCCATTGAAAAAAGAATAAACCACAATCATACGTGAACCAGTATTCAGTCAAAATATAACCTTTTCCTTCTAATTGTCAACGTAATTCAGCACTTACATTTTTTAAACAGTGGAGATGTTGTGCGGAATCTCTATGTCGATATCAGAAAAATTTGGAACATCGTATGTGGCGTTATGTGGATTAGTTAAGCTTCAAATAAATACCACCTACAAATCGTGGATTAGTTAAGCTTCAATAACTTACTAAACAACGTCGATTAAGTCATCAAGTGAATCTTACCAATTTTTTAATGAGATTCGTACGCCTAGCAAGTTTGTTCGACCCCCTTAGTGGATCCACCATATGGATCCTTGCTTGAACTATGGTCACAACTACTAGGAACCAATGACCTTCATCATCCTTTAAAGGCACATATATTTGTTGGTCGAACATAATAAGTAAAATAATTTGGTATATAAAAACACCTTATTCAATTCGTCAAGTAAATGAAAGGATTAATGAGTGTGTAGTTGATGAATCGCCTTGTCGCATTCATAACTGTCTACCAACTAGTTATATCAGTATTTGGATAGAACATCCTTAGGACTCCACCCATCTACGAGGACATTTGACTATAAATTTTTGAAGGAAAAAATTGTAATTGCATAATTGATGAGATACAATTGTCAAAAAGTTTCTTGATTAGCCACTCGCATTACCTCGAATTGTGCTGATAGTTGTCATTTTTTACAATGTCCCATTCCCACATATGCAGTTATAACATACAATTGAATTAAATTATAAGCTCAGCTTCATAAAATTAGATCTATATCGTGTAACTAAACACAATATGAAAGCATTATAAAATAACAGATACTACGTACAT
Source organism: Linum usitatissimum (assembly GCA_030674075.2). NCBI lineage: Eukaryota > Viridiplantae > Streptophyta > Magnoliopsida > Malpighiales > Linaceae > Linum > Linum usitatissimum. Next base: position 312,272 of record JAUJYP020001444.1, read on the forward strand.
CACCAGACAAACATGTTCACGGGCTCAAACTTTTTAGCGTTTACGATCGCATTGAAAGGCGACACTATCTATCATTATTTCAAGATCGCATTGAAAGGGAATAATTAATAATACATACAAATCGGTAACTGCTTACTTGAAGAACTAAATGTAACGGTAAGTAGTAGTGGATGCATTAGGTTAGAAAGACGCTATAGCTAACTTGATTTATAAATTCAATAGCATTTGTGAACATAAGGTGTTTTCAATTGTGTAGCATGAATGAGTTGTTTCATCTCCCGCTGCAAGATAAACCTTTTTTTCTTATAGATGCCTCGTATACGATAGTGATTTGTTATGGGTGATGTCGGAGTGTTGACGCATCATTCCACAACACTTTGATTGTTATCCATTCTCTTGTATCTGCGTCATGGAGTTTTTGTTTGGCTTGGATGCTTGGTCCACTATATTGTATTAGTGTACAACACATCAATATCATAGTAGTAAATGGTGGCAAGACCATCTCCGCGTAACCTGTCTGATTAGTACACCGTATAATTGCTCCATGCCCGTGAATAAAAATAATTACATTTCATTCAGAAGAGTACTAAGTTAAACTGAAAAAGTAACACTTATACTTGTACAATTTGTTACCATGTATCAGGTTCATCGTACCTCTGTCTCGCTTCCAACTAGTGGCACATTGTCTCCTAGTTGGGAAACAATTATCTGCCAAGGCAATGGATCGCGTAACCTCTTTGAAGCTACTCTTAAACTTTCTTTCGAAATCACTATTTGCTATATGTCTTAGTGAAACCTGTCATTGACAACTTAGAAGTTGTGCACACATTATTAATATCGAAAATAGTTTGAAATACAAAATATAGAAAATACCTATCATACACATGGTGGAAGATATGGTTGCAATCTTCAAAAATTAAGTGGCTTCCGACAGTAGGATTGAATACATACTTGTCAACTGTGTTCAATTGCTAGTGAAATATTTAGTACATGTAGTACAAACGTTTGGTTACATTTGTATAGTTATTCATTACCGTGATTCTCTTCTATGATAGACATTGTAGTGAGTGCGACAACGACGTGTCCTAGTCTTTCATGGCGTAAAAGATCCGCTCGCTTCACAATTGAGACCACATGACTAACACATGGCATGTTTGCGCACAAAAAACTGGCCTCTATAATACGTGAGAGCTATGTCATACTGTAATATTCCCATTGACATTTTTTTTTCAATGAGGTTCTTACCATGTTACTTGAATCCTAGGACGTTATGAAACTTCTCCCCCCGAATCATTACATCCAAACTTAACAGCATGTATGCTTCCTACTAAATCTTCAAATTAGAAATTAAACTAAAATGAAAATGTATTTTCAACAAAATAAAATGTGTAAACCGCAAAATTCCCAACGTACCAACATATCTCTCCTTTGTTTCTTCAAAATGAGTAATAGAATTAATTGTGGCTATCTCAATGACATTTGTAGGAAACCAAGGCATTCAACCGACCTCGTTCACTTCTTTTATCCGATTTGGTTGTGGAGTGATGTATCACACTTTAGAGGAAGCAATTTTGTTTCACTTTTGTGAATCCCGCATACATATTTCTTCAAATTGGTAGACTTGATTAAGTTTCAATTGTCTTAATTGCTGTCTGAAAAAGTTTTGTTTCCACAAAGCTTTCGATCAACCGATCCAGTATGGACAAACACATCCAAACAAAAAATCCAAGAAAGATATTAATCACCTGATGCAGTTGAGACAATAAAACATAAAGAAGTAACATCTAAATACATCAACATCAATCCACAAGCAATATGTCATTGGGAAGTTGTCATCAAAACCCAGTTCTTTACCGTCCCATATGTTTAGAAGTCGAAGCACAATAGAGCATGCAAACTGATGTTGTTCTAGTTGGGCTACTATTGTTATTGGTTCAACCATGTCTGTATAGAGTTACATTGTTAGTTTGTACATTATAAAAAAAATGTAATAACAAAATGATTAAATTTGCACCTCTAATATTCTTACCCATTGGTCTTCTTTCTTTGTTTTCATTCATGGAAATGCAATATTTTCTTCAATATTTGTCACTGATCTTGCAGTTTCAATCCTACAATGTGTATAACAATTGAATTATACAATGATTCCCATTCCTAAAAAACTACGTTAGCGAGTGAAAATTGTGCCAGAACTTACATGGTAATTGTTGGAGTATATTGTCTCCCACCATTTGCTGCTATAATAATTTGCTCTGGTAATCGGTGGTTTCGTTTTGAAATTATGAAGTGACGGCTGTATTTCGAAATGAAATTGTGAGAACTTAACCTACGAATATCCCAATTTATAGTATTTTTAATGTTTCATTTTTTTTCAAAATAACATTGGCAACTGTTTTCGAGAATTGCAGTGCAAAAACAAATTAAAAATAGACTTTTGGCACGCGTAATAGCGGCTCAGAATCCAACCATCACGAATATTATGGTGATGTAATGAGCCTTTATCCAAACAATAATAAACAATGTTTTAATCTATATTCATCTTTATATCTTAATTAATTCATATGTAGCAAAATCCCACTAGTACGTCTATAGCCGTGAGTGTATGATTTTTTTCCTACTTTTGTCTTGATTTTTTCCCGCCCATCCGTAATTACTTTTGTTATTTCCTTTTAATTTAATCCAAAGGGTAACTGTCGATGACATATATGGTTATTGGTCGATGTAAAATTTTTTGACGTTTATACTTTTCTTTATAGAGTCCTTGTCTGCAATTCACTATTCAAAATTATGATGACACATAACCTAAAACCATAACGAGTATTCTAAACATACACAGTATCAAAGTCATTGAACGCATCACGTATCAACTGTAAGATTATTAATGAAGCTGCATTCATTAACTTCAAATGACATAATAAAAAAATTATCCAAAACGTGTCATAATTGCGAGACAAATAAATATAGCTTAAAAAAACTTAGTAAAATAATTGACGATACATAAATATGAAATTTTTCATAATATTAATGCTTTGTGAACATCAACCTGTCAGAGTTATCAACTAACGTCTCCTTTTGATGAATGACCTTTCCTACAATTGTCTCCAAGAGATCATTTCCTCAATTTTCACGAGATGTAAAGTAATATGTATCCTGGTGAATCTGCCAAAACGTTGTGTGTTGCCGTCATCATCCACCAACAGACCCAAAGGCGGTAGTCATTGCTATTAAGAGGAAACCAATTTTTTACAAATCCTCGGAGGAACAAACTTAATTTCACTAGAAGTAACTGGTAATACAGTTACATAAATGTAAGAACGAGTTACCCATTAGGTTGTTGCGGAACTCCATGTGGTACGACCATCTTGAATCATTTGAAGTTCGGTGTGCAAGTCAGCCCCACGTTGAAGTACATAATTTCAAAAGAAATTCCCAATAAATAAAGTTGCGGCAAACAAGGATTAAACAATGACCTAACTTTAAAATTTGAAGGTGTATAAATATATCATGATTCATCATAGTTAACCTAATTGACTATTCATCCACCATTTTCCCTTTGGTTGTCCAACGTGATAAAAGACTACTTTGGTCTGGTAACAAATGAATCATTTGCACTTCCATCTTGCTCATTACGATAACGGTAAGGAACCAATGGTTGTTTCCTTTGTTAATTGTCACGTATATATATAGTAGATCGAAACATCATTTGAATCACGTACTAAACAAATGGATTAAAATAGCAACGACGAAGGAGAAGCACAAACCTTCGAGCAATGACGCGCGTCATGAAAGATGTCTGTACCATGTTCCTTAAAAGCTTGTTGTGGAGAATGTACTCCCGCAACTGCATATGACTTGGGAGCACACGCAAAAATGTGCAAAAAATTAGTTGATTTTGCGAAGTCGCAAAATTAATGGACCCCCGACGAAAATGACGGTTTCAATAGAATACATTAACATACAACTAGCGTTACGGGAAGAAACCATATTGGGCAGTCAACACCATCCACATAATTGATTTTCTGCTAACCAACGTTGCAATGGGAGGCTATGGTGGTAATCACCTATGGAATGAAGAAAAGATTAAAACTAATTTCAAGATCTAAATCTCAAAGCTATGGACACGTTTTAAATAGATCAACGTACATCATCCTCCAACCAGGCAGATGGTTTTAGTGTCAACACAATCCGTCGGACACATTCATGAGTGCCATTTTTAACGAGTGGTTCGTTAGCAGGCAGAGACTCGTCACAAATACAATCAATCACGCACCTTTCAAGTTCATCCAAGGACTTGTACTCCATCAATCCATATGTGAGATTAATCTACTAAAATTAATGTGTTCAAGTATAAAACCACAATTTGTTGTCGAAGAAACTATAGGTATTAGAAATCAAATTGGTACAACTTCAGTAGATTAATTACCTCGAAAGGAATGCAGTCGACAAACATCAATTTCTTGCAACATTTTCTCTTAACTCCCCCACTTATAATGCCACATCCATTCCTGTACTCAACATGAAATTCACTTCCAACGCATATTTCAGACCATTTATTTGGAGGTCTAATGCAGATACCGTATATAGAATATTGTCCTGATGTTTCTTCACAACTAATGACTCTTCAGAAGTCTTGTTCGCTTTGTCACTATGTGCAAGTGACCAAGTACCAACCATGCCTTGCAAATACCTTATTTGTTTGCGCATCGCAAACACGGTTGACTTTATTCTCTCGAAACTCCTGCTTTCATCTTTGGACGCCATTGCGTATGCTTGGTTGATTATCTGCATCATCCATCAAATTCGCTCTTGCTGATCATGATATAAGTAGAAGCGTGTTTGCAACGTCGTTTATACATGGGAAAAATAGAACTGTGCAAACTTCTAGAATCTGAAACAGAAGATATAAGTTGGTAAACCACACCTTCGTAAAAAGGTATCGGTACACCTAGGGTAGTTTAATAATTAATGAAGATGCAATTCTAGTATTTTTTCCCTTTCAGTATTTACACCAGCAAATAAATTTAACAGATTTAAACACCAGAAAAATTAGCTTCCGAATTACCATAGCGAAGGACTCTTCCTAATCTGTATTATATTATAGTGCATGCCAGTTATTTCAGTTAGTTTATTCCTTTTCAATTTTCCCTCTTTGGATGATATTAGTTACCCCCGGATATTCCAAACCCCACATAGTAATGATAAATGTTGAATCTTGCACCGCCCCTTGATGACAACCTATAATGTAATCTACATGACGGTTTAATATGGTAGATATAGTCCATAATAAATCAAAAGTAGCAATAGAAGAGAAAACCAAGACAAGAAATTAGATGCGGGAGTAAGGCATTTTTAAGGATAAAGTTTTATAACGTCACTTCGAAGTGGCGTATTGCGACCTTCAACAATGTTCATTCACATCCTACGAAGCTACAATATCTCACTCGATATATTCCCACATATCGTTGCATAACTCCACACCAAGCCGCATTAATTGATTTTCAAGAGCAGTTCAGAAGCTTACAGTATGAGTATAGCTGATTTTTCCCTCTTCGATAAATTATTAGCGTTCGACACAACGTACAAACGGAGTATATATCGCATGTCGTTGGTGATTTTCACTGGTACGTTAATTTATATGTACAAATTGATGACAATAGTTCAATGATGATTCCAATTATCTTTCATTATTGATTTATTTTGTTTCATTTATATGAAGATCATGACATGACGATGTTGGTTCATGTTTGATTCATTTTGTGTAGATGTTAATCATCACTTCGAAACATGTTTATTTGGAAGTGCACTATTGGAAAATGAAAATTTCAAAATGTATGTATTGGCGTTGGAAACATTAACCAAAGCCATGGGGGAAAGAAAACCACAAGCAGTGATCACGGATGGGGATGGCACCCATCGTCGTTCTACATGGCATCTAGATCATTACATAAAATGGAGTATTTCTAATTCCCATTTTCTCAAAGAATGGAGAAAATTTGTAAAGGCCGATACAGACGAAATTGAGGTCGAGATACAATGGGGACAGTTGACGAAGAAATGTAGACTGGAGAACAATAAAGAAGTTCAAAGTTTACACGATAAGCGGATAGAATGGGCTCACACATATATATGATCAACCTTCTTTGCGAGATATACAATGACATCTAGGTGCGAAGGAATAAATCCATACATTGGGAAGTACATAAACTCTACCAATAATCTGCTTGAGTTTGAGATTTTAACCATTACTTCATGTGGACGAGAGATCTGAGGCAAACAGAGATATAATTACCTTACAAACTATGGTATACTAATAGTGAGAAACCACAATTTCATGGTCTTGAAATGAGTGCAACACAAAGTTAAAATAGAGAAGTATTGGAAGAATTTCTGAAGGAGTTGACCATTTCTTCGATTTGTAGCAATAGAGGTTGTCAACTAATAAGAGGAAATAGTAGAAAGTACACGGTGGAGATGTATGGTAGGGGTACTCATCAATTGACTGTCGATTTTAACGATGATGAAAAAGGCCACATGCACTTGTTACAAATTTAGGAGCTTTGGTATTCCGGGATCTCATATGATATTCATTTTGAAGGAGGAAAAAGAAGACAAGGTTTCCCAAAGTTTTGTGCACCTATGATTGTCTAAAAGTCCTAAACTTTGATAATAATAATGATTGGGATGAATCAGGACTCAAATAACAGTGTTGATGTGCGATACGGGATTCTTCAGTATTGTACTTTATCGAATATTTGGCTGGCTGTACAATCAGTACCTACTTTCAACATTTACTTGGAAGACATTACTGCGACGCATGACAGATTGATTCAAATTGGAGCATGTGCAACTCTTGCCGGTTATGGAAACGACTCATACTAGTATCCAAATGCGAAGGACCTACCAGTTGCCAACACAAAGGGTGCTCCCACAATTAAAAGTAAAGGAAATGCCAGGAGGAACATAGGAAAAGGGTTTGACGTTTGGTAATATCATGTATTCATTATCAACTAATAACCCTAGTTAAGATCATTAATTGTCTGTTTATGAATGCAGGATGGAACAAACGGGGACAATACCAACTATGAAGCAACTAAGGGATCAAAAAGTAGGCGAAAGGTATATCTGCGACTAAAACTCATAGTGGGTTTTTTAATTTGGATTGGGAATTTTGGTACACTTTTGAGCCTTCCCCAATTACAGAGGGTGATCCAAACCCCACGGTTAAGGATGATGAATCTGAAGAAGTCAAAATAATCGTGGAATCAGAAAAGGATTTGAACAGCTGCAACAGTGAAGAATATAGTAATGGGGAAGATGAGCAATAGGATCATAACAAATATGAATACAATGACGGCGACGATGACGAGGATGATGAAAATTTCATGCACCAATAAAAAAGGTACAACTGAATGATAAATGCAGTAATCCAATTTATTTGATTGATAGTGACTTCTGAATCTTTAATTTGTGATACAGAAGGCACACAATAATAAAAAGAAAGCAGATCAATTGGAAAGGGATTATACAGGATAGAAAGAAGACTTAAATGTAAAACATATTCTATGTCCTGTTTCATTTCCAATTTTGATATGTTGCTATATTGGAATTGCTAACCTTTGATGGATTATTCCCGATAGGACCCTCCGATGCTCAGAAGGTTCACAAGGAGCCAACTAGTCCACAAACATGGAAATTATGAGCTACAACTATCTTACAATCTCAACATCTACGTTTACAACAAAGACATGAGGTCTCAAAGTTCATCTATCCTTAACTGTATTAGAATGTCAAATGTCGACAAATTTTTAGTATGCATATTGTAACTGTAGAATGATTATATTTTGGACATTTAGGGAATTGTCAGGGACATGTGAAAAATACATGGTAGAAATCTGCACGATACCTTACAATTACCCTAAAATGTGGCATCCTATCCACTTACCTAGTAATGCGTATTGATACTATTGGTTTTTACAACCTGATCAGAGCAGTGTAGAGGTTTAAACAAAGTGGAACAAAAAACACAATTTTAAAAACAGTTTCTTAATGCAAATGATTTTGTTAGTGCATTGATGGAACATAGATTGATTACAAGGTTAAGACAATTGTAGTAGGCAAAAAACCTTGCCGTACAAAAAAAAGATAGTTGCTTCCTTCATACTTGGAACATATCATTGTAGCCGACTAGGTACGCTAACAGGTAAGGAAAAGCAACCGCTCTAAGTCACCATACGATATATTCAGCAATAGTCCATCTTCTTTTCTCAACAGGTACCCTATTGTGACCTGAGGATGATAAAATTGTGCATGGCCTTGGTGAAGTCCTTTGTTTAGAAGTGGGTGCATTGCCCTCTTCATGAAGGTCCCTGAGTGGTAGCCTTTGAATAAGATAGTTACCCGACCAAACTTTCTAGCATTCACCATGGCCCTAACATCTGTGTCATACTTAATCCAATGAAGCCGCGTGGCTGAGAAAGCTCCCACAGGGAAAAAACCAATACGGCGAAGAGATGTGTAGTACAATTTCTTGAAGGCCAGCTGACGTAAGTAGTAGTATCTAAGGTTTACGGGATTTAGATGTCCTACTGTTTGAATTTCCCCAAGATATTCTCAGCCACCATTCCTCTCTAAAATCTGGCCTCTGAATCATAGGTCATAATCAGCCTTATTATCCATTGAAGCCTGGATGGGTAAGTGGATCCTCATACAACAGTCTTAGCTCATATGGTTGGGTAAACAACAACAATCATAATTGTAGTGTTCTGGTCAATTTCAGGGATTGAAGAAAAGGGGAATGCTATATGACCTTTAAGGTTATACATGAGATAAAAGAAAATCAATAAAAGGTATTGAGGATCTTAAATCAAGGAACCATCAGATATTGGTTAGAAACAGATGATACATACCTATCAGGTAGAAGACTGCTTGTTGAACTCTGCAAAACTTCAAGTAATGAAACCAATTCAGATTTCTTGTTTACTTTCTATTTTGAATCTTCTATCAGCTTCCAATTTAGGTCAATCTTCTATTTGGGGGAGAAAAGGGTGGGACAATTAAGAAATTTTTTTTCTTCAATAAGAACTGGAGATAATAGGAGAGAGAAATATGAGTTATTCTTGATAGCCTTTTAACACCCCCACACCCCCATAAAATGTAAGAAATATTTGTGGACTGTTGGATTTAGAATTAATCAACGGACAATAACCTCAATTAATAGTGATCCGCGTCAAATGGTATTACCCAATTAAAATCCAAACACAAATATTTCTGGACTACGGTCTCCGAGACGTTCATTATATAAGTAAGGTGTGAACACTCCACATGATTATAGCAGAACAGATAGCGTCTGCTATGAACATTACACATGCACATCATAGTGAAATTTGAAAATAAAAATTAATTAGATAAAGTACCGACATAGTAGTCACTTTACTTGAGTGTTTGTTAGAAATATAGTAAAGAGGCATTCATATGCGAATGATGAAATAGTCTCCATAATAGTCTCCATAATAGTCAGAACATGACAAAAAAGGTAGTCATACAATGTATTAATTTATGACCATAATTATGTACTTAACCTTAACATTTCTCGTTACAGTCATAATATGGTTAGGAAAAATCCATTGCATACAATGTCAAGTTTCTGACCATAAGTTATAAGTTTCACTTAAGTGACCAACAACATGATACAGTTGGCTATTAACAATCGTGTATATGAAGTAGGCACTTCCAAAGTATTAGATTATGGTGAATTTAGTAAAAGGAATCCAAGTAAATTGGCTAGGGAAAGCCCATTATCGTATCAAACGAAACAACCAACATACTAGTCATGAAATGTTTGTGGGATTCACCAACAATGTCTTCTAAGAATTTTGAGTTTAGGTAACTGCCGTAACATTCCACCCTGTTTTCTGATTGATAATTACAGAAGTAGTTCCTAAATGTATGTGGGACATGCGGTTCATACATTGCTCAGTAAGTATTTTTGAAACGTGAGCTGGTTGAACACATAAAAAAATTTAATTCTTAAACTACATAAATTAGACAATTTATTGGGCTTTAGTGGGTAGCAATGTTAATCTACCTCTTTAGGTTTTGTTATGGATTATTGTCAAAACTACGTTTTTTTAATAAGTAGATGCTTGTGTTACAAAAATTAACCTCCGATTGGTTTTGAGCTTGTGACCGCATGTTAGTAAACATGATACTTAATCAGCTGCATCCAACCTTATTTTGTTATCTTTTATTACCAAGTGGCTTGGGTTGGATCTGGCGTAATTGTAAGGCGGGTAATAGAAAATTAAATAGCCATTATCTGGAAAGAGTAGGTGGATGGGGAGGGGGGTATGGTTAACGTAATTTGGAGGCTAAATACCATAAATAAAAAGTAGATTTTGACCGTTTGATAGCAACAAAAAAGGTGGACAAGATCAAATACACGTTATGATTTGAAGTTATACAAATTTTCAATGAAGTTTGTTGTCTTCAAATTTATTAAAATTCAAACATTTGATAAAGAGAAGCACATATTAGTACGTAACCCACAACAACCACGTGATAACGAATTTATAGTGATACACCAAGTTTGCAGAAACATCTGGTAACATATCTCTCATATGGTGAGGTGACGAACAATAGTTAATCGTATAGCTTTTATGTGTTTTCACCGCAACTTCACTACTGACGTAGTACGTGTTGTTTGTTTGGTTACAAGTTTTGTAGAAAAATGTTGTAATAGGCGTCATGAAACATGATACATTGTCTGCTCACATTGACTTTACATGTTCACGATTGGATTCATCATCCTTACCGGTTTTTGGGGTGGTTAGCGCGACTAATAAGGAACAGATTGCTCGTTATAACTTGTAAACTTGGAATCATAATCATCTGTATTCTTTGCGTACATTACACACATTCACAACCTTCATCCCATTGAAAGTTAGAACATAATGGCAGATCTCATTGAAAGGCGTGACTGAGATCCTGATTGTTAGAACATAATGGTAGAGCACATTGCAAATCACGACTTAGTTCCTTGCAATCATCTTCAAAGAATGAGAGAGTTTTGTTAATAGCTTATTGCGACTTATCGGAAATCATTTACAAACCAAATAGAGTACATAAACACGTTATAATGGAGCAATATTGCTACGTTATTTTTTGGTATGGCTTATAAGTATTCCGATATGAAACACCAAACTTACAATGTTATGTGTGTCCCACCAAGTTGCTTGTTAAGTTGTCTTTTATTTACTTTTAAGTCCATAAAACATTCCAAAGATATAATATCTTTGCCATTATGGTGGGCGAACTATCGAAAATTGTTTATTCCTAAACTATATTAATGTTACAGATATACTGGGTCAAAGTAAATATGCAATACCTGTTAATTAATGGACTTAACCATAAATTTATACCTTTTTTACGGTAGGCGGGTAAGCTCAAATTAAGGCCATTATCGAAATATGATTATTTTTTTGACCAAATTCGAGAATTTCACAAATCCCAAATTCAATTTTCCAGACTTTGCTAGGTCATTGTTTGCACCTTTTGCAAAATCGAGACTTCTAGAATCTGTTTCGTTGTTGTCAACTCCCTCAATATCCCGCTGATTCTGTGATTCAGTAGTCGTTGTTCACTAAAAAATCTTCATCAATCCCCTTTTAGGTAGATCGACTACAAAGGAAGTCGATTTGAAGAATCTGTCTTCGAAAGGAGAACTGCTCATCTATAGTAAAGAATTCGAGTTGCAAGGTCGTATTGTTTCACTATTTTAGTAGTATTAATTACTAGCTTACAGTTTGTAATTCAAGCATTGGGTTTAATGAGTTTGTGATCACAGTGTTTATTTACCTCTCAATCATTTTAATAGCTAATAAAAAATGACATGGCGCTAAAAAGGAAAGATGACCTGGAAAATCAAACCTAATAAGCGACCCTTTTTTCGGTATATGTTGTGGAATGCTGAATGATGTTAATGTTCCAGCAAATAATGGGAAGATACATGAGTGTAATTTTATCTATATGTACAAATAGGTTATGAAATTAATTATATTCCGAAAGATGCAAAATCAAATGTTAAGAGCGAAGATTTGACTTGTAATTATCATATTATACAAAAAAGAGGTAACATAATTATTAATTTTTAAAAAAATATGCCTGTATCATTCTGGTTGTTGCAACTGCGATAGTTAAACCATACGGTAGGTTAAACACCAATATAAACTATATAAAATGATTATGAAGAAAGAAATGGGATAACATGCCAAATATATAATGAAGAAAGAAATAAATACATACTAGTCTGCTCAAGAAGGTATCAAACAAAGGGAGCAGTTCACTTATGGGAAATGACGTATCCTATGAACCTTATGCCGATTTCATGGAGGAAGTGAGTAATCAAGGCACAGTAAGGGAGAGGAACCTCAGCGTAATCACTACCAGGTGCTGATTTTATCATATGGATGCACATGAGATCATAGAGGCTAATCGCAATGCCTTTTACTACACTAGCCATTATGAATACATCAAACCACGTAATGGACGATCGATGGGCTCTCCTAGGAAGGAAGAAGTGGGTGATAAGCTAGTGAAGAACACATAGGTGCATTGGAAGTGATTTGATAGTCAAAGGTGCGTCAGGATCCCCGGTCAGAGCGGTAAGTTTGGCAGCAGTGTTGAAGTCGAGTAAGGAGGAGAGTTCGGACTCGTTAAAAAGTTTGAAACCGTTGTTAGTCAACCCTATGAGTCTGGAAAAAGATTATGGACTAAATAAAATTCTATAACCATAGAACACAGAGGTAAGGTCGGCACTTATGGGAAGGTCCCTCTTAAGGTTCAGGAAGAAAGCTTTGACAAGAAGAGGGTAGTGATTCAGATTCAATTGATTGTGCCAATAAAAAAACCCTCCACTCAAGATTTCCAACCAAACTAACAACCCCTAGAGAGAAATCTTTGACACTAGTGAACTTGATTACAAGAAGAGAAGGATGATAGAAGCCAGTAGATTAGTGGTATTGCAATATAGTTTGTTAGAGGTCCAAAGGCTTCGCCGACTTCAACTTCGTGCTCCTTTAACCCGGCAGACATTATTTTAGTGTAATGCTAAAATATAACCGCAACAAACCAAATTGAAAAGGTGTAAGTAATAAGGAGAAATATTGGTGACGATGACGAGGGCAGAGGGTGAGGGTTTTTATTGCATGTATAACTGTCATATGGTTAAAGGTTTGAAGAGAAGCGAGTTTTCTGCTTATTGGACGTCTAATTTATTAAGTGACTTCCTCCATTTATAAAGTAAGTTGTAATTGTAACAGTAACACAATATAAAATAAATCAAAGTTTGCATTCAAACCATTACCAATAGAAATGAAAAATGAGTGCATACGACAAGCATATCTCAATCGAGCATTATACTGAAGCTAATAAGTATCTGCAAAAAGAGACAATAGAGTGTTCCATGTGTTTAGAAGGGGGTCATAAAGTAACAACAAACAAAAAAACGCTGGGTATGTATTCATATTACACCTCACCAAGAACACCGCTTACCATAGAGACAAACTAACCTACACTGAAAATATGATGAATATTGATAGATTTCTTCTCGTGAAATTGCTTGTAATGTATTTATCAAAGGATATCAAGCAGGCTTTGTTCCAATCATGGTTGCAATTACAATTCCACGAAAATCCATACTATTTAACTCGGCCGGAATAGCACAAGGATGCTAAGAATTCTCTAGTCACGGGAGGAACAACATCAAGGTCTCCGAAAAAACTATTCATACCAACTTGTGAACATGGATACCAACTATAGTGTCAATGATTAATACCAATATTAAACTATAATTTCAATTAAATTGGTCAATTGCTTAAAAAACACAAAACAGATGGTATTTAATAGATAGTGCAAATATTTACAAACACAAAACAAAAATGATTGGACAGTGCAATATTAATTTCAACGTGTCCATATATTAATTGGCAGTCCAACGTACTAAAAAGGAAAATTTCAAAATTTCAGAACACAAGAAGTTATTAAAATAATATGTGTGACGAAGAGTGGAATTTGACATAAGTTTTTTTAAAAAACCGGAAATTAAAAAAAACAGATGATTGAGATTAAAATCCAGAAACGAGCGGCGCATAAATTTTGACGATGGGAGTTTCTATATTGCAGGAATACTGAAAAAAATTTCTTAAAACTTTTATTTTTCTTTTAGTATTATGAGTTTACTTATGACAGCCAAGAAAAAATTGAAATTTTTTTTAATTGTCGTTTGGATTTTAATTGTGGATAAGGCAGATTATTAAAAAATTGAAACAATAAAAGTTGGCAAGTTGGTTTATATGATTCTGTATAGAGAACACGTGATGTGCTGAATTCAAAATTAAGCACCCATGCTGAATTATTTTCATCCGTCATATCGTCTTTTTCAGCCTTTTTAATTTAGATGCCCAAATTAATGTGGGCAGTCTTGGTATTTAAAAATTATTTTTGTTTCTTATTTTTTAAACTAAAAGATTATAGGTTTGGAAGCCCTTCTACTATTAAAAGATAACAAATAAGCCCTTTTACTAAGGGATAACGAGTTGAGTTAACATTGCCACATCAGCAAGTGTAATGGTGTTTGATAAAAAAATAATAGAAGGGTTACTAAGTTATGTTGTGATAATACGAGGGCTTGGATTGAGAGAAATATTATTAAGGGACATGTTTGTTATCTTTTACTAATAGAAAGGCTTCCAATCCTACTATTCCTTAAACTAACATAACTCATTTAGTTTAAGTCCAATTTTTACGATCTTTATATAGAAATACTCATCTTTAAAGACCAATCTAATGAGACCAATATTAATTTTATTTTGAGGACTTTAGAAAATATATTTTAATCGACCATACATGCATCTAAGCTGTTAATACCTACGTCAAAGTTGTAATGCCTAGGTTTATGTTGCTAATAACTATGTTTTCTCTCTTATATCTATATTACGTTTAAGTATCAAATAACGATGTCTAAGTAGATAATAACTACATTTAAGGTCATAGTAACTACGTCTACCTAAAATGTGCTAAAACCTACCTTTGAGATGGTGATAACTACATCTGAATTCCCTCCAAACCTATGTCTTATTGGCTAATAACTACGATTTCTCCTCTTATATCTACCTTACCTTTTCATCGACCATACATACATCTAAGGTGCTAAAAACCTACATCAAGGTTGTTAACGCATATATCTATTAGTTTCTAATAACTACGTTTTGCCCTTGTATATCTACCTTGCGTTTAAGTAGCTTATACATAATCTAAGTTGTTGATACCAAAGTCTAACTCTAAGTTAGTAATAGGAACGTCTAATTTTTTAATAGTTACATCTAAGTTGTTAATGATTACGTCTAAATTGTTGACCACGTCTCATCTACGGGCCGGGTTTCTGATCATGGGACGTCTAATTTATTAAGTGACTTCCTCCATTTATAAAGTGTGTATTCAAACCATTACCAATAGAAATGAAAAATGAGTGCATACCATAAGCATACCTCAATCGAGCATTATACTGTATCTAATAAGTATCTGAAAAAAGAGACAATAGAGTGTTGCATGTGTTTAGAAGGGGGTCATAATGTAACAACACAAAAAAATGTTGGGCATCTATTCATATTACACCCTCACCAGGAACACCACTTACCATAGAGACAAACTAACCTACACTACGTTACGTTTAGGTTGCGAATAACAATGTCTAACTAGATAATAACTACATTTAAGTTGATAATAACTATGTCTACCTAAAATGTGCGAAAACCTACCTTTGAGATGGTGATAACTACGTCTGAATTCCCTCTATAACTATGTCTTATTGGCTAATAACTAGGTTTCTCCTCTTATATCTACCTTATGTTTACATCAACCATACATACATCTATGGTGCTAAATACCTACCTCAAGGTTGTTAAGACCTATGTCTATTAGTTTCTAATAACTAAGTTTTCCCCTTGTATATCTACCTTATGTTTAAGTTGCTTATACCTAATCAAAGTTGTTGATACCAATGTCTAACTCTAAGTTAGTAATAGGAACGTCTAAGTTATTAATAGTTATGTCTAAGTTGTTAATGGTTACGTCTAAATTGTTGACCACGTCTCATCTACGGGTCGGGTTTCTGAAATTTTGAACAACAAACCATTCTTATAATTTATTTATCTTTGGTTTTCTGCTCATTGTTTCTAGGGTTTCGTTATGACATTATTTTTATGATAGTGTTGTATTTGATGATTAAATTATGTATTGCTATTCATGTGATTGTTGTTCTTTGTTGTTGGGTAGTGTTATTCCTGTGTTCTATCTATTCTTTGTTGGTGGGTACTGGTATTCCTGTGTTCTATATATTCTTTGTTGTTGGGTAGTGTTATTCCCGTGTTCTATCTATTCTTTGTTGTTGGGTAGTGTTGTGGCTGTCGTTGATGTATGAATTGGTTTTCGTTTCAGTTTTGGAGCACACCCGTACCAAATCGGGGTGCAAGAAGAAAAAGAAGGGTGCCGAGGGAATGAAGAAGAAGAAGAGCAGGTTCATCCAATTTTGATGCAAAACCAGTACGATCATCCAGATTAGTGATGCCATAGCTAAATACAAGAGGAATAACCGGATCAGACACCTGTTGATGGCCACTAACTTCCACTAATTGTTGTGTGTGAAGTTGAAACTCATGCATAAGGAAATCTCTGATTTGTTGATTGGATTGTATCGAGCTGCGCACTAGGATTTCAAGTTCTAAAATGGGGAAATCTTAAAAGTCCGGCAAACCGATGTGCAATGGGTTCATGTCATAATCTCCTATGGGGCTCTCATTGATGCTAAGGGAACCTTAGGTTTCGATGAGCAGAAAAGGTTTGAGGAATTGACTTGAATTTCTCCAAATGCATGGCTAACGTGGAACTATCAACCTTGTAAGAATTCCTAAAAACGTGCAAGGACCCTTTCAGATTTTCAAAAGTTTATATATTGCACAACCTTAGATCCATGGCCCTTATCAATCAAGAACAAGGGAACTGTGGAGAATAACTTAAAATCTCTCACCTACGACTCAATTAAAGACATTTTTGATGAATTTCCAACTCAACAGACTCAGGAAGAACCTCAAACTCCGTCTAGTGTCGAGAATTTTGATTGGGCCCATATGCTCTCGCTCAATGCATCTCAGGAATTGGTCTGTTGCCTTAGATAAGTATGGTTTGCATGGTTTTCTGTTTTACACCTATATCTGACCTTCCATGGATGGCATGCAGTTAGAAATACTCCAAAAAGTTGCTGCTGAAGAGGTTATCCGATGTAAGGGAGAACTTGAAGTTTGGGAGGATCGACTTCAATTGGTGTCTAACTTTCTGGACGTTGTAAAGGGTGGCGATTTCTTGTAAATTGGTGGTGTGGTTACAAAATTCGGTTTCAAAATCTATTCGATATGTATTATGGTGACGTTATATCCTCATTCTGTATTCTGCAGAAGGGAAGAACATAGTACAAACGGGAAGGCAAAAGAGGAGGAAGTACATGATGTTGTGGAGGAGCAAGACCCAGTGCAGAAGCAGGAAGATGAGAAAGAAGAGGAAGAGGACAATGAGGAAGACAAGGAATCTAGTACCACTGAGGAGGATGATGACGACGATGGAGGGTAGAGCCAGACCCAAACTAGGCAAATCTGGTTAATGACAATGAAGAAAATGGAAAACTTGTTACTCAAATAGCAGTGGGGTTGATGTAGAAATGCTAAAGATGAAGGATAATACGGTAGGCCAAGATCTTGGACTGTTTCACTTAATGGCGAGATAAAAAGTGGTAATGAAGGGTGCATAGACAAAGGATACACTAGTGTGTTATGCCCGAAAGAAGGGAAGGAAAAACTCCAATACGCGTCGCTACTGCCTCACCAAGAGCCTTGAGATAGATCTGACTGAAGAGCAAAAAAAAATTATTACTTTCATTCTTTCAGCCCCCAAAGATTGGTATGTACAGTGTTTTGTGAATACTTCAGTGTGTTTATGCTGGTGTTCTACTGTTGTTCTGCCTTGTTTTAATTTCATTTGGTGTTAGTGCTGATGTAATATGCAGGTTTTCTGACCTAAGGTGAAACTGTACATGTTTGAACTTAAAACCATACAGTTCACACGGGATATCTGCACCACTGTTGTAGATGCTAACGCTCACAGTTCAACAACAAAAAACTGCGTTCTGCTTCCTTACTGCTATTGCGGTAAGTTGCATTTCCATACATGTTCATTAGCTTTTGATTAGTATTTCTATATAAGTCATTACTTTTTGGTCTGCTTCTGTCAGCGTGCTGCCCACATGGAGCTGCAGAAAGGACTTCCTTACTTTCAAGACGTATCTGATGTTTAAAAATGGATGTAGGAGAGTCACCCAAATGTCCCAGCTTTTAAAGAATTGAAATATGTATGTGTGGTGTTTTTTGGCCTATGTAATCTGTGCCTGTTCTATCTGTTTTATATCCATGGCTCCATTTCCTTTGCAGGTCTTCTTCCTTACCCATGAGCATAAGTTTGAGTATTATTATGTGTTTCGGCTGGATCATGTTGTCGGATATAGTGGCAAAGGAGAAAATCTGTCTGAATAGCATGTGTTTTCATGATGAGTTTGAAAAGAAACAGTGCTACAAACCGAATGGGTCAAGGATAATGCAGCATGTTAGGAACGCGATAATGGAAATGGGTAGTTTGGACATAGGACCATGCACATGGAGGGTCACATCTGTACCAGAGCAACTAGATACAAATAGATGTGGTTTGTATGCGTAATGTGATACATGGAGCATTATTAGGGTAGGTTTACAACTGACCAAAACCAACAATGGAAGAACTCCAGCCTCATACGAACAGATAGGATGAGGTATTTGTGTCGTATAGTGTTGTCGGATCCCAACACTGAATGGGAAGCGGTCCTTCGCATAGCTCAACAGTTGCACAATGACATAAACCCCAAGGGATTGAAGTAGAAATAAAAATTGTGTTATGTATAAACTAGGTTATGTTATGTGTGCTTTCTATTAGTGTTATACTCTTTGTTACTAGTACATATGTGTTGGAATATTATCTATTACCCATTATTATCTATAAATTTGTAGTAGTACTTATGGATGGGATGTTATCTCACTAACTACTTATTATATGTTTGCATTTATTATCTAACAAGATGTTTAACCATACCATATAACATTGAGCTAACACAGATATAAACATTGTATAACAGTACTAACTTAATGACTGCATTTATTGGTAGTAGTTATGGTAGGTGTGGTGCCCATTTAAAGAAAGTAGTTGAATTGTAGTTGATATACATTAAAACCTTCATTACCTTTATATACTTCAACAAATAACTTTATTCCTCAAAGTCTCACCAGTTTCAAACATGAGTCTAATAGTAATGTGTTCCTGCAACCTACCAACTCATCTTTTCCGTTTCGACCATAGTAATGTGGATGTGGTGGCCTTAGAGACCACTACTTTTGTTGTAGACACCTAGAGGGCGGCTACAACACGTTTTTCTGGTGCAAGAAGAAGGATAATAAAGACCCTGATGAAGCAGATGGCGTTCCAGTGTATAAGTACTTAGTCATATGGAACCTGAAACTCGAAGACAGGATCGAGTGCCCCCATGCCAGAAATATCAGTTGGAGCAGGACAGTTACACAGAGGAATGGTGGGAAAATGGAGACTTGAGGAGCACCCCATTGGTAGCGATGACAAGTGCACTGTTCCATTTGTATTCCGTTGCTATTATGTTTATGTTCGTTAGCTGCTTTTATTTTCATATGTAGGCATAATAGTATTTTTACTTGCCCGACTGTCCTTTCCTGTATTCCAAAAGTGGCTAGTTCCACATGTAAAAATATATCACAAAATTTCATGCAATGTAAATGCAACATTGAAAATAAATTTCTAGTCGTCTAGCTTTGTACACCGAAACTTCATGACTGGCAATTTTCCACAAATATAGATATCACTCCAACATAACATAGATATAATACAAATAGAACAGTCTTCATGGGAAGTTCTGGCTAACTTTGGAATGGATGAATGATTGGAACTATATGATTGCGTCGTTGTTGTCGAACACAGCTGCCAGGTCTTGAGCCTCATACCTGGCATGTGCGTCTTTAGCTTCCTCTTATGCTTTTGCACGCTGGCGCTTGAACCGGTTGTGGACCTTGAGCTGAGATACGTCGGTAATTGCTTTGTGTCGTTTGTTGTTAGTGCTGGCGTTTGGTAGTTTCTGGTTCTTGGTAGTAATATCTCTAGGAACCGGTGTATTAGCTACTGGGGAGTCGGTTCAGTAGATGTACTGTTTCTTGGTAAGGAGGTTGTTGCGAGGGCTTATTGTCATACAAAGCTAGTGCTTGTTGCACCTAAAGTGCCTAGGCATCAACTACCGACCTGATGAATGGCTCTAGCTCGTTAACTCTACAAACCATCCTTACAATATAACCAAACTTCCCATGTACATGCACAAACCTAACTTCTTCCATCTCCTCTTTCGTGAGAGGTTTAACCAAATATAAAGTTTTGAAATCCCTCCTTGACCTTATAGTCCACCGCGACATGATATATATGTGGGGCAACATTTTGAACCCATCGTTTCCAAACAAACCCAATATATGATTTATAGTAAGTGCGTGCCAACAGAGGATGTCTATAGTGTCCAACCATTTGCAGTGACACTTCAGTTCTCCTTTTCCAAAGTTGCTTTCAATAACCCAGTCATTAAGGCGCTCATTGTTGTGTATCTTGTAAACAACATACAATATATCACTAGAAAGACACAGAGGAAGGGACTCAAGCTTGTACTCTTGCACCCTCACATACTGTTCTTAGAAGATGGCAAACATTTTAGAAGTATATTCGGTAGCAGCCTTGTTTACGATTGCACTATACTCAAAATTGTTGCATGGGCGAGTGTTCTTAGCAGCGAAGTCCGCGTCCCTCTTTATTCTCCTTCTGCTGGCTACCATCTTGTGTACATCAAACAATGCAACTTCATGTGAGAGATATAACACAAACATATAAGTAACATACAATATGTGTGTATGTTCTCAGAGATACCAATCAAAATGGGGAAAAAGTCGACGATGGTATGTTTTGCATTGAGGAACATGCACACGGTTGCATTGCACGATTCGACTAGTTGGGTAGATCGCATTCTAGAGATATAATGATTTTTGACCCATGCCGACGACCATTGTGTCCGGAACCTAACAATGTACTCCAACCACTTATGACCAGACGGTACACCATTAGGGAAGTACTCCCGTATCATCATTGCCCATGCAAATTTGATATGTAAGTCATTATCAACTTGGTAGAAAAAGAACATCAAATGGCGAACAAAAGCGGTAGTGTAAAATGCGTTGAAGTTCCTCTTAGCATTTTGCATGATGTGGAACGTACATATTAAATGATAAGTTCCGGCCATCTCACTTTTCAACGTAGCAACCATTGCTTGATCTTTGTCGGTAAATATTGTTTTGGTGCCTTACCATAAATCTTAGGAATGTACGAAATAGCCATTGAAATGACTCAATCATTTTGTCATACATCCAACATGCACCAAACACAACTCCTTGGTGGTGGTTGTTGAATCCAATGAAAAGGGCTGACACTACAAGGAAATAAAGGTGTAAGGTATTTATATGTATATTACAGCTATGATATGATTGTGTTACTTCTTCATTGTACACTACCAACCAAGGGGGCAACACTTCCTATTCATGTGATAGGTTGTGTCGAACATAATAGAATCTCCAAGCGTAGCATAGTCATCCTTCATTCACTGATCCGCCCAAAAATTGTTTGTCATTTGCTCCCTTGCATCAATCTCCACTCCCAAAAAGTATCTGAGATTATATTGTTGCTTATCACGAAAATACTCATTAATAATGGTATGTTCCCCATACTTCATTTGCCTTAGTCTTATTTTACATAGGAAGTTCTACACATCATGCTTTGTGCATTCCATGTTTGCTTCCCTGCCTAGTTGCCCATAAAGAACCTCGAACGAAGATCTCATTCCCAACCTAGCTTTAGAATTAATTTTGGCCATATATCCTGTAACATCACTAACTAACCAATTTCCCAGCAACAAGTATGTTATTTCCTCAGGTTCCATTGCAAGCTAGTATATGTCTTTCCAATCGGCAATCCGGTAGATGCCCTCGTTCTTCTTATACCAAAAGCGAATTAGAGCTTCACAACTAACTCACCCATCAGGATCCATCTCGACAACTGCTTCTTCGGCTCAACATCCACTTTTGAAGCACTCATCTCGACACAAGGTTTGATGTTGTTGCCATCTTTGAAACCTTCCTTTCTGCACAGGTAGACTACATAGTGCAATATGCAACTAGTGTCCCTTTTCACACCATACGACTTCATTTTTTATATTTTAGTGTTGAATCCCCTCTTTGCGGTCTTTGTGTGTAGTAAAGGAGAGAAGCTTCCACTTATCGTCATCTACATGGTTTATGTTTTCCTCACCTACACAATGTAAGTTAGATGATTATAACACCATTCTACCCGTGTTATAACAACATTAACATGCGTGTTGAAAGAAAAATGATATATTGTTTGACCGAGAAACGCATTAAAGCCAACAGAAGCCTGTTAAAAAGTTAGTCCACAATCTGGATATTGCCTTATCCAGAACTATCTACACACTATAAGCTATCTACTATCAACTAAACTAATTGAATGTGATGTGAAAATTAAAAAACACAAAAACCCACTGACAACAAATGTAAAGCAGTGCAACAGTGGACATAAAAACATCCTTCTTATTTTATTCATATAATGTAAGTATAAATCACTCATTGGCTTGGACAATTGTAGTGTGTGAAGAAAGCAGAGAAACAAAAGCAAATAGAAAGAGAGTTGTGAGCAGAGAGGTGTTGGTGAGTCGCAAACGTCAAATTGAGTGATCTATTTGAGTAAAATACAATATTTGGTCCTAAATTCCGCTATATTTTTGCTAGCAGTCCAACAGATTTGATATCAGAGTTAAAGTTACGCTGAGTATGCTCTGTGGTTGCGATTTTAATAACTGCACATCAGAAAAAGTTATACATTAGTGTTTTGATAACCATATTATTTCTCACCCTCACAAAGTCCTTTCAAAACCTCTACCATACATCCCCAAAACCCTATGGCACCACCATCGTCAAATTCCATGTACGCCAACTCTCCAAATGAAATCTCAATTTTTGTGGCGAATTGTACGAATATTGGAAAGCCCAAATGAAGACTATCTTCATTTCTCAAGACTTGTGTGATATTTTTCAAGAACGCATCGAAAAATCACCAGAAGAGGAAAACACCAGATCGACCGAAAAAGGCGGAATCGGCACAAGAAGATGGCCCCAAATCAAGTGGGAAGAAGACGAAGGAGCACACAGAGAATGTTAAGAGGAACACCAGAGCATTGTGGATAATTCAACAAGCTGATAGCAAAAAAATATTTCCAAGAATTTTTGGCATCAATTCTGCCAAAAAAGTTTAGGAAGTATTGAAGAATGAATTTCAAGGTTTCGAGAAAGAAATCTTCATAAAATGCCAAAATTTATCACATGAATTTAACAACCTAAACAATTTTATTTTTCTTTCTTTGTCGCGTGCATGGCGCATTGTTTTCTCTGAAAATCGACCAGCCCTTTTTCTCTACTTTCCTTCGCCGGAGACACGTCGTGCCTCCGGTTCTTCTTCCTTTCGCATTTCTTATTCTCATGACTATGCCGATGAACCCAACAACTAGCACGGGTTTGAATTCCCCCGCTATGCTCCCCCAGTCGGATCTGATGCCACAAAGCGTTTAGCGCTAGGAGGGTCATCAGAAAAGGGGAAGAGAGTTGTGTCCTCCTTGCTCAATGCTATTCATCCTATAGTAAAGAGATCGAATCGTAGATCTGTAGCTGGAATGGTTAGGAGGATAGGAGATTGGACATCCATCATGTAGAAGCACTCTTCCGATATCACCTTCTTTGATATACCGGAGTCGGCAGTTATCAATGGAATTCTGCAGGTGCGGCAAAAAATCATTGCCCCAGGGCTAGAGAAGCTAAAATCAGCTTTGGTCGCGCAATTTGTTGGAGCGATTCCCCCGATTCGTGCGTTTGCTACCATGACAAATCGACTTTGGGGGTATGAGGGTGAGATTTGCATCTCTAAACTTGATGATGGTTTGTTTCTGCTGGAATTCCCTTCTGTCCGCCTAAGTGAATGGGTACTTAGTCGAGCCTGTTGGGAATATGAATCTCAAACCAACGAAACCGAGTAGAAGCTGTTGAGTAAAACCAATGGTCAATCTAAAGCCAACGACGCCGTCTCGTTGCTGCACTTTAATAACAGAATATGACCGTTGGAGCAGAGGGAGAAGTGATGATTTCACTCTGATCTCCCTCCTGATTTCTCTCAACAAACAAACTCAATGGAGTAGTGGTGTAGAACACGATGGAGGAAAAGGGTTTTGGCAGACTCAATTCATATAAGTACGATAACAGAGAACATCAATGATACAGTTCTGCAACACACACACATTCGAATACAAAAAGCCAAATTAGGAGAGTGATTACCTTGGAAGCATTTCCCATCATCTTTGATCGTCGTGGTGACTGGAAAACAGCTTTAAGGGCAATGGCTCATCCACGATTACTGTTTTTCTGCATTCCTCCCTTTCTTTACCCTCTGCACCTTCACTGTGAACAACAGAGCCTGGCATATCTTCCAGTTACCACCTGTTCTGCGCAAGTCGAAGGTAGGTATTCAGAAGCTGTATATGGAGGTGTCGCAAATTCCAATCTGGATTACTCTCCAGAATGTGCCTCCTCATCTTGTCACTAATGATGGAATTGGATGGTTAGTTAGTAGACTTGGTGAGTCGCTTAATCAGTTTGTCAGACAGGGGTTTGCGGTCAACGTTTGCCTCCTAATGGATCGACCGGTAAAATCCCCCTCTGAAATCGTTATCAATTTAGATGGGGAAAACTTCTCTATTTATCTGGAATGCCCAACGACTTGGAAGAAGCTGGCACCAACTCAGAAATGGGTGGAGAAGACAAAACCCCAGTCATCTACTTTGGTGGTTCGAAGTAGCGCTGCAGACAATGTGAAAAAGTCTCTGTTCAGAGAAGAGGACGTCGACTTCCATGAATCTTCTGACTTGGCATTAGAGGGGGTTTAATTCCCCCTCCAAACATAGATAGTTACTGTCTTTTATAAATAAATATAGAGTTGATACTTTTGCAGTTTTAGAAACTCGGGTTGAACAAAGGAAGGCTCAAAGGATTTTGGACTCTACCTTTGGTGCTTGGAACAATTTTACAAATTATGATTGTAGCTCTCCTGGAAAAATCTGGCTCCTATGGAAGCCGGCTCTCCATCTCAGTACGATACATCACTCAGACTAGTATATTCTTTCTCTTGTGGCAGGAACGAACCCTTATTATCTCTGTGTTGTCTATGGAGCAAACCACCTGAATGAAAGGAAGCGTATGTATGAAGAAACAAGGAACATGTTATGTATGAATTCCCTTGTATGCATGCTTGAGGATTTTAATGCTATTTTAGGACTGGAGGATGCTTCCAAATCAGCGGGCATCACCTATTCGATGGCTGAATTCAGGGAGCGGAAGAATGGAAATGATCTTGTTATTCATGGCTATGCCGGGCCTACCTTCACTTGGCATAACAACAGGAAGGATCAACCAAATGCGAGGCATTTGGATATATGTTTTATCAACATTGACTGGATTCAAAAGTTTGCTTCAAGTAGAGTTACTCTTCTTGATCCAGGTACCTCTGATCACTGTTGTATTTTGCTGGAAATGGATACAAAACTGGATTCTATGCCTAACTCTTCAAGTTTTTCCACTTCTCGGCGAAAGAAACAGATTTTTGAAAGTTGTTGAAGACGCTTGGAATCAAAATCTCGTTCAGAGACACCGAGCTAGGTTTTCAACCATTTATGCTCGACTCAAACAAGTTAAAGCCGCCAAGAACAGTGCTCATTCATGAGATTGTTCTTGAGATTACTCATTCAGTATGCTCTTTCTTCAAGACTTGAGATATGCCAAAGGTTCTAAATTCCACCATTCTCACCATTTTTCCAAAGAATTTTGGTGCCACTAATCTTAAAACTTTCGTCCTATTTCCTCCTGCAACGTCCTATACAAATGTATCGCCAAAATTCTCTCAACCATATTTGTAAGTTGTCTTCTTGAAATCATTAGTCCAAGCCAATCTGCCTTTATAAAAGGTAGACAGATATGGGACAATATTCTCCTTGCTCTTGAGCTTGTTAGTTCATATCATCTAAAGCACACCACTCTAAGGGACACTCTGAAAATTGATATCCGAAAAGCTTTTGATTCGGTCGACTTGGCATTCCTCCTACAAGTTCTTCGAGCTATGAAATCCCTTAGGAAATTCATACTGTGGTTGAGACTTGCCTCGGCTCGGTGATGTTCAACATTGGTTTGAATGGAGGTCTTATAGGGTATTTTGATGGACATAAGGGATTAAGAAAGGGTGATCCCGTATCACCTTCTCTTTTTGTTATCATAACAGAGGTGTTGCACTGTCTCCTCCTTCGTGCAGTCAAAGCAGGATTAATCCCTTTCCATCCACATTGCAAGGGGGTTGAAATTACTCATTTATGTTTCGCTGACGAATAGTGACTTCCTTTGTAAAGTTACCGCGGATGGAGAAAGGAAGAAGGCTAGGGTGGGATGGAAACATGTTACAATTCCTAAAAAAGAAGGAGGTCTTCGCATTCAAGATCTTGATTCCTGGAATTTTGCTTGTCTTTAGGCACATTTGGAGTATCTTGATTGAAGCAAGAAGTCTTTAGATTGCTTGGATTAGTCGCTATAGGCTCAAGACTCAATCTATTTGGTCTTGTGCCCCTGCACCGTCTCATTCTTGGACATGGTGACGTTTGCTGAAGACCACAGATAAGGCAAGCTAATATATCTCACTTGATGATGATGCTCAAGTTCTATGGAATGGCGAGCCTCTTGATAAGTAGTCTATTTCCTCTAATTGTGTTACCATTATGGAGAAAAAACCTCAAGTTAATTGGTGTACACTTGTTTGGTCTCCTCCCTCTATTCCAAAGCATTACTTTATTTCCTGGCTTGCTGTGAAGAGGAAACTCATCACAAGATCCATGATTGCCTCATGGGGAATGAGTACTGACATATCTTGCTTATTATGTTCTATTGGAGTGGATGATTTAGATCATATTTTCCATGATTTCTCATTTGGAAAGGAGGTCAGACATCACTGTCATGATCTTGGACAGCTGAACACAGCGAGCTGGGGTGATGACATTGCACACCATTGCAAAAGAGCGGATCGGAAAATAAAAGCTGCAGCCATAGTCAGACTTTTATGGAGAGCTTTCATCAGTGAAATCTGGTATGAGAGATGTAGAAGGCACGCGGGAGAATCAAAATTTAATCCAAGATTTCTTGCAATTTAAATTTGTAGAGAAGTTGCTTTAGTATTGGGGTAGTTTCCCCTCTGTCTTTCCTAGTTCTTTGTCTGTGGATTTTGTAGACCTTAATGACAGGGATGTTAATTTTTAGTATTCCTGATTTTCATGAATAAAAAGCTAGTTATTCATAAAAAAATTGACAACCTGTCGACGAAGGAATGCGAAAGCATTAAAGACTTTCATTATCGTGTTGCAGAGATAGTAAATAAAATCAAAGTCACTGGAGAGACTATCAACGAAAAGAAGCTCGTGGATAGAATCTTCTGCAGCCTAACGCTGAAGTTCAAGCATGTCGTTGTTGTCATAGAAGAAATCAATGATCTTAGAAAATTACCCATGACGGAGCTTATGGGATCACTTGTATTTCACAAGCAAAGATTGAACCGGTTTACCAACCAACAACTCCAGCAAGCTTTCCAATCTTAGGCAGACATCAAAGAAGAAAGATCATCAAATCAGGAGCAGACCACAGAAGGGGCAGTTTGGAAAAGAAAAGAGAAAAGCTGAATTTCAAGAAAAGTAGCAATGAAGAGCCAAATCATGGATGCATCCTTCATATGGCATCTTAGATATGGACACCTAAACAATGAAGGACTCAAATTGCTGAAGCAGAAAAATATGGTGGTCGGTCTTCCCCAAATCAATAGAGAAGACAAGGTCTATGTAGGATCCATATACGGGAAAATGCATCACTTGAAATTCCAAAAAAATATTTTTACTTAGAGAGCAAAAGCACCATTAAAGTTGGTACACACTACATATTCGGATGAACCATAACAGCATCCATAGGTGGTAAGAGATATTTCCTACTATTTGTGGATGATTATACTTGAATGATAAGGCTATTCTTCCTTAAACAACAGTCGAAAGCTTTTTCCAAGTTCCTTCCATTCAAAACAGTAGCTGAGAAAGAAAGCGAACATCAAATCAAGACACTCCGAACAGGTCATAGTGGAGAATTCATATACAAACGTTTCATGGAGTACTGTCGCACCAACGAAAGCAAAAGGCAGCTGAGAGTCCGATGCACACCACATTAATAATGACATAGCAGAATGAAAAACCATACAGTTGTGGAGATGTCAAGAAGCATGCCCACATCAAAGAAGATTCCAAGCCAATTATGGGCAGAAGCTATCAACACAACAATCTATATCCTCAATAGATCACCTAGAAAAGTAGTGAAGAACAAAACACCATTTCAAACATGGCACCACAAGTGGATCACCTCAAAGTATTCGGAATGCATATCATATGCACACATCTCTACCCCAAATTGCGACAAGTTCGACCAGAAGGGAGAGAAGTTGAACTTCATTGGATACAGTGACAAATCCAAAGGCTACACACTCTATAATCCATTGAAGAACGAGGTGGTGATTTCATGAGATGTTATCTTTGACGAAATGGTCGACTGGAGTTGGGAAACTTCGGATACTCAACTAAACAAATGAGATCCTGGAGAATCCAACAACAACACCAACAACACCAAATCAATGTGAGATTGGTAGCAAAAGTCTATTCATAACAGCATGCATCGACTTTCATGAAACCTATGCATCTGTAGCGCGGATGGAGACAATCAGAACCGTCATAGCACTAGCAGCTCAAATCGAGTTACCAATATTCTAGCTAGATGTCAAATCAGGATTCCTCAAAAGAAACATTAGAAGAAGAAGTCTACTTGGACCAACAAAAAGGATACGAGAAGAAATGAGAAGAAGACAAAGTCTATCGACTAAAAAAGATGCCCTACGGACTTAAACAAGCACCTCGAGCGTGGAACAGCAGAATCGATCGCTATTTTCAACACAACAGATTTCAATGAAGTCTAAGTGAATCATCTCCCAACGTTGATGCTTATATGTTCATGACTTAATTGACACAAGCACAAATTCATAAATGATAAAAGAATTTAAAAGGGCAACGATGTCAGAGTTCGAGATGAAGTATTTTATGGAAATTCCAGTGAAGAGAAATATTCATCTCCCAAGAGAACTACACTAAAGACATGTTTGAGAGATTTCGCATGGCAACGTGAAATCCCAACAAGAAACTTCAGCAAGAGGATGGAGCAGAAAAAGTCGACAGGAAAATCTACTGAAGTCTAGTTGGATCACTCATGTATATGACACACACAACGTGAGATATATGTCACTTAGTAAGTCTCATTTCTAGATTTATGAATGAGCCTAGCAAACTTCAATTTGCAGCAGTGAAGAGCATCCTACGATACCTCCTAGGAACTAAACAATTGGGCCTAAGGTATTACTCAAATGGATTGGATACACCGACAGTGACTCGGCAGGATGACTAGATGGCCAAAAGAGTACATCTGGTTACATATTTTGCCTTGGTACCAAATCAATTTCCTGGAGCTCAAAGAAGCAGAAGACTATAGCGTTGTCATCAGTGGAAGCAGAATATATTGCAGCTATAGATGCAGCATGCAAGGAAGTATGTCTAAAAGAGACTAATTTCATATTTGCAACAAGGTGATAATGATCCAACCATTATTCACTATGACAATATTTCAGCCATAGCCATGACAAAGAATCCAGTATTTCACTCAAGGTCGAAAGCATATCGAGTTACGACATCATTTCATACGAGACCTCGTTAACAACGGAGATATCACCATAGATTTCATCAACACTGATAATTAATCGACAGATATCATGACGAAGACGGTAACCAAATAGAAACTCAAAAAATTCAAACACCTACACTAGATTGGAGATTTCCTAATACATAACTACCTACATACTACAAGCTTTCTACTACCAACTAAACTAACTAAATGTGATGTAATTATTAAAAACACAGAAATCCACTAACCAAAAATGTAAAGCGGTGTAAGAGTGGACATAAAAATATCCTTCTTATTTCATTCATAAAATGTAAGTATAAATAGCCCATTGGCTTGGGAAATTATAGTGTGTGAAGAGAGCAGAGATAAAAAAAATAAAAAGAGAGTTGTGAGCAGAGAGGTGTTCGTGAGTGGCAAAGTCTAAGTGACCAATTTATAATACTAAAAAATTGAGTGATCTATTTGAGTGAAATGTCATATTCGATACTAAATTCTGTTACATTTTTGCTAGCGCCCCAACAAAGCCAAGAGATTCCAAAAAACATTAAAGGCCAATCCACAATACTTTTTAAAAATCTCTTTCAATTTCTGACATCGCAACCAAACAAGAAGTGTATTTATGTGGTCCACAAGTACAGAAAAAAGTAAAATCCACCTTTTTGGTTACTACAATAAAGCTAAAATTAACCTAAATACTATTACAACCATTCTTCTCACTCAAATCTGGCTTACTGAAATTACAATCATTGAAATCTTCTTGATTTTCGTTATTCACATGGGCATTACTTGCTCGGGTAGGTGGAATTTCCAATCCTCGGGCACTCCTTGTAACCCCTCATCATCAACGCAAATCTCGGAATTCATATAACTCCTTAACTTCCCACTTAAGTGAAATAAAAAAGCTTCACCTGGACGTCAATGGCGGAAGCGAAGGAGGAAAGAGAGAAGTAAATTAAGAGAGATGTAGTAATGTATTCATAAAGTATTAATATGTTATGTTCATAACGATAATAAATATTTATTTATTAATATATTATGTACTTAAATATTTGTCATGTCACATCACTGCAACGCAAGGACCCACATAAATTACAAAATACATATGCTTCACTCTTGTCCTTCTCCCGCCCAAACGAATTGGCCATACCTATTATACTCCTACACTCTCTCTCATGCTCATCACAAGAAAAACTGATCGTACGGTCGAAACCATATCCTTCCCAACTGATAGAATCACATATTTACAGATTAGAAAAATTGCAAACAAGGCACAATAACAGTCAAGTATATCAAGAGCCAATTCGATACTCCCCACATGTAAGATATATGGAAGACAAACTACCTAGCTAGAGTATGAGCAAGTTAACTTTTCTCTTACTCTAGCTATTATAGTGGGGAAGGGTTTGTTGTTTGGAATCCCTTCCCAAGATAAGAGCGTTATAGAAAGAGTGATGTGAGACGGCAATGCCTTGGTGCGGAAAGGACCAGAGATGGAGATAGTCGATGAAAAGATTGGGCCACTACTCTGGATTAGCGAAGCAGCTTCACACGCGAGTACGAGGAGCAAGGTGACGGGAAACTGATTCTGATGGCCGACGATCGATGCTAAGAGATGAGCTGGAGCAGCGGATTGAGTGTAGAGCGATTCGACAATACGTGGGAAACGTTTGGAACATGTAGCAGCGACGGAGGACGTCTAGGTAGCGGCGACAGAGGACGTCCAGGTAGCGGCGACGGAAAAGGAACAAGATACAATAGTGAGAATCATGGTATCCATGGCTGTCGGCGCACCAGTTCGCAGGAGCTGGAGGTTGAAGAAGAAGGATGGTTTTGCAATCTTCGAAAATATAAGTAACTGATCTGTAACTTGGTTCAATTGTAGAGTGTTTCTATCAGGGTTCTGAACATTCATATGGTTTATAGTTGAGGACTTGGTTTTTTTTGTCAGCGTTGGAGGATTGGTTCTGTAGTTTGCCCGGCTAGGCTGTGGAATGAAGATTCAGCCCTTACAAGTTTCAGCTTATTACAAAAGAGTAATTGGAGCACAAGTCGATCGTTTGAGCTCCAAACAAAACACAATCAGAAGCTATAGATTCGTGGTAGCAAGGAGAGTCATATCAAGTCAGAATCAGAGGTGTCAGATCGTCTTAGAGGTGGGGGTTTATGTTCAGTTACTGTTAGTCCAGTGTAGTACTATGGTTATATGTAGAGAACCTTCTTGTCTAGTGTCGCTAGTGATGATTGATGATTTAGAGCGAAGGCTCTCGCGACTGTACAGTAGTGTGTAAACTATTTTACAAAAGATAAAATGATGTTGAGCATAAAGCTTGAAGGACTGAACAGTGATGTGTGATTCACTTCAAAATAGGATAAAATAGGCTAGCTAGACTAGATCCCGATGTTGTGAATGTGTAGGTCACCCACTCCTGGATTGCGCAATACCCTAGAGTTAAAGAAAAAGGTTCAAGACGGGTCAAGTGTACCTACACATACTGCTCACACGGTTAGGGTGGGATCATGGTCTGATCCACTATGCGACTATTCACACATATATGGGTGGATGATGACGTTCAATTTACCATTCTCATTGCCCTCATTTAAGCAACATTTCATGCATAACTGTGTAGCTTTTGGTAGAATTTTAGGGTATGCCATGCATTTCTAACTTCTATCTCGATTTAGTGTCCTAGACCCGCACGGGGTCAATTTGATGTCGTTTGGAGTGTGTTTTGTAGAATTCATGTACATGACAATATCGGCGCACTATTCAGAGCAATGCAAGAAACACATGGATGAGCTAGGACAGACTGAGGAGTCGAGAAAATATAAGTGTTGGACCGTTGTCAACATTTGTGCCTAAGACGGTCAATAATTTCCCATAAACTTAGGTGCAATATTTGAAAGGCTAGGCCGCTAAGGTTGACAATGACTCGTGGAATTTGTGTTAAAGTCCTTAACAGTGTCAATAATTGCGTAATCATATCAATAATTGTGCCTTAACTGTGCCTAAATAAGGCGCAATCTTTGACAAGGGTTAGGCGCAATCTATGACAAATCCGGCAAAAAGAAGGAAATGAAATTCCATTTCATAGCCTGTTCTCCTCTATTAAAAAAAACACTATTTTGGGACAAATTCCAGAGCAGAAATCAGAGATTTTTGAGCAACAAGAAAACAACACTTCAAGGAGCTCCAATTAGTCAATGCAATCAAGATTGGCAAATCAATTTCTTTGACGGGAATCAATAAATTTAATGATACGCTTGTAGTACGCGTTAAAAACTAACTTAATTACTGAAGTAATCATGGTCGAATTTCCTTATGGTCCCTTGATTGTATTCTACTTAATGTTATAACAATGCTAATAATTTTAACCAAGTTGTGTGGTGTAGGTTCCACACAAATTGTTGTAGGTTCCACAAAAATTGGTGGTTTTACTAACGGGAGAAAAATGGTTAGACTTTGAATCCCCCTAGGCTATCCAAGTTCACAAATGACCAACAAATTCAACAATTTATACACAACAAGATAGATTCAATTCACCATCGCAATTCTTCTCTAATCAAACAAAGCCCTTTTAGATCTACTAATCTGCTACCTATCTACTATCCCAGTCCGCTCTTTTGAGACAAAGAGCTTAAATATTATAAGAAACAAAACAAACGAGAACTGTTAACACGACGGACTAGCTTATTTGCTCCTAGATCAGGGTTAACGCCTAACCTAGTTGTTTAATTTTGGTGTTCTAAATATGCAGGCTCTTTCAAGATGACCACAAATCAAGTTGATGAGGCAACAATGAAATCAAAATCAAAATTAAATAGAGACCAAATGTTACCCAAATCGCATAAATCGTCAAAGGTAATCAATCATTCGTTCATAAGGAAATCACCTACGGTTCATCTAATCTACGCACGAGGAGTTTAGCTACACAAAATATCAAAGAATAAACAAATTCAATATGTTATAACATTGATTCTATGTTTACACAAAGAACTATGGAAAACCTAACTTCGCCGATTCCTGCCGAAGAGTTTGATTCGCCGATCTTGATTCGTCGTTGCCGATTCGAGCTCCTTGAAGTTGATGTCTTCTCGTTGCTCCAAAATCTCAAAAAATTTCTTTGATTTTTGCCCAAAAGGGTCTCCCTTGAAGTAGAGAGAATGCCTTTAAATACAAAACTGTGAACTTATGAACTAGGAGATATGGCCAAAATACAAAACTGCATGTTTTCCGACCTAGTCGAGATCCAAGCTCCTTAAAGATGTGGAAATGCTTCTTATTGCTTGTCCTAGATCATCCATGCATGCAATATTACTCCAATTAATACCTCGATGTTGTCATGTACCAGAAATCTATAAAAAATACTCCAAAACGACATCAAATGGACCCCGATCGGGCCCGAAATATTAAATCTAGATAAAAGCTTAAAATGCGTAAAACATCCTGGACTTCTACTTATAGAAATACAATTATGCATGAAATATCACTTAAATGAGGGTGATAAATTTGACAAATCTAGCGTCATCAACATTCCATGTCTAGGACATGGCAGTACGGGCTTCTCGAGCTAACAAAATAATGGTTAGGGATGAAGTGTCCCTAAAGGTACACGGAGCCGATGCTCGGTAGGTTAATGGAAGGCCCTCCGTCGAATGGTGACCACCTAGCGATCGGTATGATATGGGATGAGACAAGTTCTGTTTAGATTTCAAAGGGAAGGGAATAGGTAAAGGATTTAGTAGTGTGGTGCTGAGAGGTTGTGACCAAGGCTTGAGCCTCTAGTTTTTGAGTTAGGAAGGAAGAGAGTTATGAGGGAGCATGAGTGGAATAGAAAGGAAGGTCAATAGGATGTTGAACATTGCCTATAGGTTAACTAGTCGCTTTAAAGGCTTCGGTTCTGAAAGGTGGATCCATGCACCTCTTATGGGTGTAAGGCCTCCGATGATTTAAGTGAATTTGAGGATTTCAGCTAAGTTTGCTTATGTTCTTAAATATGTTCATTTTACAAAGGTTTTAGTTGCTGCCTTAGGGCTGGTGGAGCATTAAAGAAGTTTGAAGGTTTTCATGTCTTTGGTTTTAAGGAATTTTGTTTTGAAGCAAGGCAAAGCTTGTATTTTCACAGGGTACTGTTTCAAGAGACAGTAGGTTTATAGAAAACTAAAGTTTGGTTTGGATTCAAATTTGGTTTCAGAGAGGTTTATAAGATTTTCCAGTCCGTTTAAAAGTTGCGCACTCAAAATTTTTTATTTCTTTTGGTTTGACTGGTTCTTAAGTGTTGAAAAGGTTTTATGGCTTATTTTCCCCGATTTGACAAAAGATGGTACCGGCAGCGACAAAGGAAGAAGCTATGCCGGTAAGAATTGTGGTTTCCATGGCAGGCGTTGACACCAGTTCGCAGGAGCTGAATGATGGTTTTGCAATCCTGGAAAAGATAAGTGACTGTAATGTAACTTGGTTCAATTGTACAATCTTGCTATCGTGGTTTTGAACTTTCAGATGGTTTATAGTTGGGGATTTGGGTTTGTGAAAGTAACATTCAAGCTTAGAATTTCCTTCCCTACAAAGGCCTCGAAGGAATTTCATCCTACTTTATGTTCTATAAAAGAGTTCTCATCCTATAGACTTCTGGAGTCTTGTCCTTTATTCCTATAACCTTTGAGTTGTTATTAATTTGAAAGGAACAAGCCATACTTACCTTCTAAATCTAACAGAGGCCTCATCTTGTTCTCTCTCTCTCTCTCTGGCTACTCATTCGGTCCACATAAGCTTCTCACCGCCTTGATGAAACACCTAAGAGGTGAAGTCTAGTCCTAATCCAAGGTCCCTTCCCTCTGCAAAGTACTAAGGGAGATTTTCAATTCAGAAATACCTTAGAACCTATCCATAGTTCCCCTTCTTTCCTTTCCATCTCACTAGATCTACCAAAGCTCATAAAACATCCCTAAACCCACCTTTGAAAGACCCGGTCAAAACACTTTTTTTGACCCATGCATTCTAATTCGGGTTTCGATTGGACTTGACTCGATTCGTTACTAGCTAACATTCTAAAAAACAATTAATAAAAGGCTGAACTAAAATGTTTTAATAACATCATTAAAACCAAAAAGGCATGGATCATGGATCCTTAAATACACTCATCAAATTAAAGAGGAGATACAACTTCTAGTTCATAAAACATGAAAATAATATCTACTGATATCAACACCTGACGAGCTCATCCCACCTCTAGCTCATGTACATGTGGCTATACACACACATATATAACAAAGAAAACAATTTTTAATGGGGTCAGTCCTATCCACTAGGTGAATGTGCAACATCTATAAGGAACTGAATGTGATCATACGGAAAAAGGGAAGATCACCAAAGAAGATACACATGAACTCCTCGTGTCTAGTATACTAATGTGACCCTACTAGTAAAGTAATAAGATTTCCTAGCATCAGCTACCACTATCTGTGCGGATAGCTTTATAGTGGACTAGACTAAGAAACCACCCTAACTATGTGAGAAACATCTATGAGCATATTAGACAAGTCCTGAACCTTTCCTTTACCACTAGGGATTGCGCAATATGGGGTGAGTGACCAATGCAACACATCAACTGGATCTATCTAGCTAGGCCTATCATGTCCTATCATGAATAGTGTATCGCATGGCACTACTCATCCCTCAAGAGTTCCAAAATTGAATTCAACTCAACTTCTGTCTAGTAGATCACACGCTATTGTACAGTCTCAGAAGCCTCGCTAAACAACATCAATCATTATAGGAGAAATCCCATTAAAGGATTTCCCAAATTCTAGGTACAATTCTATGCCATTTTAAAGCAATAACTAATCATAAATCCCCGCCTCTAATGATGAGCTGACACTTCTGTTTCTGAACTAAGGAGGAATCATCCAAGCGTTCCAATCTCCACTCCTTTCTAAGCTAATGAAGTAACCCTTTGACTCTCCATCTCTACTGGAGATATGCTCTAGTTCCTTCGTTTGATTGACTTTGTCTGGACTTTGTTGTTGTTCTCCAGAGACTCGAGAGAGAGAGAAATAAAAGAAGAATATGGTTTTTCCCCGGGAGAAGTCATGCCCTAATTATATAAACAGCTCGCTACACTCATGATGGAAAGCTGCCCACGTTCGTGGTAAGCTGACGACCACGCTCGTGACAGGAAGTCAACCACGCTCGTGATGACCTGAGCCCCATATATGTGGTAACATCCTTACCATGCTTGTGACTGACCTTACCACCACGGTCGTGACAGACATTCGATCACGCTTGTGATTGATAACTGAGTCAGAACCCACTCAACTCTAGAACCAACATTGACCCACAACCTGTTTGGAACAAAAAATTAGGGTGTCATGTAGTGGTTTGACCGAGGTTAGGTCGGGTCACATAGAGTATGAGCAATCAAATTACTCTCTCCTTACAAAACTGAAAGAAGAAACCCACTGTATTAAAAAAAGTGTGACGGACTTCGACAAGGTCCCTTAATCCGGGATCATCTTGGGTTGTGCTTCGTAATGCTGTCTCCAAGAGGTACAAGTCACCCTCGAAGATTGCATTACTATATTTACCCAACAGATTGCTTCAAGGAGCATCAACGTCTCTCCATCCTTAATTCGAAGAAGATGCGATACTAGAGAAGCACATCAGCATGGTCGCGGATACACATGTCAAACCCAATCTTTGAATGTGCAGCAAATACCACCACATCTATATTGTATTTCAGGAAATTCACCGGTGGAGGGTGCCATTTTGTACAGTAAACAGGTCGTGATTTTGGGGGTTCAGAGGAGATTTATTCCAATACTTCCAATTAAGAACTTCATGTAGACTAACAACAAAGACCATAATAGAAGTTTTTTATTTCCCAGTCCACACCCTACTATTTCGCTCGCGCCAAATCCCTCACATACAAGAAATCAACTTCTCATGCTTCATCGCATCCAACTTGCTCCACATACCCCATAGCCTATCCGTAATCTCCATGTATTTATCTGCTTTGTCGAGGATTATGGTTTTGACGTGAGTGAGTTGTTTGAAATCTCTAACCTAATGAAAATCCATAAACATGTGACAGGCTTCTTCGTAGTTTGATTCACAAATACCATAGTGACCACTGACCTCCACCCATTTCCTACGAAGTCTACCACGCGTAGGTTGGATATCTAGTAGAAGACGCCAGGCGAAATGTACCATGTTTGGTGGGATATGTGTATTCCAAAAGTTTTGCCAATCACCGGTTGCATGATACTCCACTTTGCCAACCATCCATTATGTGCACAAACAGTAAGTGGATTGGGCCGTGAAGCGCCCCTCAGTACTAAATTTGCCACACCCTTTGGTAGAGTCCCGATTCCATATAAGATGGGAGTGCCAAGATGAGCTCAACATCTGGTGGTAAGAAGATCTGTTGGATAGTAGTGACATTCCACTCATGTGTGCCCAATATCCATTACTTGGGAACTTTTAGCTATGGGAAAGCCGGTTTACTCGGAGTAGCAACCATTTACCTATCTTCCACTTTCAACCACGGGTACTTCCAGACATTGATGTTGTAGTCATCCCCAATTTTCCAGTGGACACCCATTCAAGCAAAGGTTGGGCCTATACTAAACTCCTCCATATAAAATTTAGGGAGTGACCAAGTTGCACCGTGAAAGTATTTACCCCGGTTAAGCTGCGCCACCAAGAATTCCAGATTCTCCATTAGCTTACAAGCCTATTTGCCTAGGAGAGCAAGATTAAAACCCTTTAAATCATGAAATTACATACCTCAAAATTCCTTCCAGATTGCCAACAATTTCCATTTCATCCAACGAATGCCTTTACAAGTGGTACGTTTTGAGCTTTACTATAAATTTATCGTCGTGAACCCCACCAAAAGGAACACATTCATACTATAGGCAGGAAGGGCAGGGACTACTACTTTGATCAGAATCTCCAATACACGCCTCGTCATACAAGAGTTCCTATAGCTAATTACGAGTTGTTTGAATGCGATCGACCATAGCGGGATGCTTTCTTATAGCTTCAACTTCATATTTCATGATCTTGATTTGGCTATGAAACTGTCAATGTTCATCTAGAGCCCATATGCTCAAGGTTATTGCACACACGTCAAGTCGACTACTAAGATCCATCAGTGCATGTGATTTCCATGCATGAATAAATGCTGGTCATAGCCCGTCATTCTTGCGCTAGTAGTTTTCAAATCCAAATTGGGGAGTTGACTATAGTCTAGATCCCATATCCACAATCAAAATCCACTAGGGAGTGATCGGATTGACGAGCCACCACGGTATGTAATTCCAGTATATGAAACATCGCTAACAAAGTTCATGTTACTAGGGCACGGTCAAACCGCTCTTTGATAACATGCAGTTAACCCAATGACATTCCCCATGTGAATTGATGCCCAATCATATGAGTATCATGTAGTCTAAAGTCTTCCACTGCTTCTCTAAATCTGGAGATACGTTATGGACGATGCGGTTTCCGACTTCATTTTTTGTCGCATGTAACATATCGTTAAAATCCCCCTTGATGATCCATGGTTTTACCGAAGATGATGGAGTTAGGGATCTTAGAAGGTCCCATGATTCTTGGCGTCTCGATTGCTCTGGTAGCCCATAGAAATTGGTGAGTTGGTATCACTTTTCTTCGCCCTTATCCATTTGCATGTAAATGCAGTTGAGTGTAATGGATGAGGGCGCAGATAGATACAACACGCCATAGGATAGCCATCCTTTCACTATGCCCTATCGCTTTTGTGAAGAAATAGCCTTCAAAACCTAAGTTATCTCAGACTTTCTCCGTAGCATCTAGAATTGCAAGGGTTTAGATGAGGATTATTATGTCTGATTTGTGAGTCTTTACGTGATCCTTAATGATCTATACTGTTTGTGGACTACAAAGGCCTCGACATTTCCAGCTTAGAAGGACCATGAGGAGTATTATGAGATGAGGGCAAAAAATGGCTAGAGTAGGGATGGTGATGGCCGTAGAAGCGGCATAAAACTCTATTGTGGGAGGAAAAAAGTCTAAGAGAAGGGTGAAATAGGCCTAATACCTTTTTCTAGGCACCACTTTCCCAAGTTTGACAAATCTAGCATGAATTATTTAGAAACCAAAATCTGCTATTTAACAAAATTTTGTTAAGTTTTTTTCATCTAACTTAACTAAATATCTAAAACCGGCGATAATGTGTAATCAGATGTGGAAAATTTAAACAAGATATAAATCAAAATAAAATAAACTTCAAATCAGATCCACCTCCTCCGTTCGCGGACAACACTTCGGACCTCACAATTTCCGCCATTGGAGCCGATTTCCCTTGTGGCTTCAACCTGAATCGCTTTGTCAGAACATCAAACTCTTCCATCATCATGATTTAAACAAAATCCATCAGCTTATTCTTCTTCATTCTCTTCCAAACTCGTCCATCATGACAAAGGACTATGGAAGAACCCTAAAAATTAGGGAAGAACAAAATACTATAATAAGAGAGGGAAATCTGATTCGATTTCAATCTTAATTGTGGTTGATAGCTTTCCCAATCGGTTTCATTCCTCTATTTCTTCTTGAATCTCTTTCTCCTAATCATTCTGCACCCACAATCCATGCTTCCCCTACCATATCTGTCATCCAACAACTTAGATTGACCAGTATACGGGGAATTTGAAAAGACAAAGTTCAGATTGGCATGATTGATTGTCTGACTTATTGTACGATTCAGATTGGTCAGATTGGTCCACATTATGATAGACGAGGGGTTCGAGAAGAAGAAGAAGAAGAAGAAAAAAGAACGGAGGAGGAGGAAGAGTTGGAGCCGCACTAGAAGATTGAGCATTTATTTTATTTTGTTTTTTGTTTTTTAAATCCAATTTTATGATTATCATATTATCATAATGATGATGTGGGATATTTTTAACGATGTCACATCTGATCTGGCATAATATTGACCGGTCAAATAGTTATCACATCAACTTCGTCTGCACTGTCACTAATGGTGTTACAAATATGACGGAAATATTTGGTCAACTAGCTAGATATAACAGTGCACTGGAACCTTTGACCAGAAAATTGTCATCGAAATAACTTGGGCTCTATTTTTCAACATCGAGAAAGTTGTGGCTAGAAAAATGTATTAGGTTGATGAAAAAAAAATGGATGTAATAATTTATCAAAAACGAATATGATGTTAATTACCGATTGATTATTTTCGTCTTCTCTTTACATATATTGTCCATTTTCATAATTTTATTCCCATTTCTTATTTTCCAGTTCATCTTTTTTTTCGTTTTCATATTTTTTTTGACATACAAAGCTCATTCATTTAAAAAGATTTGATAAAAATCGATACACGATGAAGCACTAGCCACTACAGGTGCACACCCCCACAAACTAGGCTACATGATTACACTACTAACATGCATTTAAATAAATGTAGCTGATTCAGACAAAACATACATGAAACAAAGGCAAACAAACTAAACACTATCAGTAGGACCTAAGGAAATAATACGTAGAGTGTGTAACAAAACAGGAAATGAGAAAAGCCAGTGAGAAAATCGGTTCAGCTGCAGTGGACCAACTTCTCAATAGTCTGGTCCTAGGGATTACTCATGTTGGTAGGTCACCACTTTGTGAGTCTACTCCTACTTCTTCGGGGATTTTTTATTGTTTCTGACCCGTTGGTAGGTCACTGATAAGTGAGTGTACTCTCCATGGATACATCGTTTCTTATCATCCTGGATCCGTAGTTCATCCGACTCCGACAAGAGCATGCTTTCACCGTATTCGATCAACTTTTCCTTATCAAGGACATTAGCACCATGAAGATGGCTACCGTGCGTGGAGCAGATGAGTGCAGAGGTGGAGATGTTGCAGTGGTGTCCGCCAGCTCCCGAGATAACAGGTATAGGTTTTTGGCCGGGCCGCGGTTTCAGTAAGTCCTCAGCACAAATGGAGTTGTCTTAGTGGCGAAAACATTGGTCTTCTGGTATGTGGAAGTGGATCTTGCACTACATGTGAATGTGCCCCAAAACACATGAAATGAAACTGGAGACGTTCATACCTGAAATTTTAAGTGACCAAGTCTTTTCCATGAAGGCAAACCAGCTTCTCGCGCTTGAGTGGCTTGCGGACGTCAAGGCTCACCTTCAGCCACATATATGGGTTGGCGAAGGTCACAACATTGTTTGGATCGTATAGAATGAATTACCCACGAAATAACTGATAGCTAGGTCGCCCGCTTCAGAAAGTAGCCAAATGGAGCTTATGTACCAGGATTTAGAATGTGACCTTTGTAATGATTCCCCGTTGAGGTAGCTCTCTACATCAAAGGTGTTAGACGACGAGTTCTTGATCAAAGCTCCATGAGCCTTCATTCATCACTCTATTGACGTCACTACCGTTATAGAATCAAAACAAGTACCTCTATTTTCCAAGGCATCTATTTCAACGCCTTGTCCTGGTTGCCATACGTCAAACAAGATATGTGAAACCTCAATTTGGGTTCAACTATTGGTTCGGGTTTTTGTTTGATTCAGCTAGGCTTTAGTCTGACAAGTAGACGATCACACGCATGACCATGAGTTTGTCTCACGCATGGTTTCCAGACCAACCACGGTCGTGGTCAACAATTAGTCATGAGCATGACCATAAGGAGATCACGGACGTGACCATCAGTAGGCGACATGCATGGTTTTCAGGAAGCCACATGTGTTGTGGTAAGTCTGTCACGAATATGGTGGACTGATTATAAAACCAAAGCCATGACCAGCAACCCAGATTACACATAAACAAAACCTAAGAAATTCTCTAAGGAACGAAGTTCTCTCTCAGGAGGTGGAGAAGGTTGAGCTGATCAGTCCCAGATTGTTAGAGAGGATAGAGGAAGCTTCAGAAGGTAATCTATCTTATCCTCCTCTCTGAATCCTTCTTATTTAAACCCACATACAAAAATTCTGATAGTCTAGGGATTTGGGGTTTCGGGATTTCAATCCTACAATTGATTTTTCAGGTCATTCAGGACGGGAGGCTTAAGCTCTTGGAAGGTAGTTTCATATCAGAATCTACAAGGAAAACTAATTAGAGGTGGAGGTTAAGGATTAAAATCTGCTTATAAGCGTAGAACTATATTAGGTTGTAAGGAATCTAATGATTGGATTCTCCTTGTGATTTGGAGCAAGGGCTCTTAGAACTATACAGTAGCGTGTGATCTACTATATAGATGTTGTGATGTGATTTAGAGTGAGGGCTCTCAGGCTATACAGTAGCGTGTGATCTATTGTATAGATAGTTATTATAGTTTGAGCATAAGCTCATGGCGTTTGAACTGTGGCGTATGATTCACAGTTCACGATAGGCTTAGATAGACTAGTTCATGATTATGATGTGTTGGTCACCCCGCGGATTGTTCAATCCCATAGAATTTCATGTATCAAGCAGGACGTGTTGAGTACACCTACAGATACCGCTCACACAAATATTCAGGGTGGTTTGATGGTCAGATCCACCATAAGGCCATCCACACAGTTAGGAATGGCTGATGCTAGGTAGATGCTTACAGAACCATATGGTCACATTGCTAGATGCAGCGATTAGATAGACTTTTATGTCTATCCTCGGTTCAGTCTCGCATACAGTCTCAGTTAAAGGTACTGGAGCTGATGGTGGGGAGAGAGCTGGTCAGAGATCTGTTATCTTTAGATATCGTTTTGTTGTATTTTCAGTATTGGAGTTGCATCTCCTTTTTCCATGTTGTGTTTTGGGATTCGAGATCCTTGTTGTTCAGTTCATTTAAATTATTTCAGTTCAACTTTTAATGCTTGTTTGAATGCTTTGGTTAGTAGTTTAAAGTTGAATATGGTTTAGGTTGGAACTCGAATAAAAATTTTTGGTTGAACCAATAGTTTGACCGAGACTTCTATTGGAATTTTATCTTTGAGGGCTCGTGTCAGAAGTCTGTTCAATAAGTAGACAACTGTGTTGACTGCTTCCGCCCAAGAAGACTTGGGAAGGTTCTTCTCAGCTAGCATGCACCTCGCCATCTCCATCAGGGTTTTGTTCTTCCTTTCTGAGACGTCATTTTATTATGGAGTGTAGCATACGGTGGTATTCCGCTCTATGCATGCAACTGCAGAAAACTTTTCAAATTCATTAAAACTATACTCTGTTCCTCAGTCGGATCGTAGAATTTTTATTTTCTCATCGGTTTGGTTCTCGGCCATGGCTTTGAATCTTTTGAAGATTGAGGAGACCTCAGATTTGTGCCTCATAAAGTACACCCACGTCATCCTAGTGTAGTCATCGATGAACAATATGAAGTATCTGTTGTTGTTGAGACTTGGGTCTTGCATCGGTCCACATACATCGGTGTGGATCAATTCCAGCTTTTTCTTTGCTTGCCACGAAGTTTGTGATGAGAATGATTCTCTATGTTGCTTCCCGAGTTGACATGGCTCGCACACATCTTCACGTCTTTTTAATGTTTGTAA
Organism: Linum usitatissimum; assembly: GCA_030674075.2. Lineage (NCBI taxonomy): Eukaryota > Viridiplantae > Streptophyta > Magnoliopsida > Malpighiales > Linaceae > Linum > Linum usitatissimum. The sequence goes on from JAUJYP020001444.1 coordinate 356,929, forward strand.
GTCTTTGATGCGGTTCTTCTTTTGGAGATACTTGAGTGCCTCCATGTTGTAGTGGCTGAATCTCCTATGCCACAGTCGTCGACTTGAGCTTGCAATCCAACATGTCCATAAACCAAGCTAAGTGGAAACACTTATTTTTCATAGGAACTTGGAGCATTTTCCGCCTTCTAGAAAATGGATCTTACATAAACTATTATCAAAGGTTAGTGAAAAACCATTTTCCATTAGTTGACTTACACAGAGTACACACATCTTGAGAGCTGGTACAAGTAGGACATCTCGAATAGTTATTGTGCCTCCTGGGATTGTACTGAGATGATGCATTTTCCCTAAGCTTCTGCCAATGCTCAATTTCCCATCTTGACAGAGGTATATATGCTATGGTTGATTTTGGAGAAGTGTTTTTCGTCATATATCATGTGGTTGGTGCATCCACTATTGACTAGCCATTCTAGCTTCTCTGTTTCACACAGATGACAAGTGGTTAGTGAAAAATTATTTATTGTTGAGTCTTTGTTGTTTTTACTGTGTTGTTGATGAGTAGGTTGATCCGATCCTTGACTTGCTTGCTTGAATTTGCAGACTTTCTCGATGTGCCCGAATTTGAGCTATGTTCTTTATCCAACAATCTTTTTCAAGATGACTAGTCCTTTTTCAAGTTCCGCAAGATGGATATTTGCCGGCTGAAGACTTCGTGCTCTATCTCTTTCCCCCTTTGTTCTTGGAAGACGTATGTTTGTGATTTGTTTGGAGTGCTACCTCGACGTTTCCTTTGCTCATTCTGTTCATTCTTTGCTCGTGTGCCTCCAGAGAGCTTGAAAGTTCTGCTATCATGAGTTTTGACAAGTCTTTTGATTCTTTGATGGAAGCAACAATTGGGTCAAACTTTTCCGTCAGACTTCTGAGCATCTTCTCCACGATTCTCTGATCTGTAAAGTTTTCACCGTAGAGCTTCATTTGATTTGTCACCTCGGCTACTCTGGTCGAGTAGTCTTTCACCATCTCGATGTCCTTCATGTTAAGTTTCTCAAAGTCTCTCCTCAACGTTTGTAGTTTGATGATTCTTGCCTTCTCCGTGCCCTTGAACTCATTTTCAAGAATTGTCCAAACTTCTCTTGCGGTGGTGGCGACGATGATTCTTGGAAAAATATTTTCCAAGACGGATGCGTGTATGAAAATGATGACTTTCATATTCTTCATGGCGACTTCTTTACTTTGCTTCTCCTGGCCTTTTGATGATTTTTCTTCTAATGATTTCTCTTCTGATTTGGGAGGCTCGATACCGTCTTTGATAATCTCCCAAAGATCATTGGCCATGAAAAGGCTTTCATTCAGACCGCCCAATAATCGTAGTTTTCAGCTTTGAAGATAGTAGGTGAAGGTAAGGAAATACTCGCGGAGGATATTTTGGTAGTTTTGGGCTAAAGGTAAGTTTTGGTGAGAAAAAAATGGTAAGGTAATTTTTGCGGAAGTGATTTTTGGCCCGTAAGAACAATTAGGGCTCTGATAAAATTGTAGAATAACATGGTGACTGAAATGTAAGGAATGGAAGCTTGATGATTGATATGTGAAAAGATGAAATTGGGTGATTGTTTTGTAAAGTAAAAAAATATTTCAAATTTGTTGAAGAGAAGCCGAGAAAGCAAGCAACTTCTTTCTCTTTGTTTCTAGAATGGTTTTGACCTTTTTTTTATTTCTTACTTAGATTGATTGATACACAATGGATATAAGGCTTTATATAGCCTTTACAAACTTAACAAGACAAAGCACATTCATTTTATCACAACTAACTTTATTTAATTTTGGTGGCTTGATGATGAAGATATTTTGGTGGCTTGTTAGTGGCTGCAAATGGATTATGTTGGTAGTTTGTTGTCTCTGAAATAAATGAGTGAAAGATCTAAATTTGAACAATTATTTTCACTCAAATAACTTAGAACGAGTTTTTTTCGACCCAAATACCTACTCAAATAGCTTATTCAAACAATCGTAAGATGACAAATTAGCGATGATCATCCAAATCTCGGTTTGTTTAGATCATGAACTCATGATGATCATCCAAATCTGGGTTAGTTGAGTTGTTAAAAATAAAAGAGATAGAAGCGAGGGAGGGGGGGGGGGGGTGTTTGACTATGACATTTGGGGAAAGAATGGGGGCAATGGATGGATGGTGTGGTAGGAAAGATGGGATAGGGATATACAACATTACATGCCTTGCTGTAAGAGTGTCCACTTATTTTGGACATATACTACCCTACATTTAATTTCTTTTGGAACTTACCTTTGTCTCTCATCATCTCTTTCATGCAATGAATTTCAAAATATCTTTGCTGCTAAATATATTAGTTGTGCACCGCCTTCGGCAATGATGATTCGCGTTTTGTATTACTCCATCCCCATATCTGATCATGTATCCTTCTGCAACCAAAAAAACAGTATAATATCTATGTTCGTTTCGTATGTATCAAATATATTCCTCAACTAGAACAGCAAAACATGTGTCTCCTTGTTCATAATATATATATATATATATACCAATATTTAAATAATATATTATTTATTAAAAGGAAATATTTAAATAACATATTCCACATACGCCAATATCTAACGCACCTATGCATATATAAAGATAGTTTTACTCGTTGCCAAAAAGAGATATAAGATATATACACCCATAATGTTGAGCAAATAGGTGCATCAAGATTTGATCAGAGCTTTTCCCTTTGTCCGCTTAGATCGTACAGCAAAAATTAAAAGAAATAAACATTGTAATATAGGTGCTTAATTGCGGGGTATAGTGATATACTTAGGATTTGACTTTAGGAATGTCGATTAATATTATTTGAGTTTGAATTCAAGGGTAATATCAGTTTAAATATGTCCAGAATGATTGTTTTTTTCTAAATTTATATGATTTAAACCTAATTTATGATTATTATTTACTAATAGATTGATTATTATTCATTTTAATTCGATAAATAACTTATCTAATAAATAAGTAGGGTTTGCAAAAAATTTAAACATTATGTGAATTATAAAACCATCACAATTTTACATATTATTTGCTACTCGAGGCCATGTAATGAGAGATTTGGGACCCTTTTTTATTCGAGATTATGTACTCCGTGGCACATATTATTACATTTTTAACTAAAAGAAGTACAACAAATCTTTATTTATAGTTTCACTTAACTAATAATATTAAGTTCAAAAAGTTGTATCCGTCAATTGGTTACTCAATACACATACTAATTTTTGTAATCAGGCTAGTTCGGTCATTGGAGAAACAATCTATAACTAGTTATGAGATTCTTATAGCTAGGTACGACCTTATAAACTAGTTATAATAGCGGAAGAGAATCATCCTATGAGGATCCAACCATTCATGCATGTTTCGGAACTAGTTATATTTGCATGTATGTAACTAGTTATAGGTACCTGTAACTAGTTCCTTACATGTGAGACCAAAATGACATTCCGCAGGGTACGGACATACATCTCACAGCTTGTGTTGTTTTTCAAATTGTTGCTCGATTGTATGGGAATGGAAGTAGGGGTGGAAGTATGGGAATGAGATATGAGAATTCCTGTTCCCGAATTATCAAAAAAATTTGAGAATTTCCATTCCTAATACTGAAAATATAAATCGGGTTCGATTTGGAAAAACTTTATTCGGAATCCGGATTTTAGTTTGGGACCGGGATTTCCGATTCCCAGATTGTTTGATCACGAAAAATTTCAAAACTTAATTTCTCCTCTTTTTCTTCTCATCTCAAACTGAAACTTTTTAGCTTCAGTTTCCCAATCTCCGCACCGCCGCTAGATCTGACTCCACGACCTCTGGCCTCGATGATGCTCAGAAGCTAGGTTAATTTTTCATGCGTCTGACCTGTAGATGAAATGCATGCGAGTAACTTGTTCTTAATTTTGGACTGCTATAATCAGTTGCTATATTAAAAATGGCCGGTTGCTAGTTGCTACAATAGATCTTTGGATGTTTTGGCACATATGAAAATTGCCAAGCTTATAAGCTGATTATAACTCCAGTTTAGCTGAGTTCCCGATAGGAAGAGAATCACTACTTACTACAGTAGCTCAATCAGACGGGCATCCAGTGAAATTCAAAGTCAGAAATCACAAGTAAATAACATATAAATAAGATCATTATCTATCTTCCTTGATCAGTAAACATATGTAGAATCATATTAATTAGAGGGATATTCGAATGAATTGATTTCGAGAAAATTTTACTAATTCGGGATCCCAATTCCTATATACGAATTCCCGTTTTTGAACAAAAATCTCAAATTAAATTCGGGAACGGAAACGGGAGTTCTCATTTAGAAATAAAAAATCGAGATTTTAAAAATACGGAAACGGGTTCCTCATTTTGCCCAATTTGCACCCCTACTCTAAGCATAATTGTAGGTATTATATCATATAGGATCCTTAATTAATTAGAGACCATTATGCTATGACAACATTCAAAAAGATCTTTATGTCGTGGCAGAAGCTAAAAAATTGACTAAATGGGTAGTTTTTTATGGATCTGAATCCTTGTATATATATCTACTATGACATAATAAAAATAGATTTATGATCCAAAAATAAGGAAAAGAAGAACTCCTAAAGAATGATGAAACCTAGATAATTGGTTGGGGCCGGTGGTGTAGTGGGAGGGTTCTCACTAGTATTACTGATGAGAGAGGTTTCAAAATAAAAACAACAAGAAAAAGCCGGTGAAGCCACCCCGCACTTATCATATGCTAAATCATCTTAACAATTAAAGTATAGGCATTAAGCAGAGCATAAGATAATAATTTGGTACTGGGCATGTGATCCCCAAAATAACTGTTAAGTTATCTCGACAACACAAGTGTCGTATGTGTCAAAGGATTCCTCTCATTATGCTTCTACTCAAACTTAACAGCACGATCTAAACTAAAAAATTTGGGAAAGATCTCTAATTATACTACTAATTCAATTAAAACTAATAATTAAGGTTTGAACAGAAGGAGAAGATAAGTTATTAGAAGGGATGATTCTTCAACCTCAACTTTCTAATAGTACTCAGATCGGGAAAACGTTGGACTTGGATTAAATATTATGACTCATCTTATCACTCGTATGAATCCACGGCAAGATCATGCACATGGAGTACCACTACTAGTTTCCCAATCAAGGTTGGAATACCCTCAACTAGGCTAACCAATAATGAACACCGATAAGTTCTACAAAGTGATAAGGTGCTCTTTAGGAATTAGTGTTAACTTGGTCCATCAACACCTAAACTACTGATAACTACACCCAACTTAGTCAATTAGGTGCAAATCAAAGCGCCCACCAATTACTCGATGAACAACCTTTAAAACCAAAAGAAGCACGAAAGGTAGAATTGAGCTATTGGCTTACTCCACCGATAGCTTTCTTTTATCTTAGATTGATAATCATATGAATTCCTAAGGTGATCAAATAGAGGATTTTATAGATTTTACCTAATTCAAGTCGAAACATGAACAAGGTTGAAAAACCAATAATCAAAGGAATCTTTTATTCAATTCCAAATATCGAACAATCGTCGACCCTATACTTTTAAGGATAGTATCATGGCTCAAATCCTACATCCCAACCAAAAAATCTGAATATTTAGCTACTCATAACTCTAGAAGAAGAGAAAATAGAAAAAGACCTAGCTCCAATCTTGATGAAGAGACAATGAATCAAACTTGAATTAATCTTCACTTTTGATCTTCTAACTTCAATCTTCAATGGGGACTCTTTTGGATCTTGAATCAGACTTTGAGGGATGGAAATATGGTGTTTTTGAAAAGGAATTCCAGGGATAAATTGAAGGAATTTCATTAGAGAAGATGATGCTTCTCTTTCCTCAAAATCAGCATTTTATATGGAAACTGTTGGATCCAAGAGGTGCACGCCGCGCCTGTTGTTGCTGAAAACACTTACGCTGCAAATAACGGTGAACGGTGTACACCCATGGACGCCGTTCACCTCTTTTTACTATGAGGCCATTTTGCATTTTAGGTTTGCATGGGGTGCTGTGATGCACGACGTGCAGCCCTCCTTCTTCACCATTCTTTGTCTCGTACTTCCATTTGAGCTCCAACCATTTTCTATTCCGTGTAGAAAGCCTCATAGTCAGACCATTTGTCTCTAAAGTACCCGTGGATAACAAATACTATAAAGAAACACACCAAATCAACCAAAACGGTCCAAGTGAACGGATCTTGACAAATAATGCCAAAACACGAAATCACACGGGAATGAAGCACGAACAAGTTAATATTCACTCAAATATCATGCAGATAATGATAAATAACTACTATAAATCATATCACTATCAGCATGATAAAAGAAGTCATCAAAGCAAAGCAAATCAACTGTTTATCAATACAGTTTTTAATATGAAAGATAAAGTATAGTGTCAATGGTGGAAACAAAGAGGTCGTCGAACCAAACGAACAAGTTCAACATCTCTATAACAAAAAACAAGTCTTATAATTATTTAATTAAGATCAATAACTCAATGAATAGAATCAAAGCAGAGAACTTTATAGATCATACGAAAAAAGATAGATAAAGTACCTAAAAATATCAAACGCAAGTCAAAGTTTCCACTACTTAATCAAGCAATTTCAATTGAAAAATTATATGATTAGTTTCCTATCATACCCAATTTAAATCTAACATCATTCACTTTAAAAATTCCCAAATTCATTGATGGAGGAAGAATCGTTGGGCTGGTCAATCGTCACGGAATCTCAGATTGGGCCTTGTCACGCGCGATGATCTTCGTGGCTGGAGTGTTGGGCTTGTTAGCCCATCATTGCTACTCCCAGAAGAAATGGCATTATCCTCGATGCTAATTCTAATGAAGTGCTCGTTAAATACAGAGGCCAAATTTGATTAATACTTCCTAGACGTAACAAGCTCCGCATCTGGTCCAGCGGTGGTCGATAGTGGCCTCGGGCTGCAACTAAAGGGTGCCATCATCGCTAACAGGTTGGACGTCCGGGCTGGTTGTTGGATTTGATGTGTTGCATCAGCGGATCAGTGATACACGAAAGACTAGATGGACGTGACTCCCCGATGGTAACACAAGACGATAGGCAACTGGGGCATACGCTCTATTATGATGTAGGGCCCATAATAACGGCAAGCGAGCTTCTGTGATGCGTGATGAAATGCTGAATGTTGTCGATACGGTTACTGTTTAAGGTAAACCTAGTCACCGACGGCATAAGTGACGTCTCGACGGCCGAGATCGACTTGTTGCTTCATCTTGTTTTGTGCCACCTGGAGGTTGGTGCATAGCTCACCGAGAATGTGATTGCGATCTATCATCACTTGGTTGACTTCGTGAACAGTGGTAGATCCCGGTCTATAGAACGGAATTACCGGTGGAGCTCGACCGTAGAGCGCCTGAAACAGTATGGTTCCCGATGAATTGTTGAAGGTTGTATACCAAAACTCCGCCTAAGGAAGTGCAGCGACCCACTTCTTTGGTTGTTGCTGAGTGAAGCATCGTAGGTATTTTTCAAGGCCACTATTGACGACCTTGGTTTTCCTGTCCGTTTGTGGATGATAAGAGGAGGACATCTACAGCGTTGCCCTGACAGGTGGAATAACTAGCGCCAAATATTGCTCACGAAGAAAGGATCATAGTCACTGAAGATGGATCGAGGCAGGCCGTGTAATTTTACGATCCCTGTAATGAATTGGTCGGCCACCGATCACGCCGTGTAGGGGTTAGAGAGATCCAAGAAGTGGTCTGATTTGGTTAGATGTTCAACGACCACAATTATCATTGTTTTCACACCTATGCTCGGAAGTCCGTCAATGAAATCCATCGAGATATCGTCCCACACCTGAGTCGGGATTGGGAAGTTGAAGCAGTCAAACCTGGTCAAGAGCTGTCGCCTTAGCACGTTGGTAGACATCACAAACTCTGAGGTAGCCCTTGACGCCTTTAAGCATGCCCTCCCAATAAACCTTTTCCGCCAACCATTTGTAGTTCTGGAGAATGCCGGAGTGTCCATCGATCGCCGTTGAATGGAAGTCGTGTAGGAGACCTGCAACGAGAGGTGAATGTGGAGGGAGCACCACTCGGCCGCGATAGTGAACCATGTTGTCGCGGATGGATAAGGGACTGATCATTTAAAGGTGGTTGGTGAGAAGCTCTGTCTAGGAATCCCAAAGTGTCATGTGAGGCAGGGAGAGAGCTAGTAGGTCGGTTGTACATGATTAGCGACTTAAGGTATCAGCGGCATGGTTGTCCTTGTCAGGCTTCTATGTGATATTATAATTGAAGCCTAACAGCTTCGAAACCCACTGATGTTTCTCCATGATGGTAATTATTTGATCCAACATGTGTTTTAAGCTCTTCTGATCAGTGCGGATTGTGAACTTCCGACCCAATATATAAGGACACCAAGTATGGACCGCAGTGACTGTAGCTAACATCTCTTTAGCATAAATTGACAACGCATGTTTGGTTTGGCCCAATGCAAGGCTCACATAGACTATGAGCCTCTCATTCTTCATTAAAATGGCCCAAATGCCGAATCTCGAAGCGTCAGTCTCGATCACAAATGTTTCTTCAAAATTCGGCATGCCAAGAGTTAAGGTGGATGTCATGGTGGTCTTGAGCGCTTGAAAGGTCGTCTCTGCATCTGTTGACTATTCGTATTGACCTTTCTATAGCAAGTTGGCCAACGGTCGAGCTATTGTGCCATAGCCCTTGACAAATTTCCTGTAGTAACCAGTTAGCCCTAAGAATCCTCGAAGAGATGTGACTGAGGTTGGAGTCGGCCAGTCCACCATGGCCTGGATCTTATGTGGTAACTTTGACTCCTTAGGCCGATATGATGTGGCCCAAATACTCTAACTCATGGAGCCGAAAAGCACACTTGCTGAATTTGATGTAAAATTGGTGATGGCGTAGGATCCGAAAGGCCTTGCGAACATGCTCCAAATGACTTTGCATGTCTTCGGTGTAGATCAAAATATCTTCAAAGAAGACCAAAACAAATTTGCGAAGGACTGGACGGAATATATCATTCATGATTGCTTGGAATGTAGATGGCGTGTTGCATAGGCCAAAGGGCATTACCATATATTAATAGTGCCAGTTGTGTGTGCGGAAAGCGGTGCTGTGGATGTCGGATGCTTCCATTCAAACTTATGATAGTCAGCGCGAAGATCGAGCTTAGTGAAGTAGGAGGCCCCTTGTAGCTCGTCGAGCATATCCTCAACAATCGGTATTGGGAATCGATCTTTGATTGTGGCCGCATTCAACACACGGTAGTATGTACAAAATCTCCACGAACCATCTTTTTTACAACCAATACCGGTGATGAAAATGGGATGGTGTTAGCTCGTATTATCCCTGCCGTGAGTATCTGGCTCACATGCATCTCAAACTCAGCCTTTTGAAAATGTGCATACTGAAAAGGTCCGACATTGACCGCTTTAGTGCCTTTTGAAAATGTGCATACTGAAAAGGTCCGACATTGACAACTTTTATGTTGACGCCATGGTCAAATTCCGTATAATTAAGGAACACGACGTGTTCCTCCTCTGGAATTGCCTGAGAAAGTTATAGTGGCGGAACACGGCCGGGAACACGGCGTGTCCTAACCCTAGACGGGTTTTCAAGTCCTTTTCCTTCTCCAACTTGGCTCAAAAGCCTATAAATACCCCCAAGACCCCCTATGGAAGAGATATACTGAATATACACATATTTTTTTGAGCTCTTGGAGAGAGCTAGGGTTCCATATCATTCATTTAACACATTTTTGCGAGCTCTTAGAGAGAGAGAGAGTTACGGAGATTGATTGACGCGAGAGAACCTCATCGATTGGGGAAGGAGCAAAGATCGGCGACAGGATTGGGAATTCTCGACGGAACATGTTGTCTTTCCGGTTATTCTCCTTTCTTCTTCCATTCTTACTTCCCGAATCATGAGTAGCTAAACCATGAGTAGCATTGATTTGTGGGTCGGAGAGGAACATAGATTGATAGGTCACTTAGGAAGAATCCTAGATTATTCGTTAGCTCGAGAGAGGAGCGAATCGTTTAGGCTTTTTGCACCGTTTATCGTTGTGGCATTTCATCGAACACTTTTAATGCGTTTTGTTAAGGTGTAGGTTAGCTCGAAAGAGGAGTCTACGGTTAAACGAAATAGATCCATAGAGGCGCGAGAGTAATCTAAGCCTACCACAGGAAATTTCGAAGCCGTTATAACCGGAATAGTCAAGATAACTTATCGTTCATCCATGCATTGCTAGCTTTAGTGGATTCAAATCCGAGCAACCTTCATTCCTACTTGAAACTCAATCTCTTGAATTTGTTTTCCTTTGATTTTCATTCTTAGACATTAATTGGTTACTTAAAAACAATCTTCAAAACAATCTTAAACTTTTACTTGGTGTAGTTAGTAAATCAATTTGAGTAATAAAAGTAGGAAGACCCTAGGGAAATTTACGATCCCACTAGAGAAATCTAGTGGATATTTGAAATTAGGGTAAAATCCGTGCATCACTGTCGTGGTCGTGGTTCCCAAGATCCCTTGGAGTTACCGGCAATGTCCTTCCCACTCGAATACCATCTTTAGGGTTTGCCGATTAGTTTGAATGGTGCCCAAAGTTTCAAGCCATTGTACCCCGAGAAGGATGTCAAAGCCTGCGAGGGGAATTGCAAACAAAGTGACGGGAAAAAATTCCCTTGAATAAGGAGTTGTACATACTTATGCAAGCCTTTACATTGTAGTGGCTCCCCATTTGCAATTTTGACCGTGAAGGCGTCGATTGGAGATCCGGGTAGTTGGAGGATGTCGGATGCATTGGTGCTAATGAAATTGTTCGTTGACCCACTGTTAATGAGAACCATGAGCCTAGTGCGGCCCACCACGGCCCAAGCTCGCATTGTTCGACCTCCTGTCCGGCCCAGAATTGCATGCAGGGAAACTTCAGCCTCCTCTAACACCGCATCAAGTTCTTTGTCATACTCTAGAAGCGTCATCAACCTTGGCTTCGCACATCGATGGTTTTGAGTGAATTTCTCGTCGCAACTGAAACAGAGACCCGCTTGGCGGCAGTGACTTATCTTGTTCAAGGAGATCCGTTTGAATCCAGAGACTGGAGGTCGAGATCTATCACTAGCGGTGGAGGATTCGTGGTATGGGTTAGTGATCTCTTCTGTCTTTCAAATTCCCTTTGATAATCCTACATCGCTCCTGTCTGTCGGATGTGACTAAGGGCTTCATCGAAGCCCGTGGTTACCGTAGGACCAAAGCACGCCCAGAGCTCACTTGTGAATACGTCCCACGTGATTGGTATGTCGTCCGTCCGGTAAGTTCTAGTACCATGTGATTGGGATGTTGTGCGCTAGTAGAAAAAGCTAGATAATTTGTGTGGATTCTCCTCTGACATTACAGTGCAAACAAGAGTAAAGTTTTTTTGTTCAATAGATCACATTGGACATTATACATAGTTCAACATTAACAAGAATGAATCGATGAATTGAAATAAGGAGAAATGACCCAAAATGTCACGAACTATTGTGGTATTACCGGAATATACAAAACCTATACCTAATTTAGTGTATGTCATGAGCTATTGAAGTCGTTTATGAATTTATACACATTGTTAGTCTTTGTTAGTATGAGTGGACAAAATTGTCTATGTGGCACCCAAAACTGCATATGTGTCCTATAAAGTGATAAAATCCACACATCGTCTACTTAAAAAAAATACCACATCAACAATTTTCTTTAAATTTATTTAAATATAATGATTAGAAATAAAAAATATTAAGTTACATACTAAAAAATGAAAATTCATCATCTTCCCCAACAACCTTCCACCGCCTCGCCGCCAACCATCCACATCTCTCTCACCTTCAAGCAGTTGTCGTTGTACTTCTGGTAAAGAAGCCCGTGTTTGCCCAATGGTGGTGATCTTGTTCAAGAAGCCCGTGTTTGCCCTAGATCTAAAGATGAATGAGGAGGAGAAGAAGCTGCTCGATTCCAGCAACAGATTCAGATGTGATAGAGCTATTCGAAGGATTGTGTAAGGGCACCCAATCCAACCTTTCTTCCTAATTTTGGCATCGCCTCACGCGGGAGGACGGTAACCTGAATAGCCCGACGGAGTCCGCAGATTTTAGTGTGCCGACAATCGTGAAGCTAGAGTATGAAGATTACTACAACGAGGTTAGAATTAGGTATGTTATGGGCATCTTTGGATGGTTCAGATGCAGTACGAGGCCTTGATTGAGAAGTTTGGTGCTAGCCCTTTGATTGTGTGAGTACCGTCAAATATTTGGATGAGGTTCGTCACTGTAACTGGCATGTTTAATTATAATTAGGCTGATGACATTGTGCAGGAATCTGATTCTCAAATCCTTTAAGGCGAATGGGACAAAGGTAACCGTGCAGCTGGCAGATTCGTGATTTCGGTGGTGGAGACGGAGGCAGAGTTCACAGTGGCAGTGGAGAGTCAGGTGAATGAACTTATGACGGAGTGGGAGAGCGATGGGCTGCTGAGGATGGTGGTTGTGGAGAATAAGCCGCCGCAAGAGGTTTGTATGGTGAGGGAGATGAGCCGATTGGTGGTGGAGGTGAAGGGTGGTGGCGGTGAAGAGTCGCGGCGGGGTTGATCACAGTTGGGGTGATCGGAGTAAGTGAATAAAATTTTGGGTTTTCTATTTTTATTTTTATGTTTAGTATGTTTATTTTAATGTATTATTAAAAAGTACCACATAAGTAGCCAACTAGATTGGTTTGTACAATCAACTAACTCTGTAAGTGCTATGTAGAATAACGACAGAAAAGGAGGTTATGTATAGATTCGTAAACTACTTTAATAATTCGTGACATACACTAAATTACGTATATATTGTGTATATTCCGGTAATTTCCCAATAGTTCATGACATTTGGCTCATTACAATAACGGTATAATCTTACCTGCATGGAAAAGTTGGGTGTTTGATAACACATTAGTTTGTGGTGTACTAGTGATCAATGGGTATATGGAGATGGATAGGGTTTTTGTAGTGTTGTGTGGCTGGGGGACACATAGCACTTGCACCAACAACCACAGAAGAAAAAGAGTAACTTCTAAGGGCTGTAATAAGTAAGTAATGTATATAATAAAAAGAAAAAGAGAAATTGAATGTATTATTTAGGGTGAATCAATCAAGTGGATGAAAGTCACGTGAATTTGTTAAAGGTTTTTTTATCAATATTATTAATATTTACCAAGTTCTAGGGTTGGATGGGTTGTTCCTTTTGTTTGTATATATATATATATATATGCAAGCAAATTGTAGGGCTATCTCCTCTGCTCTGCCTTTCGTTTCCTTTCCTTTCTTTGTCTCACTTGATCATCGATCATCTTCTTCCATATATATGATCAGATCGCAGTGATCATCAAATCAATCATCAACAACGATTCTATTGGCCGATCTGTTTTGTACTGTCCATGATCATGATGAATTCAAATTATCAATATTCCTCCCACCAATTCCCTCCTTTCTCCATAGACCTTAACCAAGATCATCAACACTACCTAAACGCTCATTACGTCACTACTGCTATTACAACAACAACAAGTAATTCACCATCATCATCATCTTCTTCCCCTCTACCTAATTATCATATCTTCATCAACCCTCCTCCTCCTGCTGCCCAGTACTCCAGCGAAGATACCGATCCAACAACACTGTCCGGTGGTCACTTGGACTACTCCTGGGGGCTTCCTCCTCCAGCAGCAGCTTCCTTCCACCAATATCAAGCAGCTCCCCAGCTTCTTCTTCAAACGGTTGGTTCAATAAATTATATAACAGTTTCCATTAATTTTCTACTGTCGTCAAAATATTAATAATAAATATATAATTATCTGATGATTTCCGAAAATTATTTATGGGTAATAATTGCAGGGCATCACATCATGTATGTATGATCATGAGATGGTGAAAGTAGTAGATCATGATCATCATAACGGATCGCTAGACAAGATGGAGAAAGAAATGAGTTATGGTGTAGTGGCGCCCAAGTTGAGGATCATGAATCAGAAGAAGAAGCTGACGATCAAGACAAATATTAAAATTCCCAATAACGTAAACGATGTCGAGTCGCCGTCAACTTTACAGCTGCAGCCTGCTGCTATGACTGACAACACCACTACTACTATGAATACAGCAACTAGTAGCAATTCTCCAACGGCGGGTAGTCCTACGGTTAGGGTTTGCTCTGATTGCAACACCACTAAGACTCCTCTCTGGCGTAGCGGACCGCAAGGCCCTAAGGTTTCCTCCTCCTCCGATCCTCCACCTCCTCTTTCCTTAACAGTATAATATATGTCTTTTCTCTAAGTTAATGCTGTGCGATCATTAATGTCTTCTTTCTTCTTTAATATAGATTAAAAAGTGTAATCTCGAGTAATTGTAGCGCCTAATTTTGTTCCTAAAAATTATGGATTCCAAGTTTAAAATGTGCAATCATTTTGGCGGTATTACCTGAGTTGGTGGCTGATAAACCCGGAATCGAAATTTACTTAACAAAAACATCACTAAATGTGATATCCGTTGAAATTAAAGAGGTTTTTTGTTATATAAAAAATATAACTAAAAAAGAACAAAATGTAATAATATATAACGTTTTGGTGCAGTCACTGTGCAACGCTTGTGGGATCCGTCAAAGGAAGGCTAGGAGGGCTATGGCAGCAGCTGCAGCCATTGCAGACGGCGGCAAAACCTTAGTTACCCCGCCGCCGTCAACAACCATAAAGCTGAAGACAACATCAGCACCATCTTCATTATGTAAGAAGAGTAAGAAATCGAACAAGATTATTGGGGAATGGACCAACAAGGCGGTGAAGAAAAAGATCAGGAACAACAACTTATCAGCAGCTCAGCCGTCAAGCAACAACCATCTTCCGCTCAAGAAGCGGCGCAAGTTCACGGCGGCATCCAGAAAGATCAATAATACTACTATTACTACTACTACCTTCGACGGTGTCTGCAGCAACAATACCAATAAGGTGTGTTTCGATGATTTGGCGGCCATATTCAGCAACAGCAATATGATAAATTCTTATCAGAGGGTTTTTCCACAAGATGAAAAGGAAGCCGCCATCTTGCTCATGGCTCTATCTTACGGCTTGGTGCGTACCTGAGATATCGTTCAACAATAATAAGAAACTAATAAAATAGTACTATAGTATTAGGGTTAGCTGGATTTTGCTAGAAAAATAGAGAGTGAGATCGATCGAGAGAATAATATTAGTTACGTTTTGTAGTACGCAATTTTTATTCATGCATCCATTCATCCATCCATCCATCCATGCTATGTAGGGATTTTGATTAGCTTCATTTTACTTTTATCACTGCTTGAATGTCGTGTTGATCATTTGACCAGACTGGTAACCAGATTTCTTGCTCACTTGCATCTTTATCCATCTTATTAATTTTATAAGCAATAAAGTTTCTTTTTGGTTCATATATTCCATTGAACACATCTCTTCAAATACAACAAATAATTTCTTTTCCCATGTTAACATCTCTTGGGTCATGTCTTTGTTTTAATTTTGTTTGACTAGGATAAGATTGATAGATGCGCGCATTGTTGAGAGAGTGTGATGAAGGAGTGTGGTAGGAAATCATCAGTACTGGCAAACTGGGCCAGGAGGAGGAGGAGGAGAGTCACGAGATTGGATGTAGCATCCATCTTAGCTAGTTTGTACACAAATAACAAGGAGCTAGGCCAAAAAGAAAGAGAGAGAGTGAGAGAGAAGTAGGCAAATAAGTTATCTAGATTGAGTGGTCAATATGATGAACAATTGAACAGCCATATCCATGACGAATCGACTGCCTTAGGTTTCTTGCTACCTTCCACACAACTTAAATATATATATGTACCCAATGAAAATATGTGGGTTCCCCCGACCATCTTTGAAAACAAATCAATTGTACTCCAACGGCCATATTGATGATGTGCTATTAACCAAAACTAATTAAGTATGCAAGTCATTCTACATTACTACAAGAAATCAGATATTTTGCTACAGAATTCTTGCATCAGACAGGTAACCATAGCAAAAAAGTAAATTTTATGCAACAAATAAAATAAATTGTTGTCGAAGACACAAACAACCGTAAGAAAAAGGACAACCATATATGCTACAGAAGCTACCGTGGATGAAAGAATACCCATCTGCTACGGAAATGAAACTCCGTTGTAAAGTCCTTAGACGACCCTATATATACGACGGAAAGTGGGATGAAAATATGGTGACTATTTTTTTCATTGCAGATAACTAATTTACGACGGAAAGTGAGATGAAAATGTGGTGAATATTTTTTTCCGTTGCACATACCTAATTTCTGCCATGGATATACACCTTTTTGCTATAATTTTTTCGTAGCATAAAATAAATTTTTTTCAGTGTCTTCGTAGTTTTTAATGGAAAGTTAAAGCCTATATAAACACTATGGTGATTCACATTTGATTGAAATAATTAGTGCTTCGCAAAAGAATGGCCAGTCACTCATTAAATGGTTCAAATCGGCACATGAGGCACGCTCTAACTAAGAGTATTAATGTTAATTTGATCAATATTGGTTGGGGTGGGGGGTGGGGGTGGTATATCTGACCTCTCAGCAGGTAATTAGTCAGAGATAATGGGTGGAATAATGTACATGTTAAAAATGGTCCATCAAATTCAAAAAAAAGTAAAAACAAGATACAGTACAATTATAGGGCAGGGATGTTCGAAAAGGACAAAGTGGTCAGAGAGCAGCTTTCAGAATCTTGATTGCGAAAGAGGGGGCCGGCCTTTTTTGTAATGTCCAACATAAGTAAAATTATAATAATTTTAAGAAGTCTAAATAAAATCTTTGTCTGGATCAGAGACATTGTAATATGAATGAATAGTACGTTTGTGTTAGAGAGGGCGTGTGTTGGTGGTACAACATCAGCAACAAATGAATATGTGTAGTTGATTTACCCAAGACTACCTAAGGCCGGGACCCCTTTTCTATTTCGATAGATTACATCAATATATTAGTTGGCTCTCTTATGATTGGATGAGTCTGGCTCTCAATCAGACACACATTTCAAATCCCAATTAACTTATTAATTACTATTTACCACTCAATAAAGACACATATTTTGCGCATAACTTGTTATCATATGAATTATATGACAGCATGCAGCGCATATAATATATATATATATATATATATATTAATATATGAGATTATTCCCGGGCCGTTAGCTGGGTGACACCACAACCACATGTAACGAATTTTAGGTTTAATCATATGTTAAAAATATATGATCAACTTAATTTTTTTTTTTTTGAACTAGTTTGAGTTCAGACAAATTACCATAACTACTTAAAATTATCATTTTATCTCCCGTACCAATAAATAATTCAACTTAAGTCATTATTTTTAATTTTAATTTTACCTGTTGTACTAATAACTAATAGTGACTTCAATTTTTTTATTGATATGTTAGGTAGGTTATTGTGTAAGACATATGATGACCACTTTATAGTTTCAATCATTCACTTTAATTAGAGTGTGATTTTCGTACTTCTAAAATACTCTCATTTAATTAAATTTATCTGGACAATTCAATTTTTATAAGCGATCTTAACCGTCATTAATTAATTGGTTCATGAATTTAAGATAATTTAAAATTCAAATAACAAAATAATCACTCTACTTAATTCTAATTATACAATATGCCATGTTGTCCATTTAGATCCATATTCGAAGAACCGGTCTAGAAGAAGAAGAAAACAGTGAAATCCAAGTAATTTGCGGGATTTTTAAAATTAAGGAGTAGAAAGGGAAATGTAAAAAAGCTAATGTGGCTAGGCTTGGCAGCCAGCCATCTGGTTCTGGGTACCCGCGGAGGCCCGCCCAATATGTGTGGGCTTGTGCCCACGAACCATGGGTTTATTTCGGTTTTAGTCTCACTCGCGACCCGCTAAACTCGGACGACGAGTGGTTTTGGATAATGAGATATTCGATCCATCACTGAACCGATAGACAAACGACGTCATTTTACACATTATATAAAGGTCAATTTTAGGGTTTCAGATGCACCGTCCGCAACATTCAACCCGCCTTCTGGAATTTTCTCACAACTTGATCTCACTTTCTCTGTCAATCCGGCGACGAAATCTCTTCGATCATTACGATTTCTCCATATTTTCTGGCATTTCCTCTCCAAATTCTTCAATTCCTTAATCAATATCATCATAAATCACTCATAATCCATCATCCGGTCACCAAATATTGCTTCAATCGACACAAAATTTCAGAGAATCATGCATGCATATGATTTCTGCCTAAATCAACATAAGTTTTTGATTATTGCCTTACTTAGTCCTTTCATATTTATGTATCTATAAATAGTTGACTAATCTTAGGGTTTGTTCATATGCAGTTCTTCCGTTCATCGACAAAAATGAACCATACATCAAAAGTTGCTCAGGGGCAGTCCTTATGTATTTGAAAGAGTTCATCCGCTCTCTTAACCAATCCAGAGCCAACTGAGGATCTATGGAGTCACAATCGAAGGTTATAGCTCCCATCCTCACCACCTCCTTGAAATCCAGCATAGGCGCTGGTTGTTGCCTTTGAAAACATTTCAAGTGTTGCTCTTTAAAACTTTGAAAACCTTGGAAACCTCTGTCTTTCAAATTCGTGTGCGCATCCACGGCTATGATCCTTAAATGATCACGCCCGTGGTGGTGTACATCACGCCAGTTATGAATTACTCTCACGCTTATGGTTCAACCCACATCATGTTCATGGTTGTGAACAAACCACACCCGCGGTGGTATCCAACCATGCTCGTGGTAGCTTACGAATCACTCTCGTGGCGGCACAAGGCCCATGCTCGTGGCTCCCACGTCCATGACATCACCACGCCTAGGGGATTCCACACCCAGTAGAGGGTGACCGACACAATGCACATTAATGTCATCTAGGCTATTCTAGTTCTACCTCCTCCTACAACATAAGTTAGATCGCAAGTTACAACACCATCAACAATGAGAATCAAGCTCTCAATACATTCCCATCCCATGGTAGCTGACAAAGATCACCATAAAAGCAATCATGCATTTCTACTATGACCCTCAAGGAAGTTTTCTTGGTGGTTTTGATCTGAGAATAGACTGAACTTAAACCCTTAATAGTTCTCCTAAACGTTCTAGGAGAAGCAAACCCGACTAAAAAACCAGAAACTAAACTGTTAGAAAAACAATCCCTCAGGTTCCAAGTCTGAGAAATCTGAAAAAGAGAGAGACCAAGAGATACCTCCAACCGAGCGAGGTAAAATGATTACCCTCAACACCTAAGCTTCTTCATATAGATTGGTGACGATCCTACTTCGACTGCCCCTTGATCGCAACTTCACTGAAGAACAACTTCCAATTCGTCTATGGATTTTCAAAGAGAAAGAAAAGAGAGGAAAGTGATAGTGAGTCTAATTTACTGGATGTAAATAGCAGAAACCCCACTCCCATGATGAACAATCAATCACGTATGTGGTTGTCATGTCACCACACGCTTGATTAACCTTGAATCACGATGGTGGTAACAAATTTCATGCCCGTGATTAACTACCAGCCAAGCTAGTGGTCAGTTACCAGCCATGATTATGGCCCGACAGCAACAACGCCTGCGATTGGCTTACAACCACGTCTGTGATCATTATCTCAACTTATTCCCAAAACTACTCAAAATCGACCAGTACCAGGATCAACCAAAGCCCGAAACTGAAAGGCGGGGTGCTACATTAAGATGTGGAAGAAACTTTAGTCGTGATAAGGAAAAAATCTTTCTAAGGATGGGAACAAAAATTCTTATCAAAGTTGTAGTTCAGGCACTTCCTATGTACAATATGAATGTTTTTCTTCCTGACCAGCTGACGGATGACCTGGAGTGCATGATCACTTCTTTATGGTAGGGTTCTAAATAGTTCACTAGCAAAGGAGTGTCATGGATGAAATAGGAACGTTTTGCAACTAGGAAGGTGGTTGACATACTCGGTTTTAGGGAACCATGGGGGTGTAATCTTATGCTCCTAGGCAAGTAAGTTTGGCGTTTGCTTAGATCTTCAACATCACTAGTGGCTAGTATCTATAAAGCTAATTATTATCACTAAGGTGGCTTCTTTTCCGCTAAACTTGATCACAAACCAAGCTTTATGCGATGAAGCATCTAGAGGGCAAAAAACTTACTAGCATCTTACCTATGATGGTGGGTGGGAAACGGTCACACAATACAGCTTTGAGGCGTTTCCTAGCTACCGGGCGACAAAAACTTTCACCTTGAAACCCCGATGATACCTGGGTATGAATACCACCGGGTTTGTGATCTTTTTCTGGCTAACTCGCATCACTGGGATGTGGAGCTCATTCACCAAATTTTTACCCCATGAGAAAGTAAAGAGATTTTGTCCATCTTCTCGAGTGTTGAAATAAGAAACAATAGGTTATTATGGCACTTTAGGAAAATAGGAGAGTACATGATTTGTTCGAGTATCATCGCTATATGGATACTATCGTCAACCACTCAGAGCACTTTAAGCCCGGGAAATGGCGCAAGCTATGGGACCTGCATGTCCCACCACGCTTCTGACAATTCCTTTGGCATATCAGTCAAGATGGCTTGCGTATCCATGGTCGACTCAGACGTAAGGGGATGGATATTCTAGCTATATTCCATGCATGTTTGGTGTTTGTAACCAGGAAGGATGACATCTCTTTTTCACTAGTAGAGGAGACTTTGTCTCACGTTACAAAGCTACATGATTGTCTCCGGTAGGTGCTTGCATATTAAACAATGAACACGTACTAGAACTTTGTCACTGGATTGTGGGGTATTTAGTTGGAGTGATACTTTAGAGCGTGGAAGTACGGATTGAGACCGTCGGGGGTTGTGGTCATAGAGAGCTTTGTCTGCTTTAACCGAATGGCAAACAGCTCACGCCCTGAGGAAAAAAGGCCCACCGGTAAGACAACCATACTACCCAAGTTGGCATCCACCTACCGCAAATTTCGTTAAATTTAATGTGGACATGGCTAGCTTCGCACGGGAAAATATGTGAGGTTTCAGCTTCGCTATTCATGACCATGCAGGCACCCCCCGACAGTATCCGATATATACTTGTCCGGGCAAGCGATTCGATGGGATCTATACCTAGGCTTTCCCAAAGTGACTTTCAAAGGAGATTCACAAACTATTCGATACACCTTAGGAGCTGCAGAAGACGTCACTACTGCAAATATGTGAAGTTTTAGCTTCTCTATTCACCACCATACGTGCACCCTCCGACATTATCAGATATATACTCGTGCAGGAAAGCGATTCGATGGGCTCTATACCTAGGCCTCCTCAAGGTGATTTTCAAAGGAGATTCACAAACTATTCAATATGCATTGGGACCTGTAGAAGACGCACTACTGAATTTGGCGATATTATTTGTTTGTGTAGAGGTCTTCTACGGGCTCAGGAGGGTTTTAGTTATCATTTTGCTAGGAGAGAAAGGAATAAGGCCGCACATGAGTTAGCGCAACGTTCAATTTTCCATGCATCCCCGTATGTGGGGCATGCACCTCTTGCTTGGCTTGTTCATGCTATTCAACAACAGTGTATCTAGGCACATTAATAAGAATTAACGATGCTAGACTTAGATGCAAAAAGTTAAATAATTAGATAACTTCAAATTCCTCTACTTGTTTGAGAGTAAATTTTGAATCAATCAAATCGTAAGGTGCTTCTTCCGCAAACACGAGATTTCTCGCTCTTGATCGGGAAACAAAGAGAAAAACCCTACTACGAGGACAAGGATTGTATTTATATCATATTTGTTAGGCAACTGAATGAGAGTAAAAAAAGTTTTGTCTCCTCTTGTAAAATCTGGCAGCATTTTTGAGAAGTGAGGCGCTAGATTTATCGTGTTTTTCTCGCCTCCCATTAATTTGGGGCAAGTACATATAATGAGATTTTGTTGTGGTTTATATGCATTTTTTGTTTGAAATTGTCCTCTTTTGACCTATTCCGTCCATTTGACATTGTTTTATAGTTGTTTTGATAAGTTTTCAAGTTACTATGTTATAGAGGACTGATATAACATTGGAGGGTCAACACACAAGTGTGGTTTTCCCAAGGGTTCCTTTCGACATGCTTTTACTCAACCAATCATCCCACTGTCTAGTACTTCAAAATTTGGAAGGGTTTCTATGACTAAAGCTACCAGTAATATGCATGATTTGAGAATTCAAATAAACAAATCAAACAAGACATAAGGTATGTTATTTGAAAAAGAAATGGATCAAGCTCAAACTACCTAAAATGATGAGTTGAACATACTAGACATCGATACGATAATGGATTTCCACTAGGTGATCATATCAATTCATGGCATAGCGATGCACACAAACCACCTTATTTGTGGTCCACGCTCAATTAACAAATGTCAATAAGAAAATACCAAGTGTTTGATAAGTTTTCTATGTGATACGATCACTTTAAAGACCTTACAAACACTTAACCATGCTTGTAATACGGTCATATTATACTCTCAATACTCAGATTACACTTAAGTTGGTCAAATAATTGCAAACCTAAATGACCTCCAAGTGTTTATGAAAGTCTTTAAAGGTGATCTTCACACAATTGGTTGAATTGGGGTGTGGTCTAGTCCACACACCCTTGAATCTTGGGCGACTTACAAACAAGATATTACCACTATCATGCATAAAATATCATTAATTTGACCTAAGTTCAGTCATAACATCCCAAAGATTGCAAGCATAATAACACCAAACACATCATTCATCATATATAGCATTCACATATGTCTAACCACGTAATATTGGGGAGTAATCATGGCATGATTATAAATCTAATCTATATAATACATGGGAGTCTACTTACACATGATCATACAACTAAAAGAAAACGATGGGATGAAGTACTTAGTCCAATTCATCTTGAGAGGTTAAATTGAATGAGTTCCAATCATATCTTTGATTTTCTAATCTTCAACTTAATGCTCCAACATTTCTTGATGTTCAATTTAATTTTGAACATCAAGGAAGGTTGGAGCATTGTGTTGAAGATATAATCTCAAGCCAATAATCGTAGTAGTAGAAACTCAACAGTAATAGTCATTTATATAGTAGAGATGAGGAAAATCCTACAATGCTAAGAAGAAATGTAAAAGGAACCCCCACCTTAGCCAGTGCCATTCTCTCAATCTCAGATGGGTATTTCACTCTTGTTTATCAATACTGCCCTTTATCTTTAATAGTTTTCCCCAAACCAACTCCATCAATATAGGTACCAGATTTCACCATAAAACGTTAAAACTAGAAGCGACCCCAAAATCTAATCTCAAAACTTAATCCTTCGTAAACAGAGAGGAAAAAATCCCACTTACCTTACATTGATCAAGGAAAAATTCTCCTCGCATACTCCTAAATGACTCCCCAAAGTCTCGTGGCGTATAGTATCCCACACTCGTGGTGGGATACACCCACACTTGTGGTGGGATACACCCACACCCGTGGCGTACTGGAAATCGAACTGGCCCAAAATTCCATATCATACCTAGAATCTCAGTCCACTCACCCAACCGGAGGCGGTGTGATATAGGATAAGTACTATGGGTATATTAAACAACTCATCTAACCTCCTAACTTGGTTGCCTAACTACTAGTGTCCCACCCACCCCGCTGAGCTTCTTTTTCTTCTCTTTTTTTTGTTCTTTCATTTTTTTTATAGGCAAAAAACATAGAATGTCACGAACTATTTCACGATTACCAGAATATATACGATCTAATGGTAATTGCATTTTTGTAACGAACTATCATTTTTACGTCCACACGAATGTCATATCGTTTTAAATCTTCAAGTTCTATCTTCTCCCCATGCCACATAGATATTGACTAGCCAACTCAGCTTCCCACTTACACATTCAGCATTCCACTACCGTAAATTAAAAGTTATCCCAACTTTATCTTCTCCTTCCTTATCTCCTTTGTCCTACCACGAATTTCAGTCATCCTTTTTGTAAGCCTAGATCAACAAAAAATGCTCTCTGTTATTGCGGCACCGGAGTGAATATAGGAGATTTCCGTTGAAGAGGATGATAGTGGAGTTCGTCAGGGAGTTTCTGTTGAAGAGGGCGACGGTAGAGGTGAAGAAATTGAAGATTTAATTTTATCTTTTAGGCTACAAATGAAACATCAAGTGGAAATAGATTCGCTCCAACACCTCCATCGGACAAGTCAAGGAAAGCTCTCGAGGACGACTCCGATCAATCCGTCCATATCGTACATTCCAAGGTTTATGCATTAGTGCATCAAATGAACAACATGTCATTGCCCAAGATGGCCGAAAAGGAGGTAGCACCCCGTCCAAAACCTTAACCAAGGAAGACAGTGATGTTGTACTACTGTGAGGGATGTGGACATGAAGAACAAGATGTTTCATCATGTCAAAATTTCTCAGAGGAATTTGCTCCAGAAGAGAGTTTGGAGAATTTTGAGCAAGTGGATTACGTTCAAGAGGGTTACAACCAGATAGGTGGGTACAATCAAGATGGTTACCAACCTAATTATGGACCCAGCCAAGGTGGATACTACAACTATCTACGGAACAAGGAAGGTTACCAAAACTACCAACAAGGTTCAAGACCTCAAGGTCAGGGACCGAGCCAACCACAACCCGCTCCTCAAAGACCTCAAGGGCAATCAAATCCGGGTTACAATCAAGGTTTCCAAGGAAAAAAGGTTACCAAGTGAGTGAATATGCTGAATTGAAGACCATCACTACTAGGTGTGGGAAACAAATAAATCTCATTCCTAAGGTAGTCAAGCCTCCCGTGATGATACCCCCCAAGTTGTTTCCTCAACATTAAGAAAATAAGGAGGATGAGATGAAGGAAAAAGATGAGGCGAATGATACTGAAGATGAAGCCAAAGAGGATGAAGAAGAAGTTCTCCAATCTCCCGTAGATCACTGGGCACCAAAAAATTTCAAAGGATGTCGAAGCTGCATCAAAGACCAAAGGAGCCGCTTCTAGCTCAAAACCGATATTTTCACCTTACAAGCCTAAGGCCCCATTTCCCAACCGGTTGGATGACGATCTCCATGGCCGGAGTTTTGCTCAGTTTGCACAAAGGCTTAGGGGAGTGCGACTCACACTTCCTTTCACTGAAGCAATTTCAAAGATTCCAATGTACGCCATGTTTTTTAAGGAGATCTTCACCAGCAAGAGGAAGCTGACAGAAGCTACAAATGTCAACCATAATTAGCAGTGTTCAGCTATTGTCACCACATTCATCCCTATAAAGTTCAAGGATCCGGGTAGTTTTTATATCCCTTGTAGGATTGGTGAACTAGACATGGTGAACTTAGGTGCTAGAGTAAATGTGATTCCATATTCAGTTTATAGAGCGATAGACCTAAATGAACTCAAAACGATAAAAATGAGAATTCAACTGGTGGATAAGTCTCTTAAATTTCCTAGAGGGGTAGTAGAAGATGTCAACGTTAGAATTGAAAACTTTTTATTCCTTGTTGACTTTTTTATTCCTTGGGTAGGCCTTTCCTTAATACGTCTAAAGAAATTATAGATGTGTTTGAGGAGACTTTCACCTTGCCTGTTGATAAGGAAGAGGCCACCTTTAAGTTAACCCAGAGCATGAAATTTATTGATGCTCAAGATGATATTGATTATGATGATGTTGAATTTGATGATGTGGATGTCATTGCTTTTGGTTTTCAGATTAATGATTTGTTTGATCTAGATGCCTTAGATTCGTCCTTGAGTAATCAACTGTTGCAGGAGTTACCCGACAAACAGGATCGAGATACATGCCATGCTGAGGTTTGTGCAGCATTTACTCCGCTTACGGGAGTTTCTACTTTGAAGAAGACATCATATGAAGAACCACCTGATCTCGAGCGCAAAGAACTTTCGGCTCCTTTGGAGTATGTCTTCCTCTAGAGGGCTCCAAATTACAGGTCATCATCAGCTCATCTCACATCAAGCCAGAAAGAGCGTTTGGTGGCGCTTATTCGATAACACAAAGAGGCAATTGGGTGGCAGATTTCAGTCATCAAAGGGATTAGTCCAATCTTCAGCACGCACAAGATTTTGATGGAAGAAAACTTTCGTTCGGTTGTTCAACCCCTGCGAAGACAAAATCATAATTTGGAAGAGGTTGTCCTAAAGGAAGTTGTGAAGCTGATGGGTTAGTCCACCAATGGGTTACTCCCCGCTGGAACGCCTCGCCTTCCATGAGTATGTATGTTTCTTGGATGGGATGTCAGGATACTTCCATATTCCGATAGCTCATGAGGGTAATCAGAAGACAACATTGACTTGCCCTTTCGGCACTTTTGCCTACAAAAGGATGTCGTTTGGGTTGTGCAATGCTCCTGCTATATTCTAGATATGCATGTTGGCCATCTTTGCCGACTTGGTGGAAGTAATAATGGAGGTCTACATGGACAACTTCTCTATTTATGAGGATTTGTTTGATCACTATTTGATGAATTTGAAGAGAGTGTTGCAACGCAGTGAAGACACCAACTTAGCCTTAAGTTGGGAGAAGTGCCATTTCATGGTCCATGAGGGGATCGTACTCAGCCATACATTTTCTAGAAAAAGGATTGAAGTGGACAAGGAAAAGCTCGAGACGATAGCTAATATTCCACTACCTTCAACAATCAAAGGTCTTCAAAGCTTTCTAGGCCATGCAGGATTCCACCGCCGATTCATGAAGGATTTATCCAAGATTGCAACACCTCTAAACTACCTCCTTAAGAAAGAGGCTCAATTCACCTTCATCACTGAGTGCAAGCGTTCTTTCAAGCTTCTCAAGGAAAAGCTCACAAGCGCGCCAATCCTCACCACTCCGGATTGGTCGCCCCATTTGAGCTTATGTGCGATGCCAGTGACTTCGCTTTGGGAGCTGTATTGAGACAACATAAGGGTAATTATTTCCACCCTATCTACTATGTGAGCAAGTCACTAAATGATGCCCAGAAGAACTACACGACCACAGAGAAGGCGCTGTTAGATGTGGTATTTGGAGTTGAAAAATTCAGGTCTTACCAGTGTTATCTCATACCGTGGTTTTCACTAACCATGCGGCTATCAGATATTTGATGAGCAAACCTGATGCTAAGCCGCGACCTCTATAATAGATACTCCTGCTGCAAGAGGTCGACCTTGAGATTCAAGATAAAAAGGGTTCTGAGAACGTGCCCTACAGCGAAACCTCAGCTATCCTCAAGCGCTGCCACGCCGGGCCAACTAGAGGACATCTCAGTGCTGGTTGCACGGCCCGTAATGTATTTGATTATGGTTTCTATTACAAGGATAGTTTTGATTATGTAAAGTCTTGTGATGGATGTCAAAGATCTAGCAACATCTCTCATCTAGATCAGATGCCGCAAAACATCAATCTCGTTTGTGAGATCTCATGGACCATTTCCTCAGTTTAATGGTCTCAAACATATCCTAGTGGTAGGTGATTATGTTTCCAAGTGGGCAGAGGTTGTAGCTGTCCCCACTAATCATGCTAGAACTGTTGGGAAATTTTTAATCAAATTTATTTCTTGGTTTGGGACACCTCATGCTATCATTAGTGACATGGGTACCCATTTTCAGGGTCAATTCGACCGGGTGTACCACCACTTTAGTGTTTCACACTGGTTGTCTACCAGTCTATCACCCACAAACCAGTGGGCAGGCTGAGGTGAAAAACCATGAACTGCAAATAATTTTACAAAAGTCATCGACCAATCGAATAAAGATTGTCCGAGTAAGCTCTATAACGCTCTCTGGGCTTATCGCACCACATCACCCTCTATCGAGTTGGTGACACCGTTGGTGTTGTGGACAAACTTTGAATTGTTCGTAGGAGGACGTCTAGCTAAAGACGATAAAGAAGCGCTCTTGCGAGGAACCCTTTGCGTATGCATAGTTAGTTAGAAGAATTAAAGACCAACGATTGTGATTTGTGAGTCCATTGGTGTATGTTTTGTGTGATTCTTGTGATTGAGTGATTCTTGAGTCATTTGATCGTGACCTTGATGTTTATTATGGCAAAATGAATGTTAGTGAGCTGTGATTGTTGAATGTTTGAGTTTGTTGGGCGTTCTCGTAAATTGAAAATAAAATGATGGTGTACATCTAACCTGTATGTCGTGCATGGTTATATGGCTCGATTAGACTCATGGCAAAAAGTGGTGCACGTCATGCACCATAGCACGTCGTGAACCCCCCAAAATTAAAAAAAATGCTTCATCGAATAAGGGTAGTACAATGTGCACCCTTACACGTCGTGCACCTTGTGCAAAAAAAATTAAAACCCCCAAAAACGCAACCTGCCTTATCTCTTCCTCTTTTTCTTCTTCACGTCTTTCCTCCTCTCCTTCACCCATACCGGCCGCCTCCGCGACTCCGACCTCCCTCAATATCCGCCTCTCCTTCCTTCCTCTTCTCCTCTCCTCTACCCGCCTCCTCCCTCCTCCTCTTCTCCCTAAACCCCCGAACTCGTCGCCCTCCTTCCCTCTTCTTCTCCTTCTCCCAAAACCCCCTACAACCAGCTCCACCCGACCTTGCCGGCGCCGCCTCCCTTCAGTCTTTGTCGTGACCCGCAACTCCTCCTTCCTCCCTCTCCTTCGTCCTCCCTTTCATGTCCATCATTCACACCACTGAACTCCCAAACCACTCAAATCCCCAAACACCCCAACACTCAATTCATCTTCGATTCCGGCAATTCGAAGCTTCCCAACGGTCTTCCTCAACTCAAGGGCTGGCCAATTTCGTTCTCCAACCTTCAACTTCAAATTCCCCATAATTTTGGTAGTCCTACGATTTTTAGGACGATTGGGTCGACTTATGGTGAACATTGTGCTTCTACTGTTTACTATGAATGCCTAGGATGCTTATTGTGTGCTTGAACTTGTTGTTCGCTTGATTTTTCATTTGTTCGAAATCGGTAGAAATTTCGAGTTGCTTATGATATTTAGGTGTTTCCTATGATTGTTTCACATCTTGATTATGTCTCTATGTTGTTTGTATGCTCTCCCTCTTGTTGTTTGATGAAAATTGCTTTTTCACAAAATTGTTGGGATACCGACATTTTGTCGCTTTTTGTGAATTTTTGAGTTGTGAGCTGTACTTGTTGAAAGTTTTTGTGCCCCTTATCATTCAATGCCATATCTAATGCTTATAATTGCTGATTGATGTGCCTCATGCGTTACTCTGAATTGTTGACTTTGTCAAGTTTTGTGACATTGGATGCTTTGTTGATTGTACTTGTAATGCTATATGGACTGTCCTTTCGAAGTTGATTTGACATGATATGCCACACTTAATGCTTCTTGTGGACATTTGCCTATTTTGGATGCTCATTTGGTTTGATTGAACTTTCACTTATGCTAGGATGGTAGTTGTTCTATATTAAAGTAACTCGTTCTTCCTCTCCAAAGTTGGAAGTTATTCATTAAGGTAGGATTTGCCATGATTGGTTGCTTTGCTCTATTTCACGAGCATACGAACATTCTAAGTGTAGGGGAGGGGTGGGAATTGATTGCTTTGTGATATTGTTGGTGTTAACAAAAATGAAATGTTTTATTCGAAGGGTCTTTGTTAATAGATTTGCACTATGCCTAGAAACAAGATTAGCGCAAAGGACCCGAAGAAGAAGACTGGCACCGAAAAAAGGCAGCGACAGAGCTCTACTCTGGAGCATTCTTCTCAAAAGGCTTATCCACCACCACCACCACCACCACCACCACCTCTTGTTGTTGCTTCTTTCCATCCTCAGCGAGCTGCAGCCTCATCTTCTATTGCTCACAAGATCCACCAAAGCCAGCTCCAGCTGTAGATTCAGTATTGTCATCTCCACATGTGGCCCTGAGGATTTACAGCTTCCCAGAGGAGAGCGAGTTTGCCCGTCGATACGTAGTGTATCGGACTTGGTTGGTGGTGCCACAGGGGTACAACGAGATGCAGGTGTTTATGGAGAAGAGATTGTACGGCTGTTTGAGACAATACTGCGACCGGGCAGGTATTTGAGACTTAGTTACAATCAATGAAGTGGAGTGCTCGCATGCGACCATGGAGACGCTACCCTAAAGATTGTGACTCACACTTCCTCTAGATAGGCGGGAGTATCACATTTCGAGTTGAGGGTCGGGCTTTCTCCTTTTCGGCAGATGAGTTGGGAGAGTAGATGGGTTTCTACACCTGCGATCAGGTACTTGGAGCTGTTGTCGTTGGCCACCATAGACATGCACCCAACTACGAACCCAAATGAGTTTTGGAGGACTATCTTCTGGCTAGCATAGACTGGCACCCACCATAGCATCTTTTCTACTCACACGATGAAGGCGAAACTAATAAAGAAGCCGTTACTGAGGCTTCTTCACTTGTTTTTTCAATGTGCCATCACAGCGAGGAAACAGTCAAGCAACAGAGGAGTAGTGAATAACATATACTTATGGATCTTCTACTGCCTCCAGAATGAAGTGAAGGTGCACCTTGGTGATTTGCTGGTCGGGCTGTTCAGATGTGTCATCAAGATGAGAGGTTTAAGAGTTTTGTACGAAGGGAGCTCCATCACACGATTGGTGCGACGACCTGGAGGGTTAGATGCTTTCGAAGAGGACCCGTTAATTTAGCATGGGTATCCCACCACTATTCGGGTACTTAAGGAACATGGAGTCCTCAATTTGCTAGCTGATTTCGTTGATGTGGGAAAAGAGGGACATGAGTAGGATGGGACAGACTTCCGTCCAGATTCACTTGAGACCCTTGCAGCCATCATGGGGCATTAGTAGATGACTTAGGTGACCTTCAGGATACTCAGAGAGGGCTCAGGATTGATTTTCAGTAGTTGAGCACGGATGGCAGAGATGCTTGGGAGCACTTAGCGCACAAGGGAAAGAGAGCTGAGAGCGAGGCGCAAGGAGTTTTCCAGGACTTTTAGCAGCACGCCACTGAGGGCAGAGACGCTTGAGGCCATCAGGATCGGCAAGCTGAGCAGTTTGAGCAGACTCAGGCTCAACAAGATTAGTGGATACAACAGCAGGGTCAGTAGATTACCTACATTCATCAGCAGCAGCATTGGCAAAGCGGGCACATGTCCTACTACTAGGATAGCTACTTTACTGGAGCGTCTTATCCTCCTCTATGACTAGCACATCCACCAACACCATAGTGGCCAGAGTACCACCCATACCCTCATATCCCGGGGTACCCATATCCTCCATCAGATTAGTGATCATTCAGGACGTATCAGTGACTCAGACTTTTGTGTTTTATTTTTCTATTTGAGACTTTGTGATTTTTCATTTTCTTAATTTTTATTTTTGGTATGTATAACGGATGATAACACCTGTTACATCTATCATTAGTATATGTGTTCGTGTTATGGTTGGAAGGTCCCAAAAATGGTTGTTCTATCACATCTCACCACCACACTCCATTTTATCAACTCAATTCGGTATCAACACAACTCTTCTCTTATGTGACCTCTCGTGAAGGTAATGTTTTGGTTTTCTCAGATGAATTAGGGTGCTAGTTATTTCACTTGATTATTTTAATTGAACCCTTGTCGCTCAACGTTTGAAATTCCCTCTTAAACTTAAAAACTTTGGATGACATGGATGCATGTTTAGTGTAGTATTGCTACTTGAGGGTGAATAGGATGCATGATAGATCATTTTGGGACCGCCTTCCATTTTCCTCGAAACGAGTTTAGAAGAGGCTTTTCTCTAGTGGTTTACAGTCATATTTCACTAAATGGTCCAAATAAGGTGCAAAACAGGCCAATGTGCCAAAATTATCGTGGGGGTTCGATTGCGATTCAACACACATGGCGACATTGAGTCTGCAGCCTGTAAGCTAGTCCCTTCGGACTTCTCTTCTCACCTCTTCCTAATGGGTCGGGGTTTTGGGTAAAATCTATCTGTGGATGAGAGCTCTGATTTGGATATTTTTTAATTAAGCACTCGGTCCCGTAGGACGGGAAAAATACCCAGTCAGGACCATCTGTTTTGAGCATAAGTGATAGGGGGAATGTCTTTTTTCGGTAGGTGTTGAGTGGTACTAACTATATACATAAGTTCGTTCTTTATTTAATTAGAAGATTCGGTAAATGTAATTGTGAGGTGTGATAATCTAAAGTGTTTTCTTGACATCGTAAAGTAGGCTTGAACTACTAGCATGTTTAGAGTGTGAATAGTAAAGTTGCTTAAGGACAAGCAATGATCAATTGTGGGGGGATTTGATAGTGTTAAGATTTGTAATGATTATCTATCACTAACTGCATAATTTTTTAGTGAATCTTAGCTTATCTGTGTTTCAATCCCTTGTGATTTTGCGTTTTGACATAATATGCCTAAACCCATTCACTTGGACCATTTCAGTCCATTTGATGTGTTTCTTTTTAGTATTTGTTATCCACGTGTACTTTAGAGATAGATGGTTTGGCTATGAGGTTATGGACGTATAATAAAGCACGGTTATAGCTAGAACAGAAGAATGGTGCAAGAATTGATGAAGAAGGAGGGTTGCATGATATGCATCAATGCACGCTATGCAGCCCCATCAACTTTATTTAGCCTCATAGCTAAAGGGGGTGTACGACATGCACTCATGAACGCCATGAAGGGCTTGAAGTTTAAATTAGCCTCATAGCTGAGAGGGGTGCACGGCGTGCACCTCCCTGTTCTAGAAGCTATCATATAAAAAGACAGATTTTAAGGAAAGAGAGAACAAGTATTCTTCAACAATTCCCACGAGTTTTCCCCTGTTTTTCCTCTACAAAAACCTCCATATTTCCATCCGTAGAAGTCCGATTAAAGATTGAATCTAGGACTGAAGCTAAAAGGCTAAAGCGAATATTGGAGCGAGATTGATTCATTATCTTCCATCAAGATGGTAGTTAGGTCTTCTTCTATTTTTACTTCTTCTTGTGATATGAGTAGCTAAATCCTTAGTGTTTTTGGTTGGGATGTAGGAATTGAGCCATGATACTCTACCTAAAAGTATAGGGTCGGCGATTGTTGGATATTTGGATTAGAATGAAAGATTGCTTTTATTGTTGGTTTTCAACCTTATTCTTGTTACGACTTGAATTAGGTAAAATCTATGAAATCCTTTGTTTGATCAACTTAAGAATTCATATGATTAACAATCTAGGTTAGAAGAAAGTTATTGATGGAGTAGGCCAATAGCTGGATTCTACCTTTTGTGGTTCTTTTGGTTTTAACGGTTGTTCATCGGGTAATTGGAGGGCGCTCTGGTTCGCACCTAATGGACCAAGTTGGGTGTAGTTATTAGTAGGTCAGGTGTTTATGGAACAAGTTAACACTATTTCCAATTGCTTGTGATTTTCTTTTGATGTGTTGTAATTTTTACACACATTTTCAGGTTGTAAACTATGTTTTCTTGAGTCGAAACATATTCAAACTCATGGTCTTTAGCGCATGTTTCGTTCTCCTGCCCTTAGGGCCGTATTATGTTGTTTTGGATATTTTTGATGCATTTTCAGGCGATATACGGCGTTCGGGGATAAGCAGGACTAAAGACGGGTGATTTGAGCTGTTTGGGGCAAGGTTCTGAAGAGTTGGGTAGTAACACAGCGTGTTCATGAGGGGACATGACCTGTCCCTCCTTTGGAACACGACGTGTTCCACCCCAGACAGATTTTCAAGTCCTTTTCCTTCTCCAACTTGGACCGAAAGTGTTTATATAGCCGAACACCACTTTGGATGAAGTCATCATTCATTCTAAACATAATTTTGAGTCATAAGAGAGAGAGAGAGTAGAATTTTGAAGACCGGTTGGAGCGAGAAAACTTCCATTGTTTGGCGAAGGAGCAAAGATAGGCGACAGGATTGAGAATTCTCGATGGAACATGTTGTCTTTCTGGGTTATTTTCCTTTCTTTTTTCCTTCCTGCTTCCGGAACCATGAGTAGCTAAACTTTCCGTGTTGTTCGGATGAGATGAAGCTTTAATCAAGATTTTGTATGGATGATGGGGTTTTAACCCCTTGATGTGTTCTTCCTAAAACCCCTCGAGGTTATTCAGACTTATGATGCGTTCTTCCTAAAACCTAATTTCTAATTCAATTTTGTCTTGCCTTCTTAATTGAATTATCGGCACTGATTTGTGGGTCCAAGAGAAACATAGATTGATAGGTTGCTTATGAAGAACCCTAGATTATTCGTTAGCTTGAGAGATGAGTGAATTCTTTAGACTTTTTGCACCGTTTATCGTTGTGGCATTTCATCGACCACTGTTAATGCATTTTGTTTAGGTGTAGATTAGCTTGAGAGAGGAGTCTACGGTTAAGCGAAATAGATCCTTAGAGGCGTGAGAGTTATCTAAGACTACGATAGGAAATTGCCATGCCATTATAACCTGAATAATCGAGATAACTTGTCGTTCATACATGCATTGCTAGCTTTAGTGGATTCCAATCCGAGAAATCTTCATTCCATACTTGAAACTCAATCTCTTTAATTCGTTGTCGTTTGATTTTCATTCTTAGATATTAATTGGTTACTTAAACATCCTCCAAGACAATCATACATGCTACTTGGTCTAATTAGTAAATCAATTTGAGTAATAGAAGTAGAAAGACCCTAGAGAAATGTATTATCCCATTAGAACAATCTAGTGGGTATTTGAAAGTGGGTGAAAATCCACGCGTCACGTTTCATTCAAAGAGAGCACCTTATCACTTTGTAGAACTTCTCGGTGTTCGTTATTGGTTAGCCTAGTTGAAGTGACTTCAACCTTGGTTGGGAAGCTAGTAGTGGTAATCCGCGTGCATAATCGTGCCGCAGATTCATACGACTGATAAGACGAATTGTATTATTCAATCCAATTCCAACGTCTGCTGGATCCGACTACTATTAGGAAGTTGAGCTTGATGAATCATCCCTTCCGAAAACTTGTCTTCTCCTTCTGTTCAACCTTAATTCTTAAGTTTTAATTGATAGTGATAATTAATATAGTAGCATAATTAGAAACATTTCCCAAATTGTTAAGTCTACACCGTACTGTTAAGTTTGTGTAGAAGCATAACGATGGAAATCTTTGAACACAAACGACACATGTGTTGTCGAGACAACTGTAAAATTATTTTGACGATCAAAGGTACCAAATTCTCATGGTTTCCGGAGTCTCTGCCACAAATATATAACTAGGCTCCAGAAAAATTCAATTTTAATTTTGTTGGGTTTATTTTATTCGGCTTCAATTTTGTCTAACATAAGTAATACATTGATACAAGAAGTAATGTTAGATTGAAACATGAGTTTAGTTATAAAATGGTAAAAGAATCCGCAGCACTTTATGGATAAAATATACTAAGGAATCATATATATTGCTTATTCGAAGTTTGTCTTTCCAAGTATTGGAAAGGCGCCCTAGTTTTGAATATGTCCCCTCCTCCCCCCCTTCCCTCTCTGGATGGTTTTAGGACCACTGGCCAACCGTAACTTGTGTAAAAAAGAAACAAAACAGAGCACTTTGTCACTATATGATCTTATATTATTACTTTTTGTCGAACATCAACACTTGCTTCCATCAACTCTTCAATAAATCTGTCCTTTTTGGTTGAGAAAAAACTTTACTGTTGTTTAATTGTATACACATATATTACCATATACAAGGAGCTCAGAAACAGATCATAACAGTTTCCCCTTTTGGATTGTAAACCCGAAATTAAATCTTTTTTGTTCTTTTTATTTGAGACTCATGTGCGTGCATAGATCCAGGAATCCCAATCATGATAAGGATCCTAGAGTAGAATAATATTAATATGTCAAATAAAATTGTATTGGTTTAAGTAAAGGAAAATATAAATAACTAAAGATACGAAATCGACTATTATTTGGATGGTCATTAAACAAGTGATGATATGGTGAATGAAATTGTTTTGAACCCGTACTGCTTATACTAGAGAGGCACCGCTACATGGTGTAAGAGTGTACGATCCATTTCAGTACTGTTTTAATGTTTGTGTTTGGCGATGTATGATGACAAGAGGTTTGGTCAAGAATTTTATGTTCAGAAAAGTAGGTGGAAAGACGTTGATATTTTCCACCACAATCTCCACAGAAAGAACAAATTGACCCACAAAAAAATTTATCCACAAGATTTCGAAATTTAATAAAACTGGGGAGAAGGTCAAATACATAATGATCCAAATAAAGCAAGATATTATTTTGTTCTAATGATCATAAAACACTTTATGGGTTGTTTAGGTAGGTGATTTGAAATAGAAAAGATTTGAAATCGTAAAAAATTTGAAATAGAATATATCGTTTGGGTAGGTGATTTGGACGAGTAATTTGGTGTGATTTGGCCCTCCGAACAAATTTCGTCCCAAATCACCCTTTTGGAACACCAAAAAGATAAGAGATTTCTGGAGATTTGACATCACCTTGTGGGCCCGGAGAGAATTTCGTGGGTGATTTTAAATCACACATGAGAGGTAGAGATTTCAGAGAAGAGATGAGAGATTTGAGAATTTTAACCAAAATTACCCCATATTTTTTTTGGTAATTGATATGATCATATATAAACTGGAGGCATATTCGTATTCTAATTTT
The DNA here is from genome assembly GCA_030674075.2 of Linum usitatissimum. Classification (NCBI taxonomy): domain Eukaryota; kingdom Viridiplantae; phylum Streptophyta; class Magnoliopsida; order Malpighiales; family Linaceae; genus Linum; species Linum usitatissimum. The sequence goes on from JAUJYP020001444.1 coordinate 393,640, forward strand.
TTTATTCTTGTTTTATCTTTCTCTCTAGAAAATAATTATATTCAAAATCACCTACAAATCACCCTTCCAACGGTCTATTTCGAAAATAGCAAGTTTCATCCAAATCTCTTCTATTTCAAATCTCTAAATGATCTATTTTTCAAATCACCCATTCAAACGTTCTATTTTCATTTGTCCTTTGAGATTATGACCAGCTAAACTTCTCTTGCTTAAATTAGATGAACCCTAGGTTAACTCTTATGAACGAATGATTTGACGACTTTTGATGATTTATGTAAGTTAGATGAATTCCAGTATATGTTTGATTTCGATTTCAATTGTTTTGTTCCTGATCAACTTGAATAAATCTTTGTTTGATTTGTCTTATACTCATGAGAGCTTGCATATCTAGAACGCCGAAACCAAACTAGGCTAGATTTTAACCCTCATCCGGGAGTGAATGACCTAGTTTGTCATGTGAGCAATTCTTATTCGATTATCGCCTAGCAGGTTTCAGATTTTTCTCAAAAGAGCGAACTAGGATACTAGATAGGTAGCAAACTAGCGGTCCCGAAAGGGCGTGGTTTGATTAGAAATGAATTGCGAAAGTTTATTGAATTTATCTTGTACGTTTTAAATCGAAGAAGTTTCATCCCTGATTGTCTAAACCTTATTCGTCTTTGTCTTGCAAACCTTACTTTCAAAGCAATTTTTAGTTTAGTTTTGATTGTTCAATTCATTTTCGTGGCACCTAAACCACACTTCTTGTTAATTTGATTAGTACTTATTGCAATTTTGAGTAAGATACTTAAAGAGACCCTAGGGATATTCGACTCTAGTTAATTTATTAACAGGATTATTTTGAGGCGTGTAAAAAGAGATCATCAAATTAGCGGCATTGCTAGGGACTTCTTTAATGTATCTTAAAGTAGTTCGATTAGTACTAGTCATTCACTTTCGCTTTCAATTTTTGCTTTCATAGTTATTTTTTACGTTGGTTATTGTTTTTCTTTACGCATGTGAGAATTCATTGCATGGCACCGGTAGTGAAACGGTCCAAATCGAATCAAAACTCTCATCAGGACTCACGGTCAGCAGCTGAAGAAGGAGAGATTGCTGAATCTCTAAGGATTATTTGGAAGCGTAGGAAGAATTCGGTATTGAGAGTCTTCATATTTCGAATCAGATCACAGTTACACTTCCAGGCTTACTAAACCAATGGCGGCCCAAACTCTTGTCGACTATACCAAGCCTAGTGCTACAAATTCCATATCAAGTGTGTTTCCACCCGAACAGGATGATGCTAACTACGAAATCAAGGTGAATCTCATCACCTTAATAAAACAAAACTGAAGTTCAAGGGGAGGACCGATGAAAATCAATGTACTCATCTAGTGGACTTCTATGCTTACAGCGAAACTATCAAGGTGCGAGGTTTGTCTGACAAAATGATGAAGCTCAATCTATTCAAGTGGTCTCTTAGAGGAGCAATGAGAATATGGTTGACCATTCAACCTGGTTGCACATTTACAAATTGGGACACTCTAGCCCAAGCTTTTGTGGAAGAATACTATCCACCACCAAAGGTTGCATCCATTAAAGAATCGATCTCTCTGATTTATCAGATAGATGGAGAGAGCTTATATGACCTGTGGGATCGGTTTCTGGAGCTGTTAACTGAATGCCCTCACCATGGCTACTCCGACCGTCAGCTGGCAGACATGTTTCACAGATTGTTGAATCGAGCAACAATGCTGGTACATCAACTAGCAAATGGAGATGTCAGTGCTCGTACTATTTGCCTCATGTGCAACAAAGTATAGAAATTGGGCAAGAAACACAATTGAGCCAACAAATGCAATATTCTCTTATAATGCAGATAATATTTCCTTAAGAGCTCATGTTAAGGAGTTAGAAAAGAAGATTGATAATTTCACTTTGAAAGTTTCTAACCCCCCTGCTGCTTCTATTTATTCTTATGATTGGTGTGATGTTTGTGATAGTCAGGGAGAATGTGATAACTTCCTCACAAATAAATCCATGACTATGGAAGAAGTGGACATTGTGCAACATGGCTACCCCTTTAATCAGCAGGGATACCAGGAATTCAGAGCAAAAAATGCTAGAGGCCTACAATTCAATTTTGCATATCCTGAAGGGCATTCTAATTTCTACAAGCCTAGGGTGGAAGATTAAAATGTCAACAAAAACATCACTCGTCAAGGCCAAAACTCGTACTAACAAGGAAATTCAAACAACAACAACCAAGGACCACCAGATTTCCAAACAAGCCTGCTCAGCAACAAGAACATCAGAATTTGGCCCTTGCTGGAGGAATCAATGAGGACATCGTCCAGATGTTGAAGACCATGCATACACAATTAGCTAACCAAAATACTATTTTTCAAGATCAACATGCTATGATACAAAGGATAGAAGCATCATTACATCCTCAACACAAACGGTCGATCAGATGCCTTATGGACAACTCCCAGGAAACACCAAGCAAAACCCCAACAATAATCAGCGTCTGGATAAGAGCCACATGGACGTAAATTCGATTGCACTAAGGAGCGTGAACACGATTCATGGAAATCGCAAATATGTCCAAGAGCCAGAGATTGTGACAAATGATATTATAATCGACATTCCAGAGGAAGAGGAGGAAACACTAGTGGTGACTACTACACCACCATCTACAGCTTGAAAGCCTGCCAACACCAATTTTTTGCTCACTCTAGAGAAAATCAAGAAGCATGCTCGGATTCCATATCCATTGGCAGTCAAGAAGAAGGGGCTGTCAAAAGAATTTGAGAAATTTGTAGAGATCATCAAGAAGCAGGAGGTTAAATTAACCTTCCTCAAAGCATTCACAAACATTATGGCATATGCAAAATTCTTGAAGGATTTGCTCAACAAAAAGATAAATCTAAGCGATGCCAGACAAGTGTAATTCTATGAAGAAGGAGTAGCCATCCAAGTTGAACCGACAATGTGAAAAGATAATGGAGCTTTACTTTACCTTGCACAATTAAGAATGTTAAAGTTGGTCGAAGTCTTGCTGATCTAGGTGCTAGTATAAATGTTATGCCCCATAGCTTATATGAGAAATTAGGAGTCATAGAGGATGTGCCAATTCGCGTACGGCCTTTTGAATTTCCTACTGATAGCATGGAAGATCGCTGACATCAAGGGAATCAGTCCCTCATTTTGCACCCACAAGATCAATTTAGAAACTGGTGTCAAGCCTATAGCACAATTGTAACGCCAACTGAATCCGGCCATGAAGGAAGTCATGAATAAGGAGTCACTCAAACTCCTTGATGTAGGTATTATTTATCCAATTTATGACAGTCATTGGATTAGTCCTATGCAGGTTGTACCTAAAAAGGGCGGTTTCACGGTCGTGCCTAACAACAAAGGAGAACTCATCCCCACTCAGACGGTCACTGGATGGAGAGTGTGAATAGATTACAAGTGCCTCAACGACATTATGAAGAAGGACCACGACCACTCTCCGTTGTCGTTCATTGATCAGATGTCGGAGCACCTCGCAGGACATGAGTACTATTGCTTCTTAGATATGTCGGGATACTTTCATATCCTAATGGAGCTAGAGGGCAGAGAGAAGACCACATTCACATGTCCCTTTAGCACATTCGAATACAAGGGCATCCCCTTCGGTTAATATAATGCACCCGTGACTTTTCAAAAGTGTATGACAGTGATCTTTGGGCATCTACTAGAAGATATTGTCGAGGTTTTCATTAATGTTTTCTCTGTTTATGGAGATTCATTCTCCATATGTCTAGCCAACTTGGAAAAGATGCTAACAAGGTGTGAAGAAACTAACTTAGCTCTAAGTTGGGAGGAGTGCCACTTTATGGTGGAAAAGGGGATCGTACTAGGTCACATGGTCTCCAAACAAGGTATTGACATGGATCCAGTTAAGCTCGAAACCATATCTAAACTTCCACCCCCTATGAATGTTAAGACTGTTAGTAGCTTCTTAGGACATACTGGCTTTTATCGTTGATTTATTAAGGATTTCTCTAATATCACATTGCCTATGACTAGGTTGTTAGAGAATGATGAGCCATTTGTGTTCGATGATAAATGTCTGCTGGCATTCAATTTTTTTTGAAGAAGCCGATATTGGTCTCCCCATATTAGGAGACCCCTTTTGAACTAATATGTGATGCTAGTGATTTCACAGTAGGAGCAGTGTGAGCACAGCGGAGAGAGAAGAGATTCCATCCCATCCACTTTGTGAGAAAGATGGTTAATGATGCATATAACTAATGAGAAAGACCTGTTAACGATTGTTTTCGCATTTGACAAGTTCATGTCCTACTTATCGTTCCTAGATGGGCCTGCTCCGAGTCGATTCGCTGAAGTAGAGATAAATGAGCTCTTCCTAGATGAACAACTATTCCTCTTGGATGAAGCAGAGGAAGTCTCGGAGTACCACCCCAAAAAAGGTTGATGGTTTACCGAGATAGCCAACTTCCTTGGGTCGGGGACATTTCCAGAAGATTACAATCATAAGTAGCAATACAAACTGATCTCCATCGCCAAGCATTACATCTAGGATGATGCTTACCTCTTCCATTAGGGCTCCGATGGAGTCATTAGATGATGTGTTAACACGCATGAATCACTCAACATCATGCTCTCTTGCCACACTGTTCCCGATGGGGGACATCATAGTGGAAATTGCAATGCCCGAGAGATTTTGGATGCGGGATTCTACTGGAGGATGATCTGGAATGATTGTGGCTAAATCTGAAGAATTGTGATGCATGCCAACGTTCAGGAAGCATTTCAAATGGAAATGGAATGCTTATGACTATCTCGATGCCTGCAGAAATTTTTTATGTGTGCGAGATTGATTTTATGGGCCCTTTTCCATTGTCCCATGGTAATAAATACATTCTTGTTTCTTTGGATTATGTGTCAAAGTGGGCTGAGGCACAAACGCTACCTACTAACGATGCTAGGATAGTGGGAAAATTTATCAGCCACCTTTTTACGTGTTTCGGCGTCCCTCGCGCTATCATTAGCAATAGGGGCACTCACTTTCAGGGTCAATTCGATAGAGATTGCAAAAAATTTGGCGTAACTCATCAATTAACCAATACTTACCACCCATAGGCAAGTGGTTAAGCGGGGGTGATGAATCATGGGATTAAGCGGATCCTTTAAAGAAAGAGCGCTTCATGGGAGGCAACCCATGTCTGGAGTTAGTATTTTTCATTTTATTTGAGTCAAATTGCATGTTTAGGTGCTAGATTGAGTCTAGAACGTGATTTTCTGAACCCCCATCCCTATCCTATTGTCGGTTTGAAGAGTTTTGGTGTTTGGAGTTCATGTTTGAAAAACTCAGTGTTTTTGTCCTACATTGCTGACCAAACTTGGCAAACATTGTGTAATACCTATTGCGCAATCTTTGACAGGTTACTGCATAGTGGAAGAAACTTTTCTTTGTATCGGTCCTAGACTGTGCAATAATTGGTCAAACATTACGCAATCTCATTGTGAAGTCTTTGACAGTCTGATTGTGCAATCTAAAACACAATTCAGTTCTGAAACTGCCTTGTCGTGATTTTGAACCTTTTTTCAAACCCCTCCCTCCTGACCCACTACAGCCAACTATTCCTTTCACGCATAGCCGTCGTCGTGCAAATTTCAGACTACCACCACCATTGTTCATGTCACAGATCACCGGTGAACCCTATCCCAACTCTCCTCCTTTGATTTCATCAACTTAAAGTGTGTTTTTAGCTATATTGGATCGAATTTTCTTGGTTTCTACAACATATCCGAATTTTCTCATTGGAGCTCATTTGTTCTCTTCCAATCATGGTGAATACAAGGTATTGCTTATAAAGACCCCTCTCTAGCTTTATTATTGATTGCATTGTTCCGATTTGGTCAGATTTGTTGAATTGATGATTTGGGTTGAAGAACCTTAATTTTCAAATTTGGGGTTTCGAAAAATTGATGATGGTAGAATGAAATTGGGTATGATAGGATGCTCATGATGTGATCCCCCTTTGAAATAACTTGATTATGTTGACGGATTATTGAATTTTGCTTGGTATTTTTAGGATATTATTTTGGGTTGACTATTTTGTGATTGAGCTTGTTCTACATTTTGTGTTTGAGATTGTGAATGGTAATTTGGGCTATGAATTCTTGATTGCTTATCCTAGAATTTTTGAACATGATTCTTTGAACCGTTTACCTACGTCCACTTTTAGCTTTTGCTCCTCCCGTTATCATATAATGCTTCAGGAAAAAGATAAGTGTGACGTGGGTTGTTGTGTCATCTCACTCGTGTCAAGTGATTACCTTCGAGTGGACCAGAAGAAACATCATCTGGCAATGAATCACAAGTCCTCACCGACATGCAAGTTGACATCAAGCCAGAGATTATGGAGAATCCAACTGTGGTAGTTCCAGATCGCAATGATCCTGCTATCCAGAATATCCACCATGTAATTAGACGTCTCACAAAGGAGGAATGGCTGTCTTTTGGAAGCACTTCAGCAAGTATGACCCAATCCCATAATTGCCTTCGATCTTGAAGGCATGCATGGCATGAACTCCGCTTGGGGGGACCAAATTGAGTGGCCTCTTAATCTTTTAGGGAACTGGGACATGTCAATCTCTCTGGGCTGTCGATGCTTACTCTTCTTGAAGAGTTCTTGAGCTTCTTCCAGTATGAGAATTGAAAGAGTACGCAACACAGGAAGTGCATCTCCTATTCCTTGGGAGGCCAGGACTTCTACAAGACACTCAATGAGTTTGCCATGGCACTAGGGTTCACAGGAAAATTTGAGGCACTCTCCCATAATTATAGAGACATTCACGACACTCCTGATTAGTTCGAGATCAAGATTCAAGATGCATGGAAGGCGCTCACAAACAATCTGGAAGGAGTTTGGGTTGGAGGTTCCTGGTACTTCACTCAGGTACTAGATCCCTACCCTCACTTTTCCCATCTTGCTTGGCCTAAGAAACTGTCTTAGCCTAATCTAGCTGGTCGAAGTGGACATCATGTTTCGTGGGACGAGTTGACATTTTTCCGTGTTCTAAAGCATTGGAAGCCACTACGCCTAGGGTATGTGGTTGCCCAATTCTTTCAAGGGCAACTACCCCGGTTGACTAGGTATCTTCAAGGAGCGGAGTTTGTATCTCCCATTATGGAGGCTAAAGGGCTTCAGGGAAATTGGACGAATCTGGTCGACTTGGAGCCCTACTCGGATCCACAACTAGTGGGTCCTGACATTCTTCGGCATGCAACTACTTGGATCTTTTCAAGGCGAAACGGAGATAGATGTGTACCGCTATGGTCATCACACTTGAGAGCACGTCGATGATGCTCTAGCAACCCTTTCTCACCGTAGAAGTGGTCGGAAGCCACATGCACGTGGGCTTGGTTGAGCGAGAGTTGGAGCAGAGGAGGAGGTTGAGGCTTCACATCACCCAAATCAGGACGGACTATTTTTTAAAGTAGCACGGACTCTCCGATTTGATGTGACCGAGCATACATGTTATAAAATTACTATCTAACAAGACTATACGAGACCTAAAAATACTATGTTGTAGTATAGATAATCTGCTTCACTAGCGGATTCATTCTTAAATTGATTTGAGTGGTCTTCTCTAGTTCTTGTTAATCTGGTACTTGCATAGTTCCAAACTGAATTCACTCGATACTGATTCACTAGAATGATAGAGGCACATAGAAAAGCTCCACCTTAAAAATACCCATCACGTCCCTATATCTCCCCTAGGTAACCCAATCATTCCCAAAAGCCTTTTCCATAGCCCACATAATAGCATATCCCCTTCTTTTGAGCCTTCATTTGATCATGTATACATTAGTGACATGTAACTCGGTCGAGTCTAGGAGCTAATAAAGTTGCTAAATACAGTAGTTGCGGGATTATATAGTCTCCCTTAATATTTTGATGCATAGTTGCAGTTTTGAAAACAAAAAGAGAAAAATTGAAAATCTCAAAACAAGGGAGGAAACAAGCGAAAAAACCCAGTCTCGAACATAAAAGAAAAAGAAAATGAAGAAAAGAAATTATAGTAGATTAGCCGAATAAACGAGCACCAAAGCTTGAAGTAGTAGTGTTTGCATATGGGATAGACGAGCTAATTTGAAGTTCTTAGTAGAATTGGATCCTTTCATAGTGTTGTTTATGATTAGTAACTTAGCTCCATATTAGAGTAGACCGAGTCATCCGCCACTGTGTACGCCCACCACCAAAGCCATTTCACCTTCTCTTCTCTATTCTGTCCACATTACTATCCGAATAAAAGACCTTTTGACTAGTACTTGATGTGCCTTGATGTGATCAGTGAAAGTCAGATGACGTGCAAGTGTTGGAAGTGCACCTCAGAGTTAATGATGAGCGCATAAACATAAACCTTGTACACGTTGAGTGAGTTTATTATTGGCTTCGTCTTTAAGCTGAAATCCGTTGAGAGTAAGTCTAGATGGTTGGTGTAACATGTATGATGATGTGTGGAAAATGGGAGAACTTCTTGTGAGGCCATTACTTCCTATTTCGGTTCTGTTTAAAGGTTCACTTGTATCTTAAACAGTTCAGGGATGCTTTGTGGGGTATGCGTATCTTTCCTATGTTAGTAATTTGATTTGATTGTAGATATGTCCCATGGCTTTCTCAGCTATTTTCTTGAAGACAAGCAAGGCTTAAGTGTGCGGTTATTTAATGACGTTCGATTCAATGAGTTCATCATCCTCCTTTAAGAAATATTTCATGCATAAGTAAATAAATTTGGGTAGAATGTTAGGATGTTTTGTACATTTCTAGATTCTCTCAGAAGTTAGTGTCTCGAACCAATCCAGTGTCCTTTTGATGTCATTTTGGAGTGTTTTTGTAAGGTTTCAGGTACATGATGATGTTGGGGCACTATTTGGAGCGATACGGACGTGCATAGATGAGCTGGGATGATTCGAGGAGTCGAGCGAAACCCAAGTACTGGAATCAGTCTTAGATTGTGTAGCTTGTGTTGCATTATGCAATGTATGACCGGTTCATTGCCCAATCTAGGACAAATCCAGCAGTTTCAAGGATTTTGGAATTCATATATAAAGCAAATCTCCTCCATCAAGAGAGATTTTCCTCGACGAAATTGAGAGCAAATTACTGAGATTAGAGATCAAATTTAAGGCAACTTCAAGCAGCTTGAAAATCAGCGAAAGAATCAAGACGGCGAATTAAGTTCTCGGAAAGATCGGCGAACTTAGGTTTTTCATGATTATTTGGGTAAACCGAGGATCAATGTCTTCCTCTTCTAATTTTTATTTTTCCGTCGAGCATATGATCAACTAAACTTCTCTTGCTTAGATTAGATGAACCCTAGGCTAATTCTTATGAATGAATGATTTGATGACTTTTGACGATCTATGAGAGTTGGGTGAATTTCACTATATGTTTGATTTTGATTTGTTCTTGCCTGATCAACTTGAAAGAATTTTTGTTAGATTTGTCTCAGACTCGTGAGAGCTTGCATATCTAGAACGTAAAAACGAAACAACTAGTTTAGACGTTAAGCCTCATCCTGGAGAGAATGAACTAGTCTATCATGTGAGCAATTCTTATTTCGATTAATCTCCTAGCAGATTTATGATCTTTGTCTCAAAAGAGCAAACTAGGATACTAGATAGGTAGCAAATCAGCGGTCCTGGAATTTGTCTTTCATTTGTGAATTTGAATTGCCTAGGGGGATTTGAAATCCAAGAAGTTCCATATCTGATTGTCTAAAGCTTATTCGTGAACTCTTGCAAACCTTACTTTCAAAGAAATTTCAATTTTATTTTGATTGTTTGATTGGTTCTCGTGACACCTAAACTACTCTTCTTATTAATTCGATTAGTACTTATTACCACTTTTGGTAAGATACTTAAATAGACCATAGGGAGATGTGACTCAAGTTAATTTATTAACTGGATTATTTTGAGACGTGTAAAAAGTGATCATCATATAGGTTTTACATGCATGCCTCGAGAGAGCGATGTAAGATACTAAGAGTAGTAGTAGGTTAGCAGATCCCTAGAATGTGTAACTTAAGTAGAGAAGAACTGCAATGATAATTTTTTGTATCTTGCTTTACATAAGTTGAATAGTTGAGTATCGTTTGTTTGTCTAAATAGCCTAGGGGGTTCAAACTATGAGTTGTTTCATTCCAATTGCTATCAACCTCATTTCAGTGCAGGCTTCCAATTGTAATTAATTATCTTTTGATTCTTCGTTTGATTTATAGTTTTATAAATTGTGGAAATCACACCATAAAATTGGTTAATTCTATTATCATTTTACACCACTTTGACTAAATGAAGCTCTTAGACAATACAGAATTTGACCCTAGTTATTTTGGTAACTTGGTTTTTCTTGAGATGTAATGTAAGCATGCCAAATTTTGACGCTGTTGTGGGGGAATCATTGTTTTTGCTAGAAACAATTGTGTTTAGTATTAGTCATTCACTGTTCGTTTTAAATTTTGGTTTCCCACATTTTCTTTCCATAGGTTGTTCTTGATTTTCTTTTTGTAAGTTTTCTTTCATTGCATGTCCCTAGTCTTAACTCGGTATTTTCTCAAGCATAACAAGACAAGACTCCAAAACGGGATAATGTTAGAGACTACGAGACCTGGGAAGAAAAAGGTGATTGTGCAGATTCCATACATTATCCTCATGTGATCGGTAAAAAGCGGATTGAATTATATGGACAACAATTCTACTTTAAATATTTCTCCTCCACCTATTTGACACAAGTAGGTTCTTCAAGCAATGAAGAAGAACTTCTACCAACTTCAATGGCAGACCGAACTTTTGGTGACTTCACCAAACTAAGTGCAATTAGCTCCACTTCAAGTATTGCACCGCCACAACCTAATGTGGAATCTTTTGACCTGTGGACTAATCTCATCACTTTGATCCAGTAGAACTTGAAGTTCAATGGGAAGAAAAGACTAGAATCCATGTACTCGCCTTGTGGAATTCCTGGCCTATTGCGACACCATCAAACTGCATGGTGTTAGTGATAACTACATCAACCTGAAGCTTTTCCAATGGTCACATTCACGACTTGGGATAATCTGGTTCAAGCTTTTGTAGAGGAATTCTATCCACCTTCAAAGATAGCAGGTTTTCAAGAATGCATCTCTAGGATACAACAATAGGATGGAGACAACCTCCACGATCTATGAAATAGGTTTCATAAGCTGCATGCTAAACGGATACACCAACTCAACTTGCAAATATCTTTTTTAGAGGTTTAGAATGTCAAACATCAATGCTAGTTAACCAATTAGCTAACAGGATATCACTATTCTTACAACTATTGCCGATCTAACCCATTTGCTTGTTGTGCAGCTAAATCAAAGAATTGGGCAAGGAGTTCTACCAATCAACCGACTAATGTTGCTGATGTGGAATCCCCAGCTGGAAAAATTGCAATGATGACTCAAATGAAAGCTTTTTAAAAGAAGTTCAATGATTTTAATTTAGGTGTTTCTAACCCTTCTATTTCGTTTGTTTTTACTTGTGCTTGGTACGGTGTTTTTTTATAGCAAAGAAGGAGAGTGCTTAAACTTCCTCACCATTGACCATCCTTTGACTGAGGAGGGGCTATGTGCAGCAAGGCTTCCCATTCAATCAACAAGGCTACTCAAAATATAGTGCAAAGAACTTCCAAAACTCTCCCATAGGCGATTTCACCCATCCAAAAGGAGAAGGACGCCCAAATTTCTACAGGCATATATGGATAGTTACATCAATAACATGCCAAACCAGAGGAGATACTCAGGCAAAGACCTAACATGGACCGCTGTGATTCGATGGAAACACATTCAGCCACGACAGCAACAATGTCATGACAATACAACTTCAGCAAGTGGCGACATGAGATTATCAAGCAGTTGAATATAACGTGGGAGAAGCTATCTAATCATGAAGTTCTTTAGTAGGGAAAACAGAGATTGGATGCAAAGTTTTCTTTCATAATGAAAAAGCTTCATCAAAGGCCCCAATGATAACTCCCAAACAATATAGAGATGAATCCTAATAACAACAAGAACAAAGCATACATGGACACCAACGCAATCTCAATATGGAGCATGTAGACAATCCAAGGGAATCTAAAATCCATTTGCGAACCAGAAATTTTGACGAATGATGTAGTGTTCGCAATCCAGAGGAAGATGACGCAAATTAAAATAAATCGTGGTCTTGCTGATTTAGGTGCTAGTGTTAACATGATGCCACTCGACTTATTTGAGCAACTAAATCTAGATGAACTTAGATTGCTAATATGTTTCTCCAGGATGCTGGTAGATCTCTTAAGAAACCTAAAGGTATCATAGATGTTGTGCTCATTTGTGTAGGACCTTTTGGGATCTATGTTCATTTTGTGGTGATTGATACTCATGCTGATGATTGCAATATCTTGTTAGGAACACTTTCTTTGCTACAACTTAAGTAGTAACTGATGTGTCCAAAGGTTGTTTAACCTCAAAAGTAGGACAATATGAGGTCACTAGAGAACCCCACCATAGAAGACACTATTGTCCCACTGGTTCAACCAAGCAACCAACTTGGGTTCCATCCTAAATTTCTAGTAAATGCAAGATAAGAAGTATTAAAAACTAAACTAAAACCTTTATTCAACCTTTTAAATCCTGAGAGACAAGGATCCTTGATCCCGAGATACAACACATGAAAAGAGGAGATACAACTCCATAGTTCTAAAACACATAAAAACAAATATCTAATGACATAAAATCTCCGACCAGCTCATCCCATCTCCAGCTCCTAGTCCTGTAGGCATCTACCTAGAATTACCCACCCATAACATCATGTGGATGTCCTCGTAGTGGATCAGACCATGAAACCACCCTGAATCTCCATGTTAGCAGCATCTGTAAGCATACTCGACATGTCTTAAGCATGTTAATTGTATTCTAAAGGGATTGTGCTATCCGGGGTGAGTGACCTAAAGAGCATAATCATGATCTGGTCTAGCTAGGCCTATCATGTCCTATCATGAATAGTGTATCACATGCAACCGTTGATCCATTAAGAGCTTTAAGCCTGAATCATGTTACATCTTCAGTAATTTAGAGCCCACATTACTATACAGCCTCAGAGCTCTCGCTCCAAATCTTGTTACATCATGTTACATCATATTCGGAATCCTTCCAAGGATTCCTCAATCATCCTATTATGGTTTAATGCTTATAAGGCAGAAAGTAATCCTAAACCCCACCTCTGATTATCATCATGTAGAGTATGAATCAAAGCTACCTTCCTTAAGCTCAAGTATCCTATCATGATAGACCTGAAGAGATAATGAAAAGATTGAATCCCAAAACCCTTACTGTCTAGATTTCCTATGTAGGTTTTCTAACGAAATGATTAAAAGGGAAGAAGGAGATTGGTTAGCTTCCTATGATTCTCTTAGTCACTCTAACCCCATAGCGATTATCAGAGATCATCAAATCCACTTTGTTACCTTGTTTGATCTTCTCCTCTTCCTAAGATTAGAGCGTTGTTGTATGCTATTAGGTTTCGGAGTTCTATATTCTGAGTTCTATCACGGAATGGCTTTTTATAATAAGTCTACCACGCTTGTGATGAACTTACCACCATACCTATAGTTCACCTACAATCACGCTCAATATCTACTTATGGTCATGGTTGTGATAGGCTAATGTTCACGCTCATGACCAACTGCTGACCATGACCGTGATTGCCCTTGCAACCACTCATGTGACAGGCTACAAATATGTGTTTTGGCTCTGGGCTTGCTTTAATAGTTTCCTTATTCGGTTCAGATTAGGTTTTTAGCTTTTTAGTTTAAGGTTTGGCAAAGGGATATATATAAACCCTTTCCCACCTCTCTAATTAGTACTCTTCTTAAAATATAGTGAAACTGGTCTCTCCTACATATGGATTACCTAACACACATTGTGTAGTGAACGACGTAAAATCTGCTTATTCTTATGCTTTCTTGCTTTTCGATTAATTACTTTTGTCACAACAACGCCCGTGATCGTCCACCCGTCAGACCATTTTCCAGAGCTCTGAACAAACCAAGAATCGACAATCAACCCAAAACTGTGATGTCACAACTCTTCCCTCTTACAAAAAGTTTCGTCCAAAAACTTGAATTTGAAAGCTTAACAAGGGAAGAGTACTTTACTGCTCGGTAAATATTCACAAGCTCCAGGTAGCCCTCTCGCATGCTAGCCTTGGTATCCTATGTCGCGGCCTCAACATCCTGATTCCGCCATACCACCTTTTTTATCAGCATCTGCTTACTTTTCAGTTGGCGAATCCCTCTATCCATGATCTGAGCAGGCTGCTCCCCAAGAGATAAGTACCTCATTCGATTACCTAATTCAGTCTACCAATGTACACCCCGAGTACATTCATAAGGAACACATTGCGCATCCGGTTCAACTCTACAGGCAAGGCCAACTCGTAAGCCACTAGTCTTATCCCTCGAATAATGTCATAGGGACCGTTGAACTGAGGGCCAACTTCCTTTTTCTGCCAAACACATCACTCCCTCCAGGGGACTACCTAAAGGAAGAACTTATCCCTTTCATTGTAACTAACCTCCCTAGCCTTCTTATCCGCGTACTGCTTTTCTCCATTCTGAGCCACACCCAGCTATGTTGGAATCACTCAAACTCGAGAGGCTGTCTCCTATATGATCTTCTGTTTAGTTAATAACTTACCTCCTTCCTCATCCTAGAAGGGAGGGTCCTCCAATTCCTGTCATTCATGGCCTCGAGTGGATCTACGCTACCTCAATACTATGATGATAGGAATTGTTATAGGTGATCCCCACCACCGACATTCTTGCCTCTAGCCCATGATTCTACTTTGCATTGAGCTATCTAAAAATACCACCGTCCTTGCTCGTCTGCTCCTGTCGAACCTCCAGGTTAGGCTCGACTTACGTAACTCCCTATAACAACTCATGGACCAGTATCGGCCCACCACTTTCGGCCCATTCCATCGGCCCATTTTGATGGATCCCCATGTCACTCCTTGTGACTGACTACCCACCACTTTCCTGGTTGTCTGTCAGCCACACCCGTGAGTGCATATAGGCCACGCCCGTGGTCGTCCCTTTCATAAGAAATTCGATCCACAATTCGAACCTTAATTTTTCCAATCTTCCCCAATTTCTTTCAATCCTTCCCACGAATTTTGTTAACCATTAAGAATTTTTCCTCAATCTTCGAGATCCTCCAGTAAGTCCTCTTTCTCCTTGATTCCATGCTTAATGCTTATCATCTTACTGCTCTCATCCCGTCGCCACCGTTGCCGAGCTCTTCCTCTTCGCCTCCTCTTAAAACTCTTCACTCGAATGGTGAGTTTCCAAAACTTTCCTCCCAACCATGCTACAATCCAGAACTTAGATCCATAAGTCACTTGCTATGACTGTTGGTAATGTTTGCTAGCTTCGAGTTTTCATGGTGAACCTTAAGTTTCTTTTATCGATTGGAGTCCTTGCTGATTTCTCTATTTTTAGTACATGCCCATGATTACATGTTCACCGCGCACATGACTATCTCACATATAACGAACATGTACACCACACATGTGGTGATGTGCTCATCACGCCGGTTATGGCATCCCCATCACGCCCATGGTGTTATCCTCATCACGCGCTGTGATAACATGTTCACCACACCAGTGATCGATCATTTAGTAGTCATTATTTCCATATCTCCTTTGTGCAGATGTCCGGAGAAGGATCACCATCCCAGCATCTGGTGCTACCAAATACCAAGTGCTCTTGACGTCGAGCAGGCTAGGACATTGATGTCGCCGCTCACCTTCCTGCTCATGAGGCGAGTCTTGTTAAGGGCATCACCCATCCTACTGGCCACTTCCTCAACTTCCTACACAAGACCCATCGTCTATGCTTGGAGCAGCTCAGGGGCAAACTCGGCTGAACAGGTTGGGTTAATGCATTGGGAGAAGATTCAAAACACTCCCTTTGCCGCCTGAAAGGAACATGCAGCGAAGCTCCTCCACAACGGACAGGTTGAGCATGTGTTCAAGTTGGATGAGCCCACCTACGAGTTCTCATGCATGAGTTATTTGCCACTCTACACATAGACCTAACGGTCATATGAACTAGACCGTCCCTCATCTTCTCGATTGCCGGGAACATCCGCTCTCTATCTCTCTCAACGAGTTGCTGTGATTTCCGGCTTCTACTCGAAAGAGGATAGAACCATGATTGGTTCCAGTCACCTTCGTCGGCATCGACTCAGCCTCATAGTCCTACTCCAGCTGGTGACGAGGAACATCCCTTTCATTGTCGATATGCCTCCTAACTTTGCTTCCTTTAATTTTCGTCCACTTGACTAACTTATAAATCCTTACTTTTGTTTTGGTGCTCGTTTGTAGGTGTAACCAACGCTGCCTTTGTTCCTAAACAAGCTCTACCAATTCCTCAACTATATGATGGCCCTCTCCATCAATGGTATGATGGAGAGTACAGAAGTTGTCACCCTCCGTGAGCTGGTTCTGTTATATGCCTGAGTGACAGGGAAGCCAATCCACCTCGAGAACCTCATCACTCTCACCCTTCATACCTTCTGCTACAACCCTACTCTGAAGGTCCTCCCCTGTGGTGGTTACATTACTTGAATTGCGTGCCACTTCAACCTCCTCCACCATTTCACCCAAGTCCACTGCTATTCTCCTTCCCGCATCCGCATGAATACCTTGCTGAACATGCAGATGTTGTGGAGGATCCACCATGACGGCTAGATGATTCTGGTGGAGACCACCCTTGCCGAGGCAGCCCAACCCAAGGAGGTGAATGAGATATTTCCATAGAACCACTAGCTCCTCGACGGCGGAGGAGACCAAACTCCAGGGTGTTGACTATGACTTATCGGGTGTCAACATATCTGAACCATCACCTTGACTTTATGGATTCTTGGTTCGACTAGATGCAGGTAGGTCTGACTCTGTCGTACCCGGGCTGGCCCGGCCCTTACGTTTTCTCCCCGCCTAACCCAGATGTCGGTGACTCAGATGAGAATGAGGAGGATGGTGAGGGTGAATGAGCTCGAGTCCTTAATATCTCGTTGTTTTCCAGTTTTTGTCGCTTTTCATTTCCCTTTTAGAGACCGTGACTTTTTATGGATATTGATCATACTAGTTCTCGATTTCCATAATTCTGGTTATGCTTGTCTTTGTTTCCTTAACTTCCTACCCTTGTCTCCTGCTTTTGTCCAGAACGAAGTCCTAGTCCTGTTTCCGTGCATCATGCCTGTGACATACTATTCCTCATGAGCGTCAACCACGTTTCCCTTTCTTATTCTCTCTTCTTACTGAAACCCCTAAGGTTCAACATATAGGCTTTGAATCAAATGCCCAAGGTACTCAGCCCCTTGGTTCCTCAACCCTTTTTCTTTTGTCTTCCGGGAGCTGGTGGAAGAGCGGTCATTTAAATCCTGTCAATGTTGTTGCGGAAATGTTTCCTTTCTTCGCAATATATGTAACCCTTGAAAACCTTCTTTAAAATATATGTAACCCTTGAAAACCTTCTTTAATAAATTTTCTATGACTGACTCACCAAATCATGACACCACATAGACCCTCAAATACCATCCATGATCTCCAAGAAAAGGGTGTGAACCCAAATCCTAGCTACAAGTGTAATTATGTCACGAGGATCGGTTTACTAGCTTCTACTCATTGTTTAGAAACACGGTTCAAGCTATAAAAGATTCAAAAGGGTGTTTCTGGAGTTCCCTACTAAACAACTAACCATTCACTAAGATTATCAAAGCAGTTCAAACCAATCAAACTAAACGGAAAAAAGAGTGCGAAGGTCGAACAAAGTAAAAAGAGTTATTAGACTTCTGGTGTTGTAATATGCTCAAATCCGACTCATTAGAGAAATTGGACACTTTGGACATGATTTATGATTCGATAATCCTTTACGCAATTCACAAGACAATCCAAGACAAGGTCCTACAATGGATTACCACTACAAATTCACAAGTGATCAAGTCAATTGGTAGTGAAAACAAGGTGTTGGATGAAATGCCTAGGTGCTTAGAAAGCCTTAGTTACACCACAAACACCATATGAAACCCCAAACATCCCAATGACTCAATTTTTTTAGTACCCAAGGGATTAGTGTTCGATGAAATGTCACTAAAGAAATTCTAACTCTAATGGTTGAATTGGGTTGTGGCTTGGTCCACACTCACCTTGCTTCAATCTTGGATATTCTAACTCAATTCAATCACAATTAAGCAAAAGAAAGAGTTCATTTTAACTAAATCAAGCCATGGCACAAGATAAGTTGAAAACACCATAATCCAAGCAATTACTATAATCAAAATTAGCATCGAAGTGTATCCAACCCCTCATCGTGAGGGGATCATCCTAGCACAACACAACATCCTAATCGAATAACTTAGAAGTGTAGCCTAACGTGATAATACTAGAAAATTACCATCTTTATAAGGGTGTGAAGAAGTTGATGAGTGCTCCAATCTTCAACCCTAGATCTTCCAAATACGTTTGAATTGGTCTTCATTGGCCTCCAAATGATGATGGATGAAGTGGATTTTCGGACTAGGGTAATTTGGGAGGGTAGTGGATTAAATAAATTGATAATAAGCCAAAGAATGCCTACTTTGTCCTCAAACGTTGGCTTTAAATCTCCTATATGCACATCCACACAAGCTCCGCGCCATGTGGCCGTAAATCCAGACCGGGAATTTTATCTTTGAATGCTCGTATTTGCCTCGTTTGACCTCTAACTGAGCTCCGGTTTTTCTCGTTGGATTCGTCTTGTCATCCTCTATGTATCGGATACTTGCAAGCTCAATAAAAAATTGAGAAGACAGGTCGAACGGATCATTTCTGTTCGTTCGAGAAAACACTACACGAATCTCTTGTTTCTTTGAACCAATCACAATAGGAGTGAAAAGTTGGTCAAACTAAGTCAAAAACCAGTCAAGATGGGGTCAAATCGGTATTCATAAATTGTGCTATGAATCCCCTATGGAAGCCTAGTATTGTTATAGGTGTGGATCCCGGATCCTAAAATAGAACACAAGAAAAGAGGAGATACGACACATTAAAACAAACATCTAATGATAGCAAATCTCTAACCAACTCATCCCATCTCCAGCTCCTGCACATGTGACGATACACACACAAATACAACAGGGAAACAAACATTCGATTGGGTGAGTGCTAAGCACTGAGTGGCTAGCTAATCATCATGTAGAACTGAGACTGAAGACATGGATAGAACTCAAGGAGACGTAGAAATCTAATTAGTCTCTGCTCTAATAATGTAACCATGTATTCCTATCGACAACTACCTATAATTAGCCACCCCTAACATCGTGCAGATGACTTCATTGTGGATCAGACCATGAAACCACCCCGAATCTTCATGTGAACATCATCTATAGGCATACTCGACACGTCCTGATTATGTAACTTGTTTTCCTAATGGATTGCGCAAGCCGGGGTAAGTGACCATTGTAGCATAATCGTGATGAGTCTAGCTAGGGCTATCTTGTCTTATCGTGAACCGTGGATCACAAGCCACCGTTCATCCATTAAGAGCTTGAAGCTAGAATCATGTTACATGTTTTGTAAAGTAGATCGCACGTTACTGTACAGCCTGAACCAACTTTGGACCTTCCCAAGATTCCGAAGATCGCCACTTCGTACGAGGAGCACCCAGAGTTGGAATTGAAGTTGCTACCGGAGCATTTGAATAGGACATCATGCAAGAAGTGTCAAAAATTTTCCAGTGATCATTAGCTCCAAACACGATCCATAGCAAAAGGAGCAGCTAGCAACTCTTTTAAATAAGCATGAGTAACCAATCACTTGGAATCTAGCAGATATCAAAGGAACCAACCCTGTCTTTCAGCACCCACAAGATCAATTTGGAGATCAATTTCAAACTGGTAGAACAACCTCAACGACAACTCAACCTAGCTATGAGAGAAGTAGTAAAGAAGGAATCACTCAAACTCCTAGATGTAGGTATCATTTATCCATTTTCTGATAGTCAATGGGTTAGTCCTACATAGGCTATACCAAAGAAACGGGGGTTCAGCGTTTTCCATAATGGCAAAGGAGAACTGATCCCCAGTAGGACAATCACTAGATGGAGGGTCTGCATCAATTACAAGCGCGATCAGAGAAGGAACACTTTTATTGCCTTTCATTGATTAAATGTTGGAGTTTCTCACGGGACACGAGTAATACCGTTTTTAGATGGAATGTTGGGATACTTCCAAATTTCCATCAAACCACCTGACCAAGAGAAGACTTACCCTCACATGCCCATTCAACACATTCGCATACTGGTGAGTTTCTTTTGGTCTTTGCAATGCACAAGCAACCTCTCAATGGTTCATGCCAGTGATCTTAGGAACTTTCACAAAGATGGTGTTGAGGTCTTCATGGATGAGTTCTCAGTTTATAGAGATTCCTTCTCCAAATATTTAGAACTTGGATAAAGTCTTGGCAAGGTGTAAAGAAACTAATATGGCTTTAAGTTGGGGGAAATGTCACTTCATGATACAGAAGGGGATTTTCATGGGCCACTAGGTCTCCAAACAAGGGATTGAGGTGGATTGAGCTAAGCTTGAATCCATCTTCCAACTCCCTCCACCTACTTCTGTTAAACCTATTTGTAGTTTCCTATCACAATCGAATTTTTTCCATCATTTTATTACATTGCCTATGACGAAACTGTTAGAGACTTATATTCCGTTTGTGTGTCGATGAGAATTGCTTGCAGGCCTTCAATATCCTAAAGAAGAATATGACAAGTGCACCTATCTTGGTTGCGTCAGATTGGGAAGCACTATTTGAATTGATGTTAAACGCTATTGATTTTGCACTAGGCGTCGTCTTAGTCATCATGTCAGCTAGATTTATCACATGCTTTGAATATAGTAAGTAGATACATGGCTAATCCTCATCGAGAGCATTGGCAAGATGTGTAATGGATATTCATATGATTACGTGGTACTTGTAACGCTTGCTTGCAGTTTGGGAAGTCCAAGACTGGACTTGTTGGAGACTTGGGTAGTAGAAAGTCTTTTACTAGTTACGTATTCACCATTGATGGTTGTGTTTTTAGCTGGAAAGTTAGTTTGTAGGATTCTTCTGTTTTATCTACTACTGAAGCCGAGTACATGGATATTGATTAAGCATGTGAGGAAGCTGTTTGGTTGAAAGGACTATATGGTGAGCTTTATGGAGATAGTTCTTGCATCATCATATGTTGTGATAGTCAAGAGTGTGATTTGCCTTACAAAGGATCAGCTGTATTATGAACAAAACATATTGATGTCAGATATCACAACATCTGATGGGTAATTGCTAAAGAAAAAGGTTAACGAGACCAAGATTAGCACTCATGACAATCTAGCTGACATGATGACAAATGTAGTTCCTACTACTAAGGGTATCACAATCAAGTCTAGGCGAGACTTTGGAGCACGAGGTGATTGCTTGTTTGTTTGAAGAGAGTTGCAGTTTTCTTCAAGAGGGAGTTTGTCTCAAGGTAGAGTGTTGGAAGTTAGTGATCCAATTTCCAGCTTTTGACCTTAAGCCCATAGGATTCCTATATCTATTAGAGTTTTGACTCTTCCTCCAATACAAATCCTTGTTAGCCCCCACAGAGAAAATAATATAGTAAGAGAGAAATTGAGATCCCTTTAAGTTGTAACTCTCTTATCATAGTAAAATTGTTGTGTCGTCTCTTTTAGATCCTTCTTTATTTCATTCTTTGCATGTTGACTTCTAACAATGCGGAGGATAACCAACATACACATCACACTCAACATTTTCAAGTATATTCAATCATATTATTCACTAAGATCACACCAAACAAGGCTAATATATGGTTTATTTGTAAACTATATAAAATCACCTTAAATTAATCTAATATATGACAAGTAAAGCTATAAAAGGGCCTAAAACACTAGAATTATTGTGTAAATAATGTTAGATTTTAATGGGCCTAAGCATATGTATTAATATGATCATTCTTTCAAGCTTGTTTTAATAGGACAATTGGAGTTGCATTTTCTGATGTTTAGGGTTTTGGACTTATTTAGAATCCTAACTGGGTTAACTCAATTTGAATTAGACATAGATATCAAACCTAAACATAGTCCATATAATAGGATCATTAGTTCTATATTCTTTTAACATGAATAATTGAGAATACTAATAGAGTTGAGTGGTTTGAAATGAACATATCAATTGAACCTAAGCATAACTCAATTTTTTGGTAAAATACGACACCGAAACGTACTTAGCTATTATTTAGAACTTGCACCAGCTAAGGAAGTGAAAGAGAAATAACATCATACTCCAACCAAAGGGACGGACCCCAATCCGGTGAGTAAAAAAAATATAAACCATAAATATATGAATGACCCAGATCAACAAAATAATATGCAACAACATAATTCTTCTTTCAATAAATTTTAAACAAACTAATTGAAGGTTACACTTTTACATATTAATTGTCACTACTTATTGAATAAAAGTAAGTTCAAAGTGGCTATCTCAACAATAAAATCATTAACCTATCTAAAAGTTATATTTTATCTCTTAATGTTATATATAAAACGCATATCGAAATATTAAGATAAAAAAGTAAGGTGGAAATACTGCCGCTTATTGTTCATTGTGACCAGTAGTCCCTCTTTGCTTATCCATTCCAATTCCATTCTTTCTTAGCTAGATTATAGTTTTTCTGATTCCAATTCTTCCTCTTTTCCAAAGGAACTGCGTCTCCTCAATTACTCAGTTTCATCTTCTTTTTCACTTTAACTTCTTCCTCTTATCTTGTCCTCCCACTTTTTCATCACTAGGATGTTGCCACTGACCTTCCACAACGTCTCCTCTTTGATTTACTTATAGTACGCATTCAAAAATAATCTAGTTATCAAAATAACTAAAATTGAAAATAACAAAAAAGTAAAGATTGCAAGACTGCAATGAATATGGGTTGAAAATAATTGGAATGAAACTACTCATAGTTCGAATCCCATTAGACTATCTAGATAAACAAATGATACTCAACTACTCGATTGATGCAAAGCAAGATACATACAATTCACCATCGAAATTCTTCTCTACTTAGGTTACACCCTTATAGGTCCTCCTTACCTACTACCAATCCTACAATCTCATACCACTCTTTCGAGTCTTGCATCTAAAACATGTACGGCCATAAATCAATCTAGAATTTCACTCACGCTATTTAAAAAAACATTATCCTAAGAACACATACTTAACAACAACTACGGGCCCTGCTATTAGAATATCCTAACAGCGGGCTTCTTACAACGGTTACGTTGGCCGCTGTTAAATTGGCCATCCTAAGAGCGGCCACTTACCCGCCGTTAGGTTTCCAGTTTAACAACAACCACGTGGTTGCTGCTAGGATTTATTATATATATTAAGGAGCAATCATTCTCTCACCGGCATTTCAATCGTCACCAATGATAGAACACCCCATCCCGGTCGTTTGCAATCCGCCGTCAGTATTTGTCCACTCTATGGCTTGCCACAATTAAAATCAAGGTCAGTTTACATTGTAATTTTTAAATTAGAGTTTTTTTTAATTTTAGAGTTAGAATGATGGAACTGATTACAATTATATTTGTATTTGAGTGTAGATTTGTTTCTAAACCTTTAGTGATACTTACAATATCCAAATTTGTATATAGAATAGAATTAACAGATTTCTAACTATGAACCCTAATTTAGAATTTTGGGGATTTTGTTGAATTTGCTAAGAATATTGAATTTAGTGGTTTTGGCTATAGTTATTAATAGGTATGAATGGTCCTAACTTACTTTTGTATTCGAAGGATTATACTTTAGTGAATACGAATTCAAAAGGTTCAAGGTTTGGAATTAAGTGAACGATAAGGTAAGTAATTTTATCCTTCTTGTAAATATACTATATAAAAGAACATCAATATTGTTTGGATTTGTAGATGAAATATTAATTAGGATTAAGTTAGTTAAAGTGTAATCACTTTTTAAAATATATTATGCATATATGTATATGAGGTTGGTTTAAATTACTTTATTAGTATTAATAGCATATACTCTCAATATTTAATATGTGAATAGTCTAATTATGTTGGTTACGAGATACTAATAAATTATCATAAAATCTTAATTAGGTACACGGATCATTTAGATATATGGATAATTCTTGTTTGAGTTTGCCATGTACCAACCCCCAAAACATTAATGGGGTGCGGCAGTTCTTGGATTTTTCCTTTGCACACAATAAGGGTGGAATTGTGATTTCATACCCTTGTCCTAAGTGCAAATTCAACAAGTCTCATAATAAGAAAATTTTGTTGGACCACTTGTTGCCAAAATTATTTCCACCAAAGTACAAATAATGGTATATACACTACAAAAAAATTAAGTTCTAACAGCAGAGATTTAACAGCCGGCTCGTTAAGGCCCACTATTAGGATTGCATACATGAGAAGCTTAACAGCAGCCGCTTAAGCTGCTGTTAAATTTATCGATTTAACAACGATTATATGGTCGTTGTAGGATTTTAATTCCTATCGACGGTCCCGATGAGCTCAAAAGAGAATCAATGGTTCAGATGTCATCCTCCCCCATATATAATCCTCTTTATCCTTCTCTTCTCCAACCCTACCTCCCATTCAACCTAACTCCTCTTAAAACCCTAATTAATCTCACCTCTTCTGATTATCATTGGCGCCTGCACTTCTCCCGACGTTAGTACCTGCAGACTCCTCCCGACGTCGGTGCTCACTTCATTATGTGCAATATTGCTGGAGACCGTCACTGGGAAAAAGATCAATGGGTTCATCCAACACGATCCTTCTTTGAGCTAGCTCAGTTGTGTAAGTTGGGGTGTTTCGGTTCGAAATGTTGTGGGAGCTATGGAGGGCAGGTCAAATGGCGGATGATTTTTTCTTCCATCTATTTAGGGTGTAGGGATTAGGGTTTTGAAAGATTCCTTTTACTTTTACAGGTGTGGGAGCAATTGAGGGTAGGCCAATGACAAAGATGATCGATTCATCATCGATTTTGTTCAAAGAATCGAAAGAAGCTCTGAGATGCATCCAAGCATTTTTGTTGGGAAGAAGAAGAAATTATGCGATTTATTTTTTCTTATTTATATAAAATTTATTAGTTTTGTATATGTATTCATATATGGCTTTGTATATGTATTCGTATCTAGTTTTGTATATGTATTCAGATCTGTTTTGTATATGGCCTAATAACGGAGACATGGCCGTTGTTAGGATATTACATCCTAACAGCGGCTAAGTGGCCAATGTTAGGCTATTTCATTTAACAGCGGCCACTGAGGCCACTGTTACACTTTGTTAACATTGGACCGCCTAACAGCGGATAAGTTGCCGATATTAGGATATCAAGCTCTAATCCTTCATTAATCCAAAGGAAACATCAACACATAACCCAAAACATCAAAAGCTCAACATAATTCTAACATCAATATCTGAAAACAAAAAACCAAAGTTATCCCAGCAATATGGGAAAATGATAAACTAAAATACAGCAAAAAATAACTAAAATCCTGATATGTAAAACAGGGTCAAAATTTCTCGAGTGCACCTCTCTCTTGGACTCTCCGAACCGCTTGGCTGAGATATTGTAGGTGCACGTCTAGTCTTAGGAGGCATCAGCTCCTAATGGTCCAGAATCATACATACAACTTAACATAAACGAGGTTAGTGATACGAACTGACTATCTAGCAAAATAGTGGACAAAACTAATAGGCATCAAAAGAAGAAGTCAAGGTAAACAGGCAAGAGATCATCATGTTCTACTTTAATAGTGCGACCCTACTGGTCATCTAGTAAGATACCTTGCATCAGCCACCCCTATATATGTGGATAGCTTCATAGTGGATCTGACCATGAAGCCATCTATGAGCATACTCAGCACTTCCTTAACCTTTCCTTTATCATTAGGGACTGCACAATTCGGGGTGAGTGACCAATACAACACATCAACTAGATCTAGTCTAGCTAGGTCTATCTTATCCTATTCTGAACACTGAATCACACGTTACTGTTTAGTCCTTAGAGCTTCAAGCTTGAAATTCAATTCAACTTTTGTATAGTAGACTTCACGCTACTGTACAGCCTCAAAGCTCTCGCTCCATAACATCAATCATCTCGTGAGAAATCCTTTCAAAGGATTTCCATAACCATCCTATTATAGTTCTACACTATTCAAAGAAAAACCTAAGCATAATCCCCCACCTCTGATCGATTTCCTGAAGAGTGTGGACCGAACATACCATGCCAAAGCTCAAGCCCCCTCTCTTGAGAGACCCAGAAAGATCAATCAAAGGATTGGATCCCAAAAACACCAAACTATTAAGATTCCTACACAGCTTTCAAACTTAAGGGATTAAGAGAGAAAAGGAAAGATTGATTACCTTCCAAATATCTCCTTGACTCTCTAACCCTCTAGCAATAATCGAAGATCGACAAGCTCATCTTTCCTCCATTAATCGCCCCACTCTTAAGATGATCATCGTTCGTCAGAGTGGAGAGAATAGGTTTTAGGTTTTTGTAACTTCTGAGTTCTTGGGTTGTGGATGGCTTTTTCATATATTCCACCATGCTTGTTTACCACACCCGTGATGGACCTATCATCATGCATTTGACGTACTGGTCACCACAGTGACGAGTCAATAACCTCAACTGTGATGCAATGTTGATCAAGATTGTGCCAGCCCTGGCAACCAAGGCGGTGACGCCTATGGTCATCCACTTGGCCAGAGCAATTCCAGAACTCACAAAAAAACTTAGAACCAGTCAGTCAACCCTAAATCAGGGTGTCATGGTCCAACTATGGATGACCCTATGGGAGAGGGAAAAGACATACACCAAGCTCGTAGTATGTGCTAAAACATAACCGAGTTACAAAAGTAATCAAAAGAATTTCCCTAGGGTCTCTTAATTGTATTCTATTCGAAGTTGTGAAAAGTATTAATCAATTTACCAAGTTGCGGGGTGAGTTCCATGATTAGCAATCTAAGAATAAAAAATTGTAACTAAAAGAAATTAAAACAAGTTTTCAAGACTACATGATTGAGAGTTTTGACTTGTCACGTGACAAAATTGCTTACACTTCGAATCGCCATAGGCTATCCAAACTCACAAATGATATTCAACTTCAACAATTTATGCAAAACAAGATAAATTCAGTTGACTGTCGGAGTTATTCTCTAATCAAATCACGGTCTTTTGGGTCTACTAATCTGCGACCTATCTGCTATCCCACTCTGTTGTTTTGAGACAAAAAGTTAAAATCTGCTAGGCAATAAAACAAACGAGAACTGCTCACACGACGGACTAGTCTAGTTACTCCCAAATAGGCAATGATTAACCTAGTCGTTTAATTTTGGTGTGCTAGAAATGGAAACTCTTTTGAGACGATAACAAAAGTAACAAGATTTTAATCAAGTTGATCATGCAAGAAAAGAAAGGAAATCAAAATTACACATAAACCAACATTGACCCACGCATAAATACTTAAAGTCAAACAATCATATGTTCATAAGAAATTATCAAGGGTTCATCTAATCTAAGCATGAGGAGTTTAGCACAAAGAATTATCAAAAAACCATTTACACAATAAACACAACAAAGGAAACCATTTACATAAAGAATTATCAAAAACCTAATTTAGCCAATTTCCGTCTAAGAGTTTGATTCCTCAATCTCGATTCGTCGTTACCGATCCGAGCTCCTTGAAGTCAATGTCTTCTCGTTGCCCGAAATCTCTAAACTTTTCTCTGAATTTCGTCCGAAATTGTCTGTCTTTCAATGGAGGAAAACCGATCTTTAAATAAAATTGCAGATCCTTCTTTCTGCCGGATTTGTCATAAACAGTTCTCAATAATTGTCAATAATTGCGGCTTAGTCTGTCAAACACTTGCAAGATACTATTTGACCGTCTTCTGTAAATATTGACCAAGGTCCATCACTTGTATTTTTCAACTCCTCGGTCCGTCCTAGCTCGTCCATGCATGTCCGTATAGCACCGAATAATTTATCGATGTCATCATGTACCTGAAATCTATCAAAAGCACTCCAAAACAATATCAAATGGACCATATATAGTTCGAGATGCTAAATCGAGATAGAAGCTACAAATGCATTAAAACACCCTAAACTTCTACCCGAAACTACACAATTATGCATGAAATGTTGCTTAAATGAGGGTGAGAAGCATGGAAAATCAAACATCATAAATATGCCAACAAACATTATGGATCAAGACACTGTTAATCCAGAGCATGATGAATATATTCATCTCATGAAGGGTGGAGAAGCAGACTTATATGATGGATTGCATAACTTCTCGAAATTTTAATTTCTAACATGATTTTTCCTCATAAAATGCATGCACAAGATCATTGACAAAATAATTTCATTGATATTTGAACTTTTGGTGGAAGCATTTGAGTAAGCCCGAATTTTTAAAAAAACTCTGTACGAGGCAAAGAAGATTTTGAAAGCTCTAGGTCTAACTTATAAAAAAAATACATGCATGTAAGATGGATTGCATGTTGTTCTGGGTTATGCTATGGACAAAGAAAAGAGCAAAGTCTGTCATTCTTCTAGATACAAGAAGACAAAGACCGGGAGTGATGTAACCGATAAGAGGAAGAGGATCCATGCCAAGGTTTTTTGATACTTTTCCCTTTATTCCTCAGTTGAAGAGTATGTCTTGTCTTCTAAGTTTGCTTTAGATATGGTTTGGCATTGAACAGATCAAACCAACAATGGTAAAGTGCGACACCCAAGGGATTCAAAAGCTTGGAAGGAGCTTGATCTTAAATATCCTATATTGGATAGTGTGTCGTGGAATGTACATATAGGGCTTGCTAGTGATGGTTTTAATCCTTATGGAAACATGGGGATAACCACTAGTATATGGCTAGTATTTCTAATCTCGTACTACGCCGCCCCTTGGCTATGCAAAAAGCAAACTAGTTTGATGTTGAACAGTATCATTCCTGGAAAAACATAGCCAGGGAATGACATAGATGTCAACCTTATTCTTTTGATTGAGGAATTGAAGACTTTGTGGGAGGGAATCACTGCATATGTTGTTTTAAAGAAGGAAATGTTCACGTTGAGATCAGTAGCTCTGATTTGGATTATTAGTGACTTTTCTGGACTAGACACTCTATCAGGATGGAACACTCATACTACTACATCATGTCTATCTTATAATTTTGACACTACTCCATTCCGTCTACCAAAAAGTGGGAAGTCTTGTTTCACGAGCAACCGTTGATGTTTACCAATGGGTCATCGCTTTAGAAATAAGAAATCCCGCTTCAATGGTCAAATAGAGTTGACGCCACCTCCTCCTTTTCTTTCTGAAACACAAATACTTGAAAAAGTGAAGGATATATAAAAATCACATTTGGCAAGATTGTTGATCCTAAACCAGGGAAGAAAAGACCTAGATCAGCTACTAACGAGACCCAATAGTGGAAGAAGCGTAGTAGTTTTTTTTATCTTCTATATTGGCAACACAATTTGTTGCGTCATAACCTAGACATGATGCATATCAAGAAAACTGTGGGTGATAACATTCTATGCACACTTATTAATTAGAAGGGAAAAAAAAGTAATTTGAAGGCAATTCAAGATCTGGTTGACATAAATATTAAAAAATATATGTGGCATCTTGAGACTGGAAAATGTCCAGCAGGACTATTTACTTTAGCAAAGCAGGAGATTGATTTAATGTTGGAAACTCTAAATTCTATGTCCGTTCCAGGTGGATATTCAAGAAATATATCGCAGTGTGTAGATTTGGAGAAAAGAAACATATTTGGCTTGAACAGCCATCCTTGTCATGTGCTTTTACACGAATTGTTGTCGGTTGCATTAATGAATGAATGCCAAAGTAGGTAAATGCAGTGTTTGTTATTTGATAGCGGAGTCTTTGCTATTTGATACGACTATTATCGGTAGCCGTTTTGACCCCCACCTTGAATAGTTTTTGCTCTAGTTTCGATGATATTTGCTTGTAGTAGCATCCGGTTTGATAATAATTGTATTTCATGTTTGTTTCTTCTCGAATGGACCATCTTGGTCCTTTTTCACTTGTTTCTTCAAGTATTTTCCTTGTGTTCAGGTATTCGTTGGATAGAGGGTTCAACTATGAACCGAATGGTACATTCCAGAGTGAAATCAGAGTCCAAATGAAGAAGTTATGACCGAAAGAAGTCGGAAATTTTTGTTGATGAGGAGTCATGACCGTGACACAACTCGTCATGATCGTAATATGTGATGAAGAGGAAATTTCTAGATCATTGTGAAACTATAGAGATTCTCAGTTTCATGGCATTATGAATCGGAATCAAGGTCCCCCCACTTGCAATGAAGATATTGCCAAGCTAATCCAAGATAATGAAGTTCGCTATCGTGTCGATTCAACTATTCAAGTAACTCATAATGCAAGGACTGAAACATCTTTGTAAGAGCTTTGAGAGTCCATCAATGCCATCACCGTCCAACTCAAAGAAGTAAAATATAGTTACCTAGCTTCCCAACATGCAACTAATTGTTCACTTGAGCCACCCTCTCCTCCTATAATGGATACAACAAGTGTTGAGAAGTTGTTGAGAGATTTCATAAAACAGCTTGGGGTTAGATTGCTAAAGCAAGGAGAGGGGATTGACTACTTGTCAAGTAAAATGAGAATCCTTCAAGATGCTTTCTTGAATTGGAATACAAGACTCGGGCATGGCATAGTGACATTGGAGAAAAAGTCAAAATGGCAAGACAAATTAAGGATGTTAGTGAAATCGATGTGGAGTCAAAAGAGGAGAAGCCACCCTTCGATCATCTGTTCTACTTTTCCGATGAAGATGGGAATTTTTATATGGCTAAGTTTAGAGAGGGTAAATATCCTAGTCCTCCTCCTTTGGCCGAACACATTGATATTACATCCTTCGTTTTGGAAGTGTAGAAGATGAGGAGCTTTGTGGAGTTAACAATTTTAGCACCACTCCATTGATCATAGATGCTCATGATGCACCCAAAGATCCTAAGGTCTTAGAAGAGCCAACCACTCCAAATGGCAACTCTACCTTTTCTTCCAATGAAACATCCATGGATGACATCGAACCTTCTACTATGGAAACCAAAAGAAAGTGCCTAAGTATGAGAAAAAGGAAGATACGCCACAAATAATTGATGATGGTTGAGCAAGCTAAGAAAAAGGAAGAACTGCCTTTGCTTAGTCCTTGATGAAAACTGATACCACTCCTATCAATTGTGTTGAGTTTACTCATCCGCAATGGGGAAGCATTCATGTCATCTACTCTAATCACATATACTAAAAGACCGATGAACTAGAAGGAGCTTCTTGAACTATAAAGAGCTTTATACGCTTCATAATGTCAAGCTAATGACGTTAACTAAGTAGTACTGGGAGGCAACCCGAGTTTCTATCCCATTCTTTTAATTCTTGTGCATAATTGTTTTTTATCATTCTCTAGATGTCTTGAGTGTCAAATTTTATTGTGGTTGGTAAGTCATGTCAATTTGGGATTTTGTCGATCTTGATTTGAGTGAATTTGGTGATTATTTGGTGTTCAATTAAGTGAAAATGATTTCAAACTATTATGGAAATGTTTGAGTTCTTCTTTCTGCAGGTTCATCACGGTCTTGATCCTTAGTTTTTTTACTACAAGCTGGCAGTAGCATATTAGTGAGGTTACTGGCGTTGCGGTTGAGTCGTTCTTGACCTTCGAAGATGCATTTTTTTGGAGTCACTATCAGATTGTCAATGCAAAGAGGGTTGTGGCTACCTGGCTATTTTATTGGACTTCTATTGATGCTACTCTTCTTCCTAATTGGTCTTCTTAGATGTGATAGTTGCTTCAGCAGGGTCGCCTTGACCAGGCTATTTCCGTTGATGAGTTGAGTCGTGAGGCACTTACCTAGGAGTTCTTGTCCACTATGACGGTGAACCTCCTAGCTGGCAAAGATGACACTTTGGCTATCACCTTCACTATAATAAAATAGACCTGAAGTGGCACATTCAATTTTGGGGGTTGTATAACCGCCACTATTATTTTCACATATTGGTGGTTCCTTATTGGGGTTTTAAACCCCAATGTAGTTCTAATACTAAATCCATAAACGATGCCCTACTATTCAAATTAGACGACACTCTAAGTTGATTAAATTACTAAATTATCCATTATTAAATTTCAAAATCTTATAAGAACTTCAATTTTCGAAAAACTCAATCATTCTCAAACACTAGCCGAACACTTAACATAGTACTCATGGCGATATCCTGTGCATCCAACTGATACTTCAAGTATTCAAATTAATGAACCGACTTAGATGAGATTAAGAGATTTAATTAAATTTGAAATAAAATTGAAAAAAACGGATAGAACGATTTTCCGTCCGGACAGACCACACGGACATACCAGATTTCTGTCCCGGTGGTCTGACCGTCCGCCAAACAAACCGAACGGAAAATCGGTCCGTCAAAATTTTTTTTAGTTCAAAAATAAATTTCGTACCTTTCAAATTTTCGGTCGTGGTTCGTCGAAAGTTTTTTCGAGTAACTAAAACATACTAAAAGGGTTTTTTGGATTGAAATTGTAAGTTTTTCATTTTTACGAGATGAACGTTTAAGTTATTTTAGAATGTAGAGAATCTTTAATTCGAAAACTAGAGCGTCATTTAGTAACCCTCTTTTAATATTTGGTTGTTTAAACCCCTAATAAATAACCGCTACTACGGTCTATATAAAAGCTACCCTTAAAAATTGAGAGATACTAAACGACACCATGGTTTTCGAATTAAACGACGCCCTACATTCTATAATGACCTAAATGTCCATTTCGTAAAATTGAAAAACTTACTGGTTCAATCCAAAAAACCCTTATTTAGTATGTTTTAGTTGCTCGAAAACACTCTCGACGAACCACGACTCAAAATTGGAAACGTACAAATCTGGAAAAAAAAATCGGACGGAACGCTGGTCCGTCCGAATTAATTAGTGGACCGACCAGCGTTCCGTCCGGTCAGACCACCCGGACGGAAATCGATTCCGTCCGGTTGGACCGTCCGTTTTTTTTAATTAATTTAATTTATTAATTTCTTTAATTTGAGGTTGGTTCATTAATTTGGATACTTCAAATATAGGTTGGATGCACGAGATATGTCAACGAGTACCACGGTAATTGTTCGGCCAGTTTCTTTAGCATTATCAATGAATAGGGTATTTAAATGATTAATTTCGGTGTTGATATTCCGTAGGAAGTGGATGCCGGTGACAGAATTGATTACTCCGACTGGTTCTTATCCGATGATGTGTACGACAGTATCGGTAAAGCGGCGCAAGCAGCAAAATAGATTGCTTTGACGCTTAATTTCCATCTGTCGAAGGGGTACCACAATCATCCTCTGATTCATTTCACTGAGGTAAGCACTGAAGCAATCCGTTATCAGATTAGGTGAAAAAAGATATTTGGGATATGGTGGCGGTTCATACACAACCGAATAAGATCAGGTATTCTTTGAATAAGAAGTTCAACACTCGTCACAATATGAATCAGATTTACAACGAGTCATACAAGATTAGAAAGGAGAAATTAGATGGTTTAGATTCGATGGAGTGGACTTTGCATGATGCTACAGAACTAGGTTATTTCGTTCAGTACTTAAAGGATGATGATGACAATCTTGTTCATCTGTTTCTTAGCAACCCCGAATGTTTCCAAATGGTTAGCTCATGGTATTTTGTGATTATGATTGACTCGACTTTCAACACCAACGCCAATAGGAAGCCAGTGATCCAGTTGGTTGGTGTGACTCCGGTGCGGAAGAACTTTAGCATCGGGTTTGCATTCGTTGATAATGAAAAAACAGAGTCTTATGTTTGGGTGTTGGAATGTTTGGAGTTGATGTTGGGTTGGCGGCAACCAACTGCATTTGTGACTGATAAGAAGCGAGGTCTGGCAGCGGCCCTCCGTATCGTATTTCCAAAGACTCCACATTTACTGTGCATATGGAACGTGAAGAGGAATATCGAGGCAAAGATTAAGTACATCACAAGTAATGCAGAAATGGCTGAGGCTTTCGTGCATGGTAGGTGGAATAAACTATTGTATGCACAAACAGATGCAGGGTTCTTCAAGGAGTGGGAGGATATGATCATGAGTGATTGGGCTAATGTCGGAGGATTGATGGAGTACTTAGGAAGCGAGTGGTTACCGTATAAGACTCAATGGGCCCATTGCAACACTAACAAGGTTTTCCATATTGGGTGTACGAGTACGAACTGGGTGGAATCCCAACACTCGTTTCTCGCACAGACGACCGTTTACGTATCTAACAAATGAAGTCAGCCTTTTGGGGATTGAGTTGGTGAATGAGGCGTTATCAAGTAAGGACGATTGCGATTGTGTGATCGAAGATATGCACGAGCTCGAGTTGAAACCATACCACCTCCACCACTTTTTGCGATTTTTGGAATATCTTCCTATAGAGAGTGAGAAGTGGGAAGACCATGACACGGCAGACCGCACCATCCTCAGCGGGATGGTACAGACGATTTGTGATAGAAGTGGGTCTGCTATACGTGCCTTGAGTACACTGGTACGGACCCAGTATCAACCAGAATCAGACAGAGTGAAAGAGCCGAAGAAGTCGGACGCACCTAAGGGCAGGCCCCGTGCGCGAAAGACAGATGGGCGGAACCCTTTGTACCACGATCATGCGAGTGCTCATTGTACCCCATCTAAGGGTAAGACCAAATCAGGTTTGTGCTTTGTTACATTCAGTTACCGATGTCGTCGTTTTGCAAGGTTCTTAACATAAGTAAATCACCTAACAGGTCGCTCAACGCCCCAGGCGGCTAAACCCACCTCAAGCATGTCTAGAAACTCTATTCCGAACAGAGGTGTGTAGATTTTACCTACAATAATTTTTTCCCCGATTCAGTATAGGTAGTAGCCGTCCTAATTATAGGATTGACCTTCACTTTCAGTCCTTCCAGATATCTCGTATATCCCTGCCGGGCTCTGGCCTGTGGCGAATAACGTACTCGACGTTATTGGTGACGGTCATTGCGGATTTAAATGTGTATCCCACTCTGTTACCCGATGTGACCAACATCAATACGTGGCTATGCGTCAGGAGCTTATGGATCACGTCCATGTATACTGGGGACGGTGGTATCATAAGGTGTATGACCGCGAGCTGGACACCGTCCTAACCAGACTGGGGTGGCTATGGAACACACCATGTGGGAGACCATGGTGGTTATAGAATCTGGACCTTTTCGGATTCGCCACTAAGCACAACTGGACGTACGTCATTTTTGGCATGGGGGGGCGTGGTATCCCATACGGAGAGACGTTTCTCTCGATGAAAATTGGGGACACACAGAGTCGCGGGGGTGGGGGGGGGGGGTGTGACATTCCTGCAATGGTGATCACTGGGTGTATATTTGGATGTCCATGACGGGGTACTTCCAATCCCGACAGTCAGTCAAATGTGGCGTTATTGGGTAGATGACAGTGCGAAAGCAGCTTGGCTGGGCACACTGTACCGTCGGGAGCATTTAACGTACCAATTGTTGGTGCAACCTGCATCATAATTCTACACATGCACCAATAATCGTCTATGTAATCAGATTATTTACTTCGGCGCACTTGAACAATGGAGGGTTGCGTTTATGGGACAATGGTATTGTGTAATAAATAACGTGTTCACATACATAATGTCAACAGTACTAAAGTCTCGATAGTGCATAATGTCGAAAGTACATAATGTCATAAGTCTCGAAATAAAAATACATAAGTCTCAATACATGAAGACCATGTATGCATCCTCATCCACTAAACCGCTCCCCATGGCTAACATCGACTTCTCATGCATCGCATCACCCTTCAGCCAAGGGTATCGGACATCACCACCTGTAGCGCCTCCATCTGGCAACTTCAAATCCCTGGGATGGATACAGAGAGCCCTAGCTATATCGGCCTGCAGGTCAACGCTGGATCGAGGTGTTATTGTTCGATATGGTTAGTGTTATACTGCTTACCACCGCCTTTTGTCTTCGCCATTTTTATTCACAAACTATATTAAACCAAATTATTTAATTAATCACATGCCTATAAAATCTGATTAATATTAATTAATACTAACTATCATTGAATACTAAACTATTTATAAAATACTAAACTATTCAAATAAATTAAAACATTTAACTAATTCAGAATTCATTAGTTTTATTCAAACTACACAATTATCAAGAATTAAATTGTAATTTTTTAAAAATTTCAAAAATAATAATAATTAAATAATCTAGATGGACCGCCCGTTTACCTTTTTTATAAAAAAATAAAATATTTTAAAACGAGACGGACGGCCACGCCGTCCGTCTGGTTTTAAACAAAAATTTTTAACAAGCATTATTAAGAGTTACTTGATCGGAAAGTCGTCGATCTTGAAGCTTATAACTTCAATTTTTCGTCCAATCTTCGAGTTAGGATCTTCAACTTTTTGCCGACTTTGAGATTTCGTGTTTTAAAATGAATGTGTTTGTCGAAAATTGAACTTCTTATAAATTTTCAATGTTCACGGAAGGATAATTTAGTAATTCAATGTTTTAGAGCGTCGTTTAATTCGAAAACCAGTAGTTTAGGGATTCGGTAAAAATTTCAGAACATATATCAAATTTCGTTATTCACTCTTCTCTCATTCTGAACCCTAAATTGGCGGTTTTGATATCCTTGCCTCCCTGCCAAAACCCTTTCACATTGCTGTCCTCTCACGCTCTCAGGTGCCGTCGCCTCCGTCATATCTTATAGAATCCAAGTCCAAGAGAACAAACACGAGTTGCGGTAGAGGGTTTAAGTTTTCTGCATATAGAAATTGCTTTTCATCAGTTCTCCTTCAATCGATTGTTTCTATAGATGTGAAGGTATTGATGACTTTGCCTTTTCACTATCATTGATTTTATGGATTCATGGGTTTTCTGTCGATTCTTTCCAATATGAAGTGGGATTAGGGATTTGACGATTCTTGTTTGATTTCCATGTTTATGTTGATCCTATGATTCTATGTGTTGTGTGTCTGAAGTGATGACTCACCTCCATATCTATCGCCTTCCTTTTGTATCAATTGATTCTTATTAGTTTGGAACTCTACTAGCCTAATTTGTATGGGACTTGGAGTAGCATTTTGTCTTGGATATTATGTGTGCCAATGATTAACCATATTTAAATTGGATATTTAGTCACTCATTTTGTCTTGGATATCATTATGTCTTAAATCTGAATTTGTTGTCAATGTTCTGTGTAAATTACGTTAAAGGGGAAACTCATTTTCTTTGGCCTGTGGATTCACCTCTGAGTTTTTGAGTTTTTGCATTGCTCTTTGCTAGACGTGAGTGAGCAGCATTTTTATGTGCTGTTTGTTTCAGGAGATATTATGAATTCTATCTTCTCTGAAGAAAGAACCTTCTCAAATGGCTGCCTCACCCGATGTGATGGGTGAATCGTCTAGCTCAGGTACTGCTACACTTGATAAAAACAGACCGTTTGTGTGCACTTTAGCTTCAAAGCTTTCAATAGCCTGCTTTGTCTTCTAGAAGTTGAGTTAATACGATTGTTTCAAAATCTCTTTGAGAGAAGCTAGTGCAGTCACAATGTTTTGGTATGAATTTGGGGAAAAGTATGAGCTATGTGTCATTAAATATAATAATGGAGTTCAATTGTTCAGAACTTGAAGATTCATAGAAAATGGATGCTTTAGGCTTCACCAAAATCACATTCAGTCACACTCGTGATGGAGGTGATCAAGCTGCAGATGAGCCTACATCACGCAAGATATGCAAAAATGGTGGTTTATGTTGATGATAGGACTGATAAAGGGTGGTGTATACCAGTCCATTTCAAACCTAGTGATTTGTATTACATGGGTGAAGAAAGTCCTAACAACCCATTAGATGAATTTGTATTGTCTAATTTGCAAAACCTTGACGTGACCGATGAAATTCAGGACTTTTTATATGAAACATTAGCTAGGGAAAACCTTGTGGCAGAGTTACACGAATCTGATGATTAGGTAAGGTGCTACTATTGTAATGATTTACTTATACTTAAATGAACTTGTGACGTTGCTGAATTTATATCACTTATAGCCAATATTGTGTTCAAAATTGTTGAAATTGGATACAATACAAGTGGTGGATCTGGTGGTCCGGATGGTAATGGTTGGCAAGATCCTGACAAGGACAAGGGGTATTGGAATGTCAATGTCATAGGTTAGTAGCAGCTATTTGAATTCATTGAAAGTTAATTCAATGAAAAAGTTAATCAATAGATACTTTATTATTTGTGAAATTTCAGATTCTAATAGCCACACCATGGTGATGCGGTTGAAAGTGAAGGAAGCAGAGGCAAAATTAGGCGAAAATTTGAAGGTGTTGATTCGATCGGTTGATGGAGTACTTCCAGAGCGAGGGCATACACATGAGTTCCTCATTCGATACATTTGTATCCTCGGGGCAGACTTTGCCCATCTATCCATTAGATTCCCTGATTAGAGATCTAAAGAATGAAAGCAGTACAAGGAGCGCATTTGGAGGAATAATATTGAGGTACATGATATAAATAATAGTTCTAGTCTATTGTCATATATATGATTCATAATGGTCACTAATAACGTGTATATATGTAGCCGAAGTTGTTTATCCATTCTCATAACTATAAGATGATGACGATATATTGTTTGACGGTTCTGGGAAGTCCTGGGCGAGACGAAGGTGCCTTGCATGCAACGATACACTTAAATATGCAACAAACAAGGATATCAACATTATTGACAATGCCAAGATGAATGAGGCAATTCCGAGAGAGCTAACCCAATTGATTAGGGTTGGTAGTTATCATTCAGGACAGATGACAGGAAAAAATGGTAGGAACTTTAAACATTACTTTCTGTTAGTAACCTATATGCAATAGTTTTAGTTTCATATTCATTATATAACGAGTTATAATGTTAGGAAAAAGTGAAGACAAACAAAGAAAAT
Organism: Linum usitatissimum; assembly: GCA_030674075.2. Taxonomy (NCBI): domain Eukaryota; kingdom Viridiplantae; phylum Streptophyta; class Magnoliopsida; order Malpighiales; family Linaceae; genus Linum; species Linum usitatissimum. The sequence continues at coordinate 432,849 of JAUJYP020001444.1, forward strand.
AAAGCAAAGCAAAAGAGGCGCAATAGAGGAGATGCTAGGCCTTATGATTCCATACAAGCACGGCTGAAGGTGGAACTTGGTTATACCACTTCTAGAGCTCAAATTTGGCTCGAAGCAAACAAAAAGAAAGATGGGAGCTACAGTGATGACCAAGCGGCTCTTGCGGTAATTAAAATTACACATAGTTATATTTATACTCTTTATAAGAACCTAACAATATAAGTTGTTTGAAAGTGCAGGCTTTGATGACACAATATGATGATGAAGCCGGGGTTCCAAAGGAACATAATCCAGGAGATGTTTTTGATTTGGCACACAAGGCTTATGATGTTGATTACAAGGGGGAGCACTCTGGAAGAGTGAGGGAAGAGTTTTGGATTCTCAACACGTTGAGTAAGGATGCTAATGATTTAGTGAATTTTTTATTCTATATATGTTACTAAATGTATTAATACTTTTGGTGAATGTCATTCATGTTGTAGCTTGGTGACATACCCTCTAGTGCACCTGAAGCATCAATGTCTAGAGAAGATAGACCTATCGACTTGGAGGCTCGCAAGGCTCGCATGAGAGAGGAGATGGATCGAGCTTATGCGGAGAAGCTACAAAACGAGCTAGATAACCAAGCATGGAGTGTTCGGCAAAAGGTATATGAAGATATGACCATGGAGATGAACATAAAGTTAATGGAGAAAGAGAAACGTATGGAAGAGAAAATGGATAGAAAGATGGATGAAAAATTGAAGAATTTGGTGGCGGAGTTGATTGGTCAAGGCAAATCTTCATCCCAAAGCAAAAAATTGGTAAAAGTTTTATTAATGAGTTTTATACTAAATTTGGTAGGTAAATATTGATTATATATGGATGATCATTAAGCACATTAAATGTATACATTAGATGTACATATGGGTGTTATTTGTAATCCGTCAATCCATAATTAACTTTTTCCTTGATTACACATTATTCCATATTTATGTATATTGAATATATTGAATGTATAAATTGTAGAGGTTATGTAAAGTGTTCCTATAAATAGAGCATCACATTGTACTTAGAAAGATATCAATAAGAAGCTATTCTCTTCTCCCTTTACTCTTGTACTCTAGTTTTTATGTTGTTCATATTTCCATCTTCATAGCTCTTCATTAGTTTCACAACACGTTATCAGCATGAGTGCTCTGACTATTTTCCTGAAATTTTACGAAGGTTGTTATTTGCTATATCTTGCTTTTTCAAAGTTATTATTATTATTATTTATCTTGTTTTTTTATTTGCTTATAAAATCCTTTTTTCAAGACTAGAGTTAGAGAAAGGAATCCATTTCTATTTGTTATATATAGCAAATGGTAGTCTTTCTTATTTTACCGATTTCAAAAATGATTTTGCCATTTTTTTATTGATAACTATTATCAAACGTTTATATTGGTCAAATATCATGCCTTTATAGGCTGACCTAAACGTTTAGTTATTATCATGTATATTTTATAATATATATTATTATGACCTATCATAGTTCATATATTCTGTTTCTTTCCATAGTGTTTTTTTTTCTTGTATGTTTCCTTTTTGATTCATCATCAATTCTAAAATAGATTCGGTTGCTATTTATTTATCATTCATGAATATCTCTGTCATTTTTTTTGGTTCTACCCAAAAAAAAAACTTTTATCACTATTTAAATAAATAAATATATATATAGTTACGTTTCAAGATGGGTATGTCACTGTTATTATTATTATTTCTTTAACGCATTCTTTATTTCTATATTAATGAACGTTCCATTACCATTACTATTTGCTCGTAGTTCAGTTATTAATCTTTTCAAGTTCTCTAGCCGTACCAATTTATATTTATTTCATATTAAAACTGTTTATGAAAAAACTCTCCATTATCCATATCATTTATTATTATTAGTTTATTACTCATATGATTGTCTTCTTTACTAGTACTGATATCATACTCTTCTTTCCATATGAAAAAATTAACGAGTTTATTATTTTAACTACATGTGATAAATCATATTAATGTGTCTACCGTTACAAAATTTATTAAGTTTCCCTCTTTGTCTTCCATTCAAAAGTTAAAAGGGAACCTGATATATTCAGTTGATTACTATTTGCATATTAGTCTTGATATTAGTTTATCAACATAAGCAAGATGATTATATTTTCATTACGTTGTTGTGGCTGGATTCAATGATGTTACCATGATATTGGATTGTTTTCCAATTAATTGGTTTTCATTTATTGATCATTACCATTTCGTTTATTGAATGATATTTTTGTGTGTGTGCTATATATGTTGATTTTCACTAACTGAGATTGTTATTTATATTATTCATTATTTTAGATTCTCATGTATTGTAATTCAATCTATTTATTTTATTATATACTTAACATCTCGAAAGTTGAGTTTGTGGCAATTGATATTTCGGGCAAGCATTACCCTTCATGAGCATTGGAAGCCAAAAATCCATTTATAATGGTCTTCGTGAAACCATCAACTACGAAAACGAAACAGCTTTTTACGATAAAGCCATAGCTTTGATTTTATTCGCCATCACCTTCATAAATGGTTGAAAACTGAGTAATGACTCATATATCTTATGGCATAACAAGGCCATCTATCATATCAAGACAAAACAAATGTTTTGATATTTACTATATATATATTCTCACAAGCATATATACCATTGTTGAGGAACAAACTTATTATTTTGATGGTCATGGGAAAGAAATTTGAGAAACATATCCTTTCATATGAAAGACAGTTGTGAATTGATGTCGAAAAATTCCAATCACATCAAGGGGCATACAACCATCAACTTTATTTTGATGATCATAGTTCATATGATATTTTAACCCTCTAAGTGAAGTGTAAAACCCATATGTTATATTATCTTAAAGCAAATTATTCCTATCAGGAATCTTTTATTTGAATGGGCATAACAATGGTGATAGTACATCTTTGTCATAGAATAGTTGATCCTTTAATAGGTGACTTGGATGATTGGGCAGATACATGTTATTATTTACACAATGTGTCATGCTCATGACTGTATGCGTATTTTATAATGAGAATCAACATAATCATTGAATCAATAATATTATCCTACAATTTGTACTACACATATGTTATTGTGATTGAGATACATATATATAAATGTAAACTAGAAGTTTACTCGTCCTGACAACTATGTTTTTGGCATAACCGGTGTGACCATCCTGATTCAATCATAATGTGAATCAATAAGTACCTCTATGGTCAGTGTTGTGGACAGAGTTCTCAATTTGGGTATTCTAAAGAAATGATTCCTAAGGTTATAGGAATTTAAGTAGTCCTTGTGACTCCCCTACTTCTTGGGAACACAAACAATTTTGTGTTTTGTCAACAAGATTTCGTTTCTAGGAGAGCATCACCGCCTCTCCATTACCCATTATTGAGTGAAATCCCCAATAAATCATAACTCATTTTTGGGTTGCTTATTCTTAAATAGAGTTGATTGTTTGGATAATCATCAACTAAAGTAAGATAATTTATCTTACACACAACAAAACAAGGGTGATATTAATGGATCCATACACCCAACATGTGAACCAATTATTTTAATTGATACATCAACTAGAAGGTCACATGTGTATATGAAAGCAAACTAGAATTTGCGAGATTACTAGCTCAACCATTTTGGTTATGAGCATATTTTCATGATTATCTAATAACGAAAATGTGTCATTGAAAATCAATATATTATTGCGAACATGTCATTTACATGCACAACACAAATTCGCATTACTCCAAGAAATTACCATGAATTCCTCCATTATGTTTGGTTTTGGGTCAAAACCTTATACTTCCCATCTATGGATATATGAATGTGATATACATATCTGAATTGCTCCACCGCCATTTATTAGGATGAGTTCTCAATGAAGATTGAGAAATTATTTTGATTACGAGTTCATCTATGGTAAAGTATCACATCGTTGTCAGGAGTATTTTGAAGATTGGCTAGAAAATTTTCAATTGAGGCAAAACTAAATTTCCAAGAAAAATGAAAAGTTTTAAGACATAAAGTTTTTATATGAAGATGCCAAGCAAATGAGATACATGTTTATCTCATTATAAGTTTTGAAAGTTATTAGACATCTCATTTTGAAAGGTTTTGTACAACAAACCTATAATATATTGATTATGAGAAAATGTATTCTTATATGGTGGATGCAACTACTTTTCATTATTTGATTAGTCTGGCAATATGTGATGAGACTGAGTTTGCCCCTAATATATGTCATTGCAACCTCTATGTATGGTTTACATGAACGAATACACATGTGTATATGAAATTCCCTCGAGAATTCATTTTGCTATAAGCAAACAATTCAAGTTCACGTGAACAATATTCAATTATATCCAATGATGTCATATGGATTGAAAGATTGAGAGAAGTGATACATTTAACATATCAAATATTTCTCTATGCATATAATTTGCTTCTTTCTCCTTTTTAAGTATAATTTTGGAAACTCATCTTTGACATATTTTATGATTTCGAGATTGTTTTCGTACAAAAAAAAATCTCACTTTTATTTTGTATTTACAATGTATTTATTTTGTTTCATAGATGACAAATATTTTATTGAGACTCCTGAAGAGTTTCTCAAAGCAATCAAGTATTTGATTAGCTAGAAAGTTTGAGATTTGGAAAGATAAATCTTACCACTAACTTGCAAATTGTGCATCTATCAAACATTACTTGTGTATATCATCAATGATATACAAATAATATCCATCAAACATTTATATGGATATATTATGGCTATAAGAGTCTTGATGGTGGTAAGATTATATGTCGATTTTAATCGATCTTTATAACAAAATGAGAACTACTACGTAGTTTTGGAATATAAATACGGTTGGCGGTGAACAATAAATTGATTCTATACAATGCCACTCTATGTGGTTTGTGAAATAGGCTTATAACACCACATCGCCATTCACAGACGTGATCCTATAGATGATACATGAAATATATTATGCAAATATCCTCGAGTTGGTAGAAGATTGTGTTAGCAAAATTATGCTTAACCAATTTATTTATTCAGCGTTAATCGCAAGACAATGGTGAAATAACTGTGCAAACCAACAATCAAGTGAACAATCGTTCAAGATTTATTCACCATGTCACTCTAGACAACAATGGACGTTGATTTCGTCATGAGGGGAAGTATATACACACTGCACTCTTTTTCCTTTAATCATGGTTTTTTTCATTGGGTTTTCCTGATAAGGATTTTAACGAGGCAGACTTAAACAACGTCATATGATGGTTATGTACTCTTTTCTTTAACTGGATTTTTATCCCATAGGGTTTTCCTAGTATGGGTTAATGATCTACATTCTCATCTAATAGTCATCCAAGGGGGAGTGTTATGTAAATATTGATTATATATGGTTGACCATTAAGTACATTAAATGCATATATTAGATGCATATATGGGTGCTACTTGTAACCCCTCAACCCATAGTTAACTTTCTCCTTGATTACACATTATTCCATATTCATGTATATTGAATATATAGAATGTAGGAATTGTAGGGGTTATGCAAAGTGTTCCTATAAATAGAGCATCACATTGTACTTAGAAAGATATCAATAAGAAGCTATTCTCTTCTCCCTCTACTCTTGTACTCTAGTTTTTATGTTGTTCATATTTCCATCTTCGTAGCTTTTCGTTAGTTTCACAACAAAATTTTATTATTTAAACGGTGTAAAAAAAACTATATTTTCTATTTAGGTGAGTGGTAAGGATGTTGATGATATTGATGACTTCATTTACGACCAATGCACATTACCACCAATGCTGTCTTCGTAGTGAAGACTTTTCCGACAACGAGGATGATGAAGGAGGATGATGATGATGATGATGATGATGAGTAGTAGATGTCATGGAAGGTATCGTAAAAGGTATTTTAGGAGATGGATAGAAGGTATCATAGTAGGTTTTGAATTTATATATTATGATCTTCATTAGTGCTTGAACCATTTAGTATGGGTAGAACATTTACGGATAGCCTACTTTTGTTGAATTTAACACGAATGGTTGAATATGAAATAGATTCATGTTTATTGTGAAATGAATTTTAAGTAGTTACAGGTGCTATATTATGGACAGAAATGGACAGCAAAAACCTGTAGGTGCTGCAATTTTACAGTCCATATTGGGAGTTATAAATCCCACTACGAAACCCATAACCTCCAATTTGTGATGAGCATGAACATTCCGAAATTACAAATAAGGTCCAGTATTGGGTTATAAACCCCAATCTTTAGTGGGGGTTCGAATTGCCATAACATGACTGCCAATGCAGTTTTGAGGGTTATAAACCACAATACGGAACCGCCAATAATTAGACCCACATCGGCGGTTACCAACTTCCAAGGCGGAGCAGCAGTCGTGGAGGAAAATGTGGCGGTTCTATTAGTTTTATTAGCGGTTACCTAACTCCCAATCAGTATGTTTAATGGGGTTATAACCCCCCATATGGCAAAAAACAACCGCAAATAATCAGACCTTTTTATGTAGTACTTCCGCATGACGAGAGAGCCTCAGCAGATGTTGTTACACTCTGATTTTTGTTTCGGTTTCACTTAAAATTTATTCGTTGGGTAAAAGTCGGAAGTTGAAAAATGAATTAAATCGAAAAATTAATTTAACGTTTGACCAAGTATTAAAGATATTAAAGACTTGTAACGTTCGGGATAATTATCTTTTAGTAAGGAGGCAGTTGACTTAATCATGCATGATGCATTAGGAGATGGAAGTTATTATTGTAGAAGAAAGTAATTGTAACCATGCATGAACCATGCATGTTTTCACGACGAAGTGATCGTATTATTGGTCCTTGTAATGGCCTGCTTCAATGGAGGAAGTGATTAATTGGCATGGAATGTTTCCTGGAAGCTAGTTGGCGTGTGGGTGAATTAAAGAAAGGTTTCTGTTTTGAGTACAGAGCAACAGGTGTGAGCTTTGTAATGCCACGGGCGTGGCTATTTGTAGGCCACGGCAATGTAGCCACAGGCGTGATCGGTTCTCCATCACGTTATGATGGGTTCAATATATAAAGGCGGTAGGGTTGTTTCGACAGAGTATTATTAATTGTAAACCTAAATCGCAAACACATGAGAGGGAGATTGACAGCGATTGATCAAGGAGGAGTCTGTGCATCGAGGAAAAGGGATCGTTGTTGACAGATCGATTAATATGAGTGGTGGATCCGAGAGAGAGCGATGGAGCATAGCTTGATGCCCGCGGTTGCGCTCAGAAGAAGCTTCAGCATTCAATCGAAGGATGGCGGCGGCGGAGATGGACGGTAGGCGACGGCGTCGATCGAGGGACCGGCAGCTCTGGTCTTACCGCGTTTCCAAGAAGTTTGGAAGTCGTCGGAGGCTTACTAGAATTTGGGCAACCTCGCCGGCGGCGTCCAACCTCGCTGGCGGCGTCCAACCTCGTCGGAGAAGAAGAGTGACCCTCCACCAATCATGGAGAAATTCATTGATCAGATCTGCAAGTTTGAAAGATAAGTGGTCGTTGTGCAATTGCATATACTTTAGTCTTGCTTCTGTAGTTCTAAACTTTTGGATGGTTTATAGTTAAAGAATTTGGTTTGTTTTTTCAGCCACTGGAAATTTTGGATCAGTTAGTGTAATAGAGGCAGCTAGAGGACTAGCGAGTTTTAGATTATTGCAAAGAAGTAAATGGAGCATAACGCAATCGTTTGGACTCCAAATGATGCACGGTCCGGATTTATGGACTTGTGGTAGGAAGAGGAACAATGTCAAGTCAGAATCAGAGATGTCAACTCTTCATAACCGGTGGGGGTTTAGAATTAGTTTTCTGCTTTAAGCGTAGAACTGTAATAGATTATCAGGAATCCAATGATTGGATTTTCAGCATGTGCAGAGCAGGGTTCCAAACTGTACAATAGTGTGTGATCAACTATGAGTCACAGTTCCTGATTAGGACATGATTCAGGTTTAGCTAAATCAGCTCCTGATATGCGATGGTCACCCACCCATGGATTGCGCAATCCCCCAGGATTCTTTCAAGTTCAGAAAGGACGTGATGAGTTAACTTTCAGAGTTGCTCTCGTGGCTTTTAGGGTGGTTTCGTGGTCTAATCCACCATGAGACTATCCGCTCATAGCTTTGGGTGGTTGACGTTAGGATCATACCTATAGGACTACAGGGTCACATGATTAGTTCTAGTGTTTATATAGACTTCTTATTCTATCCTTAGTAAAGGCACAATGTAAATCCTTAGTACTTGCTCTGTAAAGTCTTAGTGCAGGCACATTAAAATCTCAGTTCAATTTCAGTACTTCACAACACTAGTTTAGTCACTCAATGCTTATCACTAACCTAGTTACATATTTGTATTCTTGGGGTATCCGTGTGTGTTCAGTCATAGATATTGGAGCTGATGGTGGGGAGAGATCTGGTTGTAGTTTTGACATCAGTAGATATAATTTTTATGTATTTTTAGAACTGGAGTTGTATCTCCTTTGATTTGTTGTGTTTTAGGATCTAGGATCCAAGTTGGCTAGTTTTAATAAAGTATTCCAGTTCAACTTTTAATGCTTGTTTTAATGATTGGTTAGTAGATTAGAGTTGATTTGTGGTTCAGGTTAAAATCCGAGTAGGATTCTTTGATTGAACCGGTGGTTTGACCGAGACTCCTCGGGTGAGGTTTCACTGATGTCCTTTGACGAGTTTGTAGTTGTCTGTGGTTTCTACGATCAGGGAAACGCTTAAGAGGCTTGGTTTCAGCAGCTATTGATCTATCAGGGTGATGATGCTTTGACTGCTGCCAATGCTTCATTCTGGACTCAAGTGCGGAAGGAGGATATGCCATTTGCTGCTGGGAGGCTCAAGGCGAGCCTCTTCCAAAATCCTCCTCATAGATTTCTTCATGGAGGGTTGGCTACGACTATCACTTCCAACATGAGAGTCTTGGTCATATCCTTGCTCGGGACTTGTTCCTCCTTCGTACCATGGTTGACAGTACCGACACATTTGGCGTCCTTGTGGCTCAAAATTTGCAACTCATGTGCGCTCTGTCTTCTTTAGCTTTTCTTGGTGGATCCTATATCGCTCAGGTGGCCAGACACTTGGGGGGTTCTTGATCGGTTCAGAGACATCCCTACCTACCCGCCGAGGATGATGGATCCTACTTTCCTCGTTCGCATGAAGCTGCTTTGTGTGATGCATTGCATTGGTGGTAGGAGATTTGAGATGACTACAAATGCTTTGATTCCTGGAGATGTTGTGGATGAGGAGGCAGAGATGGATGCCTTGGACACCCTTGTTTCTCCAGTTGTTCAAACCAAGGATGACTTCTCTCTTACACATGTAGTATGCCATCTCATCGCTCAGTAAACACGATTTTAGGAAGAGATTTGAGCTGTCATTGTTGGCCTCACTTCCCGAGAGTAATGGTTGTAGAGGCGTAACCATGACAGGCATGGTGGATCTCCCCCACCCGGGCTACCACCATTCAAGTGACTTGTGTGACTTTTTAGGACATCTAGCATTTGATCTTTGTTTCTATTTTCTCTTTCTGTTGACTCTTTGTTATTTTGGCTACTCTATTGTGAGGTTGTAGACTTGCTTTCACCCCTTCAAGCACTTGTGCTTATGGCGGTCGTTGTTCGTACTGTGTTCTTTTCTTTGTTTCATGTGTTTATTTTAGGCGTTCCCCAACATTCCTACGACCTTCGACTTAGATTATTCTACTTTGGATTGTGTTTGTGCGTTGTTCCACCCTGCATCCTTTGTGCTTGTTTGTGACGGTACACTTTCTCTTACTCTACTATATTTTGGTCCCATTGAGGACAATGTGATGTTTAAATGTGTAGGGGGGATTGTGAAAGTCTACCGTGCTTGTTTTCGATGGATGTTTAGGGTGCTAGTTCATTATGGCTTCTTATTTGGATTGATATGTTTTTTGTGACTTGTTCTCACTTTCAAAATGCCCTATTCAACTTGAATTGTGGTTGATGGTGAAAGCATGATTAGTGATTTAACTCTTCTGGTGGATGTCTTGTATGCTAAGATCTCATTTTTGTAGCTATCCCCATCAAATTTGTCTCGGTTAATATGAAGGTAAGACAGGCAGGAGGAGTCTGAATCAGGTTCAAACATAACTGTGTAAAGTTCACAGAGTTATAGTTTTGTAATTGATAAAGTTCAAGATAACTGATGTTCATGTTCTAACATAGAAGAATACACACATAAGATAAACCACAAAGGCATAAGATAAGCTATAAAGGCGATATCAAGCTCATAGCTTGGTAAGTCGTCAATATTCTTCATCATCCTTGAAAGTGATCGGCTCTATTTCCTCGTTTTTTTCTTCTTCTTCGGAATCAAACTCTTCATCATGAAGCTCTCTCACTAGTCTTGCACTCCTACGCGATTCACAACTCTCACTAGCTCCAATTGCATCATCAATAACACTCCATGGGATGCTGTCGTGTCCTCCATTGTCTTCATCCCTAATGTGCATGTATCCTCACTCATATATGACTCCTTGAGCTTCAATTGAATTAGAGCTCATGACAACATAAACATTCTTCTTATCCTTTATCTTCCTTCGCTTGGACATCAATTTGGAGTTCAACTGAATGTACACTAGTTGATTGAGACGATTTTTAGTAAGCCTATTCCTTCTCTTAGCACGAATCTACAAAAATAATTAACTATGACCTTGCATCTCATATCCACTTCTCCATAATAGAAATGACATTAGATAGATATTTGAAGACTAACCGACTCAATAGTGCTCCAATTTCTCTCACAAGCAAAAGAACTTGAGGTTAATGACATTATCCTTATAGCCATCCTCTGCAAATGTGGTGTCTCACCTCCATACATTCTCCACCAAGCAACTAAGAAGACAACTAAATCTAAATTAGCTTATAAGACTAAATCATAAATGATAAGGAAATGAGGGAAGAAGTACTAACCAGGGTTGTAATCAACGTTCTAACAAAACCTTGCTAACTTCTTTCCAAAGTGTCCTTCATTCTTTTGAAATGTGGTGAACTCAACATTCACTGCCTGATCGTGTATATCCTCATCACAACCATAGTAAAATTTCTCAACAGTGGTGATCAATGATGTGGTAACATCGGTATTATCGAATATTGAGGGGTCAGCATAGCTGTAGTGAGGATTCAAGAGATATGTTGTTAAATGCAAGGGAGTATCAAGTCTATGTTCATATTCTTGTCCACAATAGCAATGACTTCTTTGCAGTGAAGTTCCTCACTAATTAACGCCTCCTTTAGCTCTCTCTTTGCCTTTAGAAGTTCCCCATACACAAAACCCATCGAAGGTTTCACATCTCCATCGACCAACCGAAGCAGTTTCACCAACAGCTCAAAGACTTTCAAGCAACTCTCCACACCATTCCAAAACCCCATCCTAAGAATTGCGGCATAAGCATCTTGGCCTTTCTTTGTACTTGTTTCGTTAATAGAAGTTCACTTTGAATCCACTACCATCTTCCTCAATTCATCTTTCTTTTCTATCAAGCTTTGTAAAGTAAGAAACTGAGAAGCAAATCGAGTTACACCTGGTCGAATGATCTCTCTTCTCTTAGTGAAGGACCTCATCAACTCCAGAGTTTGATGATGACCATATATGAAGATGGTGAAAGCCTTAGCCTCAAAAATAACTTTCTTGAACTTTGGAATGTTGCCAATTCCTTGGAGCATTAAATTGATAGTGTGAGTTGCACAAGAGCTCCAAAAATATGTGTGGCCTCTTCTTCTCCAAGAGATTCTTCGCAGCCATATTGTTGGAAGCATTGTTTGTCACAACTTGCACGACATGCTCATCTCCAACTTCCTCAATAGCATTGTTAACTAGCTCAAAAATGAATTCACCCGTGTGAGAAATATTTAAAGTGTCTATAGACTTTATGAAGCTAGTTCCCTCAGCATAGTGTGTGACGATGTTCATTATACTTCGCCTCTTCATGTCCGTCCAAGCATCAGTCACAAGAGAGCAACCGTTCTTTTCCTTCTCTGTCTCACGGTCAGCTAACAAGCCCTTCGTTCTTGCATATTCTTCTTTCAACAAAGTCTCTCAAAGGTCGTACGGAGAAGGAGGCTTCAATCCAGGATCGAATTGACCAATGGCCTCACACATTTGCTTGAATTTTTCATTGTCAATGACATTGAATGTAATAGCTGTAATAAAAGTTCAGACAATGCATTATAAAAATGAACTTGTGTTGGTAAGGAAGAAATGAATGGCATGGCTAGGAACTAACCATGTGTTTACACCCATTTTGCAATGTATTGATGGACTTGATCCTCTCCTTCCAAAGTGCTTGGTTTATCTTCTGCTGATGGAGTGTTGTTACTGGATAAGTCACACTAGGATCTATAGGACATGTCCACTTATCTACAGGACCCAATGTAGTTAGTCCCGAACTACCAAAACAAGTCATCTCCTCTTTATTTTGTGCATAAAAAGAAACATTAACATTCTCTCTCAGAACTTGTTCACGTTCATGATTCTCTTTCTCCTTTTTTTGAAAATTCGAGAAATATTCCAAGCATTCATCACGAGCTTCTTTAGGGAATTTTGTGACTTTAGCAACAGAAGATCCAATACCAGCTATGTGTTACTTGAAACGGTTTACAGCTCCACTGCTAACATGTTGACAAAAGTTGCACTTGACTTTGTCTTTGTTATTTGGATCAGCTATTTTTCCATATTTCCACCCGATATCACCCGACCTTCTTTTCAGGCCACTAGTGCTACTACTATCTACTTGTGTATCGTCTGCTCCTGATGAATCTGCATGACAATCCTGCATCACCATTCACCAAATTTCACAAATTGATGTAAATTTCCATTCACAATCCATCACAACAACTTGTGTAGAAATCAGGGAACAAAAATAGATACGTTATTATGTAGAGAGCATGATAATGCAACTACATTTTAAACAAGGGTTGTTGTGTTTGCAATGTTTAACATACATCCATTTGCCTTTCCAAATAAACATTGACCCTAATACTATAGCTGTTGTACCCCAAGGGTTGCAGTATTACAGCTGAACATTGCTAAGCTCTCAATACAAATTCCTTCCCTCTCAATAAGCATTACTGTGTTTATAGATTGCAGTGATTTATATAAACAAAGGACTAGGACATGAAGCTGCGATTTCCTATTTCGTACACAGAGAAAAGAGGAGATGAAGCAATCACCTTGGTTCGACAGGAAGGAGTGAGGACAGTGGGCTGTGGCAGGCTCGGCGTCAATTGCTTGCTGAACACAGAGGAGATAGAAGGAGGAGACGGCGTATCGCTGCACATAGAGCAGATGAAAGGAAGAGACGGTGCCGATTGCGGCACACAAGAGATGGAAGGAGGAGACGGCGTCGATCGTTGTACAAAGATTAGATTGACGGACGAGAGACGGCTCGACGATGGGTGAGAACAGCGGGCGGTCTCTAGGTATTTAGGTTAGTTTCGATTTCATGCTTCTATTCTTTTTTTAAAACGTGTCAACTCTGCCTTTTCCGTCTCGGCGCCGAGGAGGCGCTCGCCGCGACGGTTCCGTGACGGTTCCGCGACGATTTTGCGACGATCCGCCTTAATCAGTTTGCCTTGCGCTAATCGCCGCGTTTCCTCTCCGCCTTGCCGATTATTACGACTAGGCAGCCGCCTAGGTGTGCCTTCCCGAACACTGGTATATAGTAGATTATAGCTAGTAGTATAGTCAAGCAAGAAAATTAGAGGAGGGTTGTAACGTTGCTTTAGTGTTGTGATTTGTATGAAAACTTGTTGTAAAGCACCTTTCCCCTCAGGTTTGGACGACAAAGCCTGGCCAAGACGAGTCGTCAGTTTATTACTTCCTCTATTAGCTAGGTGACATAAGTGTCTGGGGGGTTATGGGCACACTTTAATGGTTAGAAATTGAGTAATGTGCATTATATGTAGTAGTCCATCTTCCACTAGTCTAGATAACTCGGTGTTTTGCTTAATTGTGTGGTTTCGTGTTTTACTAGTACTACTTAGCACCATAGTAAGAGGTGAGACCATAAGGCATGCTTTTCGAGTTCTTTGTAAGTGTGCTGAGTATATTTACTTGAGGACAAGCAATGTTCAAGTGTGGGGGAATTTGATAGCACGCTTATTGGTAACCGTTTTGACCCCTCCTTGAATAGTTTCTACTCCGGTTTTGATGATATTTGCATGTATTATTGTAGCGTCCGGTTTAATCATAATTGTATTTCATGTTTGGTTCCTCTTGAATGGACCATCTCGGTCCGTTTCACTTATTTCTTGGAGTATTTTCCTTGAGTGCAGGTTTTTATTGAATAAAGGATTGGACTATGAAGCGAATGGTATGTTCCGAAGTGAAATTGGAGTCCAAACAAAAAGGTTATGGCCAAAAGAAGTCGAGAGTTTCTGCTGTTGAGGAGTCACAACCGTAATACATCCTATCACGGTCGTGATACCCCGTCTGGACATAAACCTTATTTTATCCCCAATTCGAGATTTTTGGGTGCGGAGAGCCATGGAGATGAACGAAAACACAAATTGACGAAGCGGGAATTGTTTGGGAGCCTATGAACACCATGACAATGAAGATTTTAAATAACCAAGGAATCAAAGCTCGACGGAGGATCTACTTCTTACTTTGATGGATTACCGGTTTGAAGTATTCTCTACATCTCCCATGGATAGCTAGGTTTTTTGCTTGTTTGGGTTTTGTGGATTTCTTTGGATTTATGGAATTGTTCTAATATGTAGTGATAGGATTATGGATGCATGATGATTGATGATTGATGATATATTTTGATATCTTTCCACCCCTTTTCTCTTAATTGCATGTGATTTGTAGTTTTTTTTTCAGTTTTCCTATTTTAGGTTTTCTGTTGAGATTGATTATTGAGTTGTTTGTCAAATGTATGTTAGGGAGTGTTGCAGGTGGTTGTAGGTCGTTGTGTGGATAGACCATCTCTTAAGGACCCAAAACATGTTATTATCCACATCATGTCTATCCTGCCGATATACAATTTCTCATAGTCCTTAGGATGATCCCAAACCCAAGGAAGGCATTTTCCCCATAGTCGTTCTCATCTCAGTTTTATTTGTAGCCATCAAGTGATCTATTTGCATCCTAGATTTCCTGTTTCTTTAGTTTGTGGTTCTGTTTCATTCTAGTCTAGTGCAAATTTCTCAAATTTTGATTGACCAGCGAACCGAGGCTGAGTAGTGAAGGTCATGTCAACTTTCTGAGTAGGATCAAAGTTCTTCTGACACTCGACCGGTTGAGGGCACAGTTCCATACTATGGACAACTAGAAGAAATAGTGAAAGATAGGTTGTTGTGTTCAAGTGTAGATGGGCCAACACACTAATTACTAGAGATTACAAGATAGATGACTTGGGATTCAAATGTTTAAATTTTGAACATCCAATACAGATTGGCACACAAGCAAGTGATGAACCTTATATCTTAGCTAGTCTTTCTCGAATAATATACTACGTTGATGATTTGAAGGAAAAGGTTTGGTGCATTCCAATAAACATTAAGCTAAGAGATTTGTATGATATGGATGATGGGATTCAATATGTTTTTGATGTGGTTCTAAGGCAAGACTTGCCTGTAGTCAAGGATAGACAGACCTTTTCACTTGTTAGATCAAGATTAGCAGCTGAATTTGATGAGTAAATAAAGAATGTAATTGGAAATTATTGTAATCAATGGTTACATAAACAGTTTGTATTTCGTATTGTTGATATCAACTTCTATTTGAATTTATTTTTTATGGCAATAGTTTTGTATATACAGTTGTTATGGCATATGTGATGAGTGGTGATCACCTGGTGGAGATGGCAGTGATGACAACCGTCTTCCGGCAAAGAAGGACAATAAAGATTCTTACAATCTGCATATGGTTGGTGAGTATTTGTCAATGTTTAGATTACACTTACCTTTAGAACATAATCCTATCGTACATCAATATATATGTTACACTTTTAGAAGAAAATGGGAAAAACTTGTTAAATTAAGAGACTGGCTTACCATAGGGGATAATGGCAGCTTTATTGAAGTGTAAATACATCAGACTATTGTTCCTGATAAGGAAGAGGGTCAATACCTATGCCAATATATGGGCAACCCAAGATGCTGCCAATAGGTGTTGAGGATTCGACAAGAGTACCCAAGCATAATAAAAATCATATACGGAATAACTTCATCAAGGTAATAAATTGTATATTATTTGATCTATTACTTAGTTTATGATACTCAATGAAACAAATGTTCTTCTTTCATGGTAGTGGAAGTTTGTTTGGGTTATGAAGTATGATAAGCAGATGAAAAGGTTTGTTAAGTAGAAAATGGGAACCAAGTAGAGAGATGGGAGAGGATAGCTCTAGAAGGAATCCAAATTTGACGAAACTCAAGGTCTTTAGTAAAATCTTACATTGAAACTATAAGACATTGATGAACGCGAGTGGGACATATTTTGTAGATACAAGACATCAAAAGAGTTTTTGGTAAGCTAGGTATAACGTTATAAGTACTTATAGTTTCTTTACCACGCCAGTCACTTGTCCCTTGTAACTTATCTGTGGCTATAGAAATTATCACAAAAGAATAAGTTGAACCAAGCCAATGAATTCATATTATAGAAATCATTGAACGCTAAAGTTCTAGAAATTGAACTTACTTTCCAATGCCGCAGGCCTTGCATCAAGCGGACATCTGAGCTAGGCCATATATCCAACATACGAAACTGTGACGTTTTTCGATCAAGTCGAGATCCAAACTCCTTAAAGATATCGAAATGCATCTCATTGCTTGCCCTAGATAATCCATGCATGTCATTTCACTTTAATTAATGCCTCGATGTCTTCGTGTACCTGAAATCTATAAAAAAACACTCCAAAACGACATCAAATAGACCCCGACCAGGTCTGAGACACTAAATCGAGATAAAAGCTTAAAATGCATAAAATATCCTAAACTTCTACCTGAAAAATAAAATTTTGCATGAAATGTCAGTTAAATGAAGGCGATAAATGTGATAAATATAGTGTCATCAGAGATAGACCCCTTCAAGCTTGACGTCACCATTGACTTTAATGATTAAGAACAATCGCTTGCATCGGTGTTCAGGTCAAACAATTTGTCACAATTAAAGTATAGCCCTTTCTCTCGTCGATCTCATATCTCTGTTGGATTAAGATGTTTGATTTGTAACGTCTGATTGAATGGTGCAACCGCAGGTCCCAATCTCGGTGTTGTTTATTACATAATCCTCATATAATTGCGCTAACCCAATAACTGCAAAGAGAGTCGCTGGCTGTCCAGCTTGCAATTCAGTTCAGATTCCTTTGCTAACCCACTGATGAAGCATGCAACCTCCTACTCAGGTGCTAACTTTCTCGCGCAAACCGAAAGTCTTGTACATTGAGGCAGTTTGGTAAGCTCACCAAATGGACTCTAAAACCGAGTGGGTCCAAATCACGAATGCATTGCTTCATTTAGCTCATCAGAAGTAATATGACCTTCTTTCTTAAGTACTTGAAGCCACAACTGCGATTCCCCTTCCATGTAAATCGAAGTGAGTATAACTTTATGAGCCTTAGTAGTGTTACAATATTCGAAAAAACTGGTATGCTCGACACACCTAGGTTGTAGGGTCCTCTCCCCCAAAGTACTAGGGAAAATAAATCATAACCTAATGCACCAACGGTAGGTGATATCCTCCGTTTCCACCGCCACCTGCATACGGCCCTGAAATTCCCCCACCACGATCATTATGCTGCTCCAGCCTTTCCAGATAATCGAGCATGGTTGTCATACCTTCCTGCAGTTTCGTGCATTGTGCTACAATTCGAATAAATCTATCATGATTCTATTCCTCAAAGTGAGCTCGACAATTTACCCCCGCATCTCGTCCAAACTTCATTCCAACTTTGCGAGTCGTCCTTCCATCTCCACGCCTTTGATTGGATCGTCTTGCTCTGATACCACCATGTAACGTGCCTCAGAATGTCGAGTTACGACGGGCTCGGGTTTTCGAAAAAGACAATTTCCCCAACGAACGTCCTTGTCATTGGATTGCGATTCCACGATTTTGTCTAGCAAAGTAAAACGAGTCGTGGTTGCTACCCAATGTAACGACCGATAACTTGAGCTCAAGCTACTGCTCGAGCCTTCAGAATTAGATTGTATAAGGGAAGAAGAGGAGATTGGATTCGAGAAGAAAAAGAGAGAACAAAAAAAGAATAAGAAGAATCGGAGGTTGAGAGGAGACAGAGAGAAATAGGAGATAGAAGAGTTTAGTTGGAATTATAATTCTGCATAATCCACCTCAAATCCCAAATAAAGTTTAAATACTCCCGTTAATAACTACTTGTAAAATAACCCTGCTAATCAAATATTAAATCAAGGTGAATAAATGACAAGTCTAACCCAATACTTAAGGAACTGAAATAGTCCAATTTAAATTAAGATAATTTAGTAACTCATCACATAACACAAAATAACTATTGCCAATACTTATTGAGCGCGACGCTATTTGAATAGCGTTGCGCTTGCTATATAGCTCCGGTTGTGTGGCTTTGCTAATTACTGTTCAATTTAAAAATAACAATCTCTACTATGTAACTAGCATTATTTGCCAACAATTGCATAAGCAACATGCATGCATGGAAGTCACGTGGAAGATGGATGTTTCATGCATGTTATTCATGCAATTGCTGACTAAATAATGCATGGTTGCAAAGTTGAGATTGTCATTTTCAAATGGAATGGTAATTAGCAAATAGTGTGACGATCTGTAGGTAACGCGCTGTTACTCAACCAGCGTCACGTTGTACAGAGGCATGTAATAGAAACTCAACATTTTTTATTATCTTTTTAGGTTATTTCAGATTAACACATTTCTATAAACACCCAACATATTTCAAGTGCAACATGAAGTTGACTCAATGCACAACGATCTCGACAATTGACGATCAAATATAATTTGAGAAGTGAAATTGACAAGAGATATCGTTTCTCTTGTCTATGCTTTATGTAGACGAAGAAGAACAATAAACAAACATTACTGTTTTTTTTAATCCTGTACTTGAATAAACCGGTTTGAGTAGCTGGTTGTAGTGAGTGGGCTTAAGGGCTTAAAGCCCAATTTTAATTATTTAATTAAACAATAGTTTTAAGGCACAATCGATTGTTTGACAAGTTCTACAAAATGTGAATATAACAATATTGAGAGAATTATGAACACAGTGTTTAACGTGGATCGGAAATTCAGCCTATTCTATGCCCGAGAATGATTACCTCAGGACTTATATTATTGTGAAACCCGCCCCTAGATGACTCGATCAAACCACACTCTTCATTCATGCATTGCTCATGGGTTCACTCAAACTTAAATAAGAACAACTGACATACATTAACTGAACTGAAAATCCTCAATACTTAAGTAAAAAGACAGTGGAAAATAAACAGAGCATCATGGCTCAAATTCAACAACTAACATCACTGAAAACTCCTAAACCGGGAAAAACAACCACTGTAAAATAAGTCTGACAAACAACTGAAAACATAGAAGACTGTCTGAAAACTATGAAAACACTGAAAGAGCTGAGGTCCTACATGGTACCTCTCTTTGCGACTCCCATAGTCACTACGAGATGGTGTAGCTGCTCGTGCTCCCTTTTAGGCGGCATTGGCTCTTGAAGTCCCAAGGTTGATCATATATGAAGAAACTTTAGCCATCCCTAACTATGAGCGGACGACCTCATGGTGGATCAGACCATGAAACCACCCTGAATACCGTGAGAACAGGAACTGAAGGCATACTCGTCACATCCTGCCTGAAACTGAATGTAATCTGATGGATCACACAATCCATGGGGTGGGGTGGCCAATGTATATCGTGAGCTAGTCTATTGTAGCCTTGATTCTCAATCCTAACATGAACTTTGAACATGCATAGAACCTCACTATGAGCTTATGCTCGAATCATAAACATCTGTTTGTGTCGTACATCACACGCTACTACACAGCCTGAAACTCTAAATTGCATAACAAATCTATTTATACAATAGATCGCATGCAACTATACAGTTCTGAAAATCCAAACAACGATTCCTGAGAAGTAATTACAAATCTTCGCATAAAGCAGAAAAGTAATCCTAACTCCTACCTCTGAAAAACATTCCTCTAAAGATTCTAATATGAAGCCGTTTCCCTGGAGTTTTCTTGCATGATCCATATAACATGAAGGGAACAATCATAGGATTGAAATCTCAAAACCCCAAATCCAAACCTGTCAAGATTTTCCTACGTGGGATTCAAAGCAAAGGATTGAGAAAGTAGGAAGAAGGTAGGTTACGTTCTGAAGCTTCCTCAACGATCTCTAGGCCTCTCCTACTGGTCTAGGATCGATCAACAAGACTTTCTTATCTTCCTAGAAGTTAAGAAAATTAGGTTTCTGTGATTCTGGAATTGCGACTATACTTTTGTAAGCTGTCCACCACGCCCGTGGCCTACTGCTTACCATTCCCGTGGTGACATGGGAACCATGTCTGTAACCTACTAATGGTCACGGCCGTGATCCTCATGCTACCACATTTGTGACTGTCACTGACCACGATTATGATCTACCTGATGATCACACCTGTGAGAGACTGTCTGTCACGCTTGTGGTGGACCGTCTGACAGTGATTCTCACAGACTCCCAGAATAAGACATCAACCCGAAATTGGGGTGTCACAATTATTATCACAAATAAAATAACATACATGTGCACACTTGCAAAGTGTCAGACCCTTCGGATACTACTGAAGAGGCAAAGCCGTCGACAAGCAAAGTGACAAGAGCTAGCAACCTAGAGAAATACAAGCTGAGATTCATATTGGCTTCCCGTCAATCCTACCGACTCACTCACCGAATCACTCACACTCTATTCTCTATTTCACGATGTCAACCTATCAACTTTCACACAAAGAAGATAGTGACAATCAAACGATTGTTAGAACAGTGTAAATATTCAGAAGCAGAGAACTTGATTTCAGAATTGGTGAAGAACTTTGATCTCCCTGCTTCACTATTTATAACCCTTATTGATGTTGTGACCGCTTGGTTAATTTATTCACCAAATCAATTACTTGATTACCTAGTCATTGATCTTACCATAAAAGTCATGCTTTGGTGTGTCCTAATTTTGATTCACTTTTCATAAGCTCACTACTACATATGCACCATATCTTCATTCGATGTGGATATGAGATGTGTGTCGTTTCTGTTATCAAGTCCTAAAACCAACATTTCCCCCCTAAGCTTGACAACGGAAATCTTGTAAAAGAATCAAATATCATTTTCTCGATCCATTGAGATCATGGTGAAGCATATACTAACTAGTTTATGCATATCATATACCTCAGATTATCTTATTTCTTCATCATTCACGTACCAAAGTAGTAATAATACAAGAGGACTGTTATTTAAATTTCAAAGTAACTAAAATAAACAGATCAACAAAATGTGCTTAAAGAGCACTTATTAGAAGTGAAACTTATCGCGACCTTTATAAAAAACTACCTGACTTGGAATTGAAATTGAAAACAACTTAAGGATTGACTCACCCAACTGAATGACTCCAGAACTGACCGAACAAACTTGACTCCCCCAAACTAGTGCCTATATGCACTCAAGCATCTTCCTCTTACCCATTCTAGGTCCGGCTGGCTTATCTCGATTGATATTGTTTGCCCAAGTTCACAATTTGGGGTCCAAAGTAACATATTGTTCTAGTTCAATGATATTCTTGGCTAGTTCTTCATTGGAAATGAGATTTGTGTTGGGGCGCTAGCGGAATTTAGGATCGAAAAGATAGTATTTTGATAACTCACTCAATTGATCACTTAATATATTAAATATTACAATTTGGTCACTTGACCAATTCCCTCACCCTCATAATTTGCTCTCTACTTCTCTTTGCTCACTTTTGCTTTGCTTATAGTTTGTTTTCTCTACTCTTCACACTTGCCTAAAGTGAGGCTTCATATTTATAGGACAATACAACCTCCTAAGGAAGATACTAGCACACTTGGTAGGTTTAGTGTGTGGCTAGGATTAGTTTAGTTATTAAAACATATTTATTAGTTTAGTTGAGTAGTTGAGATATTTTTGTGGAGTGATGTAGAGAAAGAATACTCTAGATTGTTTATTACTTACTATTAACACCCCCTCTTAATCTACAATCTGGAGTAAGTGTTTGAACTTCTCGAGTTTGTCCTTCGTCATGATATCTGTCGGTTGATCATCTGTATTGATGAACTCCATCGTCATTTCTCCGTTGTTGACTAGTTGTTGTATTAAATGGTGGCGTAACTTGATATGCTTCGACCTTGCGTGAAATACTGGATTCTTTGCCATGGCAATGGCTGACATGTTGTCACAGTGAGTAATGGTTGGTTCATTATCACCTTGTTGTAAGTCTTCAATTAATCTTTTTAGCCATACTGCCTCGCATGCTGCATCTGTTGCTACAATGTATTCTGCTTCCGTTGATGATAATGCCACAGTCTTCTGCTTCTTTAAGTTCCAGGAAATAGGTTTTGTACCTAGGAAAAATATATAACCAGATGTACTCTTTCGGTCATCTAGTGATCCTGCCTAGTCACTGTCGGTGTATCCGATTAGCTTACTTTCTTCTTCCTTCTTATACCTTAGGCCCAATTGTTTAGTGCTTTGGAGGTATCATAGGATTCTCTTCGCTGTTGCAAAATGAAGTTTGCTAGGCTCACTCATAAATCTTGAAATGAGACTTACTGAGTGACATATATCAGGTCTTGTATGAGTCAGATATTTGAGCGAACTGACTAGGCTTCGGTAGATTTTCCCGTCAACTTTTTTTGCTCCATCATCTTGTTGCAATTTCTCATTCAACGCCATTGGTGTTGCTATGGGCTTTCATGATGCCATGTGAAATCTCTTTAACATGTCTTCAGTATACTTCTTTTGAGAGATGAATATTTCTCTAGGTTTTTACTTTACTTGAATTCCCAAGAAATACTTCATGGGTCCTAAGTCAGTCATTTCGAACTCTGACATCATTGCCCTTTTGAATTCTTGAATCATTTGTGGACTTGTGCCTGTATAGATTAAGTCATCAACATATAAGCACAAAATAAGAATGTTTTTATTTTCTCCCTTTTTTATGTAGAGAGATGGTTCACTTGGACTTCTTTGGAATCCGTTGTCTTGAAAGTATCGATCAATTCTGCTGTTCCCCGCTCGTGGTGCTTGTTTGAGTCCGTAGAGCGCCTTTTTGAGTCGATAGACATTGTCTTCTTGTCCTTTCTTCTCGTATCCTCGTGGTTGTTCCACATAGACTTCTTCTTCTAGTGTTCCATCAAGGAATGCTGACTTGACTTCTAGCTGGAATATTGGTAACTCCATTTGAGCTACTAGTGCTATAATTGTTTTGATTGTCTCCATCCGTGGTACTGGTGCGTAGGTTTCTTGAAAATCGATGCCAAGTTGTTGTGAATAGCCTTTTGCCACCAATCTCGCTTTGTGCTTCTGCATGGAACCGTGTTCATTAAATTTGATCTTGTAGATCCATTTTAGACCTATGCCCGATTTGTTTTTTGGTTTGTCCACGAGCTCCCAAGTCTTGTTCTTCTCGACTATTGAGATCTATGTGTCCAGTCTTTGCTATCCAGACTTTGTCTTTTGCTGCTTCTTCAATTGTCTGGGGTTCACAAGAAAAATATGCTACATGACTTGATTCATAAATTTCTCTTAAGAATCTAACCTTTAATGGAGGTGAGTCTGAATCTGTCACGGCATCTCTAAAGTTGTCTCTCGTTGGACTTGTTATTGGACTTCTTCCTTGGATTGGATTTTGGTCCGCCTCATTTGGTGTTGTTGGTGTAGTTGTTGGATTCTCCAGGATCTCATCTTTTGATGGAGGTTGAGTATCCTGAGTTTCCCAACTCCATTCGGCCATTTTGTCGAACATAACTTCTCGTGAAATCATCACCGCGTTCTTCAATGGATTGTAGCGTCTATAGCCTTTGGATTCGTCACTATATCCGATGAAAATGAGCTTCTCTCCCTTCTGGTCGAACTTGTCTCGATTAGGGGTAGAGATGTGTGCATATGCTATGCATCCAAATACTTTGAGGTGATCCACTTACGGCCTTTTGTGGTGCCATGCTTGAAAAGGTGTTTTGTTCTTCACTGGTTTGGTTGACGATCTGTTGAGGATGTAGATTGTTTTATTGACCACTTCTTCCCATAGTTGGTTGGGAATTTTCTTAGCAGTCATCATGCTTCTTGACATCTCCACCATTGTACGGTTCTTTCGTTCTGCTACGCCATTTTGTTGTGGTGTGTACTGCACTTTCAATTGCCTCTTGATTCTGTTGGTGCGACAGTATTCCATGAAAGGTTTGTAGATGAATTCTTCACCACGATCTGTTCGGAGTGTCTTGATTTGATGCTCGCTTTCCTTCTCAACTGTTGCTTTGAATTGAAGGAACTTGGAGAAAGCTTCTGACTTTTTCTCAACAAAAAATACCCACATCATTCTAGTATAATCATTCACAAATAGTAGAAAATATCTCTTACCACCTACGAATGTTGTTCTAGTTGGTCCGCAAATATCAACGTGTACCAATTCTAATGGTGATTTTGCTCTCCAAGTAGTTTTTAGGAATGGCAAGCGATGCATTTTTCCATATATGCATCCTTCACACCTTGTCTTCTCCCTTAATTTGGGGAAGACCAGCCATCATATTTTTCTGCTTCAACAATTTAAGCACTTTATAGTTTAGGTGTCCATATCGGAGATGCCATACTAATGATTCATCCATGCTTTGGCTCTTCAGTGCTAATTCTTCATTCTTCGACATTCTGAGAGGAAACATCTTGTTGGAAGTCATCGAAATTTTTGCAACTTTTGAGTTGTTGGATTTGTTGATCATCTCACATTCGCTGTTATCAAACAAAACCTTGTAATTTTTAAGCATTAGTTGTCCAACACTCGGAAGATTTTGAGCTAATTCATGAAAGTACAAAACTTCTTGGATTAGAGTTTTGTTACCTCCCTTTCCTTGTAAGATGATTGTACCCTTTCCTTCGACTTCCAACTTTTTACCGTCTCCAATCTTCACGTGGGACTTATATGTATCATCCATCTCGATGAAAGACTTCCGATCTCCAGTCATGTGATTACTACTACCGCTGTCCACCACCCAAGGAAGTTGTGATTTTTGCTCGGCTTTAAAGCAAGTGTATGCGACAAGGTTTTCTTCGTCCTTTTGTGCGAAACTTGATTCGCCTTCTTCTTTCTTGTTTTGACCAGCAATCTCTTTGAGAGTGATTTTGAATTTCGCACTTGGTGCACCTGAACCTGCATTCTTTGGTAGCATGGTTAGATTTTTTGCAAATTTTGCATCTGTCGTTGGAGTTGCTTGATTTCTCATGATTCTGGCTCCAGTTGTTGCTTTTCTTGAAATTCGATTTTCCCCCTTTCTTTTGGAAGTTGCCCCCTCTACAGTTCCGCTCTCCTTTAATGTCGACCTTGGATTGAAAAGCTTGCTCGAGTTGTTGGTTGGTAAACCAGTTCAATCTCTGCTCGCGAGCTACTAATGATCCCATCAGCTCCGTCATGGGTAATTTTCCAAAATCTTTAGTTTCTTCTATGACAGCGACGATGTGCTCAAACTTCAGCATTAAGCTGCGGAGGATCCTCTCCACGATCTTCTTCTCGTCGATAATCTCTCCAGTGACTTTGATCTGGTTCACTATCTCTACAGCACGAGAATGAAAGTCTTTGATTGTTTCGCCTTCTTTCATCGCTAGGTTGTCGAATTGACGCCATAGATTTTGGCGTTTTATGGAGATTGCCTTCCCGGAACCTTAAAATTCGTTCTTCAGGACTTCCCAATCTTCTTTGGCTGATTTGATGTAAATGGTTCTCGGAAATATTGTTTTTCTCACAGCTTGCTGAATTATCCTCAAAGCGCTGCGTTTCTCTTGACATTATGTTTATATTCATTCGTCTTTGTCCCGCTTGTTTTGGGATCGTCATCTTTTGCCAATTCCGCCTTTTTTCGGTTGATGGGGAATCGTTCTCTTGTGGTGATTGTTCGATGCCTTCTTGAAAAATATCCCACAAGTCTTGTGAAATGAAGATAGTCTCCATTTGTGCTTTACAATATTCGTACAATTCTCCGTCAAAAATTGGGATTTGATTTGGAGAGTTGGCGAACATGGAACTTGACGATGGTGCTGCCATAGGATTTTGAGGGTATTCCTTTGGTAGAGGTGTTGAGAGGGTGTTGTGAGGGTAGGTTATAATAAGGTTATCAAAGTACTAAAGTGTAACTTTTCTTATGTGGAAGATCAGTTATTAAAACCGCAACCACATAGCATATTCAGCATAACTTTAGCTCTGATACCAAATTTGTTGGAGCACTAGCGGAAATGTAGCGGAATTTAGGATCGAAAAGATAGTATTTTTATAACTCACTCAATTGATCACTCAATTTATAAAATATTACAATTTGGTCACTTGACCAATTCCCTCACCCTCACAATTTGCTCTCTACTTCTCTTTGCTCACTTTTGCTTTGTTTACAATTTGTTTTCTCTACTCTTCACACTTGGCTAAAGTGAGGCTTCATATTTATAGAACAATACAACCTCCTTAGGAAGATACTAGCACAGTTGGTAGGTTTAGTGTGTTGCTAGGATTAATTTAGTTATTAAAACATAGTAATTAATTTAGTTGAGTAATTGAGATATTTTTATGGAGTGATTTAGAGAAAGAATACTCTAAATTGTTGATTACTTACTTTCAACAATTTGCAGCTCCAGGTTTGATTATAGAGTTGGTATCATCCTTTTGCATATCAGCCAAAGCTTCACGCCTTCTTTTTCTCGATCTTGATCCTCATGAGTTGTCAGTACTGCTACTGGGAGTGTTAATGTGGAAAACTTCAGATCTCCATCGGTCCTTTGCCAGCTGATGTTCTCCGGGGTCAGGGTATTCTGCCTCAAACGAGGCATTAATCCCATCGATGAGAAATGCTGGTATGGGGAACTCATTTAGCCACTCTCTTGGTCCCTTAGTGTCAGCAGCAAGGAAATCATTATCTGCATCCGCAAGAAAACGGTATTTCATTCTTTTGCGAGGACCATTGACAACTGATGTTCTTTTTGGAGAACTTATCCGACCCACTGGGTCAGCCTGAGAGTCTTATTCCTTATCATAAGCTTCCAGTCTATTGTAAGCCTCCATTTCTCCTTCAGAGAGTTCCAGATTCTCGACCTTAATGGCAATGGTAGAGTCAGCCTCATATTCGCGAGTCATTCGGCGACCAAAGGGAATTCTCGTCTTTCTGTCCCTCAACATTTACTTGTGCTGCTTCTCCCCGTTCGTGCATTATCGGTGAAGCTAGCGGTGAGATGTCGAGGATTGCCAGAACATCTCCTAGAGGGTAATCTCATAGAGATCCACACCCATGTTTGTGAGGAGTGTTTTCATTTGTGGAGCAAAAGGCATATCCCCTTGAAACCCTTCAACCCGTGCCTCTTTCATAAGCATCAGCATAAGGTGAGGGAGGCTAATTGGTTTGGCGTTTATTACACTCCATATTATAAAGAGATCCAATGGCAGCAGAATATCCAGAGAGTATGATCTGGGAGCTAGGGACCGTGTGATGAAATAGTGTGAAGGCGCAAGCGAGATGGAAGGAGACTTACAAGATATTCTCTTGATAGTGGTATGTTTTGAAGGTCTGGATTGATAATAGCAGCATGTGCTTCTGCTATGTCAAATTCGTTCCTCCAGATGTCGTCATGAACTCTAAAGGCGAATCCACGTGTGGAGAGATTCAACATGTGAGCTAATATGTTAGTAGACAGTTGAATATGTTCTCCAAGCACGATGGTGGTTATGGTGCCTGGAAAGACTCTGCTGTTCCTAAGGTTGAAGTAGAATAACATTGCTACCAGAGGGGCGAACGTTGGTCTCTCATCCAAGATTTTGAAGCAAATCAGAGATTTCGAGACGGAAGTCTTCAAAGGCGGTGGGAGACGCAATGATTGGCCAGGTGCGGAATTGAGACCAAAACCTTTGATAAAAGCTTTCGTCTCTGTGCATGCGACCATAGTAGGTTCGAAACAATAGGAGATTCATGCTTGTGCTGGATAGAAGAGGGTAAGACAGAGAGGAAGGGATGGTTTGAACTGAGGAGTGAGAGAGCAGTAGAGATTGTTGCGACATTTTATAATAGGCTAAGGGATGTTGTAAAAAAAAAGGTGTGATTCTACAAATCTTGAGTAGTTCCTGGATGGTAAGAACGATTGCTCGTACCTAGCTAGTCGGAGAGAGTCTGCATAACTGATTTTCTGAAAATATCAGCTAACTGATTGGACGAAGACAAAAATTTTAATTCAATAGTTTTATCTTGCACGAGTTCACGAATGAAGTGATAGCGAATATCAATGTGCTTTATATGATAGTGTTGGACAATATTTTTTGAGATGTTAATTGTACTCGTATTATCACAAAAAATGGGCATATTAGATAGGGAAATATTATAGTTTTGTAATTGTTGTTTTATCCATATGAGTTGAGTATAAAAGTTAGCTACAATCATGTATTTTGCCTCTGTTGTTGATGGAGATACTGACTAACGAAATTTCGTTGACTTTATCATTGACCGTCATACTTGATTGCGGATTTAGTTATGTGGACATTGTGTAAAATACCGGAGTTCATGTGGGATGGCACGTAGGAATTACGTTACCACATCACCTTATGTAAGGTAAATTTCTTTATTTTTCACCCTAATTCCCCTACCTTTATTCCGGTTTACATCTCCCCTTTAAATCGCAACTACCTCTCTCGCCGTCGACGTTCCTTCCACTCCTCACTAGATTCAACAACGCCCCCACCGCATCTCCTTCACCATACCGCTCGATCCAGTCCCCACGTCTAACCAGTACCTTAATACCATACACCCTACCGAATTTCGCCTCGCTCTCCTATCATCGGGCGGTTTTAGCGATCACCGTCGTCACGTCCTCCATGATCCCCACCCTCCCGTCCTTGACCACCACCGAGAAAACCGACGAAATATCTCCCAGATCGATCATCATGGACCGGTTCAGCTGAACAAATTCAAATCAAATCAAATTCCCCAGTAATTAACCAAAACTCAAATCAAATTCTAACATAGGTTTGGGAGTCGAACGTCTTGCTGAT
The DNA here is from genome assembly GCA_030674075.2 of Linum usitatissimum. Taxonomy (NCBI): domain Eukaryota; kingdom Viridiplantae; phylum Streptophyta; class Magnoliopsida; order Malpighiales; family Linaceae; genus Linum; species Linum usitatissimum. The sequence goes on from JAUJYP020001444.1 coordinate 462,187, forward strand.
ATCGACTTCGGTGTACCCAAATGGGCAGATTCATCAGGCTCCGGATTATCGATTTGACAGAGGCGTGGAGTTTTTTGTCGGCGAGTTATTTCACCCATTCGGCTGTGTATATGGGATATTTTAAGAAGATGTTGAGGCGGCGGCTACTCCATCGATCAGTTTTGCTGCCTCCGGCAGCCCTTAAGTCCCGAAATCCGATCGGCGATTCTCCCTTCCACCCAGCAAAATTGGATGCGTCGATGGCGATGGCGCCTACGTTGAGGACACCGTGACAGCGGCCAGAGACAGGGCGGCGGATCTGGAGGGCAGATGAAATTTAGAATTAATCTCCACCGTTCATAATTTTCATCGTGCTGACTGTGTATTCCACCACTAGTGGCCAACATCGCGACTCTCCATGTGAGCCAACCCGTTAGTCTAGCCACCTTTTCATCACGCCGTCAGAAAGATTTGAAAATCATACTATGTTTTGTATTCCGTATAGAATGAGCCAAATCGGGTTCGGGCCTTATACGTTGTGCCTTATTTGATAATTTACCCTTTTTCTTCCTAGGGAAATAATATTAGGTAGAAATGGTCCAAGATCCCAAACTTGAGCCCATTCAAATTGATGTCAAACATAACATGAGACCATCCTTCATCGTTTAGAGCTTCTTTAACATTCTTAGGTTTGATTTTTGAAAGAAGACTCTGATGAATTAAAGGATTTGCTTAAGAAGTATTTTTAGAATGAGTTCTAAGTCCTTCTTTGACGTTTCCTATCACTTGAATGATTTGATTTTTAGATGCTATGACTGTACACGGATTTAATTATCTTAGGTCATTCTCGGGTTGTGGAACTGAGGGCTGTTCATCATGATCAGATTGACTACTTTCTGTAATTATATCATCTTCTAGATGTGAGTGCTTTAGTTCATCATGAGTTTCTATCTAATCCTCTCTAGGAGGAGAATCATCTAGAAAACAATAATTGTCATGCGAGCAGGTTGATGATTGATGCATTGTATTATTCACACACTTGTTCTCGTTATAAACGACATTTTTGTGTGTCGATATGTTATAAACTACGTTTAGTTCTCATGCCCCTCAGGGCCGTGTCACATTGTTTAGTATGTTTTTGGTAAATTTCAATTGTCATATGACGTCTAGAGATGAACCAAGACATGGCAGGGACTCCGGAACAACTCAAAACGTTCGACTTGTGAGGAAAACGTCACCGTTTAGTATTTTGAGCAAAAAACATCGTTTGAAAGTCCCATTGATGCAAATCAGTGGCATTGGAAAGATAATTCGATTGTTTACAACTTTTATGTTGACGGTGTGGTCAATTCCGTGTACTTCAACAACAAGGTTGTGTTCTTCCTATTTATGCTCAAGGCCGAGAAGAGCAAAACAAAAGACACGGCCATGTTCTTTTAGGACACACAGTGTCCCTGTGGAACACGACATGCCTTAAAGCTACACGCCATGTTCTCCAACTTGGTCGAGAAGCCTATAAATACGCCAGAGACACCCTATGCATAAAATATATTTGAAGATACCTTATTCTAGATAAAGTTTCGAGATTTTAGAGAGAGATACAGTTCTAGAGATCAATTGAAGGGAGAGAACATCAACAATTGGAGACTGATCGAAGATTGGCGACAAGACGAAGATTTCTCGACGAAAGATGTTTTCTTCCCGGGTTATTTTCCTTTCTTATACCTTTCTTGTTTCCGAACCCTGAGTAGCTAAATTTTTCGTGTTGTTTTGATGAGATGAAGCTTTAGCTTAGCTTTTGTATGGATGATGGGGTGTTAACCATTTGATTTGTTATCGAGGTTATTCAGACTTATAATGTTTTCTTCCCAAATCTAACTTCTGATTCAATTTCGTTTGATCACCTTAATTGAATCATCGTCATTGATTTGTGGGTTTGTGTGTCTGAGAGGAACATAGATTAATAGGTCAATTAGGAAGAACTCTAGATTATTTGTTAGCTCGAGAGGGGAACGGATCATTTATACTTTTTGCATTGATTTGTGGATTTGTGGGGAACAGATCGTATATACTTTTTGCATCAGTTATCATTGTGGCATTTCATCAAACACCTTTAGTGTGTTTTTCTTGGGTGTAGATTAGCTCGAGAGAGGAGTCTAGGGTCGAGCAAATCGATCATTAGAGGCGCTAGAGTAATCTAAGACTATCGTAGGAAATCGCCAACCCATTATAACCTGAATAATTGAGATAACTTATCGTTCATCCATGCATTGCTAGCTTTAGTGGATTCTAGGCCTAGGATGTGCATTCTTTTGATATGCATTCTGAGTTGATAATTGGTTACAAAAACAATCAATCAAACAATCATTCAATGTTACTTTGTGTAGTTAGCTTAATCAATTTGAGTAATAACATTAGAAAGACCCTAGGGAAATACGACACCATTAGAGAAATCTAATGGGTATTTGATTAGTGGGGTAAAATCTGCTCGTCAAATTGGCGCCGTTGCCATGGACCTTTTCTAATACTAGGAAAGATTTTGATTCTTAGCTATTCCCTCGTTTATCTTATCATCACTTTTCCTCCCACATTTTCATATTACATGGTTTTGTTGTTTCTTGTTGTGCAAAAAAACATTGCAGGTTTAACATATCCACGAAGAAGTAAAAGACTAGCTAAAAAGGAGACAACTTGATATGCTAATCTCGCTCCCAAATCTCGTAAGAAGCTAGTGTTAGAGCTTCCTTTCAACCTTTCTCCTTGGGTGTTTCTAAATTAAGGTACTTAACTTGTGAGTAATTATGTTGAATTGTTGTTCTTACTTTTCGAAACTCCCTCTTGAGCATAACTTTTGGATGTTCGTGAATGCATGTTTAGTGTTTTGATTCTATTTGTGGATGTCTTGGATGTTTCGAACCACCTGTCATTTTCGAACCACCTGCCATTTTCAGTTTCGAACCACCTGCCATTTTCTCAGACATTAGTATTCTAGAGACTCATATATATGTTAAAAATAAATTGCTACCTTCCACTATTTTGTTCTGTGTCACAGTAGAGTGTATGTGTATCCACCCAACGAATTTTCCTAGGTTGTTATGAAGCTTAAAACAGGCGGGATGAGTTTGATTGAGGTTGCTAAATAAAAATGTCATGGTGGTTTGATTCCAACAGAAACACGTAGGGTGACCCTAGAGGTCCGCCTTCCCAACCTTTATTAGGTGTGGGGCGTGGGCCGGTGACTGGGTACTTCTGAGTGTGGCTGAAGTTGCAATTATTTCCCGCATCTGGAAAAAGCCACTATCTAAAAAAGAAATAAAGAAAGAAAAGCAAAGAAAGAAATTATACGACATTTCAGTATTCGAGCTTTGTTTGCAGTAATATGTAGTGCTAGATTGTCTAGTAAGAAACTCAAAATAAGAGGGAGGTGCTTGAATAACTTGAGTGATAATAAAATTGGAGCACCTCCTCCCTCGGGACATAAGAGAAATCCGGGCTAGGACGAGTTGTCGGTCTGTTACTTCCGGTGACAGCGTAGAAGGTATAAGTGTTTGGGGGATATGGATACACTCTGGTGGTTAGGTGTGAAGTCATTTATATCATATGCATGAGTCTATTTTGTACTAATCTAAGATATTCGATGGTTTATGGCTAATTGTGTGGTTTGTTGATTGACTTGCATTCCTGAACACCATGATGGAATTAAGAGCCTGAACTTTGTTTTCGAATCACCATATATTGAGTTATTTATAGAGCGTGATTAATATATTTGCTTAAGGAACGGTACATGTGTAGAACTTTCATAAAAAAATTATATGAATGGATTCATCTACCTTGTTGCTTCGTTTATTAGACACTATGTATGTCTTGCTCCGAGATGAGTAACCTAAAAAGAGTCTTTCATCTGACTTGGCATCAAATTTTCCAAGTTTATCTTTAGTGTTTAGGATGAAGCAACGACATCTGAAAGGATGGAAATAAGTAAGAGTTGGCTTTCATCCTTTCCAGATTTCATAGGGAGTTTTGTTCAAATATTCTCTTAGAAGAGTCCTATTAAGATGTGACAAGCCCTGGGTATTACTTCTGCCCATAGATCAGTAGGGAAAAGATGATATTGTAGCATAGTTCGAGCTAGTTCGATCAAGGCATAGTTCTTTCTCTCGGCTACGCCGTTTTGTTGAGGAGTTTTAGGTGCTGAAAAATTATGAGTGATGCCTTGGGACTCACAAAAATATGCAAATTAACTTTGAATGGTTCAGATTTTACCAGTTTTTCCCCGTTCAAGTTTGAGGGTAAAGGTTTGAAATTTTCAAAGGCCTCATCTTTTTGATTAAGGAATTCAACCCATTTGTCCCAGGACTAATCATCTACCAAGACGTACACATAACTTTTTCCACCTAGACTTTTTGTACTGATTGGAACAAACAAATCCATGTGAATAAGAGAGAGAGGGGGAAGAGGTTGAAACAAGATTCTTTCATTTGAAAGAAGATCGTAAAATTTTACCATGAGCATAAGATTTTAAAAAAAAGTTCTTAATACTGGTAATCTTAGGTAAGCCTCTTATAAGTTCTAATTTGCTTCACATTGTAGTTTTATCTAAACGAACATGTCCTAGTTTCTTATGCCATAGGAATTCATTGCTTTTCTCTACTGTGAAGAAGTAAAACTCATTGAAAATAGTTGAATCTAGCATTTCAATTGTATAGATATTTCCTCTTCATAATCCAATAAAGAGAACATAAGAATCATCATGACGTTCTACCATACAAAAATTTTCTTCAAATACAACTCTGCTCATACTACCACACAATTGATTAATAGACAACTATTGTGTTTGAGCCCATCAACTAGTAGAACATTATTAAAAATAGTATAAGGGCACTTACCTACAGTTCCTAAACCGATGGTTTTCCCTTTTCCATTATCTCCAAAGGTAACTTTTACTCCGATTTTGAGTGTAAGTTTTGCAAACAGCGATGCATCTCCTGTCATGTGTCGAGAGCAACTATTGTCTAGGTACCACTCACTTGTTGTTTTTTCCTGCAATAACATTAAAGGTTAGATGTTTAGGTCACCAGACCTGCTGGGTTACCTCCTTACTAGTGACCTAAGCTCATTTAACACTTTTTAGCTACCCATACATTTTTGGTAGTTTCCTTTACTCTTGATTCCTCATAAGTATTCATTCCACACTCATGACAATATTCAAAACATATATTGCAGTTCCTTGCATAACTTCTAAAGTTTTGAGCATTATTAGTGGACCTATGTTGTCTTATGTGTTGGTTTTTAGGTTTCTTATTCAAATTTTCTTCCTTATCCTTTAGAAGAAATATTTGATTTTTTGCCACTTGCAACTTTCTATATAATTTATCGGTATTACACTCTTCTCTAATGTAGTTACATTAGTGACTTCTCTTAATTCATAATTTTCTATCTTAAAATCTTCAATCTAATTAGCTAACTCTTTATTCCATCCCATGACAGCTTTTAAATCTCTTTTCATAGCCTTATACTTCTCTTTTAAGATAAGATATTTTTGTTGTAATCCTACATATTTTTCTAATACATCAGCAACATCTTTCTTAAAATCAGTAGAAGATAATACCTATTTACCGAAAGATTGCCCTTCTCTATGGCCATTAAGACTAGTACATCATCTGAGTCATCTCCTTTATTTTTTGAGACACTGAAAGTAACTATGAGGGCTTTATCTTTATAGACAAACCTTGTTGGACATGTAATCTGAAATGACCAGTGTTTACTCCGGTTTTTCTTTCTAACATCCTCTTATTTGCTCATTTCAACCTGTAATTTTGACAAAATAGAAGAACTACATTTCTCGGGTCTTTTAAACTATTTTTGTATTGATATTTCTTATCCAAACCATCACTCTGCTGATTTATCTCATATTTTAACAATTTTTAGCTTGTTACTTAGCTATGCAATTTATGCACCAACATCATTATCTAAATCACTGAATGTGTGTGGTTCATTTAGAACAGACTTAAAAGCAATGTTTTTCTTCCTCTTGATATCTTCCTCAACTCGGGCAATCTTAAGAATGTTCTCGTAACTAAGTAGTGATCCTATAAACTCATTTAGACCTAACATCTTAACGTTTTGAGCCTCTTCTATAGCAGTTCTTTTAGGCATCCATTATCTAGGCAGACATCTAAGAATATTAAGAACTAAATCAACATTATCATAGGTCTTTCCTAGGTTTTTATGCTTGTTAACTATGAAATTGAACCTAGAAAACATTTCAAAAATATTTTCGTTTGATTCCATTTTAAAATATTCATATTCATGAACAAGCAAGTCAATTTGAGTTTCTTTAACCCTAGAGCTACCCTCATACGTTACCTCGAGTGTACACGAGATTTCGTTGGCCAATGCACATCCACATATTCGATTAAACTCGCTTTCGCTCTGAGAACTGTAGAAGATATTAATGGCTTTAGCATTCATCTGCATCAACTTCTTCTTTGTAGCTGTCCACTCCTCTCGTTTCGATTTTACGTTGGGAAGGTCATCTTTCATGACCACATCCCACAAATCGAAATCGATTCCTTCAAGATATGCTTTCATCCGGCTTCTCTAGAAGCCATAATTCGACCCATCGAACTAGGGAGCTGGATTGTGAGTGAACCCCTCTGAATTTGAAGAAGGGAAAAATGTCATCTGACTCATCGCAACAGATACAATTTCTTTCGAATTTGAGCGATCTTCTTCTCCGGCAATCGTTGGACTCTTCGAAGCAACAAACGCTTTGATGCGAATTGAAATTCACTCAACACACACCGATCTCGGAAATTTCCGATCAAATATAATATGAGAAATGAAATAAATAGGAGAAATCAATTTCCTTGTCTGTGCTTTATATAAACAAAGAAGGAGAAGAATAAACAAACACTACCGTTTGTTTCTTATCCTCTTTAGTTTAATAAACCGATTAAAGCTGACGCGGCTATATAGGATAGATCATATAACTAATATTCAGCCCAATTCCAATCTAATCCGTTGATATTCATTAAGGGTAATCTCGATATTCAGAAAAAAAGTTAAAATATGTGACTTTTTATTATTATTCTTTTGTTATAAAACTAAGAACGAAGAAGAGAACAAGAACATGAGAGGAGAAGTACTTTCTTATTGAGGTGTGTGGAATGCTACAAATGAGAGCTCTATTTATAGGCTCATGGAATCATAACCTACACTCTCCAATATTATTACACATAAAAGAGGGAATGAAATACATTAAATCATACACATAAACGAGGGGAATAAAATAAATTAACCATAGAATGAGGAGTTACAAAATTGGGCATTCACTACAATTATCTTCATAACACTCCCCCTTAAATGTCCATTGGTTAACAGTATACATCATTCTTTGAATACGCGTTTGATACTAGCTCGTTAAAAACCTTACCAGGAAAACCCAGTGGGAAAAACAATGGTTAAGGGAAAAAGAGTGCACTGCATATCGACTCCCCCTAATGATGATATCAATTGAAGTCCCTCAATCGCTGAACTCCAATTTTCCAAACTAGTCTCTGAAATGTTGATGTTGGAAGAGCCTTGGTGAATAAATCAGCCAAGTTATCACTTGAACGCACTTGTTTGACAGTGATGTCACCATTCTTTTGAAGGTCATGAGTGAAGAAGAATTTAGGAGAGATATGTTTTGTTCTATCTCCTTTAATGTATACCTCTTTAAATTGTACGATGCATGCAGCATTGTCTGATTGATAAACTGTATTGCTTGATTTTAGCTTACAGTCGGATTAACATTAGTGTACTAATTTAAGACCGGCAAAATAGTAGGATCTTGTATGCTTTTAAAGCTTTTACTCGTCATAGGCTCATGGCAACGAATTATTGTCAGATTCATGATGATGGTCGAGCAAAGATCAGTAATGAGATGTATGGAGAAAGATGTGTTCATCATAATCGACTGGGTAAATGTGTTAATGGTGGTAGTAGAGGGGTTGGGTAGTAGGGGAAGGAGTTAAAGACTCAAGAGGGATGAGAAAGATGGCAATTTTAGAGATTATTTGAATTTGAGATTTAAAAAAAAAGTGATTTAAAATAGCTAGTGATTTAGCGATTTTATAAATATTAGTTTTTAAGAATGAGAATGATTCTAGCATTTTAAACAAAAAAAATAAATTAACTTATTTAAGAAATTATTAGATTGTCCTGTTGTTCTAACATTAAACATTTTAATTTTTCATACTTGTAATGACATTTGTTGTAATTTCTAAGTTTTAATTAGGTAAATATGTTATTTTGTATTCAAATTACTCTTGAGATCTTAAAATCATACCAAGTTTATGATGATTTTAAATCATTCTCCGAATCACCATGAAACCATATATGGTGATTTCAAATCTCCACTATTTTAAAAAAAATAAACAAAATTTTTTATCTAAATCACTTGGGTCCATCAATTCTTTTCCAAACCTTCTTTCAAATATAAAAATCAAACCACCTCTTAGATTTTTTTAATTTTAATTTTATTTTAATTTTTTAATTGGGTATATTATTCTATGAATGGTAACATGTGGAGTAGGCCTGGAAATTGGAAGAAAAGTTTGGTTCCGTTTCCCGTATTATTGGAAAAAAATTTGGAATTCCCATTCCTGTTATCATACTTAAAATTCAGGTTCGGTTCGGGAAATAAAATTTCAAATTCAATATTTTTTATTCGGTTTCGGGATTTCTAAATTCTCAAAATTCAGTCTATTTATGCCTTATCGTTTATCAGTTATCACTTATTCACTTATGAGATTATGAGAATTAATTTTTTATTTTTTATTACACTTTATTGCGTTTTTTGACAGAAGAAGAAATTAAGTAAAAAAAATTTAGGGTTCCTCACTTCCTCTCTCATGGGCGACGTCGCCACTGCGATTCCCTCAACTTCTCGGTGATTCCAGAATTTACCAACCACGATTCCAGAGTTTAGATGACGACGATGGCGAAATAGGATGATTCGTCTTCTTCTTCTTCTTCTTCTTCTTCTTCGTATGCTACGACGATTCGTGACGATTCCCTCGACGGCGACAGGGTTCTCGACGGTTCTCTGCTACACTTCCATCGAGCTCGCCTGAATTATGAAGGTTCTCTACTACACTCTCCCCTGACCCAGACCAGTTTTGAATTCGTTGCCACCACCGAGGATTCAGGTTAGATTTATACCAAAGCTAGTTTTGAACTGGTTTGTTGATTACAACCAACTCTAACTCTAACCCTTTTGCAGAGCTCGACCGTCCTGACTTAGGAGGCCTACTATTCGATCCTTCTTCTTACGAGACATCTTGGTGGATTTGTCAAAGCACCCAATCGGATGACTTATCCAGGGAAATGGGTTAGATAAGTGCTTGTATAGGAGCGAATGTGGTTGCTGTGCTTTCTTTATGCCACTTTGGAATGAGAACAATTCCCTCTTTCTCCGTTTCTGGAGCGATTATTGTTTTCAGGAATGATATCAGAGACATCATAGTTGTTAACTCAAATAGGACCTTCAAGTTGTGAATAGCTAGGTTAGGAAGCCTCTCTATTTAGAAGTGTTGTTGATGTGCTAAGAGAAATCTGATGCATTTAGAATAGAGTCTGATTCATAATGGAGCTGTGATGAAGCTGTTATCAAACCATTATCCGATTTAGCATATGAAGTTTTAACCTGTCCAATGACTTATATTTTGGCTTCCTAATGAAATGTATGCACAAAGCTTCTTGTTTCCTTTCATACAAATCACACCAGAAATGCCTCCCTTACATCACAGTTACTTGTGGTTCTATTTTGCAGCTTATGAAATCACAAAGTACTCTTCCAACAGAATCACAAACATCTCAAAGTGGCATTCCACCTTTGCCCTGATCTCGTGCTTGTTGTGGAAGACCAATTAGAGGTCAAACTTCGACTTCAATCCCTCATACAAGGAAAGTGATGAAAACAGATCAGTCCATTGGAAGTATTTTCTACTGTGCACTGATGCTGATGGGAACGCCAAAGCTAAATGCCTCATGCTGATTCGAAGCCGGTGATTGACGAAGAGGACTTGGAAGAGCAAATAGAGTTTGAGAATGGTATACACTATTCATTTCACTATTTGTATATGATTGTTTAATATTAACTGTGACTGATTTGTTTGTACTTCCAAGTAGTATATGCATCCTTCCGATGAATGTGTGTGAACGAAGGTGAAGGTGAAGGTGCAACCTCAGCGAGTGCTAGTGTGATTGGGGGATCTTTTGATGAAGATGAAAACGATGAAGATGAAAATGATGAAGACGAAGAGGGTAAAAACGAATGTGTTGATCCTGTAAATATTCTTAAATTTATTTCCAGTTACTGAAATGGAATGGTGCTCGATACTATGACTATGACTGAATTTTGGCTGTTTGTTTCTCAATTCTGTTTCTAGGTATTGGAATGGTTGTGCAACACTCATTTAAGATATATGAGACTATTGCTGTATGGTGTTTTTATACATTCAAAACACATACTATTCAGTAAGCTCAAATTCGGTCTCAATTTTTTGTCCATTTAATTAAAAAAAATCTCTGCAAATTATCAAACATTATCTTGTAATATAAGACTACTTCCCAAGTTCTATATCTATGGTCTATTGACCTTTTACATCATCTTATAGCTATCTCTTTTCTAGAAATATTCAAAATTTCTAGACTTCACAAATTCGGGAACGAGATTATTCATTCCCGTGCCGATTTCCGAGCCTAATATGAGTGCGTCATATCGGAAATAGTAATTGTTATTTAAATCATGTGTTCATGATTGCACATGGAGAAAAGTTAATTAATGAAGAGTTGTGATGGACGACTGATTTAGTAAAAAATAAAAGTAATAAATGAGAAATACGTTTTGTAGTTTTCTTTATGTGTGACCTGGATGTGATCATACAGTCGTGTGTGATGTTTAAAGGGTAGCCTTATCCTTCAATCCCTAAACTGCATGCACACTCAAACGATAGAGATAAGATAGAAGAACAGTGTATCAAGATCGTTAAATGGGACATAATAATTTCTTTAATTATCGTCGATCCACTTATAATATAATTAACTAGCTAGTCAAACATTAGGTCCAACAAAAGTTCCTACTTTGACAGCGACATCCACACTATAAATCTCAATTAATTGAACAATTATTTTTCATAGATTATAATAATAAATATTTTATATTACCAGCTTGATCTGGGCTAATCAAATATTATCCAATCCTGTTTAATTATATTTATTTACTTATTAGTTCATTAAAACTGTCCGATTTTTACCGAACAATCAAACTATGATTTCATAAATTCAATCTCCCATCTAATTTTGAAAACATCCATTATCTAATTGTCTAATTATTATCATTATTAATATTGTGAATGATTCTCCACTCCACTGATCTTTAAACAACATTGGAGACGAACTAATGTTACACAAGGTTAATTGGTCTGTTGCATTCAGCTGGGCCCATATTGTACCGAATTTCAATTAACAGTCGTGGTCGAATGCGTGTAATTCACATCCACTTCCCCTTTGTTTATTTCTTTTCTTTTTCCATATATCAAATTCAAAGCATGTTCATTTCTGTCAAAAACACAATCGTTTTCAAACCTTCAAATGTTTGTATAAAGGAAAAATCATCAAATAAGCCACAATTTATAAGATTCGAATTCGACTTAGACTTATTTTATTCGGAATAAAAAAAATAGTACGATTTTTCAAATCAAAATAACAAAATTTCGTTGATTTTATCGTTGACCGTCATATTTGACTGCGGACTCGGCTACGTGAATAGTGGGTAAAAGACCGGAGTCCACATGAGATGCCACGTAGGAATAGGTTGCCACGTAACCTTGTGTAAGATAAATTTATTTATTTTCACCCTAATTCCCTACCTTTATTCCAGTCAACATCTCCTCTTTAAATCGTAACTACCTCTCTCGCCGCTAGCGTTCCTTCCACTCCTCATCAGATTCAACAACGCCCCCACCGCGTTCTCCTTTACCCTATCGCTCGATCCAGTCCCCACATCTAATAGATCCACTAGTACCCTAATTCCAGACACCCTCCTGAATTCTGCCTCGCTCTTCTCGCATCCGACGGTCTGAGCGATCACAGTCGTCGCATCCTCCACGATCCCCACCCTCCCGTCCTTGACCACCAGCAAGAACAGCGATAGAGCCACTCCCAGATCAATCATCATGGACCGATTCAGCTGGTACAAAGCGATCCCAAACAAATTCAAATCAAATCAAATTGCCCAATAATTAACCTGAACTCAAATCATATTCAAACATGGGTTTGGGAGTCGAACTTCTTCTTGATGTCGACTTCGTTGACCCAAATGGGCAGATTCATCAGGCTCCGGATTCTTGATTCGACGACGGCGTGGAGTTGGTTGTCGGCGAGTTGTTTGACCCATTCGGGTGTGTATTTTGGATCTTCCCAGAAGATGTTGAGGCGGCGGCTGCTCCATAGATCAGTTTTGCTTCCTCTGTTACCCATTAAGTCGCGAAATCCAATCAGTTTTGCTTCATGTTATTTTTTGTATTCTGGATAAAACGAGGCAAATCGGGTTCAGGTTTTATACGTCGTCCCTTATTTGATAATTTTTCCATGTATAAATAATATAAATCACTTTTTTAATTAAACCATTTGATATATTTCCTATCTCTTAAAATGTTAATCAATTCCTTTGCAATAACGAAAAAAACCAGTAAATAACTGGTTAGAAAAAAGTTGATTTGTATGAGTGGAAAGCGAATCCTGATTGAAGACATAATGTATAATGTTTAGAAAACAAAAGATGGTGATAAATTGGCAAGTTGGGTAATGGATCATAAATGCTGTTGCAGTATTGAGATGAGTTCGCCACGTAAAAGTTCATATCCATATCCTTGAAATGTTTTGTTTGGTCCAGTAGGGTCCAATCTCCATGCTTTTCCTTTAACAGTAGGATATTTGATGACTAGGATATCATTGATGTTATGGTTGGACAACTAATTAAGCCAAGCAATTATGCATTCACGTATGTTAGCCGCTTATTGCTCATTTGTTTGTTTATCCCCAACGAAAATCATAGACAAAAAAACCATTCACCTACGCCATTTCCAATATTAAATCTCAAATTACTATATTTATATATTGTATTTAGCACTTTAGATTTAGCAAAAGATGTTTTCATGTTTAAGTTTCATGGAACATTTTATTTGGTTTCTCTTATGATGATTGTTAATGTGGATTAAGGGTTGTCGAGGTTGTATAGTAGAGTGTGATGTACTATACAGAAGATGTAAATGATACTGAGCACGAAGCTCTTAAGGACTGAACAGTGGCATGTGAATCATCATCCAAACTAGGATAAAATAGGTTGAAATAGATAGACGATGTTGTTATGAACGCGTCGGTCACCACCTCCGGATTGCGCAATCCCTCGGGAATGTAAAGGAAATGTTAAAGAAGTGTTCAGTATGTCTATAGATGCTTGTGAAACTTACCCCTAGACAATCCGAACAAACCACACGGTTAGACCCATGCAACTATTCACGGGTTCACCCATCAACATAAACATACAAAACAAAGAGATAAATACTGAAACATGAAACTCCTCATAATATCATAAACGACAACGTATGAAAAACCGAGCATCAATTGCTCGAAATCCAGTACTAAGCAACAATGAAAAAACATCCCAAGTAGGGAAAGTCAACATCTAGGGATAAGTACTGAAATATCTAAAAACAACTCAAATCCTGAAAACATGAAAAGGGATAAATATGATATAGGTGATATGCCCAGCACCAACTCTATATTAAAAGCCCCCTCCCCCTCAAATGGAACCTTTGGAAAGTCACCTGGAAAAACATTAGGGAACTCCTGAACTACTGGTGCATCCTCAATCCAACTCTCTGCATCAAGGAGGATATGAGTTAGTAAAGCCTCACATCCGCTTTAGAGCAGACTCTCTGCCTTCAATGTAGAAATAAAGGAATGCATGTGGTGCTCCCCCCCCCCCTCTAAGTCCCAGTGATGACTACACCCTTCTTCTCAAGTGTAGAAAACCTGATCCACTACTTCTTATAGTTCACCATGGCTCCATGGTGCTCTAACCAATCGATCCCCAATAGCACACCAAACTTATCAAAAGGAAGAACGATGAGGTTCACGGTGAACTTCTCCCTCTACCCAAAATCCCTGTTAAACAACCTTCAAATTAGCAGGAGTAAAGAACCCCTACTATACAGGCCTCGGTTGATAGCGGTTGCAAAATGTTGTTAAACTAACCCTGTTTAACAGGGGTTAATAAACCTCTGCTAAAATTCCGCTGTCTAAAACTATTTTTCTTGTAGTGGTATGCATGGGTTGAACCAGTGGTAGGAGAGGCTTCCACATGTATAATCTTATATTTAGGATTGGTACTTGAATAAGTTTACTCGAGTGTTAATTTTTATCATTTTTCTTTAAAAACATCTAGTCGACGCAAAATTGCAATAGGCCCATTTTCTTCAAGCACCAAAGTGTCTAGAAATTTGAAGGAACATTCAAAAGAACACGGTCAGAGATCATCAGAAGACCTAGAAGGTATGCAAAACCACATTCAACGCGCCACATCAAAGGGTTTCATGCCTTTTCATATTTGGGACCAATTCCCTTGTACTACATGAAGCCTAAAATGTTCAAATGCATCAAGGAAGCTTTCATATCAGTCCCCTCAGCCCTGATCCTCCGTTTGGCGCTGGACCACCATGTGGCATTGCAGAACCACCAAAATCAGGCCTGTCGCACCTTAGCTAATCGGGGCCAACTTTCACTGCACACGAAGCTTTAAGGAGACTCTAGGGCTACCTAGAGTGAGTTCTAAGTCTAAGTCAATGCCCTTTGCCCATCCGCCACCCAAATGCTCACTTGGGGGAATTTGGGGGCCCACGAGTGGCCTCTTGGGTATGTAGTGGCTTACTTCTTCGACCGGCTCTTCAACACTATCAAGGGAAAATTCTCCGGCGATGCCTTCGTTTTGAGGAGTACTAGACCAACAACCTTCAACACTACATGGAATATCTTGAGGATATAGAGCCACTCTCTGAGCCTCAACTAGTGGCCCCCAACTTGATCAACACGCGACATTTATACATTGAGTGGGCATTTCCCACTTCTAAAGAGAACATAGAGTGCAACAACCACTACAGGATAGAGGTCGCGAGAAGACGTGGTGGAGGTAGAGGTCGCGGTCATGGAGTATTGACAGCTGTGGAGGAGAAGCCATGTTTTCATCCAACAAATTAGGCAGCATTTGATGCCGCTCACGGAGTTTCTTATCTTGCTTTCTCCTTTATGAACCCAAGCTTCCCACATCCACCTCCTCCCCTGCCGTATCAGCAACCCCTACCTTTCAAGTTTGCCGATATGATGAGATTGATGTAACATTGATAGATCTCTTTCGGTGAGGGGACCTTGCCTTGGAAATAATAGCAGACCACGTGGCAGACCCCCTTCTGTGAGGGTAGTCTCACATGGCGCGTCTAGCACAGTGGCTGGAAACACAAGAAGGACAATAACTTGGAGTACATTATGCATCAACAACTCAATCAATAGCATCAAGAGGAGCACCAAAGTGAGCATATGAGCTTCCTCTAAAGTCTGCAGCACCACCACACCAACATGGATCAACCACTTCCATCATTTTGGCCGCCTCCGTCAACCCCCCTCCCCCCAACAAATGATCTAGGTTTCATCTTTCAACCTTAGGACTTTTACTTTTTTCATTTCAAATCCGCTTTATTATCCGTGGAGCTTGGCCACTGATCCTCCTAACTATTTACTTTTGTTTTTTTGTGTGGTGAGTCATTTTTAGGAGTCACTGTCACCATTTATCAAGAGCTACAGTTTGTTACCTTTTCTTTCCTCTCCTATCTCCCACATCTTTCGAATATTCTTATAACGCTTCTTCGTTTTGTTTAGCGAAGACACTGCCCAACTTATCTGTGGGGTAGGTGTGTATAGGATACCCGTTAGTGTCTACATGATTAGTCCTAATCTCAAGCTTTTTTGGAAGCATCTTTGGATCAATTACTAGGCATGCTTAGTAAACTTCCCAATGATTTATTGACTTGAACCGCTTACTTGAATTATGTTGCTTCGGGACAATCGGTGAGCAAGGACAAATCATGTCTCTTTTTCTCCAAGAACATTTTCCTCTCCTCTACGTGGGGCTATTTTCGACGTTATGGGGATTCATTTCACTTCTAATTTGGGCCGCTACTTGGGTGTTGATATTATTCATGGTTGTACAACTCATCTCCACTTCAAGCACATTCTCACGAAGATGGATACTCGATTTTCGGGCTGCTGTGGCGGTTTCTTTATCTCTCGGAGGGCAGGTGACCCTTGCGACCTCCGTCCTCAACGTGATCCCAACTTATGCTATGCCAACGGCTGTTTTTCCTGCCACTGTTTGCCAGGATATTGATAAAAGGATACGAAGCTTTATTTGGGGATCTAGTCAGGGGTTCAAGAAAATCCATTTAGTTAATTGGGATACTATTGCCAACCCAAAAAGATTGGGGGTCTTAGTATTCGCAGTGCTAGTGAGGCCAATGAAGCTTACATGATCAAACTTGTCTGGGGCCTTTTTACTCGGCCGCAAGATCTTTGGGTACAGGTTTTCCTCACGAAGTATATGCGCTATGATAATGGAGTGTTGGTTGCGCCTACCAAGCGATTCTCGAATCTTTGGAGAGGTATAAGAGATGCTTGGATTTTCATGCAAAAAGGGCATCAATGGAGTGTGTGAAATGGGAAAAATACTAAGGTCTAGATTGATAGGTAGCTAAACTCAGGGGTGATCCTTGCTGAAGTTGCGCTGTGCGAAGTAGATATGACTAGTGTGGTTGCCGATTGGATTTTTCCTACTAGAGGGTGGGATGTCGACAAGCTCCAAACGTCCTTACCTAGTGACTTTTTCCTCCCGATTTTTTATATGGACCCTCCGATGAGTGGGCTTGGCAACAAAATCCCTATTTGGGGTCTCGAACCGATTGGTGTTTTTACAATAAAATTTGCTTATGCTCTTGTCAAGAATTTTCGAGACGTTCAAGATGATGATTGGTGGAAGAGGCTATGGAGGTAGGAGGGTCCTAACAAGATTCGTCACTTTTTATGGCTTGTTGGACATCAGAGGTTGCTTACCAATGGAGAAAGGCGTCGTCGGCACTTAGTTAAAAAAAATGGTTGCCCGAGATGTCAGGGAACGACTGAAGATATTGATCATGTGTTAAGGCGATGCCCTTTTGATGTGGAGGTCTGGTCAAGCCTTCTTGGACCATGTGATCTACACAGGACCCTGGTTTGGACAGATTGGTGGAAAAGGGTGGTTACCAATACTACTCATAAATACCTGTTTGGTATTGTTATTCTGCGTATGGACTTGCCGAAATGAGAATACTTTCAATAATTAATACAATTACTGGTGTCGGAGCGGTAAGCACGAAGATCAATTATTGGCGTGCGGTCATTACAAGTAGCAGGTGCATTGTTAAAGTGTTAGGAATCTGAAGGTTCAACCAGTAGAGTTGATCAAAAACCAACCAAAACAATCCAGTACTGAAAACGGCACCGTTACACTAACGGAATTATGAAACTTAACGGTACTGGATGTTACCGTTGGAAATGGAGGGAGAGATGATGAACACGACCTGATCTCCCCCCCCCCCGGATTATTCTCAACCAACCCTACTGATCTTCCATGAATGAAGGAAGTGGAGCAGACTGCGGAACAAGAACAAAAGCAAGAATGAGAACTCGCATATATAAACCGAAGCTTGAAGTTCGGAAGGGAATCGCAAGACATTAGCTTCACAATCCATCTTTACATTCTTTACGTTTAAAACTCGTTTCCAGTGATTACCTTGGGAAGCTTTTCTCGACACTCAGATTGGTGTGTTGATCGGGAAATTGCTTCAAGGGCAGTGGCCTCTCCACGATCACTTATTGTTACTCTCATTGCTCATATACAGTTACTGATTATTGCTAATATAACCATCAATCTTGAAGCGATTTCAGCATAGTAACCTATGACAAACCTGGCAAAATCCGTACCTGATCTGAGCAAGCTGGAAGCCCTGGATGGCAGCAACTACAAGAGATGGTCATTGAGACTTCTAATCTTTCTGGAGCACCTGGAGATAGACCACGTGTTATTTGAAGATCCACCTGTTAGAACAACTGGGATTCCTGCCTCATCATCAGAAACATCAGTGGACACTAGGGAAAAGGAGCCCTCTATGACACCCTTGATGACTGAAATTCAAAGATATGAGAAAGACAACCGGACAGCTCGAGTTCACATCCTCAGCCATCTAAGCAACCCTATCTTCGATCTGGTGGCACACAACAAGTCCGTAAAATCCATCTGGGAGACCCTGTTGAAGAAATATGGAGGAGAAGACGCAGGAAGGAAGAGATAGGCTGTGGGGACTTGGCTCAATTTCAAAATGGTAGACAATCTGCCTATCATGGATCAAGTTCACCAATTTGAAAGCCTCACTACAGATGTCCTAGTTGATGGAATGAACATCTGCAGCATGTTCCAAGCCAATTCACTCATAGAGAAACTACCTGACTCGTGGACCAACTATAAGCACCACCTCAAGCACAAGAAGAAGGACATGACTGTGGAAGAACTGATTGGTCACATCAAGATAGAGGAAGCAAACAGGATCAAAGATAAGTTGTCTCATAGATCCTCACATTCTGTCAATGCTAACCTGGTTGAACCTGACTACAGGTCCAAAGCAAGGAACCCTAGGAACCCTACCTGGCATCCCAAGAAGACGTCTGGAAAACCAGTGAACTTCAAGAGACCAGGACAAATTCAGAAATACCAAAGGGGAGCATGTTATGTGTGTGGAAAGACAGGACACAAGGCATCCAGTGCACTCATAGGAAGGACCAACACCACAGAGGAGAAGGAGGGCAAAAGCCTCAGGTGAACATTGCTGAATCCTCAGAAGGAAAGGAGGAGCACATCACTTTCTCTTCAGGAGTCTCAGAAGCAAACCTGGTGGAAAATGACACGGAGTGGATCATTGACTCTGGCGCCTCAAGACACCTTTGTGGGATAAGGGAGATGTTCACTGAGTTTGAAGAAGCTGGACCAGGAGACCAAGTCTTCATGGGAAATTCCAGCACTGCAGCTGTGATTGGAAAAGGGAAAGTCAAGTTAAAACTCAGTTCTGGAAACCATTTAGATTTATCTAACGTTCTGTTTGTTTCCACTCTTCGCAGAAACCTAATATCTGCAGGTCTTCTCAATAAAGCTGGTATGAAGATGGTGATCGAGGCAAACAAGCTGGTCATCATAAAGAACAATCTGTTTGTGGGGAAGGGATATTTATCAGGGGGTTTGTTTGTCATTTCTGCAATTGCTATTAATGAAAATGCTGCATCTTCTTACTTGGTTGAGTCCTTTAATCACTGGCATGGTAGATTAGGGCACGTAGGATATAGCTCTCTAAGAAAAATGAAAAAACTGAACCTGCTCCCTAATCTTACTATCCTTGAAACATTGCCTAAATGTCAAATCTGTGTGGAATCAAAACTGGTCAGTAGACCCTTTAACCTGGTAAAAGCAAGAAAAACTGAACTGCTGGAGTTAATTCACTCTGACCTTGCTGATTTTAGAAATCATGAGAGTAGAGGAGGGAAAAAGTATTACATTACCTTCGTAGATGATTTCTCTAGGTTCACAAAGGTTTACTTACTGAAATCAAAGGATGAAGCGGGGCTAAAGTTCATGGTGTTTAAGTCTGAAGTAGAAAATCAGCTGGATAAATGAATCAAAAGACTTAGAACTGATAGAGGAGGAGAGTTCAGCACCTCTTTCCTTAAGGAAACCTGTGAAGCTCATGGGATTATACATGAGTTCACTGCCCCGTACTGCCCTGAGCAAAACGGTATTGCTGAAAGGAAAAACAGAACCTTAAAAAACATGATGAACGCTATGCTTTTAAGTTCTGGTCTCCCAAATGAAATGTGGGGGGAGGCCATCCTATCAGCTACTAAGATACTAAATAGAGTGCCGCACAAATCTCTTGCTGTGACTCCCTTTGAACTATGGAAAGGTTTTCCCCCTAACCTCTCTTTCCTGAGAGTCTGGGGCTGTCTAGCCAAAGTATCTATTCCACGTTTCAAGAGAGACAGCATTGGTGCTAAGACATTTGATGCGATCTTTGTTGGTTATGCAGAACACAGTGCTGCTTACAAGTTCATGAGAATGAGTGACAGAAGCATGTGTGAATACAGGGATGCTGAATTTTTTGAAGATGTATTTCCCTGCAAATCCAACTCACATCCAGAACGTGAGGTCTCACCTACCAGGTATCATCTAACGTCTGATCCAATCAGAGATGACAGCCTCACTTTAAGAAGAAGTAAGCGTACCAGGTATGAAACCTCTTATGGACCAGACTTTATAACGTCCTTTCTAACTGAGCATGCTGATCACAGTGGAGTGTCAGACTCCACCATTTTTGTATACTTTATAGAGGATGAACCTAAAACCTATGAAGAAGCCATGGGTCAGGAGACGCTCATCTCTGGAAAGAGGCTTCTGACAGTTAATTGGATTCTATTAGATCCAATCACACCTGGGACCTAGTCGACCTTCCTAAAGGGTGTAGATCAATTGGATGCAAATGGATATTCAAGAGGAAACTCAGAACTGACGGATTGATTGAGAGATTCAAAGCTAGACTAGTAATAAAAGGTTTTTCTCAAAAGGAAGGCATTGATTTCTTTGACACCTATTCACCAGTAACTAAGATCACCACCATACGTACAATGTTTGCCTTAGCATCTATCTTTAACATGCATGTTCATCAGATGGATGTAAAAACCGCCTTTTTAAATGGAGACCTGGATGAGGAGATCTACATGGATCAACCTCCAGGCTGTGTAGAACCTGGGTTTGAGGACAAAGTCTGTAGACTAAGAAAATCCCTGTATGGATTGAAACAAGCCCCTAAACAATGGTTCGAAAAATTTCACAACACCATTACTGATTATGGATTCAGGGCAAATAGTTCAGATACTTGTATTTACTCAAAATTGTTTGACAGTGCTTGTGTTTTCCTTTGTCTCCATGTAGATGATATGCTGATCTTCAGTACTCACATGTCAGCTATAGAGGAAACTAAGCAGTTCCTGTCCAGTAAATTCGAGATGAAGGACATGGGACCTGCTGATGTAATTTTGGGGGTCAATGTAGTTCAACAAGGAAGGAAATACATCCTGAGCCAATCTCATTACACAGAAAAGCTGCTGAAGAAATTCAACAGTTGGGAGGTTACACCAGTGAGAACTCCCTACGATCCTAGTATACATTTAGAAAGGAACAAGGGTACAAGTATAGAGCAAGAAGAATATGCCAAAATCATTGGCAGTTTGATGTTCCTAATGAACTACACCAGGCCAGACATTGGCTATGCTGTGAATAGATTGAGCAGGTACACTCACAACCCCGGGAGTGAGCACTGGACAGCCTTGAGGAGACTGCTTAAATACTTGAGAGGTACAGTAGACTGGAGCTTGCATTATGGAGGATTTCCAGGTGTGCTGGAAGGATACACTGATGCCAACTGGGTATCAGACAATGAACAAGTGAGTTCTACAAGTGTCTTTGTTTTCACACTTGGTGGAGCAGCCATCTCGTGGAAATCTTCCAAGCAGACCTGTATTGCTCGATCAACCATGGAGTCAGAATTCGTGGCCCTTGATCTAGCTGGACAAGAAGCTGAATGGTTGAGATGTCTACTGTCAGACTTCCCCATATGGGAGAAGCCTACCCCATCAGTCTCTCTTCTGTGTGACTCTCAGGCTGCAATTTGCATAACTCAAAATAAGACCTACAATGGTAAGAAGAGACACATCAGAATCAGACATGAAACAGTAAGAAGTCTGTTAGAGACAGGTGTGTTCTCCCTGCAATTTGTAAGATCAGAATTCAACCTAGCTGATCCTTTGACTAAAGGTCTGTGCAGGAGGATGATTGCAGAATCCTCTAAGGGCATGGGACTGATGCAACTCAAGGAGATGGAAAATTTGTGACCAGCACCCTTTTTCTGCTGATTTGTTCTTCAGAAACAGGTCAAACAAAGGTCACAGAAAGATCCTGGAGGATGAGTCAAAAGAGACGGATCGAACAAGGCTAGTCAGTAGCAGTTTGAAGTCGAGAGGACTTACTGCACTGAGTTATTGAGGGACTAATGTTCATAGCCTGAACACCAGGTGGTCTACAGTGACCTGATGAACAAGAACATCTCATAGCCTGTCTATTCAGGTGGTTCCACATAGGAACTTGATGAGATCAATCCACTAGTGAAAACCAAACAGGCTGCAAGGCAGCCAGTTCAATGAACTTGATGAGACTATCTTACAGAGAAAGAAGTCTCATAGGCTGGAATCCAGCTGGTTCAATGAACATCATATGAAAACCAGAAAATGAGTGGGTGGAGATAATTCTCAACCAAGGTAATGTTCAAACTTAACATCACTAATGGAATGATCAACCTTTCAAGGATGCATGTGCGACTGCTGAACCTGAGGGTACAGGTTCAAGACCACAATCACCTAGACTCTCAGTTCTCCATGACCACTACGTTCTGGTTCAAGTCACTCAGACACCAGAATTGAAGTGCAGAAATCCTTGAATCCAGTTGATGCATTGTTGAATCTTCATATTCGTGGGGAATTGTTAGGAATCTGAAGGTTCAACCAGTAGAGTTGATCAAAAACCAACCAAAACAATCCAGTCCTGAAAACGGCACCGTTACACTAACGGAATTATGAAACTTAACGGTACTGGATGTTACCGTTGGAAATGGAGGGAGAGATGATGAACACGACCTGATCCCCCCCCCCCCCCGATTATTCTCAACCAACCCTACTGATCTTCCATGAATGAAGGAAGTGGAGCAGACTGCGGAACAAGAACAAAAGCAGTAACAGAACTCAGTATATAAACTGAAGCTTGAAGTTCTGGAAGGGAATCGCAACACATTAGCTTCACAATCCATCTTTACATTCTTTACGTTTAAAATCGTTTCCAGTGATTACCTTGGGAAGCTTTTCTCGACACTCAGATTGGTGTGTTGATCGGGAAATTGCTTCAAGGGCAGTGGCCTCTCCACGATCACTTATTGTTACTCTCATTGCTCATATACAGTTACTGATTATTGCTAATATAACCATCATAAAGCTCTGACTGTTACTCCAATTCGCAAACATATTTTGGCAAAATGGAAGCCTGCATCGGAAGGATGGATGAGTCTTAATTCGGATGGTTCGGTTCGCTCCAGTTCTATACAAGTTGCAGCTACGGGAGTCATTCGTAACTCGAGTGGTAAAACTGTTGTGGCTTCCTCTGTCAATTTGGGAATTTCCTCTATTACTAAGGTGGAGATCCGAGGTGCTTTGTTTGGTATGGAGCTCGCGTGGAGGCAGGGGATTCGTAAATTGGAGATTCAAGTGATTCAAGCTGTGTTTTGGGGTTGCTCTCGAGTGAGATTGTCCCTCGAAACCAACATGCAAGCTTGTTGATTAAATTCCAGAGACTCTGAAAGAGAGATTGGGTTGCTGATTACCTTGCTAATAAGGTTCATCGTTTTCAACCTGGATTGCTTATGGAGAATAATGCCGGGAATGAGCTTGCCGTGTGGGAGAATAGTGATTTGCGAAACCCATGCCTTGTAAGGTCTGTTGTGGAGTTGTAGTTTGTGTTACTCTTTATTATTTCATCAAAAAAAAAAAAGATGCGTTGGAAATTGAGGTTCCACATTTAATCGTATCCGACTAAGAATATATTACTGAAAACATAAAAGGTTATCCGCATCGGACGATCCTTAAATTAACAAAGCTTTAGCCATAAAAATAGTGCCACTATTCTGAAACGTCCAAATCACAGTGGCCACATTTTAGCCAAATAGTTGCCGCCCATTTTATTTTATTTTTAAATTGAATTGAAAAGTTACCCATTGAATGTGTACGTGTCTAAGTCCAGGTGGTTGGCCGGCGACCTCAGTGCTTGGCCACACACCGCCGCCGTAGGTTCACGAACTGATCGATCTATAGTGCATGGCCAAACTAACGTTTTTTTTACAAGGTACCAAAACTAACTTGATGGTGATGGATGTATAAATTTTTGGATTTTTGTGGTTGGTTGGAACAGCAGCAGCTGCGCAGCTCCAATAGTTTACATGTACATATCTTTACACCATTGGGGTATCCCCTGCTATTTCTCATAGTTGACATTTTGCGCAATTAATGATTAGAACATAATGTCCGAATTTCTATCAAAAAAACGAAATTTGTAGGAAGACCTCAGTATCACAGTTTCAATTCATATATTCCTGGAATTCAAAAACAAGAATATCTACTCTAGGATATCATATATCCACATTTTAAAGCATTATCATATAAATTATAAGTGAAATATCTGTTGACGATATTTCATTTCTTAGTATTAAAGCTACTAACTTATATAACAAACTATGACTACTACTGCCTGGTTCATATATAAGCATAAACTAGTACACGTTCTCCGCACTGCAACAACAGATGCTGAATAAGTGCCTAGACGTGTCTAGCTATGCACATTATTTAATTTATTAACGACAGAATTATTGCAAATAGATTTAAATTTAAAATGTATAACTCTCGATCCTTTTAAACTCTAATATCATAGCATATTCATTGCATTTTAATAATTTAAGCTGTTGAAAAATAATTAAAATATATTTTATGTTATTCATTAACAATAATAACTTCATCAAGAATTTAAAAGAGTCTCCAAAATTGAAATACGCTTGTGAGAAAGAACATTGTGGATTAGATTGAGGTATAAGTTAAAAGATATAATTTTTTTGTCGAAGGCATATAATTAAATACACTAAAAATAGGAAATATAATACAACGAGTTCACAATACATACCGTAAATCTAGAAGACGCTCTGAAGAAGTCAGATAAGTAAGAGCCTAACATGTAACTGAATGGGCAGCGCTATTATCCTAGCGACGAACGTGCTTGATATGAACAAGAATAGCCACAACGAATAACCTTTGATAGTCTTGCAACAGTAGTCCACCACGGATATCCGACGTGGTTAAACATAGTAAGCGAGCACCCTCCTCCGAGTATATATGAATAATGGTTGACACCATCGAAGGTTGGCAAGCTGAGAGTAAAGCCTGACGACTTGCTAAGATTTCCAAAACAATAGGATCGTGAACTGTGGGAACGCTCGTCTTTGTGCCGAAATCAGATCACCCACCGTAGTCATTCGAACCACTCCAATCGCCCCATAACCCGGACACTGCGATTTTGTGACTTACTGCAGCATCAACATGAATTCTACACTCTGGTGATACTGGCATTTGACATACCAGGGATAGAAATGGTTAAGCTCGTAGTGTCGTTGATTGAGTTCGAAATGCGTTTGTTGTATCTATCTCGCTGATATAATATTATGAAAAGGGAACTTTTCTTTTCATTTCAATTCGCACCGCATCACTAATCTGCTGCAGCAAGGCAGGACTCTAATAGAGCAATACGACGCTGTTCCAATAAAGAAGATGATGATGATTGCTCGCCCTACATAGCAAGCTCGCAGCTCAGCCTCTGCAAATTCTGTTATGCGATTCCCAAACCTGCAGCAAATTCAGACTAACTAATTCCATCATTTTGTCGTCTTACTTTCAATTGGTTGTATAAAACTTTTAGCCTCAATCAATGAACGATACAAGATGTTGAACTCTATTCTTCCATTTCTATAATATATAATGATGTAATTGTCTTGAGAGGCCGCTGATCGTCAGTTGAGTCTGCTCAAACACTACCATGTTTCTTGATTTCCACAATCTCCACCAGAAATAAATTAACTTAATCAATGACTGTTGATCTGAAAAAGTCCACTGTCTCCAGAACGCAACTGGATGTTGGTTTGAGGAAACAAACGCAGGGTAGCCGCTAGTCGATGCCAGCAAGACAACAATAAGACATTGAAAGAGCATGTGATACTGTGTTTCTGCCGCTAGTCCGTAAACACCACATAAGGGATCGAGATCAATCTACGAGAGATTAGGGCATCATATAGAGGCAGAATTTTATTGAACAAGTTTCACATGAAGAATTTGAGCTTTGGCTGGATCGATAGTGCCCATAAATGTGCC
This sequence comes from Linum usitatissimum, assembly GCA_030674075.2. NCBI lineage: Eukaryota > Viridiplantae > Streptophyta > Magnoliopsida > Malpighiales > Linaceae > Linum > Linum usitatissimum. The sequence continues at coordinate 488,410 of JAUJYP020001444.1, forward strand.
CATAAAGTTGTATCCACTATGATGATCCATAGTAAACTAACCTAGATTCATACCGCCGGCCGGCTAATCTATAGGCTGATTGTGTGATAAACTCACCTGAATTGACATAGTGCCAAACAAATCAGAACAAGTAACTGAAGCTAAGAGATATAATTTACTTCTACGAGATGTGTTAAGGACTAGTTGGCACTGCATGTTCACTTCATCCTTACTCCTCTAATCACACCAGAAAATATGTTTTGTTTTTAACTAATTTGGTGATGTCAAATCAAATTTGAATTAGGTCCATGCAACAAACTTATTTAAAAGAAAAAAGAGTAAAACCTTGGTGCGGTCTATGAGTTTGAAATTTACACAGAGGACAAGGAGTAGAAATTGAATGGGAAAAAAAAAGTGAAAGTTGAAATTTTGATGATGATGATGATGACAAGGCAAAGAAGCCATGCCAACAAACCAAGGGAAAAGGCGTTACATTATCTAACTAACGGGGAAAATAAAACTATAAAAGGCAGTATACCACAAGGCTCCCTTCAGACTCATCTCATTCCTATTCAGGAATTCTTTTCTTTCTTCTTCCTCCTTCTTACTGCAAAATTACTTCCTTTTTCCTTTCCTTGTGTTAGAACAAGTTATGTTGTTGAAGCAGCCGACCCTTGCTTTATTGTTACTGCTGCTATGGGTTTCTACAGTAGTCAAAGCTTCTGTCACTTACGATCGTAAAGCCATAATCGTCAATGGACAGAGAAGGATTCTCCTGTCTGGTTCAATTCACTACCCCAGAAGCACTCCGGAGATGTGGCCTGGCCTTATACAGAAGGCCAAAGATGGAGGATTGGACGTGATTCAGACATACGTTTTCTGGAATGGACATGAACCATCACCCGGAAATGTAATTTACTGAAATTTGTGATTGTTTCATGGCTTATGAGATTGTTTATTGAAATTTGGTTTTTTGTTTTTGTTTTTGTGCTGGTGGAAGTATTATTTCGAGGATAGATACGACCTGGTGAAGTTCATAAAGCTGATACAACAAGCGGGTCTGTACGTTAACCTCCGGATAGGGCCTTACGTGTGTGCTGAATGGAATTTCGGGTATGTAACGAATTGTGGAGCCATAGATATGCTATCTATCTATGTTACTTCTTATTATGAAAATACGATGCTCTGTTTTTTGGTATTTGGAATGCAGGGGATTCCCTGTTTGGCTCAAGTATGAGAAAGGGATGTCTTTCAGAACTGACAATGGGCCCTTTAAGGTGAAATATTGATATTGACTTTCTTCGATTGTTTCCTTGTTCCGTTGTTTAATTAATGATGACGAAGAAGAGTGATACGATGGATTCCGATTACTTCAGGCGGCAATGCAAAAGTTCACGGCGAAGATCGTCAACATGATGAAGCAAGAGAAACTTTTTGAACCGCAGGGGGGCCCAATTATTCTTTCCCAGGTTCATTTCTACACTTATTCATTTATTTATACATTCTTTACTCATGTGTCAGAACTCAGAAGAGAGAAATAGCAACAAACAAAATAGTCCTATTTTAAATTGATAATTTTTTTTATTTTTAACTTGGGTGATTATTTAAAACTAAACTTTAAGCCTCTTATCACCAATCTGGAACTGGGGTGTACAGATTGAGAATGAGTACGGGCCGGTGGAATATGAGATTGGAGCTCCGGGGAAAGCTTATACGCAATGGGCGGCGAAGATGGCAGTGGGGCTCAACACAGGAGTTCCATGGATTATGTGCAAGCAAGACGATGTTCCTGACCCTTTGGTACTACTTTCCTTCTTTCTTCTTCTTCCTTATTTTCAGTTGCTTGTTATTGTTATAACCGCTTTGAAACTTTAAATTTTCACCTTGATTCAACAACGAAATCTGAAAAAAATCACGCTTTTCTTTTCTTTTCTTTGGTTGTTGGGTTACTTATATAGAGATATTTAAGTCGGAAAGGGAGAATGGTTTTCTTTTCCATCCATGGCGCATATATACCTACTCCACTGTTTCATTAGTGGAAGCTTTTCTTTCATGCTTCTCTTTTTTATTTTAAATATTGTGCAGATAGATACTTGCAATGCATTTTACTGCGAGAATTTCAAGCCAAAGAAATCATACAGGCCTAAAATGTGGACTGAAGTTTGGACAGGATGGTAATATATGCAATTTATGATACTTGAAATGAAGTTCCCATGAGTTGCTATTTTGATACGATGATGCGAATGTTTTCTCCTTCCAGGTATACAGGATGGGGAAGTCCAGTGCCATACAGACCAGCAGAAGATTTGGCATTTGCAGTTGCTAGGTTCATTCAGAATGGTGGCTCCTTTGTCAATTATTACATGGTAAGTCATCTTATAAGTTTGGATGCATGCAATATGCATGTTCTTTCTCATCGTCCTTTAGATTTCAGTTTTTTATCTAATCTTCCTGTACATTATGGTATTTTGCTTTCAGTATCATGGAGGCACAAACTTTGGTAGAACTGCCGGTGGTCCCTTTGTTGCCACCAGCTATGACTATGACGCTCCTCTTGATGAATATGGTATTATGAAGTTTTATATATCTGGCCAACACTTTAAGGTCTCGTGGCCACAACTCAGATTTCTGTTCTATCCTATTAGTTACCTGATTCAACTCAACATGTCTGGTTGTTTTCAGGTTTAACAAATGACCCAAAGTACACGCACTTAAAAAATATGCATAAAGCAATCAAGCAATGTGAATCCGCTTTGGTTTCTGCTGATGCCACTGTCAGGTCACTCGGAAAAAGTCAAGAGGTCAAATCAATCAACCCTAGTTTTAACTTCTGTTTCTTGTATGGATTTTGGCCTTTCCTTTTGTGCCGATGCTCTCGTTTTCTTGTCCAGGCTCATGTATACAGCACAAGTTCAAGGTGTGCTGCATTCCTGGCGAACTACGACGAGAAAAACTGGGCAAAAGTCAAGTTTGGAAATGGTCAATATGATCTCCCACCTTGGTCCATCAGCATACTACCTGATTGCAAGACTCAAGTTTACAACACAGCAAAGGTTAGGAAAGCTGAGAAGGGACAAGGGTTTCAAAATCGGGAATCAGATTTTTAAATGTTTGCAATTGCTAATTGCAATGCAGGTTTCAGCTCCGAGAGTGCATAAGAAGATGACTCCAGTGGGTGGGTTTGTGTGGAACTCGTACATAGATGAAGTTACTTCTGGTTTTGCAAGTGATACAACTACACTTGATGGAATGTTCGAACAACTCTACTTGACCCAGGATTCTTCAGATTATCTATGGTATATGACAGAGTAAGTAGTATATAACCAATCGCTGACTCACACTGGTTTTGATTTGTGGAACTCTGCCTGCTTCATGCTAACAAATTCCCTTTTTTCGCAACCAGTGTTAAAATAGGTAGTGATGAGGCATTCCTGAAGAATGGAGTAGACCCTGTTCTCACCATCCAGTCAGCTGGACACTTTGTCAATGTTTTTGTCAACGGAAAACTCATTGGTATGCATTGTTACCACTAGTAGTTGGATAGAACTTTGTTTTAAATTACAGGGTTTCTTAACATTGACTTATCGGTCTGCCTTCACAGGAAGCGCCTACGGTGGCGTTGACAATCCTAAGTTAACCTTCAGCAAGAGTGTGAAGCTAAATGTTGGTGTTAACAAGATAGCATTGTTGAGCGCTTCAGTTGGTCTTGCGGTTAGTCATCTACTATCTCTCTTTGCTTGTCTCTGGAACTGTGTTTGATTTCTAGGATCTCAAACTCGATGTTGGTATGCAGAATGTTGGCGTACACTATGAAAATTACAATGTTGGAATACTTGGTCCGGTAACCCTGAAAGGATTGAATCAGGGGACAGTTGATATGACAAAATGGAAATGGTCTTACAAGGTAGGAGTTGAAGGTGAGAAGTTGCAGCTGAATACCATAACTGGAAGTTCATCTGTTGACTGGGTCGATGGATCGACGTTAGTTAAGAAACAACCATTGTCATGGTATAAGGTAAACTTCCCCATACGAGGTTTGCTAATAGTGATGAGTTTGGTTGAGTAGATGTTTTGCTGAAATCTACGGGATGATGAATGAAACTTGCAGGCAACTTTCAATGCACCAAGAGGGAGCGAACCATTAGCTTTGGACATGATCAGCATGGGAAAAGGGCAGGTTTGGATCAATGGCCAGAGCATAGGCCGTTACTGGCCTGCGTATAAAGCACAAGGCAACTGCGGCAACTGCTATTACGGTGGATACTTCACTGAGAAGAAATGTCTCACCAGTTGTGGACAGCCTACACAAAGATGGTAACTAACTTCTTAACTTCTCTTTCACCTCCTTTTTTCCGCTCCTAAAATGTTGACAATAATGGCTGAAAATATTAATCCAGGTACCACGTTCCACGATCATGGCTGAAACCGACTGGGAACTTGCTGGTAGTGTTTGAAGAATGGGGAGGTGATCCTACCGGGATTTCTATGGTAAAAAGAACTGCAGGTTGAATGGACAGGTGGAGCTTTGCAACCCACAGTAATGGGAATAGCCAAAGGCTAGGAGCAAGATTGTGGAATGGATATTGTATATGAATAGGATGTGATGTCTGTCTGTGTGTGATTGCTATAAGTCCTTAGAATCCCCTTCTGTTTTCATGTAAGAATTTAGCTACTTGCGTTCTCGGAAGCTTGTAAAGTAGAAATAATGTTGATCAAGTAAATGTCAACAACTTTTCGCTACTCTCTCTCTCTCTCTCTCTCTAAATACTGATCAAGCTCCATAGTTCAAAGATCCAACAAAAGACCACTGCACAAATAGATGAAATTATAGACTCGAGGGCAATCATGCAATCGTCTACTACTCCTGACTAAACAAGTTTTCCTTGGTGGTCAATCGGCTACGAATATCCATCGGGATCTCAATCCAACTTTACCAGCATCGTCCTCTTAACACACTAGATGAAGACAGTATCTATTGCTTTTTTATTTGACCTTGCAAATATAACTTATTGCAATATCTACAGTCTCGAATAGTGATTCACACATCCTATCAGCTACTTGAGTAAAGTTTAAGAGGAGAACATCACCTGCAATAAATAAATTCCTTGAAACCTTATCAGGTATACCCAAGTGAAAGATTTTACCAATGGCAGCATAATCTAAAAGCAGCTCAAATCCACTCTCGTTTTTGTGTTTTTTTGAGCTTCCAGTAAGTAATGATGCCTAATGGTTGGTATCCACCGAAAGAACATGTGTTCCAGGTCAAAACGACATTGTTTTAGATGCGATGTTGCATCAAGATCAGATTCGTGAACAAAGTACATCATGTTCTGGTAATCCTTACTTGAGCCACAAAGCAATTGCTTGATTACCACCCTCGTTACCAAAAGTGAAACCCCGACCCTTCTCCGATATCAAGTTTGGTTTGTTAAACCTCTTCCTTAAACCAGTCTGGGAAGTTAATAGCGAGAGGCCTGGATGCAACCCAAATCAAATATGTTTTGTTAGTATAAAAGCCATGTTATTCCAATTATTAGTTTCAAAATCAAGTATTAGTTACCACAAGGATCAAATTATCTAGTAATTCAATCTAGGTTGTAGATGGTGGTTTGACTGCATGATCAAGTTGTTTTTTGGGTGAACCAGCTATACCTATTGTTCCATCAACAAATCATAAAAGTGCACTGCAAGAGATCAATCCAGCTACAAACCATATCCAAAAATTGTTCAAGGGAAATATGCACTGGAAAGTGGAAGCATTGATCCCAACTCCACTGATATATGCCTCATCTTGTTGGTCTAGATATTGCATCTAAGACGGCCAAAACTAAATCGATCAAAAGCTATAATATAGAACTCACACCCCTATAATGTATTTAACGAAGAACTGTCAAGACGTGATGATTGCTTCTGTTAAACTGCCAAATTCTGAGGAAGAATGAAATGCGGAAGAATTGTTAATTAGAAAATACTGAATTTCAATAACCAACTAGAATATCTACAACTATTTAAACATACATGTTATAGAACTAATTAACGGAAAAAAGACACAAGAGAGAAATAGTAAAGAATAATTCTTATTAATATATGAAGGAATACAATGGCATATACTATTTATAGGCTCATAGACTATAATCTATGAAAATATACATTTATACATATGAATGAGGAATAATGATTATAATACACATTCTCCATATAATGGACATTCATTATATGCCATAAAGTCAAATTTCATAACGCTCCCCATTGAATATCCATTCAGTGCAAATCTCACCATATTCTTCGAATACGCTATTAAATAATGTCTCGTTAAAAACCTTACGAGGAAAATCCACTGGGAAAAACCATAGTCAAGGAGAAAAGAGTGTAGTACGTATCGACTCCCCCCTGATGACGATAGCGATTGAGATCCTTCAATCGTCAAACTCCAGTTTTTTGGACTAGCGTATCAAAGGTTGATGTATGGAGGACCTTAGTGATTAACTTATTCAAGTTATTACTTGAGCACAATACTTGGTTGACGAAGTGTGACAAAATAATTGCTTTCAGCTCATGCTTTCAGCTCATTCAAGTATGTGCATCTAATATGATCAATGGTTATACATAAGCAATATTTACATAACATTCCTCTTGGATGACCATTAGATGGAAATATGCCTCATTAGAACCTTACTAGAAAAACCTCATGGGATAAAAACCTAGTGAAGATAAAGGATCGCATAACCATCACATTACTTTTCACCATTTTCTTGAAATTCATGTTGATCAAATTATTTGGTGAAGCGTAGCTTTTCTAAAGCATTTGTGTAATGATGGACCGAGTCTAACACAATCCTCTTTCAACTTGAGGATATATGCTAAATATATTTCATGCATGATATATAGGATCATGTCTTTGAATAATGGTATGGCGTTATTAGTTGGTTTCACAAACCACTAAGTATAGTTTCATGACTTTATGATGATCGATTAAACTCGACATATATACAAATATTTCCATCTAATAGCCAAAGTTTGGGTCAGCAGCAAATAAGAAGAGCTTGTTTGCAGCTGACAAGGAGAAATCTCAGCCGTTCATTTTGAATGTCAGATCTAATAGCTTAGAGGGGTAACTTAGATTAGTGGTATATTTGTCATTTAACTTTTTTATAATTTTAAACAGTAACTTGGTCTCGGGCGAAAAATTCTGATGAATTTTTTACGTCATTGGAGCACCATTTCAAAAATAAAATTCGCCCACCAAATCACCTCTATAGGTTCTATGTTTCTAGGAATATTTTTGTCATAGATATTTTTTTCTGTTAACGAGTTGTACTCAATTTTTTACTAGTACTAGTTTGTTTTCAAAATTGTATCTGTTTTGCAAACAAGTACAACACATTGAGTTGGAATAAATTTTTGTACTTGTTTTATATTTTTTTACACAAAACTTGGAAGACATTATTAATCTAGAAAGGCTATCGAGCTGAAGCCGATGAATAAGGAAAATTGGGGGACTATCCACCCAAACAATCAGAGAGTTCCAAAGAGCTTTACTATGGACCATAATATGAGCGGCCTCATTAATATTTCTATTACCATGTTGCCAATTACCAGCATCAAACTTATCCATCGTTTCGCAAATACTTCGGTACCAAACACCCATCTCTGTCTGATTTTCGTCAAACCCTGCAGCACGCCATACTGTCTCTTTCAGTGACCACTTTAGAAAAATGGTGTCTCCAGGCCATTTAAAGGCCAAATTCCATAGCGATCACCTTCGCAACCGCCGGCTCCCAAATCCTTGCCTGCTTCATCACAGCAGATACACAAACCCCCCATTCTCATCCTGAATCACCACACCTGCACCCATACCTTTGTTATCAATCATAACAACATCCGTATTAATCTTAAAGAAGCCAGATGACGGAGGCTGCCACTTAGGAACTGCAGACGGCATAACATAAACAGGAAAATTCCTTGGGCCTCCTCGTAGGAAATAAGATATTGAGTAGCCTTAGCAGCTACCTCACTCTCTTGCAATATGAATCCATTGAACATTTGTGCATTCCTTTCCTTCCAAATAAACCACAACAACATTACCCATGCTTCTAGTTCCGAACATGTACACTTCTTCCTCATTGCATCAAACCACTCTAACCAAACCTCTCAGCCCGAAAAATCAAACAAGTGGGCAGATTCTGATGATAGTCAAACTCTGCTAGACCATTGGCAATCCCGAAAGCAATGTATTTATGTATCCTACAAACCACAAAAAGGACACCAGTCCCCATGTCGAGGGCTTCAACGGCTTAACTTATCTCCAGTAGGCAAAAGATTTCAATTGAACTTCCATAGAAACTGTCTAACCTTTGGAGGAATCTTCAGAGACCATAAGCACTTCCATAAATATGTACTACCAACCACATCAAGACCATGATGCAGCTTAAACTCAGAAAACCAAAAACTTATATCGCTCCCTAATAGAATACCTTCCCGTTTTACTTGAACTCCATATAAGGCAATCCACATCACTCGTATCCCGTAATGGAATTTTCTCAATAGCTTTCGCAATAGCTGAGGGAAAGAAGCTTTCAAAAAGAGCAGAATCCCATTGATCGGTTGCGGGATCAATTAATTCCCTAACTTTAGAATCAACAGGAAGACCGCTGGCCAGAGAAGTGATGAAAAAACCCAGTATTAACGGAATCGAGAGACTCCCCACGCCCGAATAGAAGCCCCGCTTTGTACCCGCCATCGTAATCCCCTCCATAAAAACCCTTGAGTACCAAGCAAACTACGCTATATAAGACTAGGATGATAACCCAATTCAACTTCAAACACAGAATAATTCTTAATATACTTAGCTTTCATGATCCTGGAAATGAGCGAGTTAGGACGTTGGTGAAGACTCCATAGCTGTTTAGCTGATAAAGCAACTTTGAATTTCCTTAAATCGCGAAAATCCATTCCACCTTCAGACTTAGCACATAAGAGTTCATGTCGATTAAGCCAATAAATTCTTATTTCACTTTCATGTTGACCCCACCAAAAATTTATAATGAGGCTATGAATTTCATCAATTATACCATCAAGAATTTTAAACACTGTCATCGCATAGGAGAGTTGCGCTTGAGAAACAAATTTAATCATAATCTCCCTAGTCACTACCAATATCATCCTCTCTCTCCACCCCCTTCAACTTAGATCAAACCCTTTCTTTAAGGTAGGAAACAATTTGCTTCTTAGAATGCCTAACCTTGGTAGCCAAACCGAAATATGTGTCATGCTTCTCAACAATTCGCATTTCCAAGATACCACTGATACGTAGTCTATTATGGCAGCTTACGTTCAACTATTGTCATGACATTGTTCGTTATGGACCTACCAGGAACGAACACACAATGTTCAGGAGATATAACCTTGTGGATGATAACCTTTAGTCTATTAGCCAGAACCTTTGATGCTAGCTTATAGATGACTTTACAAAGACTAATAGGTCTGAAATCTTTTGTAGTTTCTGGCGCCTTCAACTTTGGAAGAAGAGCAATAAGGGTAAAGTTGAGCTCAGGCGGGTGGATTCCTCCCTCAAGAATAGACATCACAACTGAATCAATTTCATCATCAATAATATCCCAGAATTGACGAAAGAAGAACACAGGTATACCATCCGCTCCCAACGACTTTCTAGCTCCCATCTGGCTAAGAGCAGTAACGATCTCCTCCCTAAGGAAAGGCTTCCTAAGAAAAACATTATCTGCATCACTCACTTTTGAAGTAATCGAGTCAAGGATTTGATAATGTGAGGGGCGCGGCGCTGCCTGGAATAAATTGTCAAAATAATTCACCATACACCCCTCTGCTTCATATTGCCCGACAAATGAATGCCCTGAATCATCCCTAAGTTTCTTCACTGTGTTGCGTTTACGAAGAGCCGTGGTTTTCTTATGGAAGAAATGGGTATTCTTGTCACCCTCCTTTAGCCAATCAGTAGTTGCTCGTTGTTTCGAAGACATTTCTTCATTATCCTCCAATGTAACCATTTCAAAATCCAATTGACGACGTTGATCCAGAAGCACATCTGTCTCAAGCCTCCTATCTAACGCCTGAATCACTCTTTGGAGCTTTTATCTCTGAACGGAAAAATTACGGAAAGTACTCTTACTCAACTCCTCAAGCTTCTGGCGACATTTCGCAAACTTGATTTATAGAGTTGCTAGACCCGGTTCGGCCCACACATCTCTAACAATGGTGACATATAATCAGGATGTTTATCCCATAATGGCTCAAACCAAAAAGATCATCCTCACTTAACTTCCAAATCATCCTCCCCTCGTGGCATGCAGAATAGATGGGACGGTGATCAGATTTGAAACGATTAAGGTGCAAAACTTTATACTCTCCAAAAAGATCAATCCATGCCTGATTTGCAACAAATCGATCCAGGCGTTCCTCAATAAAGTCATCCGCTCTTTGATTATTATCCCAAGTAAATGGGTAACCACTGAAGCCAAGATCTTGAAAGTCACAGCTAGACAAAAAAACCATTAAAATCTTTAATAGCATCCTCTAAAGAAGCGCCCCCACCTACTTTCTCGAAAACAGAACAGATTTGATTAAAGTCACCACCACATAACCAAGGACCCGTCCATTCCTCCACCAAAATTCAAAGTAAATTCCAAGATAGGGACTTTTCCAATGATTTTCGGCCAACCATAAATACTAGTAAACCACCAAACTCCGAAAGTACAGTCCAAAACATGAAAAATCCAAATGTTGAGCCGAGCTCGACTAAAGAGTTAATTTAACCTTTTCTACCCTCCAAACACATAAACCACTAGCCCGTCCCTTAGCAGAGACATTTGTCGACCATCTACACTCACTATTGAAACCACAATCTTTCTGCAAAGCATCACATTCAATAATTGTAAGACGAGTTTCCGAATTAAACAGAACCTGCGGGAAATGAAGACAAATTAACGACTTCAAGGATTTAACTGCACGTTTATTCCCAAGCCACAACAGTTATAGCATAAGGGCCTGATTTGTTCACCGAAGAGGATAAGTTACCCACACCCTCAACATTAACTGTCTTCTCCATTTGTTTCTATTTATGGTTTGATTTTTGTAAAGGATTCTGACCAGGAGCACCTTTCGACCAACCACTGCTTTCAACACCTGCCTTCTGTGAATGGCCATTCGACCTAGCCTCCGATCGACTAGCAATACTAGTGACACCAGAGCCACCCTACTTCTTATCATTCCCATGTATCGTGTCCTTAGGAGGGTTCAAGCTACGATCCGGAGGAGGTCTATCAAATTTTACAACAACACGAACAACATCTGAAGGAGCTCCCCGTCCCTTTTGAAAATTGGATGTCCCCACCGGACTGGAATCCCCGTCCCTTTTGAAAATTAGATGTCCCCACCGGAGTGGAATCCCCTCCTAGGATGGGCACCTCTGATTTACCATTATCCTCTTTCTCAACTTGTTGCAACACATCAAATGATTCCCAGCTCCCACTCGAGTCTCCTTCAGACTAGTAACCTGCTTTTGAGAGAAATTTCGATCATGTGTAAAAAGATTTTTTTAGCATAACATTGCTTTTGATTCCTTGCTTTCATCCACTCTCCATAAAAAATTTCATCCCTTTGTCCACCTCCCTGAGAAATATCAACAACATCAGTCATCTCATTTTCATTCTCAAGGACCACCAGACAATTACAAGGGTGTGAAGGGGTTCCATAAAACCCACAGATAGGACATAGATCATCCAGTCCTTCATAAGAGATGAGATATTTCACTCCTTTTAGCTTATATTTTGAAAGAAAAGGTTTCGTTAAGTCAACTTCCACACACACTCTTGCATACTTTCCACAGCCACCCTCTTCCGTAGCCTGATCAATCCTGATTGGATGTCCAATTTGACATGTGATACGCTTAATCGATGTCAGGTTATAAAACTCAATTAGTAGCTTGGGAAGCTGCACCCAAGCCATAGTAGTCTTCAACTCAGTCGTCCACAGATTGAAACCCTTGAACCATTGATGAACAGTAAGGTACGTTGCACCCAACATCCAAAACCCTCCGCTAATCGCCCATTCATAATCCTGTTTACTTTTGAATCTGACCAAATAGTAACCATTCTGAAGAAAAAAAAATCTAAATAGGGTCATCTCTTGCCCAAGATAGTTAAGCCTTGGAGCCAACGCCGAGTAGGGAACCCGCCTTCTAAGGCCCTTACCTACTAGAGCTAAACGCCAAACCCGCTGGAAATGAGCTTTTTCTTCTGCCATGAACAGAATATCTGGACACAAAGGGTCCAAATTTTCCTCATCCAACACATCATCCCTCTTCTCTCATTGCCGAAGCAACATCTTCCGAATCCGAATCCACAACGTACCATTCATCCTCGTGTTGATTATTCACAAACTGGTTATTTAAACCCTGCTTCCACGCATTAGGGGGTCAATTGTCTCCTTCATAGTTTCATCTTAAGCATCGCTGGAAGGAGGTTCATTATGTGTAACATCCTCGAGTAAACCCTCTTCCATATTCACCGATTGGTTCAGGTTCATAGGTCGCACTTTCTTTTTCCCTTGTTGGGCATCGGAATCCCCCTTCGCTGAAGGTGAAGAGGATGCCGGCGGAGGTCGGCGAGTAGCACTAATGGGGTCTGACGTCATTGGGGCAGATGGCGACACCGGCGGTGCGATCGACGAAGATAACCTAACGTAGAAAACTTCGAGCGAGAAATTGGAGAAGTTCAGAGAAAACTTCTTCCTTAGACAGGGATAATATCCTTTTGTACTTGTTTTATCAGTTAGAATAGAAACAAGTACATAGAAAGCAAGTACAACATAATAGAAATAAGTACATAAAAAGCAAGTACAACACAAGAGCCGACAAAAACAAGTACATAGAAAGCAAGTACAACGTCTACAAAGAAATCAAGTACAACACAACAGACAACAGAAACAAGTATAGTAAGAATCTAGTACATGAAAGGAAAATGACACTGAAAATAAATATGAGTACATGAAAAACATCAGTAAAGTACAAGATAAGGAATTCGAGTACAGGAATTGGTAGGGTGTGGAGTACAAAGTGAAGAAACAACAAGTACATTACAAACATGAGTACATAACAGCATAAACAAGTGCAAGAGAATAACTTTCAGAAATTATCATTTGATTACCAGAATCGGGTACAATGAAGTAAAACATCAAGTACGAACGAGTAGAAAGTCAAGAAACGAGAAGTACGTCAAATAAAACCGAGTATAAAAATATGAAAAAATAAGTACTGTAAAAATCAAGTACATGAAAACAAAATGGTACTCAAAATAATATTAGGATATGAAAAAACAAGTAATAAAATAAAACGAGTATATAAACGAGTAATATATTGTACGTACTTGTTTTTCCACATGTAAAGAAATCAATACAAGTACACAACACAAAAAAACTATAAAAAAAAAGAATGTAGAAAAATCATTTGAGACATAAAAGAGCATAACCACATAAAAAAAACTAGAAAAGGATAAAAAATTTAGTCCTAACACCTCAAACAATTCTTTTATTATAATGATAAACTTGCTCTTCTTACATTTTATTTGGTGTGGATTCGGACTTCATCAGCGATAGGGTTTCTCTCCTTACTTCTTACAGCAACGAGTATTATTTTTTAGAATTATTTTTTCTAATTAAACGTCCTACTTCTCCCAACTTCTCGCTCTTTCAGTCTTTCCCTACTCTTTTCAATTAATTATCATAATAAAATACTAGATTTATCATCGACGTGTTGACTGATTTACATTTGATGTTTTAATTTGATATTATCACTTTCGGATTATTAATGAATAAAATTCATTTCTTAATTTTTATGTCTAAAGCTAATCCAAAAATAATAAAATCACTAAACTTCATTGAACATATATAATAATTAATCCCGATCACCTTGTTCATAAATCATTAAAATAGACTCATAAATAAAAGATAAATTCAGAAATATTAACCATCACAATAATTTCAAGAATTATTCTCATGATTATATTTTCTCATGTAAATTTACAATTTGGTAATTTACTAAAGTGATGAAAAGAATAATTGGCTATAGTTTAGTGTTTTTTCCACTCTCGCATATCTAGGAAAATATTAAAATTTATATGAGTACTTAAGTCTGATAATATTATATAAAAAGAAATAAATGACTAATACTGTTTATTGATGATATTTGTTGTCTTAGTAAAGTAGAGAGCAAATTATCATTATCCTAAATTCCCAATTGAAAATAAAAATGCGCTCGGCTTAATATATTTTGGTTAGTAATGGAGTTCCAACTTCTAACGTCGAACTATTTTGATGTATATGTTATTCCAAATTTTATAAAAAATAGTATACATATGGAATTTAATCTCATTAAATTAGGAAGAAGATGGTGCACTAATTTGAATTGGAGTAACAAAAGGAAATTCAAATCTAAATAATGTGAGATAATTTAAGACTAAACACTATCGCAAAGATTGATGTAATCGGATATTTGTGATGAGAACGGAAATATATGTTGTCACATGACAACATTAATTTAAATTATTTATTTAATTAGTTATAATTTATAATCGACGATCTAGATTAGTTCGACGTTTAGAGCATTTTAAAAAACTTTTTATGTTACTAATTAAATTAAGTAATAAAAATATTCCAATTATTTTTATCTCCCACTTTTTTCAAATCTCTTTCTTCTTGAAACTTCAAGATTTGAAGTGTAACTCAATATCACAATACTAAAATTTACATTTGTAAATTCATAATACACACAAAAATCAGTACCTTGAATCACTTTCAGGTACAACATTAAGAGAAAATCAATACCGAGAATAACTCTCAAGTACAATATCAAGAGAAAATCAGTACCTCGAATCACTTTCAGATACTGCTTTAAGAGAAAATTGTAGTATTTATCTATACCTATTATTGATAACGGGTACGGTTATCAATAAAAGTCGGTACCTCCAACGAATCCAAGATATTAAATCACAATCACTCACAAAAATGAAAAAAACAACACCGATAAAAACTAATTACAAAACAATATGCACCTACAAATAATAAGAAGTATCGGACATGAACAAAATATGTGGATCTAAATGAAAATTCGTTGGATATAAGCCGTTGCAATTCGTTTCTGGCGACCTTCGTCGTCGTTCATGGAAACGTCGAGGGCATGATGATCTCACTTGTTGTAACTCCTCGTCCTTGTCAATGGAAATACCTTCACCGGCGTGTTGTTGGGCAAAAAATAGAATAAATGAAAATACTTAATATGTAGTATTGATATTGATTCTTCTCTCTTCTAAAAAAACGTAATCTTCTCTCAAATGTATTTTCAATCCTTTTGTTAATTTACCTCATTTTCCCTAAGTAATAAATTGCCCAGAAAATAAATTATGGACAGCAGTAGTTTGCTTTGTTTTTTTAACCCTAATTTTCTAACGGAATAATTTAGGTTATATTTTTTAAAATTAATTGGGCTATAAATTATTAACTTTCATCAATTCCGAACATTAATAAAATTGAATAAATTGAAATTTGACATATATATAATTGAACTTAAACATTTTTTATAGCACAATCATGCTTTTTAGATTCTTTAACACGCTAATCGAAATTTTTAAATTAATTCGTTTAAAACACTGATTTACTTTATAAATTTATATAAGTGAAAATAAAATTTACTTTGCTCCACATCAACCTTTCAGCTTCTCTCCGCACTTCTCCCAGCAAAAAGAAAATTTTGAATTAAAACTATCACAATTTCTCCTATTTTCTTGCGCTTTCTGTTTTTCGACTCTATTTTTTTTCCAATTAAATAGTCATTGATAGAGTACAAAAAAAGAGTATAATAGCGCTATAGGTAGGCGCATCTTAAGATAGATTGCAAGAAAAATGCAAATATCTTGTTTTGTATTCTTAATTTCTTCGATCAAGATCGGCTCTAGATTCGACGAAAGAAGAAACGACATTCGACTAGCACTACCCATTACTGCATAACATAACACAACCGACATAAGCAAAATATGAAAAGAAATCACCACTACTATGAAAATAACAGAGAAATAAAACGACTAAACAACAAAAGGGTAATCGGCTTCTTGATCCCTTGCGATAACAGTCGCCGAAGACTTTATCGATCCGAAATTTCTCACATAGTTGGGTGAGTCGCCTCAAGCTTACCCATCTATACTATAATTGTTGGAGCATGCCTCCATTCTTCGTTGATTTCAACAATTTCTAACTATAAATTTCCTTACGGTCCATTACTAAATTATAAAGGGTCGTCAAAAATACAAAACTATCATCGTGGAAATAAAATGTTTAAAAAATCATACTCGAACATAAAAGTAAAACCCTACTCAAATGGAAAACATAATCACGTTGACTCTATCTTATTCTTTTAATAACTCCTTTCAATTAATTCACCTAATGAAGTTCTTTCTCTCTTTAAAAAAACGTTAAAAAGAGAAAGAACTTACGCCCTTCTCTGGTATCTCAATTGAAATACCTACAAATAGGAGCATCCATCGACAAAAGGATCACCCTAAGATGATCAGCTCATGTCTATTGAGAACAAATTAAATCAGATGGTTCTATTTTTCAATCTTGCAGAAGAGGGTTTTCGGATGGAAGCAAAAAAAGAGGTGTATTGTCTAATTCAAAATCAATCGTTTTGTTACTCCACCTCTTTTTCCCTAACTAAAAAACATTAGCTTTTACTAATTCCGAATACGAATAAAATTGAGTCGGTTTAAATTGGAGATATAATCAAACCTAAATATAACCTATATAATATCATCCTTCTTGTGCAAGATTTGTGAATTAATCGGGTTACAAGTCATTATATATTCCATTTAAAACACTAATCAGCTTGAATAGATTTGAATTAGACATATAATTCAAATAAGTATAATTATACAACATGGTCTTTCATTAAAAAAATTGTTAGTAGGTGAGTTGATGTTATATTTTAAAAAGTTAATCCGGGTAGAGTTATTATCTCACGGCCCATTTAGAACATTACTCAGGTTGTGTCGATTTGACTTGGATATATCCATCAAACATTAACTTATATAACATAATACTTTATTCAATATACTTTTTCGAGCCAATTGAAGTTATATATTCGTACTCGCGTTGTGTCAATTATGTCTGTTTAACGGGCCAATTTATCATATAACTCGGCCAACAGGCTGATAATTATCTAGTTATGTGTATAGAGAAATGTATGATATACACTACATGTACCACTTTTCTCAATCTTTCAATCCATATGACGTCAATTTGGATACAATTGAATATTGTTGACGGAAAATTGAATTGTTTGCTTGTAGCAAAATAAATTCTCGAAGGAATTTCATAGACACAAGTGTAATATGATTAGGCAAACCATACATATAAGTTGCAATGATATCCATTATGTGCAAACTCTTTCCCTTCACAAATTGTCAGACTAATGAAATAATAAAAAGTAGTTGCATGTGATAATATGTTTTCTCATAATCAAGATATTATAGATTTGTTGTACAAAATCTTTCAAAATGAGATGTCTCATAACTTGCAAAACTCATGCTATACATCTCAATGTCGAAAGACTTTATGTCGTAGAACTTTTCATTTATCTTCGGAATTTGATTTTGCCTTAAATTAAATTTTTTTTGTCAATCATTTCTTTCTTTGCATGCATTTTGGTTCATGATCCTCATTTTCAACTATCATATTTAGTGTTGCATTATACGCCAAAAATATTTTGTCAACGTTGACTTCATTGCGGTTCTAATACTTTCCATCCAAGATCAAAATAATTGACGTATCTATGTTCATATTTTTCAGGTACATGAGGCTCTACATGAGCAAATCATTTGTTATTCTTGGTGGCTTTTCCAAAATAATCTTAATTTTAATGACCATCTTCATATATAACTCCATTCCACTTTAATGATTTTTTTACTTTAGAATCGAGTGGTCTACCACATTTTATACGGATTTTAAACTCATTTATCATCTCAAATTGCCCAATATCGACATCATTTTTACTGAAGCATTTTCAATTGGCACATTAGAGTTGTACTCTAGTTGGGTCGGTAAAGTGTCTAGCAGATGATGAATTATATATATACTTTTTGAACTGCAAGTTCATAATGTTTAGTGCAAGGATCGAAATTATATGATGATTATTCATCTTATTTATGTGCTTAACTTTGATTTTCACCCCACAATGTTGAAAACTATGATTATATAAATGATAAACCTTCAAACGAGTCTCTAAAATCTCCTGACAACGATGTGAATATTTTACCATTGTCGATCTCGTAATCAACATAGCTTTTCAATCTTCATTGAGAACTCATCCTAATATATCGTGTGGCCAACGAGTGAGTGTCCTAGTGGTAGGACAAGAAGATTGTTGGCCGCAGTAATGTAGGTTCGATCCACCGTTCCGCTGAGGATTTCCTCTGAGACATTCGCACCCGGCTTCGGCTGAGTAAAAAGGATAGTACACCCCGGGGTTTGACATGAATCTGACATCACTCAATATGATGACCGGGTAGGGTATTCCACGTAAATATATATATGGTGAGGTCTTCAGTGCACCCGATGAACCAGGTGCACCTACTATTTTTATCATATTTGGACCATCCGTTTTTAAATTGAGTCTGAACCGTCATTTTTTTAATTTTACAACAATAAAAAAAACAAATTACAAGCTATCGGGTAGGGTATTCCACGTAAATATATATATGGTGAGGTCTTCAGTGCACCCGATGAACCAGGTGCACCTACTATTTTTATCATATTTGGACCATCCGTTTTTAAATTGAGTCTGAACCGTCGTTTTTTTAATTTTACAACAATAAAAAAAACAAATTACAAACTATACATTCTATTTTAAATTCAATAATTAACAAGTCTATAACTTTTCAATCTTGACAAATAAAGAATTGGCCTTGACAAATTTTATTTCAATCATTCTAATATTGTTTAATTACCAGGATTGCCCTGGGCAAAAATGGTATTTTTGATTTTACCCCGGTGGAGCCGCGGAGGGCGGCGGCGAGGAGAGGGATTGCGAAGAAGAAAACAAGTATGGAGCCGACGACCGGCGGCAGAGAAGAATCGGGTGACGGCGGAGGAGAAGAGCAGAGCGCGCGGCGATGAAGTATAGGAGCCAGTAGATGCGGAGGGAGACAGGATGAATTACCGATTTGAACCTCCGCTTGGTGGATAATTAGTACGGCGATGATTAAATGAGATATCGCATGGATTAACCAACAAACGCCGTTCACCGGATTCTTTCAATCGCCGGAGCCGTTGAAGGCGAGAATGCAGGAGACAGCGGAGGAAGCTGCTGATAGAAGTGTGGCTGTTAGAGCTAGCTTGACCCAGACCTCTGCTGCGGTGGTTATTAGGGAGAAAGAAAAGAATTTTTCTTTTCGCTGTTTCCGTTGGTTCGAAATGGTCTGATCGCAATTGTTGGCCGATGAAGCTTTTCTCGCGCGGCGCTCACGATCGCAATTGTTCAATCAATCAAAATTGCTAGGTAATTCTTATTTGTCTATAAAATAAGAGATTAAAAAAGCAATTCAGAATTAAGGGATCGAGAAAAAAAATATAAATTGAAGATTTAGATAATAGTTATACTGAGATGATAAAATTTAAAAATACATAATACTTATGGTAAATAAGATTGGGTGAATTTAGATTTATAAAAAACAAAGATTCAAATTTTTAGATAAAGCCGGATACGGTTTGAAGTCTGAACCCAACCTTTAACAGAAAAAATAGAGTAAGTTTATAGCGACAACTATAATACCGTAGAAGGTGTCTTATCGCTATGATTGGTATGTGGATGGGAATCAGTGAGTCAAAACTAAAAAATGTGGGTCAAATCTAATTTCATGTAACTTACAGTAACAATATCAACCCAACCGAATGTACCTATCGAACCCGTCCAACTTAACTCGATAAACCAATCTAGCATTCAGCCTGTCGAACCTAACCCGTTGCATTATAAATTAATTAACTAAAAAGTCAACAATATGTAGTCTATCCAATTTGCAACTTCATGCGTTTCAAAATTCTTATTGATAGTGTGGTGGTTGTATTTTTTTTATAGTGTAGTGGGGTTGGTGGTTGAAATTGTAAGGAGTAAGAGTGGCGTGACAGCATTTCGAACGAATATTTAATATGGATGATGCAATGACTAAATCGTTTGAAGGTGTAATTGGGTTGGTGATTTGTAATGTGGAGGGGTTAATTTTGTTGGGAATTGGTCAAACGTATCCATAGTCCTTAAACCCTATGTCCTAGAACTATCCTGCTTGCAACTCATTTATTTGCTTAGTTTGCTTTGCCAACCAGAGCCTACTCTATGTGCCATAGCCCCTGGAACAGGATACTAATGCACCAACTTGGAACATTACATAAATGGTTGTCATGTTATTTGCTTACACATAAATGTCCCTTCAACACACTTTGTTTATGTGAACGGTTTTTTATTGAGATTCAAGTCCATATATCTTCTGATCTAACTTTGGAAAAACAATATATATGAACAAAGGCAAAATGGCAGATACATGGTTCTCCCTCGAGACCCGACCCAGTGTGTTTTCGAATTTTCAAATTCGATATTATGTAAATATCCATGTATTTTTTGATTGGTTGACATTTTTTTTATATACAATCCATTATATTTGAACTCCTATACAATTCGATATAGTGCATTAAACCATCTTGAATTTCACCACTCCATTATATCTTCTGAAGCATAAATTCCCAAGTCAACAATATGATTCAACGATTTATTATAGAGATTAGCAAAAAAGTATACTCATTCAGGTTTCGTTCTTCTTCCTTTACGGTTTGCAGTTGAAACTTGAAACCTATGCAACAAACCAAGAGAGATTAAGTTAGATATCTAAACAATCATAACATCAAGCTGATGTATTTGTTCTTGTTATGGTAATAAACCTAGGTCAAACACATTTGGTAAGATTAGAAGCAGGTTTCACTCAAATACATAACCCTAGGCCTAGTCACAATGAGTTCCAAATTAAAACCTACGGAAATCAAGGACACCTCATACAACAAATGCTCCTAGCTGATAATTAATTCAATATACCAATTGATTGAGGAGACCATAACAGAGTAAAGATACAATTTACACCTAGAAGTAGGGGTGTAAATGGGTTGGGTTGGATTGGGTTTTAGAGGATTGGGGTTGGGTTAAGGATAAATAGGTTGTATTTTTTTTATTAACTCAACCCATTTTTTTCTTTAATCTAACCCAACTCAACCCTAATGGGTTGGGGCGGGTTGAGGTGGTTTTGGACACGAGTTAGACCATTTTTTAAAAGATGAAATATTTTTCCAATTAGGGAATTACTCTAATAATGAGTAGGAATCGGAAGAGAATGAGATCCCGTTTTTTTATTTTTAAAATTTTGATTCTTGATTCTCGTCTAAGAAATCTCATTCCTATTCTCGAATTAAAAACATTGATTTAATTCGGAACGAGAGATTTTGTTCGAAATCGAAACTCCGAATAGCAATTTTTCCTGAATCGAAATACTTCTATTGTCAATTTTATGGAATCATATATAAGTTGAGGTAGGTAATTTTCAATACTTAAGTCCCCAATCCTGCAATATATTTCTACTGCAAAGTCGAAGGTTTGACATACTGCTACTAGCTTACTACATAAGTACAATTCAAATACAAATCAATTTCATTCCAAAATGGATTATTCGACATACTGCTACTAGCCTACTACATAAGTACTCAAGTACAATTCAAATATAAATCAATTTTATTTCAAATAATTTCTTTCAAAGGTTCGGCATACTGCTACTATTACATAAGTACAATTCTCATACAATTGCAAAGGAAGGAAAAGGCAAGGAGGGTTGAAAGAAGGAAGGAGGTAGGAGGTTGTAATAAGGATGGGTTAGTTTGGGTTGGGTTGAGTTGTTTAGAGTTAAAATTAAATAAAACCCAACCCTATGGGTTGATAACAAAACCCAACTCATTTCAACCTATACTATTATGAACCCAACTCAACATACTTGAGTTGGGCTGGGTTGGGTTGAGTTTGTGGGTTTACGGGTTAAATTTACACCCCTACCTAGAAGTCTACAAAACCCAGAAATTGAAACCCAGATAGCAACAAAAAAACTGATAAAGCTACAAAATGCTCGCTACAACAAAACATAAATATAAAGACATATGTTAAATGTTTGTATATAATATCTAATAGTCTCGGTAAGTTTATAAAGGTAAATATTTTAAGTGCATCTAATATTTCTGTCGTCAAATCTCATAAGATTATTATTTTTGTATTTTATTCCTCTTTAAATGACAATTATTTATCATCTAAACTAATCTTTAAAGACAAAACTATTTGTTTCTGGTTTTTTGTTTGAAGACAAAAATATTTATTTCTATATCTCATATCATATACAAATTTTTTATTCCTGATATCTTTGAGACACATATTTATATTTCTAATTAATCATAATATTTTAGCAATTTAGTTGTCTTTATATGTGATATTCGGAGGTGTGATCTTTTTGTTTTGAGAGATCAATAGAGTTTTTGATAAAATAATAATAATTTACTATTATAAAATGATCCAAATTAGATGACGTAATAAGAACTTTAGAATAAAAAATATAAAAGTTTTACAAAGATAATAAATGTTCTATTCTAAATTATTTTAATCTAATAGTCTTTGAAGTTTGATTCCCGGTTGGCGATTGAAGTTTGATCCCCGGCTCTTCAGCAATCAACATAATGACACTTCCCATTATCTGTCATTTCTTTTACCGGTTATAAATCAAGCATAAATTTTGATCAGTATGATATATAATATTTCAATAATTTGAAATATATGAATATATTCGATTCATCGTCTTTTTCAATTAATTAAGAATTGTCCTTTAAACATCTTTCTTAAGTACCTTTATCCATCATACATACGCCTCCACATGCACATAACTCAAACGAAAAAATCTTAGGTGCTTGATATTAGACAGACCGAAAGGAGTTTTGATGTAATTGTAACAAGCTCCTGATAAGCTATATAGTCTCCCATATTTGGAAAATCGGACATGTGAGCCATTACCCCAAAGGAAACATCAAGGTACTCGACTTTCTTTGAGATCGCAAACTCGGTCCATCTATCGATATCTCCGTTTGAATTGCTCTTAGTTGTCGAGATAAACTTGACTTTAAATTTCTTTATTTCACACATTGATTTGCCTCAAAACCCTATTCACCCAATTCATGTACGTACGCCTTGTCTCATCCTCTGTAGCTCCATTCTTCGGGGAGGGGCTTGCAACTTCATTAAAAAGAGCGATCAAGTCCACAGGTTCGATCTTTTTTCAATATCTAACAATTACGAGCCATCAAAGTTCAGGACCGTGACCGCTGATTTCCACAAATGGATCCACCGACGGGAGAGGACTGAAGTTGCTAATGCTTCAGAAAAGTTCAAGCGGGATAGAATGTCTACAAGGATTTCGTCAGGTAATATACTAATCCAATCAACAAGATCGTTCTGCCTTGTGTGTTTTACAGACTGGGAACGAGGACAAAATCAAATAACAGACACAGATTTTCGTGTAAGAATACAGAACCGGACGCCATTGAATTCAAGGAAAAAAGACAACTGAAAACAGACATAAACTTACTCCATATCCTCCATTATTAAACACTTGTATTCTTTATGATACACGTATCCTTTATAAAAATTACGGAAAGTTAAATGATTTTAAATAATCACAAATTTTTGGTAATTGATTTGTAGATTTTTTAATTTTCAAAGGCTAAAACAATATTCTTTATGATACACGTATTATATGAGACGTTTGCACCTAGTACATCTCAACACGTAAGCCAACATCAGTCAAACCAGGAACCAGAGGCAACCAAGGTCTAACCACTAACCAATTCCAGATGACCCGACGAAGGAGAACAACGACTCCTGGAATAGGCATGAGAAAACCACCATATATGTAGTCGTACTCGTAAATCTTTTAGAGGCTTTGAAATCAAAGTGGGAACCAATCAAGGTCGCGATTCCAAATGAGGTAACTGATATGGGAACAAGAAAAATGCCATTGGCACATCATCAGTGACTAGGCCCTGTAAATCGATATACGGCACAACCGCAATGGCCGTAAAGAAAGGGATAAGAAAGGATGATGCCACTCATGAAATCCACTGGAACGAACACCGGGACGGAGAAACCATGTTACCATTGCCATTGCCATCGCCACCACGCCGGAAAAGAGATAACGGGAGGAAACGCTTGAGCGACATGAGCGAGGGGCAGAGTGGAAGATCATTGCTGTAATTTTCATTCTCATTCAGCTATAATGGAAGTTCTGTTATTGAAGCATCGATTTTATTAATTAAATGGAAGTTTCAAAGAAAATCTCATTCCTATAAAAAAAACAACTCATTCCCTAAATAAAATCCAATATTACCGTTTATTTATGACTGCTTACTTAATCCTGTTAGTCTATTAGATATAATAATACTCCTCCATAGAAATTAAATCTTTTATTCAACGGTTCAGGTTGAAAAAAAAAAGTTGCTACTCTAATAGTTAAAAAAAAAACTACAATAGGCAGTGTTAGGAATATGAGGCAATCAAATAAGACATTATATTGAAAACAGCTTATTACTGCTAATTAATTCTTTGCCCCTAGAGCATAATTTATTCATGTAAAAGTTTTTTGTATTAATACATATTGCAGCGAAAATAAATATTTGCCTCCATACCTAGATAATCACTTTTGAAAAAAAATTATAAAAAAATATGGGGAATTAGAGGCGTATAATAGAATGTACAGAGACATATAATGTATGTGTTGTATTAAACAATTTTTACATATTAATATATCAAGTGCCTCTAATATGTCTCTAAAACTCATTTTTGTTGTAGTAGCTTCTCTGGATCATATCACTGAAATCCTAAGAATAATCCAGCTTTTTTATGAGAGTTATTCAAATCTTTCGAATGTTTCTTTATCACCGTTAGTATTGGTGGGAATTCAATTAGTTGGTTAGAGATCCAACTAATTTTGTGGTGCTTTAATATTGGTGGTACATATTTTTGTTGCACATCAATTATCCGGGACCAACAATTCTCCCCCTCCCGGCTAATTAAGACTCTCGGTCATTCCGCCGCTCGATCGACAATACTCAAACTTCTCTCTTGGAAGACTCTTCGTGCACATGTCGATCCATTCTCATCGGTATGGATCTTCTCGAGTTGTAGTTGCTTCGACTCCACCACATCTCGAATCCAATGATATCGAACATCGATATGTTTGGACCTAGAATGAAACGTCGAATTCTTCGCAAGGTGTATGGCGCTCTGACTGTCACAGAACAACTGCGGTCGTTCCTGTTGGAACCCAAGTTCACTCAAGAACTTCTTCATCCACAGCAGCTCCTTGCTAGCTTCCGTTGCGGCAATAAACTCAGCTTCAGTAGTGGAAAGCGCTACACACTTTTGTAGCCTTGACTGCCAAGAAACAACTCCCCGAAAATGTAATCGGGTATCCGGAAGTGGACCTCCGTGTATCAACGTCACCCGCCATGTCCGCATCCGTGTAGCCGACAAGTACGGGATTAGAATCTCCAAAACAAAGACAAAATTTGGAGGTACCTCGAAGGTATCTCAGAATCCACTTCACAACTGCCCAGTGTTCCTTTCCAGGATTTGAAAGAAACCGACTGACAACTCCGACTGCGTGAGCAATATCCGGCCGTGTACACACCATAGCGTACATCAGACTTCCCACCGCTGAAGCATATGGAATACTTTTCATCTCCGTCTTCTTTGCATCAGTAGACGGGCACTGTTTGGTGCTAAGTTGAAAGTGATTAGCAAGAGGACAACTAACCGCTTTTGCACCGTTCATGCAGAATCGTTGGAGTACTTTCTCAATGTACTTCTCCCCGCGACAACCGGATCTTCTTGGCAACTCTATCTCGTGCAATCTTCAAGCCAAGAATCGCCGCGGGCCCCAAGTCTTTCATAGCAAAAGACTTGCTCAACTCCTTCTTCAAGTTGTTGATTCGGAAACATTCCGGCCAACAATTAGCATGTCGTCAACATAGAGCAACAAGATGATGAAATCATCATCACCAAACATCTTCGGGAACACGCAATGGTCTGAAGTAGTCTTCTTGTACCCTTGCTCCCCCATAACAGACTCGAACTTCTTGTACCATTGTCGTGGTGCCTGCTTCAAGCCGTACAAACTTTTGTTAAGTTTGCACACGAAATCCTCTTTTCCCTTCTTCTTGAAGCCTTCCGGTTGCTCCATATAGATATCTTCCTCCAAATCGCCATGGAGGAAGGCAGTCTTCACGTCCATCTGCTCAACTTCCAGGTTGAAACTTGACGCCAACCCCAAAGACCGTACGAATGGATGTCAATTTCACCACCGGTGAAAATATCTCATCAAAGTCGATGCCCTTCCTTTGATCGAAGCCTTTGACAACGAGCCGAGCTTTGAACCGTGGTTTACTATTGTGTTCTTCATGCTTGATTTTGAACACCCACTTGTTCTTCAAAGCTCTCTTCCCCTTCGGCAACTTCACAAGCTCAAATGTGTTGTTGTCGTGTAGGGACTTCATCTCATCCTCCATTGCTTCCATCCATTTATGCTTATGTCCATCCTTCATAGCTTCCTCGAAGCTATCTGGTTCTCCCCCATCAGTGAATAAGACATATTCATTTGATGAATATCTGGTAGAGGGTTGCACGACTCGTCCAGATCTCGTTCGGGGCGGAGAACCTTCGGCGGCCGGCGGTTGATAATGAGAACCATCATCATCATTAGGATCATCGAGCCGAACATCAAGGGGGGCTTCGGGTTCGGCTACCCTGCGGATGAATTTCTCCAACGGCGGGTGTTGGAGGCTCTAGCTTCTCGGGTATTGAGCTAGCATCGGTGTTAGGAGCATCTCTCCCAACCTTCGAATGTCTTCGATGGTCTCATTCTCCATGAACACGGCATCACGACTCCTAATGAGCTTTTTCGGACAGGGTCAAAGAATCTCGTAGCCAAATTCATCTTGACCATATCCAATAAAAACACACGGTCGTGTCTTGGAATCCGAGTTTCGACCTCTCATCCCTCGGAATGTGAACAAAGGCCTTGCAACCAAACACTCGAAGATGCTTGTACGAGACATCTCTTCTCGACCAAATCTTCTCGGGGGCTTCAAAATCTAATGGAACGCTAGGTGAAAGGTTCCAAACATGCACTACGGCAAGTAGTGCTTCTCCCAAAAAGAGTGCGGTAACTTCGAGTGGGAGAGTAAGCACTCGACTCTCTCCATCAAGGTTTTGTTCATCCGCTCCGCCACGCCATTCGGTTGCGGAGTCTTAGGAGGTGTAAACCGATGTCGGATTCCCTTCTCTTTACGGTAGGCATCGAATGGCCCAATGTACTCTCCACCATTGTACGTACGTAGACACTTCGGCTACGGCCGTCTCCCTCTCCACCAATGCAACAAAACGTTTGAAAACGTTTAGCACCCGATCTTTCGTCTTCGAACATATACCCATGTCTTCCGCGAGTGATCATCAATAAACGTAGCAAAGTAACGTGCGCCACCAAGGGATTTGGAATCAGCTTCACAAAGATCCGAGTGAACCAAATCTAGCACGTTCTTCGCTCTAGAAGGTGGAGAACTTCGAAAGCAACTCGATTTTGCTTTCCCGCCAAACCGTCGACGCATCTCTCCGGGTGGACATGATCCGGTCCGGGTATAACCTTCTTCTTTGCCGGCTTTACCATGGACTTCTCGCTCATGTGGCCAAGGCGTTTGTGCCACAACGCGACGTCGTCGACAATCTCGTTGAGTTTGCAACTTCTAAGGAGATCTTGGCTTCTGTCACGTACAGTTTAGACTGCTTCTTGCCTCTTGCCACCACCAATGCGCCTTTGGTGAGTTTCCATTGACCGTTTTTGAAGGTATGACAATAACCTTCCCCGTCCAACTTGTCCACAGAAATCAGATTTAGACGCATGTCCGGGACATGTCTAACATCTCGCAGCACCAACTTCGCACCTTCCATTGTCTCCGTGCGTACATCTCCTTTTCCAACGACCTTGGAGAGGTTTCCATTTCCCATCCTTACCACACCGTAGTTGCCCGGTGAGTAAGATGAGAAAAATTCACGCCTTGACGATACATGGATGGTGGCACCGCCGTCAACCACCCAAGTGGTCTCCGGGTTGTCGTGTTGACAAAATCTTCATCATAGACAAGCATGAGCTCCTCAACAACATTAGCATTGTCATCGTCGGCACCTCGTTTTGCCTAAGTTGTGGGCAAAACCTCCGGATGTGTCCCTTCTGTTTGCAGTTGTGACAAGTGATGTTTGCATACTTGTTGGACTTCCCTCGGCTCTTCCCTCGCTTCTTTGAGCCTCTCGACTCACTCCTTCCTCTCCCATCTACAGCTAGAACATCTACCGTGATGATGAGGAAGAGACACCTTGAGATCTTCTTCTCATCTCCTCGTTGAGAATTCCGCTCTTGACATCCTCCATGGTGACAACACCATCTGCAGCAGAGCTCGTGATTGCAATCTTCAAGGTTTCCCATGATAAGTTATCTCAATTGGGTAGATAGGTGAGCGGTAGAAACTCCCGGTAAATGTTTTACCGTGGTAGGAATACTTTCTTGTGAGCGATAAAATAGTGAGTAGTTGTTTCGGGGTTGGGAAACACTTGAGAGACACTATTTTGGATCGGCTCGGATCACCTTGTAGCTACCTTGTTATAGTGAAGAAGTGCTCGTAGGCTGTCGCCGCTCGCCGTAGATGTACTCTCCGCATTGGAGGGGAACTACGTAAATCCCGTGTTATTTACTTACCGTTTTGTGCTTGGCAATTTCGAGAATATTCGTTGTATATTGCATTATTAATATTACCACGGTAAATTGGTCTAAGGAGGTTGGCTTAATTATCGTCATTATGGTATTGCGGTGGTAATCACCCATCCATAGTGATTTTAAGTGTGGCGGACTACCGCCACTTCCAACTTACCTGGGAAATATTTACGGTGTGTGGTTTATTAGTGCAATATATTTACTCTATTCTCGTCCGCTGCGCCCCAACAGTTAGCGCAACTTTAATCGTGAATTAGGCCAACGACTCTTCTTCAATTTCATCCTTAAATATCACTTTTCGATAGCCTCATCCCGACAATAGCCATAAAACGGATTTCGGAATCCCTCCACATCTCCTTTGGATCTCTCTCCTTCACAAACTAGATCAGAGAATCCCCCCATGATTCCGGATAATCGGAATATGCCGATAACCCTGGACTATCCCTTGCCGTATCCTTCTCGCTGATTTTAAACACCGGATTCCCATTCTTTACGGCTTATGAGAAATCATGGGGATTCCCATTCTTTACGATTACGCGTAAAACCCAAGGTTGTGGAAGGCGTAAGGCGGTGGTAAGGCGGTGAGGTCCTGCCTTACGCCTTTATTGATTAGCGGTTGCCTAATCGTGATTTGGCATTTTTTTTTAAATGTAATAGATTTAAGTGAAATAGGCAAGTTCAAGTATAACAGTGCAAAGTTCACAAGGTTATATTTTTGTAATTGATAAATTCAAAAAAACTAATTTTCAAATTTTTACACATATAAGATAAACCATAAAAACATAAGATAAACCATAAAGATATAAAAACTGATTGAGTTCATCATCACTATCATACTCTACTGGTCTGTTAACTGCTCTTACCACTAGGGCCAACAAGAAAATAAAAGCCTGCAATTGTAAGTAGTTTATTATTTGTCAGTGTGTCAGTTTAGATTCCTTCTCAGCTGCATAATCAAAATCAAGCTACATCAACTTAAACAAAACAATATACAAGAGAGGCAAGAGATATTTTAACTACTTTCCCACTGAACTACACTTCCTTCCAGCCATTTATCCAATACCAACACCAGTCAAAACCATTCGTTATAAAATTCTTTCAATAAATTTGTCATCCCACACAAATGAAAACATCGTTATAAAATTCCAGCCATTTATCCCACCCATTTGAGAAGACAAGAGGTGAAGCAGTCACCTTGGTTCGGTGGTACGCGTCGGCGGCGGCAGGGAGGAGGGAGGACCGGCGGTAGCATGCTCGGCGTCGATCGTCTGCACAGAGAGGAGATGGAAGGAGGATGATGGTCGGCTGCAAGTTCGGCATCGAAGTGAGGACCGGCTGCAAGCTCGGCATCAGTGGGAAGCTCTGCAGCGACAGAGTGAGTCGGCGGCAGCTTCAATCTCAGCGTCGATTGTTGATGATGGGTGAGAACGGCGGGCGGAAGGCTAGGTTTGGAGTCGGGTGTCCGCGTATTTAGGTTAGTTTTAATTTTTTGTTTGTTTCATTTAAATCGCCTGCTATTCGCTTTTTTCGTGTCGGCGTTGAGGAGGCGCTCGTGGCGTCGATTCCGCATCAATTCCGCACAACTCTGGCTTAATCAGGCCGCCTTGCACTAATCAGGGCGTTTTCTTTCTGCCTAGCCAATTTTTCTGTCTCGGCGGCCGTCTAGGTGCGCCCTCCCGAGCACTGGTAAAACCTCTGTCGATGAAGATTATGAACTTTGTTTTCCGATTGGAGAAGAACTGTGCGCCATGAGAAGTAGACGATGTATTTTGGTTTGAGTTTAATTAACTGGTGAGTGCAATTTGGATGTGCCATATGATACTAAACGTTCAAATGAAATAACAATGGATGATGTTACAATACATTCAAATCAAAAAGTTCAATGATTCCTCAGTGCAATATAAATTTTATGATGTTTAAAGATTAATATACCATGTCCATGTAAAAACATGAAAGGAAATGAAAAATAAATATCTCATGTTTACTAGATTTAATTACAGTGCTTAGTTTGTAAGTTATTTTTCCTATTTTCCAAAAATTAGATCTGCAGCTCAGATTTGTTTCAGAAAAAGAGAGTACTCGGTGCAAATCAGATGGGGTTGAGTATATTGTGGTGGAACAAATCATATATGTATATCACATCTATATATGTATAGATGAAAAATATAAGAGTTTGACCCAAAAACTAAATATAATGAAGAAAATAATTATAATTATTGGCATCATGTTGGGAATATTTCTTATTAGTTATTTCCGACGCCTCCCCTAGCCATCATGTTAAGAACATTTCTGCTCAAGCTCCACATTTGGCTCACTAGCTTCTATTTTTGCATCCGCCATTGCATGTCTAGCATGGCTTGCCTCTTGTGTAGTCTTAAGTTCAGCCTCGCTTGCTTCTTGTCTAGTCTTTAGTTCATTTAGTTTTTCAATTGAACACATTTCTCTCGAAGTTGGTGGCTTTCTTCAACCAATTTGTCGTTAAGCTCTCTTAGTTTTCATTTTCAATTTGAAGTATTTCTTCCTTGTTGATGGTGGAGTAGGACCGTATCCAAATCCTTTGGTATAGCCATGACCAATTCCGAGTATTTCAAAGAATGCATCATTAGACTCTATAGAATCTTCAGTTCCCTTACTTGCATTAACCTTATTTTGCATTGTTTCCTAACATAAAACATTGAGACTAAGAACCATATATGGATTAACATTTCAATCAAAAAATCTGAAAACATATGGGAGATCTTACTTACATATTCAGTTGCACATTCAGGATTAGCCCAATCTCCGGACTCTTTATTATGAGACTTCTTCCAAAATTATATCAAGTTGTAATCCCCTCCATTCTTCTTTTTTCTGTATAAAGTACACACAAATATATATAATATACCCAACTCATGTTATTATACATATACACATATAATGGATTGAAATCAGTCTGGTTTCCTAACACTCAAACATAAACTCAACCAAGAAGAGAGCTACAAAAATAGAGAAAATGTTAACAACCATTAATCCACATCCCAAAACACTCTATTATTGCATTCTAACCAAATATTTTGACAAAAAAGCATATATATGTAAAATAAATGCAAATTGCGTGTACTTTGTACAATTAGGATATAACTCCTAGTGTCTAACTTAGCATTATTCCTATGTAACCTACCATTGAAGTCACCTTCCAAGTTATCTTCATTACAAATTAAATTTTCATGTTCATTCAGTAAATCAAAAAGATGGTCCTCTTCATCCTCATTCACATTCTCAGCCCTATCCTCATCTTCTACTACATCATTGTCAAGCATGTTCAAATTATCAACATTATTTACAGTCAAATTGCTCGCCGTGGTATACCCAGCATCTATACCATTAATCATTAGATGTGAAATTACTACATTTTGAGGTTCTTGTAATGCGTTTAAGCAGCGTTTGAAAGGACAATAAATGTCAATGTCACTACCTAAGTGTTCTTGAATGAAATGCATGAAAAAAGCAAATTCCTCCAATATATTCTGAACTAAATCTTCTTTTCTCCATCCCAATATAAAATAATATGCTTGTTATGACAACCTAATGCAACTTTCTGTGGTTATTATAATTCTAATTAGTCAAATATGGAGCAATTGTTGCAACTTAAGGAGAAGAAAATGCACTAACCCGAATTGGACTTAGTTAATTGCAGATCTGTTCACCTCTTGTAAAAATGCTAATGTGACAAAAACATCCTCTTACAACTGATACAAGCATAGAAGAACACAAACATTAAAAGTTTCAATATCAGCAATTCCAACACCAAAGCATGATAAAACCACAATTGTAGAGACAAGGAAAATTGAAAGTATCATATTGGTGAAATCTAAGCATTGCAATGGGAAAAGTTGCAACTCAAAGTTCTAGATTAAATTCAATGATTAATTTTCATTATTCCATAATTTTGATCCAATTTCACTTCCATTCTTAAAATTAATTAATTAGTTTTTTACATCCAGCCGATCCAACAAGTAAATATCATTGCTAATAAACTGAGACAACTATGGAATCCAAGTATAAAATTAATATTTATGTTTGAAAGATGAAAATTATGCACTCAATTAAGGTGCCCAAAGGAGCCCTTTTTCTACTTCTTCTTTTATCAATCATTTTTTTTTAATAAAAACTAGTTAAGACTAACCATCTTTTAAAAACTCATAACTGAATATATTAATAAGGAGAAAAGAAACTATACAAACTTAGGCTAGATATTGGACCACAGGTTTCAGATAATCCCAAATTCATCCAGAAACCAACATGGGTTTGGCCGTGGACCCGTTACCGTAAAAATAAAGGACATGGGATCTATTTTAGTAGATTTAGGCAACATTTTCCCATTAACTGCGTTTTTGCCTGGGGGAAATTAATTTCCGTCAGATTTCAATTACATGTGGGGTTTAATTATCTGAAGATCAGTGTCATGTTTTCCGAGTAAAAACAGTTAAATTTGCCTACCAAATTTAGCATTTAATTAGTACATAAAAAGACTGAACTACCCCATCCCTATCCTCCTCCTTTTCTTCTTACCCACTGATCCGTCCTCTCCCACGCTATTTTCTGTCTCCTCTCTGCGAAGCCATTCAACATATCTCCTGCAACTGCTAACCCATCTTCAGCTCCAGAATCAGAAGGCAATGGCAAGGCGCTGGAACAATGAAGGTACCGTGAACAGAGGTTTACGATTTAGGAAAACTTCCACTAGATTTGTGTATTGATTACTGTTTAGGAAATCAATTCGTTTTCTTACCCAGATCGATTAGCTTGTTTACAATAGATTCATTAGTTTCATAAAGCTACTGAACCCTACGCTTACTTTGGATTGGATTTTACTTACATGCAACAGTTCGATTGGAATCTATGGTTGTACCCTACTGTATTCTTTAATGGGAAATCGTAGCCTTGGTTCTATATTTTGTTGTTTAACTTTTTTACTTATGTGCAGCAGTTGATAACATCATGTCTAGAATGAAACGAGTGGGACAATCACGTGACGAATTCGGTTATGAGGATGCTCCTGTATTGTGCAATTGTGGGGTGCGGGCTTCCCGTCGTATCTCACACACAGTGCAGAACCCGAATCGAAAGTTTTTTGGCTGTGCAAACTACAATTCGAAGGTGAGCTCATTGGTCATACCTACCATATTACAACCTACTTGTTGTGCTAACGAACATGTGTGTAATCCGAACATGCTACAGGGTGGCACCGGTTGTGGCTACTTCGAATGGTTTGACGTGAAAGTTGCTGTTACAAACGAGAAGTTGAAGCTGGCGGATTTGGTGGAGAGTATGAGGAACCAAATTCATGACCTGCGCGTTGAGAATTTGGAGCTTCAAGCATCACTGACACCAGCACAACAGGCTCCATTACGAAGTCCAAATTCCGCGGAGTCCATAATATTCGAGAACAATAATATTATCATGGACTTCCACAACATACGAAATGAAGTGTATGCCTTACGAGATAGGGTTGATAACTTGGAATGCGGGAGAATGCCCTAATATTAACTGAGAATGACTGAACTGTGAATCTACATTGTTGCTTGAACCATAATTCTGAATTGTGAATGACTGTGTTATGAATTGTCATTTGATGCATACTTCGGAACTGTGAAGGATTGGATTATGAATTCTTGCTTGATTGTTGCTTGCTGTATAATTATCCATTGAATTCTGAAATGTTCCAAGTCCAAAAGGAGAAGCTTACTACTACATAACATCTATCATTGTTCCAGTTGAAAATAAACAACAATTTATCAACGTATAGATGTAAAAAGGAGAAACACTATATATCATTCGTCGATGACACTCTCGATCCATCCCTTGCGGTCTTCAACCGATTCCAATTGGAAAAAAGTCCATCGAATCAGAGTCCTTCACGGTCTTATTAATCACATGGAAAGCCTGCCGCTTCGTAATACCTTCTATCTTGCCGAGCTCTGTCCACATCACCGCTCGTTGGCTTTTACGTGCAGCCGATTCGCCAACCAATTCTCTCAGTGAGCAGATTGTATCCTTCAACAAAGGTGTTAACTCATCGTCGTCACCGGTCGTAGCTGCCTTTGAGAATCGACGCGGCCTCTTTGGTCCACTAGTCACATCTGACTGATTTCCCTTGTCGGTTGGTGTTGCTGGGGGTACTTCATCATCAAGGTTAATGAAGCCTTCACCGCCGGCTTGTGACTGGCCACCCAATCCCGGTTCATCACCATCGTGATTCGGCTGTCAACCAAGCATTAAATTTGCTGGCTCTTCGATTGGAGGGCACGGCATCTTTAACTCTTTGATACCGACAACCTTTACTCCCGTCGCACGGCCATTCCCGAACACAGCCTCCAGTGCATCGTACAAAGGGAACGATACACGATTCAGACGAGCACAGTGGGCGTGATGCGTACAACATGATTCAACAACATAATTCAACAATATAATTCCAGCCACACATCACCATCATATTCTACAAGCAACAACATAATTCCCGCCACACAGTAACACCATATTCTACAACATAATTCCAGTCACATAAGCTAATTGCAACAACATAATCCCCTCCACAGTAGCACCATCATAATCTACAAGCAACAACATAATTCCAGCCACACAGCACCATCATATTCTACAAGCAACAACATAATTCCAGCCACAGCAGCAGCAGATTCTACAACATAATTCCAGTCACATAAGCTAATTGCAACAACATAATTCCCTCCACATTAGCACCATCATAATCTACAAGAAACAACATAATTCCAGCCACACAGTAGCACCATATTCGACAAGCAACAACATAATTCCAGCCACTACCTCGCATAACTAAGAACTCAGATTCTACAAGCAACAACATAATTCCAGCCACTACCTCGCATAACTAAGAACTCAGATTCGACAAGCAACAATATATAATTCCAGCCACACAGTAGCACCATATTCTACAAGCAACAACATAATTCCAGCCACTACCTCGCATAACTAAGACCTCAGATTCTACAAGCAACAACATAATTCCAGCCACTACCTCGCATAACTAAGAACTCAGATTCGACAAGCAACAACATAATTCCAGCCACACAGTAGCACCATATTCTACAAGCAACAACATAATTCCAGCCACTACCTCGTATAACTAAGAACTCAGATTCGACAAGCAACACAATACCTTTATGTAATCCGCATACATGGTCTCATCAAGCATCACCATCTTGTTCACATCGCACCAGCCAGCACCGCTCAGCCCTTTTAACTCTTGCACTGCCAAAAATTTGGACTTCAACAGCTTGCACCGAGAAATGATGTTAGGGTTGGCCTTCACACCGCATCCCGATATTTCCTCCTCCATCATTCGCTCTATGTCCTTGTGCGCTCCAGGCGTAAACTTTCCTTTCACGTCCACCTTGTTAAGCTCTGCCAACGTAAGTACGCACTTAACCAGCATCTGGTCCAATTCATCGGTCCATAGAAAGTATTTTCGTCCCGCCTCGTCATTGGCATCTTCCTTTCTTTTTTTTGCCATTGAGTCCTACGCCATTATTACACGCAATCATAATTGGAAATCGTGAACTAATCACAGTATAATGATATGAAGACAATGTAAATCACATGACAATATGACATAACAGTGCAATCAAATGACAGTGTAAATCAATTGACAAAAATCCTAAACTTCAAATACAATAATTTGACCTGCATACATTATTCATAAATTTAATCAAAGCCCTAGACCTAACGCCTAGTTCTACTTTGCCACATGTCTTCAGCTAGGTTGTTCCTAAACGCCGTCCACTCTGGAGATGGCAGCATCGATGGTATGGAGTCATCCACCTCTTCATTGGCATTAGCTGGCATATCCACGAGTGGTACGTGGTTAAAGGCCCGTTCTACTTCGTCAATGCCAACCTCTTTCTTAATGAAATTATGCAGCAAGCAACAAGCATGGACCATTCTTGAAACAACTTCAGGAGAGAACCATGTACTGTCGCGTAGTATAGCCCATTGTTTTTTCAACACACCGAATGCTCTCTCAATGACATTTCGTGCACAAGAATGACTTAAGTTGAACAATTCCTGAGGCGTGTTAGGCCGGTTCACTCCCCATTCCTTAAGGTGATATCTTGTAGCCTTAAATGGGGTCAAAAAACCCTCACAGTTCCCATAACCGGCATCCCCAAGATAGTATTGTCCTATAATAACAAAATCAAGTTTCATGTGTAGTTAGTAGTATGTTATATTAAATCCCCTTAAAGCTATAATCTCGGTGTGTGTTACCTTTGGGGACTTTTAGCCTGTTAGGTCTAGTTACGGCATCCTTTAACACACGACAGTCATGAGCTGAACCTTCCCAACCCGCTAGAAAGTACATGAACTCCATACCAGGATTTACAGCTGCCAATACATTAATGGAGACTTGTCCCTTCCTATCATGGTATCTAGGTTGATCTTCTACTCTTGCTCGAACGGATACATACGTCCCATCTATTGCTCCTAGACAATTCTGCACATGAAGTCTATTGTTCATTAACATTTGAAGAATGAAGCTTAACTGTTGAAACAAAGGTATGAAGTTTGACACACCTTGAAATGTCTCCATTGTTGATTTGGAGTGCTTTCCTTTACAGGAATGGGTTTGACGTATAAAATCTCGTGCAAATTAAGAATAGATTGGAGAACGGCATGGATGACGGCGCAAATAGTTTTACCTGACCAAGCAAATTCCTTTTGCAATATCCTATTCTTAACATTGTGGCCCATAGTGTATAGGAACATAACAACCATCTCATCTACTTCAACATTTCTTGTTCTTTTCAGCCCTCCGTTTACGACTAGTTCGTGACACAACCGGTTAAAAACGTGCATAGACATTCTAATGACATCTATGCTAGAACGATTACTGACTTTTGTTGCTTTGAGAACAAATTCTTTCCTCGCAGCTTCGCCACTTCTCAGCCTAGCCACCATACTTCTAGCTGGTGCTCGCGGGATTCGTGATCGACGATGTTGCCGTCTCCGTATAATAAGAACGATGAGGATAACAATTAAGGTTATGGTCAACAACAATTTCCTACGATGACCGGTTGCTGCTATGAGTCTTGCCATACCTATGTTGATGTATGTTGAAGGTTTTGCAATTAGATTAATTGAAGTTACAAAGTAAATCACCAAAAGTATGAACGTTGTGTGATAAGAAGAAGGCAACAGATTTAGGGTTGAATTCAAATCAGTCTGCAGACCAAGAACGAGGAGAAGAAATCAAAAGAAAGTTGTACTCGTTCTTCAGATGAACCCTAAAAATCAAGCTAACCCTAAAAATCAAAACATTAGATTCGGAAATACATAGTACACTAACCTCCTCTAGATTCTCGTAGCTGACTTTCGATCCGAGTCTCGACGACGACGCCTCCCTCTACGCCGGCGACTGCAGCCTTCTTCGTCGAAGGACTTCCGCGACGGCAGCGATTTGGGATATTTTCTGTGGGGGGTGGAAACACGGGGATGATGAGGGTTAAACTTGGGAATAATGGGATAAAAAGTTGGGAAATCCTACGGGGGTTTAATTTACCGCTCCGTTCGTACGGGGATTTGAAGTCCGTTCCGTAACGGATTTGAAGGACTGCGGAGGTTTGAAGTCTGGCGGCATTATGTCGCGTCATTTCCACGGAAAACATGAAATTTAATTTTGCCGCCGGATTGTGCTAAATCCCTCTATTTTGCCTGCTCGAAAAACGTAACCTTTGGAAAAAAAAGGTATCCACATACTCGTTCGGTTCTACCAGTAGTCCTGTTCTACCTGTTGATCATAACCCATCTACCTAAACCAGCTGAATATTGGACCACTATTCATCCCAATATTTGGAAAAAAAACAGCCCAGAGACCCTTCTAAATCTAATGAAAAATCAAAGAGAAAACCCTTAACACATAACGGAGAGTGCATAGGGTGAGATGTGATCGATCTTAATTGTTGATCTTCTATTTTATTTAAGTGGATAGATAATTAATTAATATGTAATATTTTTTTTAATTGTTTTCAACAACGTACAGTTAGTTTTGGGTATAATCCTTATCCTAAAATTTTAGGCGTCATAATTTGTTTGTGTCATGAGTGATCCGCTTGCAGTGACTATGAGTGTTTTGCCTTGTGTTTTTTTCTATTTCCCAAGAATTTGCACTTTGTTTTAGTGCACTTTGTTTCTAAATCTTGGTGACTTGTGTTGTTTCTGAATTATCGAGTACTTGAGCAACATGTCAGATTTAAGTAGTTAAATAATACTTGTTGATGTCTCTCTTATACCTTGTGCGTATAAGTTGGCTTTTGATTTCATAGATTTAAGTGTTTTGGCTTTGGTTCGTTATTTTGTGTTTTGACTCCGTGGAAGAGAATGCTATCTCTCCTCGATGTGGTTTCTACTACTGCTTGTGTTAAGTAATCTTTGATAAAAGTAGTCTTTGGAGTCACGTAATTGTGTGCTGGTGGTGAGGATGAGATGGTTAGCTGGAGAAAATTTGAGTAGATTATATTTGATGAAATCAAGGGGGAGATAAAGAAGTGTCTAGTCTCATGATTCATCAAACGAGTCTTGTTAGCATTTTCCGTTTGAATATGCTGTGTGAGTTTCATATGATGACAAGAATGTCCTTATCCTGCTTAGGGGGAGAATGTCGTGTCGTTATTTTGTATGCTTTATATTGAGGTTCTTGTTGACGAGATGGACAGAGTCGTTGTGTCGATGAGCAGTGTTTTATGTCTGCTAAACTTACTGCTTTGATGTATTATGCTTGCTACTGTTATTAAGGAGTGCCTTTTTGGGCTTCGCTATGTGATGGTCGTTCTGCAAGAAATGGAGCTGTCATTAGTTAGATTATGGTACTCTGTTTATTGGATTACAATTTTGCTGGCATCATGCTATAATGTTCCGAGTATTATTAGAGTGAGTTATTTGCGTGTCGGTTTTGGTTGGTTCAACCTCTAGTTTCTTCTCATCGTCTAAACTGTTGTTGGCTCATGCATAGAAGGGTTCTATGGAGTAACTGATACATTCATTGAATCCTTCCTACTGATCAATGTTTGGGAACTGGTTCTCTTAGACAGCTGGATCTTTATCGTGTTCTTTTTTTTACTCTTGATGCGATGTAACTATTGCGGGAATAGTTCTTCTTTATTCTGTGAATGGCCCAGGGGGAGAGTCTCAACAGCCTCTTATGCGAATGTTGATTGCTGCTGCTATCCTTCCGTTTATGTTTGAAGGATGCTAAGTGCTCTGATGTTTGTATTTCCTTGTGTTGAACTTTCTGTCTCCAGCTTTATGATTATTTAATTATCTCCTTAGATTTCTATTGGACTAATCTCTATTGGCCTAATCTGCATATGCTTTTAGTTTGTTCTATCCTCATGTTTGTTAAAGTTATGACAAGACAGGAAGGATATAGTTACTTGTCTCAGGGGGAGCAAATCACAGCAAGAAGAGTCATTCTCATTCTCATGTAGAAAATCGTTTAGATTGCATTACAACTAATCGCAATGGAAATATGATTACATCTAATATCTTAGACCGACTCGCGTGCATATCAATCAATAACAATGTTTATCACGATTTACCTCTTGAAGCGTGATTACTAGCTCGACGACTAGTACTTGCCGAAGCTTTAGATCGAATGCGAGAGCTTCACGTGTAGCTCCTCTACTCAGTCTACACTAGCTGAGATCCGGATGTCCTTCGTCAACGCCTGCTAGAATGCTTGATCGAAAAACGATTTTTCAGACTGTTTGGTGGCTAGGGTTTTTAATCTAAAAGTTTTTGACGGCTTCAGGCTCTAGGTTTAGAATAAACTGTTACAGCTAATAGTCTATTTATAGAGTTTCTCATAAACCCTAACCCTATTGGGCCACCAACCCACTAATCCTATCCATCTTGGATTAGGACACTGATCCGGTCCATATTATAAGCGTGTGACCTTGTAGGATCCGGTCCGCTTAGCCGTGGCCCAAACCGTTAATTAACAGTGGCCTCTAACAAAATGTGTTATAACAAGCCCGAATTAATTTCGATTAATCAGGTCTAACAATTGACTAGTTCCATACGAATTTAGGCCGAATGACATAAATCCTTCATCTCAGACTGAGGGGAGATTGTTGAGATGTGATAAAA
The DNA here is from genome assembly GCA_030674075.2 of Linum usitatissimum. Lineage (NCBI taxonomy): Eukaryota > Viridiplantae > Streptophyta > Magnoliopsida > Malpighiales > Linaceae > Linum > Linum usitatissimum. Next base: position 529,512 of record JAUJYP020001444.1, read on the forward strand.
GCTTGAGAATTGAGTCTCTAAGTAACAAGTTATTGACCTGGTATTTGCTGCTGCAATTGGTGTTTTTTTAGTGTGTTCTAGATATGGACTTAAATCAAACGAGGAGCCCAAAGCAAAGGAATGATGACGTTGTCTGAAGCCCATTGAGTATTGCTTCAGTCTTGGCCGAAGATATCGTGACCTAGGTTGGAGCTGCGTAGCGACGAAGCAGAGACTTCGACATGTATAAAATCATCATCTCAACCGAGTATAGGATTTGCGCTTTTGGAACCAGGAAAAACACCGGAACATAAGTGAGAATTGCGGGGAGTTATTCTGCACTGGGATTTTTGAAGTTTGCAGTTGCTGCCAATTCGATCAAGGTCAGCGGGGAGCTGCGGTGGATTGGGGAGAGTGTTGCACCGAACGAATCGAGATTGGAGAACGGAAACGTGTTGGGTGTTTGGTTCGCAAGTTGCCGGGTTTTATTTACATTGTTTGTTCTTGTTCGGTTACTAATCTGCTGATGTTTATTTAACGAGTTGTACCGTCACTTTATCTCTGAATTTTCAGCAGCAGTGCTTTGAGTATGTGAGTCATCGTTAATTAGATATATCATCTGGCTCGTCAGTTACTAAAACAGGTTGATTGTTACTTGCTCTTAATTGTTTATTAGTTAAAGTTTTAGTTAAGATTGATTGATATTGATAATAACGAGATAAATTGTGTCTCTTTTATCAGTAAGCAACTAAGAACATACATTAGTATTTGCATATTCAAATTGAGCATTCTTGTTAGTGGAGCAGTAGCGGTAGTTTAAATTGATTGTGACTAAGGTAACTGATTTTCTTGGTCTTATCCTTGCATCTGTACGAGCCATATTATGGAGGTTCAATTTTCAGTCTCAGTAAATCGAAGCTAGCTCGTATTCGGAGTTCGTAGACGGATCAGATTCCAACAAAAACATGGGCATTATTAGATGTGGTAAGCTAAGTTTAATTCTATTTACATCATAATACATGACCCAGACACCCATTGGATGCACAAGATCATGGCACCATGATCAAGGCAGGAAAGCCCCAATAATAAACCAATGAAGAACTCAATGTTCTTCGGGTAATAAACAGATGAAGACTTCATCAATACTCAGGGGAGGCGACACACACATTTCAGAGATTTCACCTTTGATATCAAAGTCGAATTTTTCTGTTTTTTAAACTCCCTATAAAATTCTTCAATAAAATAAGGAATTTTTTTTGATATTCCCAGAGTAGAGGACTCCCACTTAGCTAAACTCATCTGGACCGCTCAATTTGTAAAAACGATCTCATTGTCCGTAATTAATTAATTTATAAATTTTAAGTAGTTAAGTCAAATTCAAATAACTAAATAATCACTCCATTTAATTGCAATCAATATCAAGTCTTTATTTATGTAAATTCAACTGTAGTTATCCTAAGATGAATTCGCCAATCATATATGATCCTACTATAAACACACTCTCTAAAATATGAATTCACACCTTGAGGCATGAACATGAAATGAAGCACTAACTATTACGAATTCACAATAGAGCCTTATACCAATACCAGTTTTATTCCTACAGCTCGACGTGAGCCTTAACATTCTTTTACAATTTCACTGAGCACAAACACACAATGAATATCACACCTTTAGCCGTTTAGCACGAAATGAATGTGAGACTTACTGTTTCGTCCAAGAGATCCCTGGGGATAGTGGATAGCTGCTTGCACGTACAGTATTCTGCATGACAGCTTCGTCAAGGCCGGAGAAAAGCTTCTGTTCGGTATAGGAGGAATTTCTAGCGAATTCGAGAGTCTTGCCAAATCCGCCATTGTTGTAACTATGAATGTTATAATTATTTTTCATCTTGCTGATTTTCCTACCCCTAAATGTTGAACCCAGATCGAGATGTAGACCATCAATCGCTTTATGAGCACAATCAGCGACGGTGACGACAGGAAATTAATCGCCCTTCTCAATAATCGCTCTGCTCTTTGTTTAGATCTTATCAATCCAATATGCATGGTAACTAAGCGGGAACAGATCCCAAGAGGAGAAGAACAAGCGTCGAGGCTATTCTATTTCCAAAGAGAAGTATGGATGAATGCACTACTCTGTGCTCCATTGGCAATGATTAATAGTGGTGAGTGTGGTGGGTTTGATTTTTTGTTACTAATGAATGGAATATTTGTAGGATTAACTGAGATGATACAATTAGCATTGGCTTGATCCATCCATAGATTCAAATTTACAAAGATAGTGGTTTCAAAGTGCATAATTTCTTCTAGGAACATCAAAAGATAAGTTGTCAAGCCCGAACCTTGATAAGACAACTTAGAAAACATTAAAGTTGAGTGATCATTGTGTCATTTGTTTTCTTCATTATTTTGAAATTCGGAAATATAAAAAATAATGGACGGTTGAGATTTTCGCTCTATAATATACGGTCCATATTAGTTCAATTAAATGGGAGTACTCGGTACACCGGGTCTACCAAAGTCCTCACCATAAAAGAATAATAATAAATAACTAAAATCACAAATAAATATCTGTTTCTGTAATTACTCGGCACACTTAATGGCTCGCCTCGCCCACATGGTCATCATGGATAGGCGGACTTTCATGCTACCGTTAGGAGGATTATGATCGCCAACTATGAACGGTTGGCCTGCCCCCTAAGCATGTAGATTGGGTTCCAGGTTGCCAAGGCATGAACATATTTTACCTGTTGCCGAGCTGTTACGAGAAGTTACCACGAGGATTGGCGTGCATACTACACTACCTTGCCAGGACCTGAGTAAATGGCATAGTCTTGTACAAACCCGCCTTGGGTGAACTACTTGATCAGAGGATGGCTTCGGACGCCACGATACCTAGCTTCGACATATTCTTAATAAACTTTCGTCATTTAGCCACTTGGAGCATGTATGTGAAATCGCTCTTCATTGTGCCAAGAAGCTGTATATCGATGGAGATAAACTTACAAAGGAGAAACATATTTGACCATGCCTAAAGTGATTTGAAGGAAAACTTAGCAATCAAACCAAACCAGAAACTTGAAATACATTACAACAAATTGAGTAGCTAAGGCGCATGAGATTTGAAATACATTACAACAAACTGAGTAGCTAACGACAATTTCAGGACCACTGTTAGTCTAACATGAGATTTTAAATATCCGTTGTTAGAGTATACTGTCTAACATTGGATTCTAAACCGCCATTAGTCAAAAAATAATTTTTTATATATATCCGCTATTAGGTTGTCCAAAATTTCAAAATTTCTTTCTTTCCCTCCCTAAATTTTCAAACTCCATTCACTTTTTTCCAAATTTTCAAACTTCTTCCCCGTTTTTTCCAAATTTTCAAATTTCCCCTTACTTTCTATTTCTATTCTCTTCATTTTCTCCATATCTTAATTTTTACATTTCTTTTTCTCTTTCCCTCTTCTCTTTCAATCCTCTCCCATTTCAAAAATTAAAGAAGAAAAAAAGATGAATAATTAATGAAGAAGAAGAATAATAGATGAAGAAGATGAAGATGATGATTGAGAAGGAGATGAAGAAAATGAAGGAGAAAAAAGATGAAGATCTAAACAGTATAAGAAGATGAAGAAGAAGACGAAGATGATTATGGAGAAGGAAGAAGAAGAAGAAGAAAAGAAGAAGATGATTAGAAAGAATCAAGAACAACGAACGAAGAGCAACAAACGAAAAATGTCTGCATTTTTGTTATTAGACGAAAAGGCTAACATTGGATTATATCCTCTATTAATTTTAATAGCGGATGAAATATGCTGTTAGAATTTCTACAGTTACTTATTCTAACAGCGAATTTTGTTCTACCGTTAGGATTACTACAAGAATAAGGTCTTCAAAATGATGATGAGGGGATGGTCCTTATTCAAAGATTTGACGTCATTAAGATAGGGGTGTCTTTCAAATAAGGTGTGCACACCCTACGTGTTTAGGGTGTGCATTTGTGCCAACTTCAAAAGGGGCAATAAGGGTAGTGGTTGACTAAAGAAGTCATGTAATATGCTCTCGATTGTCTTCAGAAATGTAATTTTTCATAAGGCTTTCTACGTATTTATAAGCGTTGGTCTCTCCTGAATATGGCTTGAGCAAGCAACATGATGGAAATACTAAGGCATATAGTGTGTGTACTAGTCATACCTATGCATTTCCACTATCTTATTCTTTTTATAGAAAATATTCATGATTTAGTTTTTAACGAAGGATTATTATCTCAAGAACAATAGACTATCAGATTACCGACCTAACGCATTAGGTGGGCCCTATCGACGGTGATAGCAATGTCGCATACAAAAAGATGAAGAACAGCAAGCAAAAGGTGACATCCCCGACTAGGACTCAGGAAGACCTTCAAATCCCATAACCGCTATAAGGACGATACCATGCAAAAGAAAGTACCTCACAAACACATGTGCGTCGTTCCCACCCGAGGAAGAGGTCCTCTTTTGAGATCAATATAGGCCAATCATAGAACTATTATATATGCCAGTATCCACATGCTTCCTGTCCAATCATAGAACTCTAGCCGAGGAACACCAAGAGTTGCTTCAATTTAAATATCAAGCCCCTTAAAATGTCTATACTCACAATAAAAGAGTCAAGGTTGTCAATATCTTCTCTAAAAGGTTGTTCTTGAAAAGACCGATCCTTGTAGACATGCTCACTGTTGGCGAAGGAAGAAAATGTGTCAAAATTGATCCCTTGTTACAACACCTTCGCTCTTTCGGCCCCGTGGATGCTCTACCTACGCACCACATATGTTCGGCCGACAAGTGGGCTGAATTCAATTTTTTCTGAACACCAACAGGATGATACTTGGAAATTTATCATACGATGTATCAGAAGCATTAAAGGAAAGAGTGCTAAAAGCATGGAAGTATTCAAGAAACCTTGGGTGTGCAAGCTTTGCCTCCCTATCCTCGAAGCTAAGTCAGGCCAGAATGCAGATTGTGGCGCACAACTCGGGGAAACGATCCTCGAGGCCCAATAATAGAAAGAAAGAAGCAAGAAAAAGCTATAGAGGTTGACCAAGAGATGAATGAGGGGTTGAAAGATCAGTTTTGTGAACTAAAAAGTGGCAGCAAGAAAGTGATTGACTCTTAAAGGCTGATAAGACTAATATGGCCAAGGAACTTAAAACCACCAATGGTGTGAAGTAAAGTTTCCTAAACATTATCTAGGGCCTCCGCAATGAAGCCCAACACACGGAGACTAAAATAAGACGGCTTCAGTACATAGTAGCAACGCATTACCAAAAGAAGTCGGTCGACTACTAAGAGACTGCATGTTTGGGCAAGATCATCAACATCCAAAGAAGACCTGCATAAGTTACAGAATCTAGCCATGCAAAAATGAATAACAAATAGAGTAGCGTGTATCCAATTTTGTCCCGTAGGAAGGCTAAATTGAATATGACTTGTTCACGAGACAATAATCTTTACAAACTCGTCATGTGCATCGCTTTTAAAATCATGCATTTCAAAAAGATTTTCTTTTTCAAAAAAGGAGAGGTTTAACAAAACCGGGATTCGCATGAAAAAGCTCATCGCAACCATCACATCAAACTACATGATCTTGACATGGTCCAGGGTTAAGCAGATGGAAAAAGATGGAGACACACAAGCGAGAATGACTGAGCTAAGGGATGAGAATGTCGCCTTAATAGCTCAAATCAAAGAGTTGTCCAAAATCCATAAGGAAACACCCGATACTGAGGGATTAGATAACATTGAGAGAAATCTCGATCATCGCGTTAGAGATAGGAACCATGAGAATACCAAGGGAAGTTGTCGAGAGGAATCAGACAAGGATCTCCTAAACAAATGGAACATCATGGGGGAATGTTTGAAGGAAATAGAGGGGTCCAATTCTCTCAATTTGATGAGCCTCTAAGCTATGCCAGGTCCCGGAGGGGGTCCTCCTGCCCAAATTCAACATGCCAAACTTCAAGAAATACGGGGGCCTCACATGCCCACAAGCCCACTTAACCATGTACTACAATCAGATGGTAGGATATGTGCACCACAAAAAGCTGTTGATGCACTACTTTAAGAAAAGCTTGGGAGGGACCGTCCTAAGATGGTATATGCACCTTAAGAATACCAAAATCAAGATTCGGTTGGATTTGACCGAACCATTCATGAAATATTACCCGCACAACCAAGATCTGGCTCCCGATAGGGATGACCTAAGGAATATGAAAAAGAAAAAAGTGAGAGTTTTAGGGAGTACGCCAACAGGTAGAGAGACGAAGTTGCCGATGTACACCCATCGCTAGCTGAGTAGGACATGATCTCGATATTCTTCAAGACCTTTTGCCTGCAATTCTACAACAATATATTGGGCAGTATTTCTCTCAACGTCACACGAATTTGCTGATTATCTGAGAAAGGATCGAGAAAGGAATTAAGCACGGGAAGATTAAGGTCCAAGAGGATAAGAAATCGCACCGCACATGTAAGAATGAGGAGGTCCATGTTGTGGCTGACAAGATAAAGAAGTGGGCCCCATTGAATAACTACACAAAATCATATGTCACACCCACCATTCCCATAGTGCATGTTACAATATCTTGTCTGTCTCAGCTAGAACGGACAAGCGAGGACACTGCCCGCAAAATCGACCCCGCTACGATGAGATTGATCTTATCTCGATCCCTTACTCGGAGCTATATCCCCAATTTCTCTAGAAAAACTAAAATTGTGTCAGTACCATATCGACAACCGACACCTCCTTACCCCAAATGGTACAAACCGAGAGAAGGTGTGAAGTTTACTGAGGAAAAAGATCACCCTGACATCAACAAGAACCCGCTGCCAGACCATGGGGCGTAAAATGTGAAAGCCGTCGACATAAGCACAGACTTCTCTGAAGAGACATACTTTAACAGGATCAAGATATCGTTCCTTACATATGCAAAATCTTACTCGATAATGGGTACATAAAAGAAAATTTGGAGGAGCAAGATTTGGGGTAGGATGAGCTGACCCTATCATGGGAACTGAAAACAGCATGCACAACTGTGAAAGCTTCCATAAGAAAATTCAGGCCCTAATGGACTCCAAGTAGATTTTGTACCAAGAACATCCAAGACACGGATGAATTCACGACCTCCACAAACCAACTTGAATCTCAAAGCTGCATTATCACTTATAAAGCTGCAAAAGCGCCAGCACAACAACAGCCAGCCCCACCGACTCGCTTTGCTCAAGATAGTAAGTCAAGCACATGTTTTCCACAACATTACAGTGGATAAAGTAGAAGGGCTAGTATGGACGATCCCGACTACAAGCTGAATCTCTTTCAGTTATACTAAAGGACACCCTAAACGAACTCCCGGTGGAGGATGCATTCATCCGTTCTAGCGCAACAATAGTTCGAGCATTTGACAGAACTAAACTGCATGTCATAGGGGAAATCAAACTACCGATACAAGTGGGGCACAAGGTGTTTGACATAACCTTCCAAGTTATGGACATACATCCCACTTATAGCATGTGGCTCGGGAGGCTGTACTTACAGACCGCGTAGGTCATTCCCTCATCCCTTCATACGAATTTTAAATTCATCACGAATGGGAAGCTCGTCTAAGTGTTTGGGGAGGTAGATGCTAACCTCTCGTGATTACCCCACTTTGAGGTGGAAAATGTCCATAGTACTTAGAAGGCCATCAAAGAGCCAAAGATCACATATCCTAATGGTAGTCTCACGGTGGCAAGTTTCCTAACTTGCCATTTGGATCCCTCAAAATGGAGCATCATGCTAGAAGAATTAATACAACTGAACGAAAACAAGAATCAAGCAGGGTTAGGTTGCACACCCAATCACTATGGCCTCGGCAACGGGAAAACTACCCATTGACGGAACATAGAAAGAAGGCGCTGGCTTTCTCGCCTATCTCCTACGCCTTTTCCAGTGTCGGGGTTATCAACCAAGCAAAGAGTGAACCTTCCGCCTTGAAGGATGCAATAATGACTCTTCCATGCCTCACTGTTAACACACTTGACTACAGAGGGAACGAAGGACGAGATATGGTGTGACAGCTATAGCTAAGAGAGGACCTTGACAACTGGCAGCCATCGAATTCTTGGGATCGCATTGAAATTAATAGACGTGGGCGCATTTTGAACGCATAAAAGTCTTTGTGTGTTTCGATTTAAGCATTTCCCTTCGTATATTTGTATTTAGATCCAGATTTCAAAAATGGTGTTCTACATAAAATACCCTAGATAAAAATCATTTTCTTTCTGATATTCAGTGTCAAAATCGCATTTCTTTTTCCTATTAGTCTTTTCTCCGCCTGAATTTTGGTAGGGTAACAGAGGCGGGTAGGAGCAATAATAATTTTAATTACCTCGAAATCAACTTTGGTAACCCGATTAATGAAATGGAAACTAGGGATAAATATGAGATTGAGGAGGAGGTATAGTTGGACATCGATTGGATATTGGAATAGGAGGAAAGGAGTCTACAACCCTTCTGCGACTCATTCAAGAAAGATAATACGGGTACATATAAAAGCAAAAAGGTGGTCAAGATAGAGGATCAGCTAAACCCAAAGGAACTGGAGGAGCTGATTCAACTATAAATGGAATATCAGGATATCTTCGCATGCATGCGATAGGATTTCTCCAAGTATCCCGATATTCGGAGTGGGTGACCAACATAGTACATGTCCCCAAAAATAATTGAAAGGTGCAGATGTGTATCGATTATCGAGACTTAAAGCGAGCAAGCCCAAAGGATAACATTCATCTACCCTACATTGACATGTTCATCGTCAATAAAGAAGGACAACAGATGTTCTCGTTCATCGATGGCTTCTTCGGCTATAACCAGATAAAGATGTGCCCCAAGGATAGAGAAAAGATGACGTTTACACAGTTTGGGGAAATTTCTATAACATAGTGATGTCGTTTAGATTGAAAAACGTCGCGGCAACGTAACAAAGGGCAATGGTCACCCTTTCACAATATGATACACAAAGTGATAGAGGTGTATGTGGACGATATGATCGCCAATTTAAAAAGCCTTACAGATCACAAGGAAGGCCTATGGAAAACTATTCAAAAGACTGAGAAATACAAACTTCTGTTGAACCCAAAAAAATGCACCTTAAGAGTCATCTCAGGGAAACTTATTTGATTCATAGTAAACGAGAGAGGAATTTAGGTGGACCATGATATGGTAAAATCCATTATTGAAATGTTACCGCCTCAGATGCAAAAACAAGGATGGGTTTCCTAGGAGAAATGAATTATATCGGTCGCTTCATCTCAAGCTTAACCTTGACATGCGAGCCTATATTCAAACTTATCAGAAAGAACCAACCGATAGAGTGGAACGATGATTATCTGTTGTGTTCGAAGATATTGATGAGTACCTCCAAAGCCCGCCAGAATTTGTGCTACCCACACCCGAGAGATCGTGGCTTCTGTATCTAACGGTGTTCGAGAACTCGAGAGGAGCTATGCTAGCCTAAAACAAATAATACACCATTCACTATACTATAAAAAATTTCACCAATTGAGTATCTCAGTAATCTGATCTTGACAGAACATGTAGAGCGTTGGCATGGACGACCAAAAGGTTGAGGCACTACATGCTATACTACACCAGAGACCTTGTTTCAAAGGCCGACTCCATGAAGCAAATCTTCAAGAAACTAGCTCTTACTGGTCGAATAGAAAGGTCGTAGGTCTACCTAGCGGAGTATGACATCATGCACACGACAAAGAAAGTGATCAAGGGAAATCCGATCGCAAACCACCTAGCGGAACATCCCATATCTGACTCTGACACTTTAGTATCAGAATTCCCCAACGAGAGTATTCTGAACGCCGAATAAGAGGACAATATTGAGAATGAAGTACAACCATGGATCATAAATTTGATGGGGCATCCAATGCCCTCGGGTATGGTATAGGAGTGGTGTTCCTGTCTCTCGAGGGAAAAAAGTACCCCATCATCGCCAAATTGACCTACTACTGCACAAGCAACATCGACAAGTAAGAGGTGTGTTCTCTCGGTATCTGATCAGCTATAGAATGGGGATTAAGAACCTGAAAGTCTATGGAGATTCTTCACTCAACATCTACAAGTTTTGGGGAGAGTGGGAAACAAGGGACAAAAACTTAGATAGTATCGAGTTGGAAAACATACCGAGGGCGGATAATCAAATCATTAAGGCTCTAGCTACCCTGTCCGCAGTGTATGCATTGGGAAAGTTTGATGCCATTTCCCAAATTTTGATCCAAAACTAGACGATTCATCCCATATAGCTAGTGTAGAGGAGGAGTTGGATGGTAAACCCTGGTACTACGACATAAAAACTTATATTCAGAGCATCAAAAATGACAAAAGGACTCTACAGGGACTTGCCTTAGGATTCCACATCGATAGGTCCACCCTCTACAAAGGAAACCATCTTATCCTTCTCCGATGTTTGGACGCAAAAGAGGTACGACATATACTTGAAGAGATTCACGAGGGTATTTGTGGCACTCACTTTGGTGGATATGCCATAGCACGAATGATCCTAAGGACCAGATATTGTTTGACCCACATGGAGTCAGTCTACATCACGTATGTGCGCAAGTGCCACAAGTGCCAAATTTACGCTGATGAACTTCACGTGCCACCGACTTCCCTCAATGTGATGTCCTCGCTTTGCCCATTCGTCATCTGAGGAATTGATATGATAGGAATGATAGAACCCAAGGCGTCAAATGGTCACTGCTTCATCTTGGTCTCCATAGAGTACATTGCCAACTTGGTAGAGGCAGCCTTGTATGTCAATATAACCAGGAGTGTCTTGGTCAAGTTCATAAAAAGGAAAGTTGTCGCTACGAGCTTCCTAAGAAAATAATCACCAATAACGCCAATAATCTCAACAACAAGATGGTGAGTGTGCTATGTAATGATTTCAAGATCCAACATCATAACCCAGTCCCTTATAGGCAAAAAATGAACGGTGCAGTGGAAGTTTCTAACAAGAACATAAAAAACATAGTGTAGAAAATGGTGGTCACATATCGAGGATGGCATGAAATGTTACCCTTACACAGATCATGCGGTCAAAAGAGCCAACAAATACATGAAAAAAAAATCCAAGGATTATTATTCAGACATCTTCAACATGTCAAATACAAGGGAACTCAAAACAAATTACAAAAGGAAATGATAAATGAAGAACAATGCATGATAAAAATGCTTGGGGTGACATGACCAGAGGCTTCATTCCCAACACTAAAAAAGGAGATTCGTTTGCTATGCTCCCTAAACATCTCCTGTGAACCATCGGGCAAACATCCTGTCTAGGAAGAACAGACTAAAAATTCGGAGGCGAAGATGACCGTAAGCCACATCTAAAGGGAATCAAATTTATGAGTCAAAGACGGGTCAATAAGCCGATACTAGTGGTTATGTCTACCAGCACAACATACCCCACTACAAAAAAAATTAATATATGGCGCAGACATCTGGTCACGGGCAAGTGCTCGCGTGACAAGCTTCGTTGCTTGCGCCCACAATAAAGGGAAAGAACTGAGACAAATTTATGGGCGCCAACGGAATTACTTGAACTTTGTCACAGGCAGCCTGCGACCAAATCATGAATATGACAAAGCTTTTGCAGGCCTCCTACGACAAACATCAGGCCTGCAACAAATATAGTGAATGACTACCGTCCAACAGACAATCTCCGCTCATTCTTCTCACTTTCAGCTCTCCCCCTATCCGAAATCCTCTCCTGCTCTAGTTTTCTCCGACGATTTAGTCTACTTTTCATCTCCAATCGTTACTTAGACGTCCATTTTTTCACACAGAATCACCAACATCAACTCGTCGTCAGTAACAACAAACATAAAAGTTCGTTTTTTCAATTTCAAATTTTTTTAATATTATGTTTACCATTTGTTCTTTGATCGTTTTAATTGCGAAAGGTGAATGATTTTGTGGCGGAAGGTGGTATTGTTGTTTCTCGCCAGATGAAGTCTGATAATCGTATCTCCTAATCCGGTAACGGAACTTAGTCGTTATCAACTGTACAAAGCTTCTTCTCCTTCTCTGGTCAGTATCTCTGACTATTGTTTTTGTTTTTTCTGATTGTAAATTGGAATTGTTGTTCAATACTCACTTTTTTTCATTTTTGCGACAGTTGTCTAATTTCTAACAAGGTTTCTGTTTGTTGATCCACCAATCTCGTTAGGGCTCTCTTAAAAATTGTCTCGATCTACATCTTCGAGGTAGGTAATTTTAGTTGGGGTACATAGTAATAATGGTTTTGCAATAATGAAATTGATGAAGTGGATAGTAATTAGGTTAATGAAATTACCTAATTCAATTAACTGTATATAGAACTTAGATAATTATTTGTTAACCTAATATGCATGCTTTAATCATATACAGTTATATTTGATTAGGTAGATCAATGGTTTAATTGTGTATACATTGTTAGATGTAAAAATTTAATTAGTATATTATTCAAAAAGTGATTGATTATTATATGTCTGCTTTAGGATAGATCAATGAATAGATGGTTATAATTTACAAGCTTAGGATAGATGAATGGATGATTAATTATATATACTGTTATAAAACTAAACTCAAAGAAAGACAAGAACAAGAGAAATATGGAGAGGGAGAGAGTTTCTTATTGAGGTGTATGGAATGCTACAAATGAGAGCTCTATTTATAGGCTCATAGATCATAACCTATACTCTCTAATATTATTACACATAAAGGTGGGAAAATAAATACAATGAAATACATTGAAGAATGGAATAAGGAGTTACACAATGGTGCATTCACTATAGTAATTATATTCATAACACTCCCCCTTGAATGACCATTGGTTATACATCGTTCTTCGAATACGCTTTTGATATCGCCTCATTAAAAACCTTACCAGGAAAACCCAGTGGGAAAAACCATGGTTAAGGGAAAAAGAGTACAGCTGCGTATTGACTCCCCCTGATGATGATATCAGTTGAGATCCTTCATATTGACTCCCCCTGATGAGGATATCAACTCTCGCTCATCATTATATCAGTTGAGATCATTCACTCACGAATTCCAAATTTGCTTTCCAACAGTTGATGCGAGAGAGATCTTTGGTGAATAAATCAACCAAGTTATCACTTAGGTGCACTTAGTTGATAAATATTTCAACTCATTGAAGTTTGTGCATAAAATGTATGCATCACATGATCGATGGTCATCCATAATTCACATGACACTTCACCTTAGATGACCATTAGATGAGAATATGTCTCATTAAAACCTTACTAGGAAAACCCTATGGGATAAAAACCTAGTGAAGGAAAAAAAGTACATAATCATCACATCACGTTGCAACATTTTCTTGCAACTCAAGGATATATGCAAAATAAATATCATGCATGATTTATAGGATCAGATCTTGAAATGGTGGTGTAGCTTTATAAGTTGGTTTCACAGCCCACCAAGTGGTAAAATTATCACATGAGACCAATTTATGGTCAACCAACACAAACATGACCAAGATTACTACTTCAAAATCGAGTACATCTTGTGTCTTAATAAAGGTCGATTAAACTCGACATAGAATCACATAGTGATCTGACTACCATCCAGACACTGATAGCCATGTCATATCCATATAACTTTTTGTTGGATATAATTAGTATATCATTGATGATATACGAAAATCATGTTCGAGAGAGATGCACAATTGGCAAGTTAGTGGTAATCTTCCACATCTTCCATCTCGAACTCTAGCTAATCAATATTTGATTGCTTTGAGAAACTCTTTAGGAGTCTCAATAAAGTGTATGTCATCTATATAACAAAAGATGATGATGACACTTAAACTCTTATAAACAAAAGAAATACATTTTAAATATAAAATAAAGTATAGAAATTTTTATAAGAATTTCAAAATCATAAAATATGACAAAGATGATTTTTCATCATTCAAAATTCAACTCAATATGAAAAAGAAATCATAGTTTTATGCATAGAGAAATGTATGATATGCTAAATGGACCACTTCTCTCAATTATTCAATCCATATGACGTCAATTAGATATAACTTGTTCACGTGAACTTGAATTGTTTGCTTATAGCAAAATAAATCCTCAAGGGAATTTCATATACACATGTGTATTCTAATTATGAAAACCATACATATAGGTTGCAAGGACATCCATTAGGGGCAAACTCTTTCCCTTCACATATTGCCAGACTAATCGAATAATAAAAAGTAGTTGCATCCACCACATGAGAATATGTTTTCTCATAATCAAAATGTTATAGGTTTGTTGTACAAAACCTTTCAAAAATGAGATGTTTCATAACTTCTCATACTCATACTTTACATCTCAATGTATAAAGACTTGATGTCTTAAAACTTTTCATTTCTCTTGGGAATTTGAATTTGCCTCAAATTGAAATTTTTTTTTAGCCAATCATTTCTATCTGTGCATGCATTTTGGCTAATAATCCTCATTTTCAACTATCATATTTAGCGTTGCACTATACACAAATATTTCGTCGACGTTGACTTCATTAGCGTTCCAATATTTTCCATCCAAGATATAGATAATTGAGATATATATTCATATCTTTCAGGTACCTGATACTCTTCTTGAGCACATTATTTGTTTCTCTTGGTGGCTTTTTTTTGAATAATCTTAACCTCAATTTGACCATCTTGATATATAGCTCCATTCCACTTTTGAGGATTTTTTCTTTGGAACCGAGTGGTCTATCACGCCTTTGCGGGTGTTAGACTCATTTGTGATGTCAGATTGCCCAATATTGGCATTATTGTTATTGGAGCATTTTGAGTTGGCACATGAAAACTTTACTCTCGTTGGGTCGATAAAGTGTCCCGTATAATGAATTATATATTTTTGAACTTCAAGCTCATATTGCTTAGTGCAAGGATCAAAATAATATGATCATTCATCTAATCTCTTGGCCAACTTTTGTTTTCTCCCCCTAATGTTGGGAAGTTTAAATATAAACCTCCAAACGAGTCATCAAAATACTCCCGAAAACGATGTGATACTTTACCATTGATGAACTCGTAATCAAAATAATTTCTCAATCTTCATTGAGAACCCATCCTAATAAATGGTGGTGGAGCAATTCAGATGTGTATATCACATTCATATATCCATAGATGGGAAGTATAAGGTTTTGACCCAAAAACCAAACATAATGGAGGAATTCATGATAATTTCTTGGCGTAATGCGAATTTGTGTTGTGCATGTAAATGACATGTTCACAATAATATATTGGTTTTCAATGACACATTTTCGTTATTGGATAATCATGAAAATATGCTCATAACCAAAATGGTTGAGCTAGTAATCTCGCAAATTTTAGTTTTCTTTCATATACACATGTGACCTTCTAGTTGATACATCAATTAAAATAATTGGCTCACATGTTGGGCGTATGGATCCATAAATATCACCCTTGTTTTGTTGTGTGTAAGATAAATGATCTTACTTTAGTTGATGATTATCCAACAATCAACTCTATTTGAGGAAAAGCAATCCAAAAATGAATTATGTTGTGTTGGAGATTTACCCAACAATGGGTAACGGAAAGGTGAAAATGCTTTCCTAGAAACGAAACCTTGTTGATGAACTGTAAAATCGTTTGTGTTCCCGGGAAGTAGGGGAGTCACAAGGACTACTTAAATCCCTATAACCTTAGGAATCATTTCTTTAGAATACCCAAGTTGAGACCATCATGCACAACAATCTTCAATAGAACATACACTTTAGATTATGGAATCATCGAAATTGACCATAGAGGTACTTATCGATTCGCATCATGATTGAACCGGGATGGTCTCACCGGTTATGCCAAATAATAGTTGTCAGGACGAGTAAACGTATAGTTTACATTTATATATATGTATCTCAATCACAATAACATATGTGTAGTACAGATTGGAGGATAATATTATTGATTCAATAATTATATAGCCATAGACCATATTATTGTTCCTCTCTTGATCCTAAACAAATTGGAATAAGGATTTTGTTCCTTCGTGAACAATATAATAGCTCGATCTAGAGCTTGAGAGAAAAGTTGTACTACACCATATATCTTGGTGCACTATCGATGTGATATATATCACAATTAATTATGGTGATTCTCATCATAAAATACTCATTTTTGTCATGAGAATTGGTACATAGTTTAAATGATAAATAGATATATTTCTCAACCATCTATGTCACCAATTAATAGATCAATAATTCTCGTATAACCACAATTGTTATGTCCATCCGAATAAAACGGTTCCTTATGTGAACAATGATAATATGTTGTCACTTATGCTTTCAGGAACAATGTAACAAATTAAATGTGTCTTTGCACAATCACTTTGAGTGCTAAATTAACATCATTTTGATATGATCATCAAAATAAAATTGATGGTTGTATCACCTTTCATGTCACTAGAATTTTTCAACATGATTATCAACTTAATCTTTCCACATCTCTATCACCAACGAGATGACCAATTTCCCGTCAAACTCTAGAAGTTGTGTGAATTTCATCATATAATTATTCGAGATTTTGTTCAACTATTGGTTGAAAAATACTTTCATTGGTACTATATGCCCATCAAATCCACATTGAATTCCGTATATGAAATAGTAATCATGTAGTGTGACATTTTCATCGGAAAATAATATGATATAAGTGTATGCACTTCGAGAAATATGATAGTGTCATATGGGATTTTCTCATCACAATAAATTTGGATGGACTATGACCTTTGAAAGATTAGGTCTTTCTCTTCCACGATAGTGTATTGACTTTGTGGGAATATATATTGTCTAATCACTTTGTGGACATATGATTATATCCACTCACTTCATGGATCGATATTTTGTCTCATTGGACCATCAACATTGGAAATATAAGATAACCCGTTTCTCAAGATATGTGTCTCGTGGGACATTCAATCATATCGATCTTTTATGAGTATAATCAATCACTACAAAGATTGATATTTTGTCATTTCGACCTTCAATATTCGAGACATATAAAATATATGTATAGCTTTGTTCTTTCGATATGTTGTGTCTCTTGGTACTCATCTTTCGGCCTATCATTCAGATGATGGCGAGTAAATAGCAAAGCTTTAGCTTTGTCATGATAAGCCGTGCATTATCGTCTCGTTTCACCAATACTATTATATATGGATTTTAGCCTCGAATGCCCATGAAGAGTAATTCTTGCCCGAAACATCAAAAACCACATACTCAAATTTAAAAAAAAGTTTGACGTAATTATCAAAATAAATAAATTAGATCACATTATGAATGAATTAATAATGACATGAATATACTATTAAAACTGTAATTAACAACATATATAATACATTTATTTAATCCGTAAACGTAACTTACGATTCCATTAATAATGACATGATCATTAGCCATTTAAATATTTAATGACAATCGTTGATGATGATTGAAAAATATTAATGTAAACGTAATGTAATAATGTGATGACCAACGTTACAAAAATAATGGTTATGATAATAATCAGATAACCACCGATCTGTTTCCTTTTGACAAATATGCTTTAATATTAAGTAAAATCGATAAAAACAAAGGCAAAAATACATATGTATATGCATAAGATGTCTATTACTGTTTGCGTGATCAATAATAATTGAGCAAGAAAGATAAGCTATCAAATATTAGAATTAAGTCATAGACATATATGAACACAAAATAAATAAATAATATTGTTACTCGGTGAATATTCATATAAATAATTTGTTACTATGTATCTTCGGTGGGGTATTAGTAGAAAACAAACAAAAATGAAGATTGAAGAAGTAAACATATGAATTAGCTAATAGCCCACCTTAATGACCTATTTTTAAATAGTAACAATAGCGTTATGAAAAAGTAAGAAATGAAAATGAGAATCTCAAATTTTTCTTAGTATATGTATTCAAAACATAAGATAAAAGGAAAAGTACGTAATATTCAAATGGGTAAATACTTAATTTAAAATATGGCAATATACATATACTCAAAGAAAAAAAACACGTAGCAGATATAATAAATGCGAGAATTGTCAATAGCAAGAACAACTTGAGAACCAATTATATTATAGGAGAAAAAAAATTGATGTGATGATATAATAAGCTAAAATGTAAGGAATCGAGTAAATCAATGTAATAACATTTGAAATCGCAAACTAAATCTAGTTTTGAAACAAAAAGAAAGTAGGTAGAAGAATAAGAGAATCGAGTAAATAGCAATCAAATATCAATCTTTGTAAACTTTTGAGAATCGAGCACTCGTGCGCAATAATAAAATTGCAAAAACGGGCATCAGGAGCATAAGCATGAACTCACTGGTCATATGTATTGTTTGTATGCACTTCGCTCATGATTACAAGAAGTTGCTCGACGGCAGAACTTCGTGCTGATAACGTGTTATAAAACTAAACTCAAAGAAAGACAAGAACAAGAGAAATATGGAGAGGGAGAGAGTTTCTTATTGAGGTGTATGGAATGCTACAAATGAGAGCTCTATTTATAGGCTCATAGATCATAACCTATACTCTCTAATATTATTACACATAAAGGTGGGAAAATAAATACAATGAAATACATTGAAGAATGGAATAAGGAGTTACACAATGGTGCATTCACTATAGTAATTATATTCATAACATATACATATTATTAGGATATATGAATGGTTGATTAATTATACATATTTTTTATGATAGTTGAATGGACGACATTATTAGGATATATTTTAATTATATACAACTAAGTAATAACACTTAATTCCTATCATTGAGGTACATAACTACTTATTGTTATTATTGTTATTATAGATGGACAAGTCTTGGATGCTACAACCACGTCATACTCTCGAGTATCACGTTGGTGTCCAAAAGTTTTTAGAGTTTGCAATATGTAATGCTCCAGATTGGGTAAATATACTCCGTCCTTGTCCAAAGTGTAAACTCAAAAAGTGGCGACCATGAGCTGAAGTTACGCTACACTTGCAGGAGAGGGAAATTTTGATAAGTTACACAATTTGGAATTTGCATGGGGTGTTGTCGACAGATTTAGGGGAAGGTTCAGTTACGATTGAAGCAGGTGAAGGAAGTAGTTTAAGAAGAAGCAATTATTGTTGTGGTTGACCAAGCATCACCAATTGAGCCAAACATAATGCCAAACATGGTGATGTGTTTGGCATTCGGATAACTAAAGCAGTTATGACTATTGGTGCACTAGAAACACAATCACATGTCGAAGATATTCACATGCCTGATCAACCAAGTGATGAACCTTCTGATGACTTCTTCTCTATTTTCAAAGACGGTGAAAACCCTTTATACGATGGAGCCCCCAACAGTTTACTAAGTTAGCTTTCTTGATGTGTTTATATCACATTAAATATTTGCACAAGATAAGTGACAAAAAATGTCTAAGATCCTTGAATTGCTTCGAAAATCTTTTGCTAAAGCTAGGCTTCCAAAAATTATGAGGCAAAAAAGAAAATCAGAAGTCTTCGTTCGACGTATAAGAAGATCGATGCAGCTCTCATGTGGACTATCAGCGACTACCCTCATATGTGCAACTTGTTAGGTTGGAGCACTTATACAGCACTGTCGTGTCCAAGTTATAACTATGACACCGACAATGTGAAATGGGAATCCTTCGAAAAAACCTGTTTTATGGGAAGTTGAAGGTTTCTTTCGAGGGGTCATAGGTTTCGATTGTAGAATAACAAATTCACTAGTACGGTTGAAAAGCAAGATCTGCCAAAAGTGTTACATTTGGCTAATTTGAAGGTTACATTTGGTAAAACAAGAGAAACCATCAGGCTTAGCACCACAATGGAAGAAGAAGGGTATTTTCTTCAATTTTCCGTATTGGGAGTTCAATTTATTGCGTCACAATCTTGAGGTGATGTTACATTGAGACAAATGTTTTTTCACCTTATTGAATGACAAAAACAAAAGGAAAGACCATTTGGTGGCTAGCGAAAACTTGAAAGCAATGAAAATCCAGAAAGAGTTATGGTCGCTACATGATGGAAAAACTTGTCATGCTACTTCATTTACTTTGAATAAGAAGAAAATTGACATGGTGTTGAAATTATTGAAAGGGATGTCTCTTCCTGATGGGTATGCTAGTAATATTTTATGGTGTATAGACTTGAAGAATCGTCAAATGTTTGGATTAAATAGTCATGACAATCATATGTTTCTACATGACTTAATCCGTCTTGCAACACGTAACATGCTTCCTTTTTCAGTCTCGAGAGTCTTGAATTTGGGTATTGTTTCAAATAATTGTGTTCTTCGGTTAACAAAATTTCCATACTCGATAACTTACAAAAGAGGTCCGTTCTTGCACTTTTCCATATGGAGATGATCTTCCCCGTCATCATTCTTCACTGTGATGGTCCATCTTGTTCTCCATTTGGTGGATGAAGTTAGACGTAGTGGTACAGTGCAATATTGATGGATGTATCCGATTGAGAGGTACTTACACCTGTGAGTCTTAACTCTCTGTTTGTAATTATGTCTCTTTAAGTATTCTTAGTGGTGTTTAATGCATACCTCTATCTATAGGTTCTTTTGGAAACTATAAAGTTTCAATAGTAACAAAGCTCATCCTGAGGGTTCGATTGCAGAAGGTTGGCTTTATGAAGAGCTATTCAACTTTACATCGTTGTATTTCAAAGATGAGGTTGAGACGAGATACAATCGTAACAAACGTGTAGCTGCGGATCCTAAAACTATAGGTGACGATTCTTCAATTCATCTTGGAACGGAGGTTCATTTGGAAAGGGGGAAGTGTTTACACGATCATATATGGAATGGACACAAGAGAGCGATTTGTTCTTGTTAACACTCCAGTAGTTGAGCCTTACTTGAGGTAAATATCACATAATACGAAATTGTACAATTAGTTAACGTATAATATAACTGAATTAAACAAGAGCATTTTGTATTTGTATAGAGAGTGTGAAGCTAAGACTAGTAGGTTATTGGGTGGAAGAAGTGCCAATGAGACTACAGTTAACAAAGCTATATAGAAAAGAGTTGTGAGCTGGTTTCAAAACAAAGTATGGATGAATTTCATTTCTCATTAAAATATGCCTTTAAAATTGTTTATGTAACAACGATCAATCATTTCTAAATACCATCAGATTTTGGATCAATCTTCAACATATAATGATGATTTGATGATGCTGGCATGAGGGCCTCGAGTGCATGCTCGGTGACACACCGTTTATGATATAAATGGGTATCGCTTTCGGACATTTACACTCGAGAAAACACAAAAGACTCAAAATAATGGCGTTGTGGCTAAGTTCGCCTCTGCAAGTGTCTCTAGTGCATCTCATAACAATCCAATACACAGTGACATTTGGTATTATGGAAAGTTAGTTGAAATTGTGGAGTTGGATTACTACACTCGATCAATCACATCATTCAAGAGCAGGTGGCATGATACTGGTACTCCTACTTGAAAACAAAAGATACAATGGTCAACTTCAACCACTTACGGCATATTTGAGATAAAATAGAAGACGAGCCATATATTAGTACGAGTAATGCACGTTTGGTGTTTTACGTTGATGACAAAAGTATCCTGGAGTGGTGCATCCCAGTCCATTGCAAACCAAGTGACAATTATAACATGGATGATGAGGGTGCAAATTTCCACGAGTATTATTTGTCATTGGCTGAACAAAACCTTCATATAACTGATAACATTCCAGACTTGCAAATAGTGGAAAATGGTGTAATTTATTTTGAAAAGGAATGAAAACCAATATTTTATGGTGAATTCTTTAGTATACCTGGTATACCGAAACTGTCGGTGTGCTCAGTTTTTTTTGGTAACATAAATCCATCACCAACGTCCATTTTCAATTTACGATCTCGACGATTCACAATTATTCGAATATTAAATTTCTATTTCATTTTTTTTTGATCTCATATATTTTCTCAATTTATAAACTAGTCACTCTCTTTAATTCCTATATATCAATTGAGACAGAAAAACACAATTAAGCATGGGGCAATTAAATGAAGCAATGGGGCAAAATCAAGGGATGGCCCGGGGAATTCCGGCTCATCCTATTTCGATTAATGTAGTAGTCGTAGTACTGATATTAATCTATGATGATGATATTGAGGCGGATCGCGCTTGAGGTGGACGACAAGATGCAAAACACTGGAATGCACAGTAATTACATTTGTAACAGTAATCATTGTTC
Source organism: Linum usitatissimum (assembly GCA_030674075.2). Lineage (NCBI taxonomy): Eukaryota > Viridiplantae > Streptophyta > Magnoliopsida > Malpighiales > Linaceae > Linum > Linum usitatissimum. The sequence goes on from JAUJYP020001444.1 coordinate 551,836, forward strand.
CTACACCAGGAATTGGAGCTACTATAGTAGAGCCCTGCATCACAGAGCAACAGGTGCCGTTGTTGGGAAAATCGTAGCGCCTATAGCCCGAAAGCTCCATGGCTGCTGATGTTGATGTTATCACAAACAGAACTACTATATATGATGATGAGATAGTTGACAACCTCAGTATAATGGCAGAATTAGGATGCTTGGAGACTGATTGAAATTTGAAGTGTTAAAGTTTTATTATTAACAATTTTAACATTTCAAATTACACACGACTTTCCATACTCAAAGAGAACTCATCAATATGGCAAAAACAGGATCGAAAACATTGATTTTATCTATTCAAAATCCTTTAGTCATGTCAACTATATCAATTGGTATATAGGAATTAAAGAGAGTGACTAGTTTATAAATTGAGAAAATATATGAGATCAAAAATAAAACAAATATAGAAATTTAATATTCGAATAATTGTGAACCATCAAGATCGCAAGCTAAAAATGGACGTTGGTAATTGATTTACGTTACCAAAAAAACTGGGCACACCGAAAGTTCTGTATACCAGGTATACTGAAGAATTCACCAGTTTTTATATTGCTACCATTAGTTAGGTTGTGTGGTTGTCTTATTGTAATGGTTGTTTTTTAGACAATGTTCGATGATGATCATAATATGGATGAGCAATACAAGAGAGAGGATGAGGAAGTAGATACCCAAGTGACTGGAGCTTCCACAAACAAAAGTTCTCCTCCATATCACTACCGTTTGGAGATTAGAGGTATTGTATATTAATGAATGAAGAAATTTTATTGGGTCTGTTTAACAGGGAACTATATACTAAATTTCCATTTTTTTTCCAGACCGAAACCGCTTGAAGAAAAAGATGGGCATCATGTATTCCGAGTTTCAGGATATAGTGGCGTCGGGCAATCACATTGTGTTTGAGTTGAAGAATCGGAGGGTTAAACCTATAGGTCCACTTCTTTCCTTCATGGGATCCTACATAGGTGAGTGTTCAATAAATTATGCTTACTACCTGATCTCTCTAATCGATTGGAAAAAGATGTCACCCCAATTGAAGATGCGAGCTTGGGAGTAGTTTGTGTTTGTAAGTATTGATTTAGTTTAGAAATTTAAATATCTGCTTGTAATTGAAATTGTAACTAAGTAATGCTTAATTGATTTATGTTATAGACCTCTTTCCACATTAAGGGAAATGAGATGGTTGAAGCTTGCAAATACTAGGATCATAATGTTGGAAGACTTTGGCGGAAGTCAAGGATCTGAATTTGGTGAGCTAAGTTGAAGGATGCACAAACAAACCAACTCCCTCCAGAGTGGATTATGAATGATCCCCAACACGTTGTCCCATGGGTGATTGGATAATGTACTTGGAGCGAGTTAATGACGAGGATTTTGAGGTAGTAAATATCTATAGAGATTTGTAATTGTAATTGATTATAGTTTCGGTGAATTCTTCAGTAAACCTAGTATATCGAAATTCTCGGTGTGCCCAGTTGTTTTTTGTAACTTAAATCCATCACCAACGTCCATTTTCAGTTTGCGATCTCGACGTATCACAATTATTCAAATATTAAATTTCTATTTCACATTTTATTTTTGATCTCATATATTATCTCAATTTGTAAACTAATCACTCTCTTTAATTCCTATATACCAATTGATATAGAAAAACATAATTCATTAACAACGCACAATCCTATCTAACAGATTCTATCCCACTTCCACATCATCTTATCTAACAAATGCCACAATATCTCTCTTATTTCCCCTTCCCATCCTAATCATCATTCATCACCATCACCAAAACTCCGAGGGCACCTCCGACATCGCCTGGTCCTCCGATTCCCACTACATCTGCTCCGCGTCCGATGATCGCACCATCCGCATTTGGGACGCCCCCCCCCCCTTCGACTGCCTCAAGATCCTCCAGGGCCACTCCAACTTCGTCTTCTCCATCAATTTAACCCCTAGTCCAATCTGATCGTCTCCGGTTCCTTCGACGAGACCATCCAGATCTGGGAGGTCACCACGGGGAAGTGCGCTCATGTTATCAGGCTCACTCGCAGCCTGTGACTTCCGTTCATTTCAATCTGGATGGCTCGCTGATCGTTTTGGGAAGCCATGACGGGACTTGCAAGATTTGGGAAGCTGCAACGGGAACCTGTTTGAAGACTCTCATATCTGATGGTCGTGCTGCCGTGTCATTTGTCAATTTCTCACCTAATGGGATGTTCACTCTTGCTGCCACCCTTGATAGCACTCTTATAAGTTGGCTTCTGTTTCCATGGTTAGCTGTATTGGTTGCTTGTGATTTTGATTGTTACTTATGACAAAGTATGTTTAATATGATTTTGGTTGTAAAGGATTTGGTTTTGTTGTCTAATAATTCACAAATCCGCCACCTACTAGATATTGCTTTTAGGGTTTCAATTATGGAAGACATTTTACGGTTTATGTCGTATAAGAATGCTAGAAATTATGCTTCTAAACATTTGACAGTGAAAATTTCTGGTAAAATGAGATGCATTTCCTTCTTTGAACGACAGAGTGTAGGCTTCCCTTAGTTAAACCGGTTACCCATTATTGACTTGCTAGTTAATTTTCTTGTGAACCTCAACTTCGTTGATAAACCAAGAATGGCTAGAAATAGAGATTGGAGGAAGATAATTTGGTAGGTGTACTTGATGTGCTTTAGCTGTCATATGATAGATGCAGAATTATTGTGCCATTGCTATTATACATAACCGATAGATATCATGGTGATGATGATGACTAATGATAAGGATGGAAAGGGAAAATAAGATAGATATCGTAGTATTTGTTAGATAAGATGATGTGGAAGTGGGATAGAATATGTTAGATAAGATTGTGCCATGTTAATGAATTGTGTTTTTTTGTATCAATTGGTATATAGAAATTAAAGAGAGTGATTAGTTTACAAATTGAGATACTATATGAGATCAAAAATAAAATGTTAAATAGAAATTTAATATGTGAATAATTGTAAACCGTCGGGATCACAAACTGAAAATGGACGTTGGTGATGGATTTACGTTATCAAAAGAACTGGGCACGCCGAAAGTTTCGGTATACCAGGTATATTGAAGAATTCACCTGTAGTTTTTAATACTTACTCAGAACTTTTATTTGCTACAGAAGCTAGTTCAAAGAAACAAATCAAATCGAGACGTTCAATTGAAAAACCATAGAGGAGGGAGAAGGCCATGGGATAGATATATCGAGGATATCATTGAGATTTGAGAAGACGGGAAAGCTACCTTCCCGAGGCCGGATGTTCATCAAGTTCTTCCAATGGCCAGATGGAAGTTACAAATCAGAACATGCAAGATTGTGGTGGTAATGATTGGTTTCGATATATATGTAGATGATAGATATAGCTTTAAACTTTAAGACATTTATGTAACTGTTATATGTTGAGAAGGAGCCTATTGAGCGGCTAGAGCAAGAAGGAACATTGAAGGAGGTTGGGCCTAATGTCTCATTGAGTCAAGCACTAAACAAGCCAGAGCATCAAGGCCACGTACAGATGATGGGTATGGGGTTTACCCCCATAATGGTAATAAGTTTCCCTTTTCAAAATTTGTTCTTTTTTTGGTTGTTAGTGTCTGTAGCTTGTTTGTTGATTTGAATACTATTTCACGTTAAGGTATTTGGTGGTTCTAGTACTTGTTCATCTTCATCATCAGCTCCTTCTGCTTCAGGACATGTGAGTGTGTCCTCAAATGCTGCTCATAGTGCTCCTCCTTTCACACAGGAAGAGTTTAAGCGGATGTCACATCAGATGGCGTTGATGTCTCGGCAGGTGGATACGATGTATTTCATGATGTCGCAGTAGCTTGCCGGTGCTTCTACGTTAGTTTCGACTCCGAAAATCGTTCCTGATACTCCATTCAATCCAAGTCAACCTGAACAGTACTACTAACCCTTGCAACAGCAACAACAACCTCTTGAGCCTAATCTTATGGGTTACTTCAAAATCTCTCAAGGAGCCAAAAAAAAAAACAGTTTTATCCTTCTTCATACACTAGAAAGAGTGAGTGTTAAATTACTTTATTATCATTTGAATTAGAATTCATGTTTTTAATTACTTTTATTGTTTATGTTTATATGTAGGTCCCCATTCCAGAGATGAGGGAGCAACGAGATGATGATGGTTCTTTGTAATCGTACTTTTCGTTAGATTTAGCACTTCCGGTCCATCCCTATTCCCAGATATTATGTAGTATGTGTAACTTATAAGATGTTTCTTAAGATAATTTCTGGATATTAATGTTGGTACTTGGGAATTATTATATGAGATAGTTATTATGAATTTTGTATTGTGCTTATGAAAAATTGCTCAAAATGTAGGTTGAATGTCTAGAATGTTGAAACAGTTATGTAACCATCAATGTTGATCAATCAAAAAATGACACGTAGCACCATTAAGGAAATCTAGTCTCATTTCCTTTGTCGCATGCCTGATTGTGAAGGGTTGGTCGCAAGCCTTTTATCACAGGCCTGAGTACGACGAGCCAGTTGTAGGCCTTACTGTGAAAGGCCAGTCCCAGGCTTTACTGCAACGGGCTGATCGCAGTTCCTTTGTCGCAGGCCTGCTTGCAACGGGCTGGTCGCAGTTATTGCCTGCGACAAAGCTTTCTGCACAAAATGTCACAGGCTTTTTGTTGTTTGTCGCATGCGCCGCCTGCGACCATCCTGTGACATTATTTTATTTTCCCTGCAAATTTATTTGGTTTTCGTTTTAGTGCCCCTACTATCATTCCAAGACAAAACACAGGAAGTGCCTTTTGCTCACATTCATATGGCTATTCTAGTAACATAAAATGATATGGAATGCAAGAGAAGGGACATCGTCACCCTGGGATGCTACGTTGCTTGAATGATGGTGGACTAATGAGCACAAAAAGTCCTTCCTCTCAGTCCCACGAGGGAACTAAAGAGAGAGCAAAAATGAATCCGTATTTCAATCAAGGGTTAAGGATGATGACACCTTATCTTTCATACCATGTGAGGCGCCCTAGGTGAACGGTGCGAGCGAGCCGATATTGTCACAAAAATTATGGCCATATCCTCGAGCTTCTTTGCTTGCGTCATAACAATGCTATGGAGCCTGATGGTTTCAATGGCAAAGTTAGCCACGGCTTTATTTGAAAAAAGAAACATATCAAAGAAGGCCACCACAGACTCTTTGCCCGTTTACGAGAAAAACACACTCGCAATAATGACAACCCGAGCCATACTACAAAGGGAAAAACTTGTGGTCAAAACACAGTAAAACAACAAAGAAAGGAAATAGCTATAAGGGGTAGGTGATAAAAGGAATATGGAATTCCTCCCATTTTTGGCACTCGAGGAAGACTCTTACCTTTCCAGCCTCTAATGAAGTCGCCCACTGACATACAAGCCTTTCACAGTTATACTGTCGGAACCTCCAATCTCGATTGTCGTTGTAGTAGGCACAGACAGAAATAAAAGCTTACCTCTTAATGGGAAATAATGGGGTTGAGATGAATGAATTTGTTTGAGGAGGACAGACCTTGATAAATGCCATCTATTAAAGAAGCAGAGGGCGGGGACCCTATGGTCATTTTAAAATTTAATCAGTCTTTAACCTGTCCGAGAGGCCACAAGGTCTAGCTTCTCTGAGAGTTTCCACCCCGATTGTAAAGAGAATGCGTACTAGATAAGTGTTGTGACACCCAACGACAAGATCCTACAATTACGAGGAAGCAGACACAGGGTCGATCCATGTGTCCAAAAGGGATGGTAACACATGGTGTGTCATAAAGAGAGAATCTCCCTAGTTTAACCCATTGTTAGTTTTTTGGGGGTATCGAGACAATCTGAGGAGGATCGAGGATGCCCCGAGGTAGCAGCCACACGTACGAGTATTCGATATCCTCATGGTGCTGAAAATATCATCTATCCTCTTATTTAGATCTTCGCCCATTGTCTCCAACTTCAAACTTTAGCCGTATCGCTTACTATATGAGCTTCCAAGAATTTGCCCGACTTAAAAGAGCCTAGTCAATCCTCTCTCCATCGCACCCACTCACAGTAGTGACAACCCTCACAATACTTTGAGGCACACAAACATAAGAATTCATTGGTATTACATGCATACAATCAAGAAAAGAAAAAAGACGAAGAGAACAAGGGTACACTTCCCACTCCTGGTACTCTAGGAAAATACGTCGAATACTCGAGTCAAGAGCAACCACCCGTTGACGAGCAGAAACTTTGCACTCACATAGCCGAAACATCAAGTCCAGAATGGGATTCACCTGAGCCATGAATACCTCAAAGTCTACTGAGGAATCACATTAAAGAAAGGATTCCCACTAAAATTGATATTTCAAAATAGTCGTCAGTAATGGTATTTAAAAAGGATGGAAGGACCCGCAAGTGGACTCGGAACGATTAAGCAATGGTCACTTTGAAATCTCAAACAACAGAGGGTCAAACTTCCTAGGAAGCGAAAAAGCACCAATACTATTCAGCTACAGGATTGAGTCGTGCGTCATACGCTCAGCTCCTCCACCAAAAATTCTCACAAAAGTTTATGATGCCTATTTTAAAAATTATACCAAAAGTGTTAACCCCCATATAATTCATATCATTCTTATGATTCATATCATGACATGATTACAATTATTTGTCAAGGATTTTACGCCAGGATAAAATCATTTCAAAACAATTTTCATCTTGTCTTATAACATTAAATAGATTTTTGCCATTATCTGGGCTATAAATGTACCCTAAAAAATATCTCACCCTTAAGTCTAGGCTAAAAAATCATTTCAAAATGAATTTATTTATTTTCTCCTAATGGTAAATGGATTTAACCATTATACAGGCTATAAACAAATCTTGAAAAATAAGTTAGCATTAAGTCTAGGCTCAAAATCATTTCAAAAAGAAATTTTGTCTTGTCTCCTAACGTTAAATTGATCTCTACCTTTTTTCGGGCTATAAACGAATTTTCAAAATAAACCTCAGTGATAACTTTCGATTTACCACATTATCACCGTCATTTAAGCAACATTCCATGCTTAATTGTATAGCTTTTGATAGAAGTTTAGTGTGTTTCTTGTATTTTAAGCTTTTATCTCGACTTAGTGTCTCAGACCAACTCGGGGTCCATTAGATGTCGTTTTAATGTGGTTTTAGTAGCAGATACTTAACGACACCGAGGCATTCTTCAGGAGGAATATGATATGCATGGACGAGCTACGACGAATCGAGGGACCGGAAATTAAATATGCTTGATTTTTTCATAAAACTCGCCTCAAACTGTCGTACACTTACGACGAGTTCTGTGACATTTCAGGCGAGTTGTGTGACATATGACTGTAGCAAGGATTTCAAGACCTATTTAAACACGATTCTTCTTCATTCGAAGACAGACCCTATTTGGACGAAATTCAGAGTATAGTTCAGAGAGTTCAGAGCGATGAGAAGGGTTCGACTTCAAGGAGCTCAGATCGAAAGACATAATCAAGATTGGCAGATTGATTTCATCGACAGTTCTCGACTAAATTAGGTTTTTCCTGTTTTTTCTTGTACACCTAGTTCCAATGTCTTCCTTTGTTGATTTTGATTTTTTCTTCAAACTTATGAGTAGCTAAGCTCCTCCAGCTTATATTAGATTAACCCTAGGTAATTCCTTATGAATCAATGATTGTTTGACTTTGACAATTTAAGCGAGTTGGATAGATTTTAGTTTATGTTTAATTTCGTTTCCGTTCTTATTCTTGCTTGGCCGTCTTGAATAATATCTTGTTATATTTGTTATTGTCTCCAAAGACCTTGCGTATCCAGAACACCAAAATTAAACAACTAGGTTAGTCGTTAACCCTCATCCTAGAACGAATAGACTAGTCCATCGTGGGAGCAGTTCTCGTTTGTTTTATTGCCTAGCGGATTTCAGCTTTTTTCTTGAACGAGTAGACTGGGATATTAGATAGGTAGAAGTTTAGCAGACTCGAAAGGGTGTGAATTGAGTAGCGAAGAATTGCGACAGTTAACTAAATTTATCTTGGTTTGCATAAATTGTTGAAGTTCAGCGTTGTTTGTGATAGCCTAGGGGGATTCAAAGTCTAAGCAGTTTCATCCTAATTGGTTAAATCCTCTATCGTGTAGTCTTGCAAACTTGTGTTAATTTCTTATTATTTACAGTTTTTACTCTTAGATTGTTAATCGTGAAACTCACACCACAACTTGGTTAAGCCGATTAGCACTTTTCACCACTTCGAGTAGAACGCAATTAAGAGAGCCTAAGGAAATTCGACCCTGATTACTTAGGTAATTAGGTTATCTTTGAGCGCGTACTACAAATGTATCAAATTTTGACGTCGTTGTCGAGGAATCATTATTTGTGTTTGAAAGAAATTAGTTTAGTGTTAATCATTCACTCATTGTATATTTCCATCTTTTCTTTTGTCAGTTTCACCTTGGTAGTTTTTTATAGTGTAATGAAGCAGGATTATAGAGGATAAAACTAGCGGTGGAGTCACAACGAGCATCAACCATCATCATCTTGGTATGAACATCCTTGTTCCACTTCATACTACCAAAAGCCTGCATGTGATTATCATCACTAGCCTTCCCCAAGTTATCAAGATCCTTACTCAGCTCCATACCACCGGGAGAATGAATTGAATTATTACCATCCAATTCCTTAATACTATAAAGAGCCATCACCGGATCATTGCCTTCAGGACAACATCGTAACAAACACATTGGATATTAAGGAAATTCTTGTTGTCTAGGAAGAAAGTATTGCTCCTTAGAAAGAAATGATGAAGAGAATGGCAAAGATAATGAAAAGATTGGATGCCAAAGAGAAGATGATTCAAGGATAGAGCCCGCCGATACTGCCCTTGATGAGGATGCTGAGTTCAACAATGATGAGGCCATTCAAAACCTGTTCAGTATTACAAGAGACATGGTAGTCATAGAGGAAGAACATGCATTCATCATTAAGGACAATGTAGCCAATCGTAATGAAAAGCTAGAAGATTCCCTTTTCAATTATTGGAAGATGATGATCTGGAAGATGCACCCATTATTATGAGATTTCGAGCTAAATCTAATGAAAAGCCTGAAGAGTGCAAATGGGATGGGACTCCTTCCAGACGAAGACTACATGAAGAAGTTTTTAAAGAAATTCAAGCTGTCTGTGATGGAAAACAAGAAGAATCTAAAGTGGATAATAGTGAATATCTCATCGAGACATTGTGGGAGGATACTCATATTCCAAGTTTGGTGACAGAAGATATAAAATGCTCCATCTACAAGGACATCGCATAAATTATGGCTCGACGAAATGACATAGAGACACTTCAAACTTCTTGTTCAGTCATGAAATTCTTGTGTCAAGAAATTGATAACAAGTACGTAATGACCAAAGTTGAAGAGCTCATGATAGAGGAACCACTTCCGCTCAAATCAGAAGACCATTCAATTGGCATCACTAGCTTAAAGATAATTGATGTTGTTGGTGGAGATACACCTTTTTACATATTCCCTCCTCAAGTTTACAAATTCAAAAGGAGATGATCATTCTAGGGAGGAAAATAGTATTTGAGAAAACTTCTCTCATTATTCCACCATCTGCTTCAACTACTGCTTTGCACTTAATTTTTTACCATGAAGAAACTGATGGCATTCAAGGAGGTACGTAGTTGGATTGCTTAACCATCCAGGTATAATCTAGCTCAAAGACGTTAAAGCAAGATACCATGATGGGAGGCAGTGCATGTCTAGAGTCAAATCTTTTTCATTTTATTTGAGTTAAATTTCATTTTTAGGTATTAGATCGAGTCATGGACGATGATATTTGGACCACAGTCATGTTTGTAAATTGCTGATGTCACTTGTTTTGGTTAAGTGGTGAGAAACATGTTGAAAAATTGATTTTTATCTCGTTTGTCACAGAACTCGCCTAAGCCTGTCAACATTTTTTTTATCGAGTTCTATTACAATTATGGCGAGTTAATTCTCTGTAAGTTTTCACTCCCCGCGCCTTAAAACTTCACACAACTCATCATAAATGTGTGACATTTTAGGCGAGTTTTGTGATATTACAAATGCGATAATCCCCCCTTCTCCTTAATTTGCTTTCTCTCAACCAAAACCCCTCCCCAGCTCAGTGCCGACTGCAAAACCCCTCCAACCACCAACTCCACCACCAACGGAGCAGTGATTCGGTTATCATCGTTCTACTTAGGAATTGTGTTTCTTCATTTCAGATCTTAGACCCAATTTTATTCTGTGTGGTACTTGGACACTTGCCCTTGTTCTTTTTTACTTTTATTTTTGGTTTTATGTGTTTGAGTCTTTTCAGGAGTTCGTGTCTCCTTATAGTTTGAGCTTCAAGGATCATGCTTCTTGGTTCTCTGGTCTTTCATGGCTTACATGTATTCCTATAACACTTTTCTAGTTTGTTTAGTGAGGACACTGTCCAAACTAAGTGTAAGTCGGGTGTGTATGGGAACTTGTTAGCTAGTCTTTTTGAGTCGTTGTGTCTAAATGTGAATCCTAAACTCTAGCCTTTTAGAAGAATCTATGAATCAATTGTTTGGCATGCTAAGTAAAAATAAAAGAAATGAAACAAATATAAAAAACCCAGTTTTAGAGAAAAAAAAAAGAACAAAATACAAAAATACAAAAAATGGGTAGTAAATAAGTAGAATAATAAATAGAAAAGCTTGAAGTAGTAGTAGTTTGTTTAAGGGATAGATTAGCTAGTATAAAACTCTTAAACACATTGGATTCTTTTATCGTAATTCGATGTTGTAAGTTATTTTAGCTTCATATTACAATAGACCAAGTCGTTTGCCACTACGTGCACACCAACATATATCTTATTTTCTCTTTTATTTTATTCTGTCCACATTAATGTTAAATAAATGTAATTTACAATATGAAATTAACTTCATTTATCTAAAGATATATCTAAACTACCAACTAAGCAAATTAATTGTGATATGATAATTAAAAAAGAAGAAGAAACAATAGCCACTTGATATAATTCGGTTATCACAGTGGCATCAAAAGATTTAAAGATTTTAATGAAAGAAATGTAGTATAAATAGGCCATTTGAGTTGGGCCGTAGGAGGTGTAGAGAAAAAAAAATTTGTAAAGTGAGTTGTGAGAAAAGAGGTGTCATTGAGCAAACTATGAGGGGGTGATTGGTCATGTGACCAAAATTGTAATATCAAATAATTGAGTGATTTCTTAAGTGAGTTTTCAAAATGCTATCTTATTCGGTTCTAAATTCCGCTATATTTCCGTTAGCGGCCCAACAATTACAACCCTAATGAAAGACATCTTGATATGTGTGCAACTGCTAGATATAATTATAAATTTGATTGACATTCAAGTGTTAGAAGCGCACCTCGAAAAAATGGATGAGTAAACAAACACTGTCCTTAAACACTTTGAGTGAATTCATCTCAGCTTCACTTTGAGATAGAACTAGTTTTTTATTATTATTTTCTTGTTGTGAACGTCAACTAGTACATCCATTTTCTAGTAAGACATCTGAAGATTGAATTAATTCGTGTTTTTAATTAAAGTTGTTACAATTGTAGATGGAACTAGTTCCCATTAAATCTTTGGTATCGGTTTTGTTGTTTTGTTACCGCTCTGTTGTATATGTGAACTAGTACATCTTAGGTCTATATTATAGCTTGGTGATTGGGATTTTTGTTTTGTACATGAACGTAGTTCATACACCATTACTTTAAAATATTGCATCAAATATAACTAGTTCGTGCTGCAGTTGGACAGAGTGAACGTGTTGTATCTGTCGTGTGTACTAGTTCAATTTGTGAGGTTGGATTAATTCCTTTTAACTAATTGTGTTAATCGCGTTTCCTTTTTCATTTAATAATTTAATTTCTCAAGCGTGCTTCGTATGTACTAGTTCTTCTAATGTGCTAGGTGAGTTCAAGATGGGATATCTTCATCATCATCACCGTTGTATGATTGCAAAAGGTCGGAGATAGTACATTTGATAAAAGAAAAGTGTCTCAATATCGAGATTGCAGCAACAAACTAGTTCAGTATATTTGGGTTTTTTGGGAGTACTAGTACAAGGTCAAATCCAAAGATCTAACTATCGTGTGCACTGGTGCATGGTCCAAGCCAACGACATCAGCAATGGTGGTGCTCTTTGACGGTTTACAACAACAATTGTATTGGTGGATCAAGAATATAGATATGGATGGAGATATTGTGTACTACCTTGGTTACTGAAGTCTTCAAGGACGGCACTGACAATATCTTGTACGCAGTTGGATGTGAGACTAATATGGCGCAACACAGGCAGGATAAGAGCTTGAAGGAAGCATTGAGAATTGTTTTAATATTTTTGTGATTAGTAGTGGAGAGTGATTCTTAGCATTTTGTGCATATGAAATGTGATAGTTTTAATTATGAAAAAAACACAATTGACGGTAGAACAAGTTATATTTCGGTCACAATATCGTACCTTTATTGATCCGAATTACAACATGTGAAGGCATGGTTTAGATATCAAGTGTTTAACTTTTTAGTTGAACTACTTCGCCTTTTTTAAAAAGATGGCTTATCATAACATTGAGGGAACTAGTTCACAATCAAATTTCAATTTATAAAACAGGAATTATCAAAACACATACAAATAAATTAGTTCCGGCTAGAAGAAGATGGAACATGAAGTTTAATCAAAAAATATAAACCATTTCTTAGGGATGTCATTAACAGTTTGAGAGGCAACATAGATAATAAAAATGCTTTCAATAATAACACAATAACAAAAAAGGAAGTTATGAGGCTAAACATATATTAAAAGAAAAGAAAAATTACATAGTAAATAATTATCTACTCACCTTAAAAAATAAAATATCAATAGTTAGGATTGATCATCTAGATTAGAGATGATTTCATCATCTCCTCCTAAAAATTCCCGTATCTCACTTATAAAAAAATTAAATTAATTAATTTTTTCATTAATGTCGTTTCTTAAAATTTGGGTTAATTCTTTCATCTTAGCAATTGCTTATTGGGTGTCACATCATCCTCCACATCACTTAACAATTGCTAAAAATCTAGAGATGTACATGCTCTTACAGTATAAGTGCTAAACGCCTATATACTGAATTAATTAAAATCCAAAAAATTAAAATACGTCATGTGACATGGAGTACCGATCCATCCAAAAGAGACGGCGTGTGGTGCTGAAAAAACTTCAGCATCGAGCTGAATTTATTACAACCGTTAGATCATCCTTCTTTTCAGCCCATTGAATCTATAGGTCCATATTAATGTGGGCAATCTTGGTATTCAAAAATATGTTTTTTTTAAATTTTATTTTAAAACTAGCATAACTCATTTAGTTTAACTCTGATTTTGATCTTTATATCTACATCAAAGTTGCAAAACTTAAGTCTAAGTTGTTAAATACCAAGAATTAGTAATTGTTAAGTGATGTGGAGGGTGATGTGACACCCAATAAGCAATTATTAGGAATGAAGGAGTGCTTGTGCTAAATTAATAATTTTGCTAATTTAGCAAGTCCAGTAGCAAGTCAAGAACAAAAACATTTATGATTAGAAAATTCATTTATTATCATTGGTGTAAAAAATTGTTAAGAAAATATAACATGGTGAATAGAAATTGCTAAAGAATTTTAGAGATGGAGCAAGTTGAAAATTGCTCATTAAGTTAATTGCTAAAGTTGATGATTTGGCAATTAGAAATTTCTTAACAACTTTTGGGATGCATATAATCTAATAACTATGTTTTCCCCATATGTCTGCATAATTTTTAGGTTGCTAAGAACTATGTCTAACTAGATAATAACTACCTTTAAGTTCCTAATAACTATGTCCACATCTAAGTTGCTAAATCCTACTTCTGAGTTGGTGATAACTACGTATGAATTCTCTCAATAATTACGACTAACTGGCTAATAACTACATTTTCCCACTTATATATACCTTAAAATTTCATCGACCATACAAACAACTAAGTTGGTAATCCATACCTAACTCAATGTTGTCAATACATATGTCTAAGTGGCTAATAACTACGTTTCCTCTCTTATATATTTACTTTATGTTCAAGTTGTTAATACTTACATCTAAGTTGCTCAAAACTACATCTACCTCAAAGTTACTAATGACTACGTCTAAGTTGATAAAACCTACATCTAAGTTGCCGATACCTACCAAATATAGTCTTGAGACAGTCAACTCACATGTTTGACCTCGTAAAAAAAAGTTCGTCAAAACCTTATCATGGCTATGCTAGTTTTGATCATCTTTGAAAATCTAAGATTTTGGCATAAAACTAAAAATCAATCAATTTGAGTTCGTATGTAAGAGATCTTAATTATATAAATAAAAGTCAGGGGAAATACATTAATTAAATGAAATAAAAACATGAAATTACCAAAATACCCCTATGTTGCAAAATTTAGCAACGCATGCCATATATATCAACTAGATTATTATAGCGCGCGTTGCTGCTTCTGATGTAATAAACGTTCAGTATCTGTTTGCTCCCTCGTGAAATCTAATATTTGGTTGTAAACTTAATAAATACGATTGAACATAAATGATGTCAATTTTCTAAATGTATGCATTGCTTTTCCAAACTCAAAATTGCTTCTTAGCATGGTATCAATTCAAGCAAAATAACAGCATAAGTAAACATATTGATCTTATAACCAACTTTTCCATAAATGATGTATGTAGTTGCAAGATATACAAAGGTTCCAACTACATTTATACTTAGTAAAAAAAGATGAAGCTGTAGATCCTCCAATAGGCAGATCAAAATCAGATAGCTACTTAGAAGATAAACTACCGTTCCAAGTCAAATAAGAAGAACAAAGTATAACTGGTTTCATATTGAAACTTTTCTTTTTGCACTTCAACAGTGGGTCCAATCAATCTGTTATGATCAGACTTGAATCCCTATGGATTATATAGGCTTAGAAGCTTGATTGTGCAGCTTCTTAGTGAGCTTTACCATGCAAGTCTCCGAGCTTCCCCTTGTAAGAAGTGATAAACAGAGATGAGATCAACGTCTTTGATTCATATTCCTATTAGAGGTATGATTTTGTGTTTTGCCGAAGAATAACATCGCGTTC
Organism: Linum usitatissimum; assembly: GCA_030674075.2. Taxonomy (NCBI): domain Eukaryota; kingdom Viridiplantae; phylum Streptophyta; class Magnoliopsida; order Malpighiales; family Linaceae; genus Linum; species Linum usitatissimum. The sequence continues at coordinate 567,015 of JAUJYP020001444.1, forward strand.
CTGAACCCAATTGGCTTCAAGTTAGTGAGGAATAACCTTGCAATCAAAGTCTTTCTTCAATAGTCTGTCCCTAACCGATCATGGAGATGCTCAAACTAGAAGTTTGATCCACCATCACAGCTAAGAAACTTCAAACACACTCTCTCGTACTCTTGGTTCCAATTGGCTTTAATGGTTGAAGCGGATAAAGTCAATTGTTTTCGAACGTGTACTTGAGAATTTCAATTGCGAAACCACAAGAGAGGAATCATGCCATTGCTGGTCAAAGTGATACTTGGAAGACCATATTGCTGAAGCCTGCAAATATAGCTCAAAAGTTTATTAGCCTTGTTCCTATGTTATAAAATTAGATTGACAACTATACCAATGAAAGAAAATATGAGCCAATGAAAAATTAACATAAAAAGAAGATAGACTCCTGAAAGATTTTTGAACAATTATCTTTTCTTTGCCAGTTGCAAGTTCTTACATACTAAACTCATTTAGTATATACATACCACATACATATATAGCAATGTATGTAACTGGCCAGCAAACGTAACAACAATCGACTTGGAACATGCACGCGATAGATATTATATGAGCAAGCCCCACAATAAGCAGTCAATAAAAGTGTCTAAAGGCAGGTGTTTTGTTTATAGAACCCAAAAACAACTCAGTTGATATATAGCAATAATTCATCCCAAAACAGTACATTAAGGTGAAATCCCATAAGTCGTAAACAACAACAGTGACATGATATTTGTTTAATACAGAAATAGCCAACACGAATTAAGTAAGAGGTATGCAAGAAGGCTGGGCATGAAGCTAAAGCAACCCATGATTTATATTTAAATGTGGCTGAACCAATAACCAGAATGAAGATACCAGTACAAAGTGTGAAAAAAAGAGGGGCAGAAAACAGTAGAGAGAATAAAGAGATAGCAAATAGGGGAGTGGGGTGTTTGGGTGTAGAGAAGAAGATAGATAGAAAAATTGACAGGGGATGGTGATAAAGGACTGTGAGGAATGACATAGCGCAATAGCCGAAATAGTTTAGAAGTATGATATTAATTGGAAATGGATTCCTTCATAAGCAATTTGAAGGAAAATAATAAATAAAGAAAATAACAACTCAGTGGAAAACTATGTAGTTAGAAAAGAACTGAATCGACCGACCAACAAGAAAGAATAAAAAAAATAAAAGGGATTAAATTTTTCCTTAATAAACCCTGAATCCGGTGTGTGCGTTTCTTAACCTTAATTTACCATCGAGGTTGATAATTCCGTTCCAGTGCCATAAAACATTTAAGGCCTCGTTTGTTATAGAGAAAATTAAAAAGGTTTTGTGAAAACTCAGAATAACAAAGAAACACTAGTTTGTTTAGTTTAATTGGTCAGTATTTTACGAAAACACTTTTCCTCTGAGCCCACATTTCCTCTCAAATGTGCATTTTTCAAATACATGGTGTTGAGGATATTTTCTTCAAAACTCTGAGTTTTCGTAAATAATGGATAGATATTGTTATTATTACCCCAACTTCCTTTACGGCTATAACGATTATAACAATCGAGGTGGGGAATAAAAGTGAGATATTGGTTTGATTAGCCAAAGCATGTAATATATTATTACAATTATGTAATGCATATTTGTAAAAACTATATGATTAGCCATGACATATTATAATATATGGTTGTAGATATGTACAAATATTAATTCTTCTTCCCTGATAAATAAAACGAGTGGTGGGTATCGGATTTATTCTCATTTATAGTTAGTAAGATATGGTATGAGTATGGTACAATATTAATACGTTCATAGTTTCATACATTGTTTCAACATAGCAATACATTTAGAATTTCGGCAACAATTAGAAAATTTTAAAACGGCTCTACAATAGTATGAGAACGAAAGTTGTAAACGCATATAATACGTATATGTGTATTATACGAGTATTAAACGAATTTTTGCTAACTAAAAGATGATGAGTCTTGAAATTGGATTTCAAATAAGGGCATCATGGTCATTGCACAATAAATTTCTAACAAACTGAAAATTGTATTTGAATTACAAATCTCGTCACCAAACAATGTAATTAGAATTACACAATCTCTGATTTCTCAATTTCCAATTTTCACATTTCCTCCATTTTCATTCCTTCATACCAAACAATCCCTTACTGAAGAGAGCAGCAGAAAAGTAGAGCCCTGTCTTTATTATACACCCCATGTCCAGTTCATCATCTACGCTTCAAATATCAGACGGACAGTGACCAAAAACCAAAACAAAAACCTTTCACTTAATAATAATAATAATGGCTACAAAAGCATACCCAACAAACTCTTCTCCATCCATTTCCAGCATCGCACATCAACAATCAGAATAGCAAACAGACATATCGGCCTTATAAATCCTTCTTCTCCCTAGCTAAGTCTCAACCTCACATTCTTACTTTGCCTCTTTCTACAACGTAACTGTGTTTTCCCTCCAATGGTGGCCAAGAAGCCTAGAATTGTCATCATCGGAGCTGGAATGGCGGGCATCACTGCCGCTCACAAGCTTCACACCTCTGTTCCTGGCCGGAACGAAATGTTCGAGCTCTTCGTCGTGGAAGGCGGCAAGCGAATCGGCGGCAGAATCAACTCCTCCGAGTTCGCCGGTGACCGGATTGAAATCGGTGCCACGTGGATCCATGGCATTGACGGCAGCCCTGTCCACCGAATCGCCGGTGAAATCGGTTCCCTACACTCCGACCGTCCTTGGGAATGGATGGATGGGTTCGTGGAAGAGGGCCGCCGTACGATGGCCGAAGGTGGGTTCGAGATTAATCCTTGTGTCGTCGACTCCGTCTCCACACTATTCAAAAACTTGATGGATTATGCTCGCGGAGAACTGACCAAATCAGTCGCCGCCGACGAGGGACTTGATTTCTTCTACCGGCTTGCTGCTGACGTCGACTCAAAGAGAAGTGTGGGTTCGTTTCTGAGGGAAGGGCTAAATGGTTATTGGAATTCGGTGAAAAAAAATCAGGAGGAAGACGACGTCGTGCTTTTAGGAGAAGGGAAATTCAGCAGGAGGTCGATCGAGGAAGCCATTTTTGCAATGCTGGAGAATAGCCAGAGGAACGATACTTCGGCATGCGACCTTGGGACACTGGATTTCAGTGCGGAGAGCGAGTACAGGATGTTCCCAGGTGAGGAAATCACCATTGCTAAAGGTTATTCGAGTGTCGTCGAATCTCTTGCTTCAGTTCTGCCCCCTGGAGTTATCCAATTAGAGAGGAAAGTTAGACAAATCCAGTGGCAAGCAAATGGGAATTCGAGTACTAGTAGTAGGCCTGTAAAGCTTCATTTCTTAGATGGATCAGTTATGTCGGCTGATCATGTCATAATCACTGTTTCTCTTGGGGTACTGAAAGCTGGAATTAGTCCGAGTTGGAGTCTATTTAACCCTCGTCTGCCTTTTTTCAAAACTGATGCTATTTCCAGACTTGGGTATGGAGTTGTGAACAAGCTATTCTTGCAGCTTAGCAACGAACAAGGTTCTTCAAATTCAGAGGGTGGCAAGTTTCCGTTCCTTGAGATGGCATTTCACAGGACCAACTCGGAGCACAGACTGAAGGAAATCCCCTGGTGGATAAGGAGGACAGCTTCGTTAACCCCAATTCACAACAACTCTAATGTGTTGCTGTCATGGTTTACTGGGAAAGAAGCTATTGAGCTGGAATCTATAAGCGACCAAGAGATCATCAATGGTGTTTCAGTAACCATTTCCGGCTTCTTACCCAACACCACCGACAAAAATACGGGAGTGAAATTCAGTAAGGTTTTAAAGAGTAAATGGGGTAATGACCCTCTATTCTTGGGGTCTTATAGTTATGTTGCAGTTGGTTCAAGTGGAGATGATTTGGATGCAATGGCTCAACCATTGCCGAATGTTTTAGAATGTGACGAGGAGGATGGAGGTTCTACCCCATTGCCATCTATGCAAATTCTGTTTGCAGGGGAAGCAACACATAGGACCCATTACTCAACAACTCATGGAGCTTACTTCAGTGGGATTAGAGAAGCTAATAGGCTTCTTCAGCATTACCAATGGGTGAAGAAGGGTTTAGACGACTATTAATAAATTAATGTCTTCTTCTGCTTTTTGTGCTTTTCTTTGCTTTTTAGTCTATTTGATAATGATATCTGTACTCTAAGTTGGTTGAGTTGATTCTCTATATCTGTTAATTAGTAGGAGTGAAAAAGAAAAGTGATGAGTCAATGAAAGAGATGGCAATGATCTTTTGCTTTAAGTGTCGCAACTCAAACTCACGAATAATGTCATAACAACAACAGAGTTTTCAATCAAAATTTAACAAAATAAAGCACACTGCTTTATTTGGGCGGTGTCGCCAATTATTATTATCATCTTGCTATTCATTGTCTCATTGGCTTCCCATTTCAACCCGGTTATGCCGATTAGAAGAATTTTCCTCTCTGAATATCTTTAGTATTCTTTACTCTACTGCTCTTTAATTTCTATTCGATTTTTGCGTGTGTAGATTTAATTGAGTAGTTTGTTGCCTGTTATTGATATCAGAAAAGAGAAACCCAAAAAATAAAACAATAACTTACACGGACAGAAAGATAACCAAAAAGAAAGCCTAGCATCCCACCTTCTGCAATTTTCTGTAACCTATGCTGAACTAGTGTGTTTGTGTTTCTTCTAAATGGACAGGATCCGTTAGACCCGGTTCTTTTCCATGCACTTCTTTTCACTAATTATTTATCTACATACTCCATCATACTGCAGAGTATTGATACTGTCAATGTGTGGTGGTAGTACTAGTTCATTCCTCCATCAATCCCTTAGTTCAATCAAAGTAATGACTAGGGGTGTAAATTTAACCCGTAGCAGTATGTCAAACCTTCGACTTTGCAGTAGAAATATATTGCAGGATTGGAAACTTAAGTATTGAAAATTACATACCTTAATTTATATATGATTCCATAAAATTGACAATAGAAGTATTTCGATTTAGGAAAAATTGCTATTCGGGGTTTCGATTTCCGAACAAAAACTCTCGTTCCGAATTAAATCAATGTTGTTAACTCGAGAATAGGAATGAGATTTCTTAGACGAGAATCAAGAATCAAAATTTTAAAAATAAAAAAACGGGATCTCATTCTCTTCCGATTTCCACTCCTACTCATTATTAGAGTAATTCTCTAATTGGAAAAATATTTCATCTTTTAAAAAATGGTCTAACTCATGTCCAAAACCACCTCAACCCGCCCCAACCCATTAGGGTTGAGTTGGGTTAGATTAAAGAAAAACATGGGTTGAGTTAATAAAAAATACAACCTATTTATCCTTAACCCAACCTCAACCCTCTAAAATCCAATCCAACCCAACCCATTTACACCCCTAGTAATGACTCCTTTTTTTCCATCGCTATATATAAACAAGTTGTTACGTTTTATTCTTATGTAATTGATATGTTATCGACACATGCACAGATAACTCGTAAATACGTTAGCACGTCTGCACCGTGACAAGACAAAACGCCATCCTAACAAAATGTATATATGCAGTTCAATCAACCAAAATACCAACAACAAAAATTGTCATAGATAGCTCCAACACAGCAGAAATTAAGATAGAAAGCATACACAAACAACTACAGATCGACCCAGGCTGTGAGATCGATCTCAACACAACCCGGGAGATATGAAAGAGCACGACGCGCCACAGAGTGGGCAGCTCTATTAGCAGACAGTCGGACAACTTGAAGCTGAATCCGAGGATAGACCGCCAGAAGTGACAGAATCTCCGTGATGATTGCTCCACCAGCCACACATCTGGTCGTCTGCTGAGAGAGTCGTGTAAGGACCAGCTCAGCATCACCTTCAATGTCAACCTTCCACTGTCCCTACCGGAAGAACCACGAACAAGCATCCCGGACTGCCAAGAGCTCCAAAACATAGGGGTCAAGGAGCCTGGATAAGTTTGCCTAGACCTTACAAAAGTCTTCCACCTACGTCTCGAAATACCAAACACACTACCCCACCCACCATCGACGTCACGGCCCATGTATATTGATTTTAATCCTCGGCAGCACTAGTGGTGTCCATGCAGATGGAAGGGCAACAGGGGCACGAACTACTGCCCGGGGTGGGGCTAGGTTGGAGGAGGCTGAGTTCTGATACCTGACGATGGTATTGTCGGAGAAGGACTATCAGATGTAATTGTCGTCGCTCAAACACAACCAGGTTCCTAGACTTCCGCACTCGCCACCAAAAGATGATAAGTATAGGTCCAAATTCCATAGAGGAGCGCAAATATCTCGCCAGAGGATCGTCAGGTGAAGCTCCAAGACAGGAAGGGGACGTAAGCCTATTAGAGTACCAAACCACAGAGCTAGCGCCGAGGAGAAAAGGAGATGTTCCACAATCTCCTCCTCCTGTAGGCATACCATGCACGTTGGATCTGGTATGTAGTCCACCCCAAATCATTCGAAGAGAGCCTGACATGTAGGAAGAGAGTGATTGAACACACACCATAGGAAAAAGCGTAGTTTGGGAAGGACTGGGAGGGACCAGACTGAGTGCCGGAGTGACCTATCCAGGGGTGATGCCATGTCATCCCGCCTAGCTAATGGGCGCCGCTAAGCGAGGCAGAAGGCGAAAGAAGTCGAGAAAAGACCATTGGGAGTGGAGTGCCAAATCCAACAATTAGGATCAGGCGATAATGCTATGGGTATTCACAGAATACGTTGGACCGAGTATAGGGAGATGTTCACGTAGTAAATTCCATCTCCAACGTCCATTGAAGATGTAGTCACTAACCAATGGTGGGCTAGCATAGTGTTCCTGGATACAATGAATCTGTCGCTCCAGGTCAACCCCGATAGCCAAGGTTCCCCGAAGATCGTTGTCGATGTACCATCACCAATTTGACGGCGGAGCCCTTTGAGCAGAAGTGATAGACCATGGAGCAGGCTCCGACATCCCCACCATGGGTGGGAGCCCTCATGAGCATTCAGTAAATCGTGGAACGACTAATATTTAGCCTGGAGAACGCGAGCTAATAAACAGCCAGGATTCTCTAAGAGGCGCCAAAAATAATTAGCCAACAGCGCTCGATTGAAGAGTTTAAAATCTCGGAATCCCAGTACCCCTTCCAACATCGGGAGGCAGAGTTCCTATCAATAGATCCAATGAGTGTTATGGCGATCTGCGACCTGTCCCCACCAAAAAGCCGTCATCTTTTAGAAGTCTGGGATTGGGGAACATGGAATCGTGGGAGCAAATCAGGTGGAAATATGAATATCGAAAGAGAGAGGGCATAAACAAGGGGCCACGATCTCTCACATTAGTTTCAATAACTGTTCCCAGCGGCAAAAGTTTGTTCAACCGCGGCGATGATGGAGGCCTCCGGAGATCAGTGACGCCGCTAGCTCTCAGCAGGGGTAATTAGTGACTTAGTCGAGATGTAACTGTTGTTAATATAGAATGCGATTCGCGAGTGTCCATCATAGCATCATTTAAACAAATCCACTCTAATGGGAGGGAGAGTCAAATGCAGGCTTCAAAGTCATTTATAGATTAGAATTTTATAGTCCTGGAGGTGGATTATGGTCCTTAATTAGAGCAGTGAAATCGGTCTGATATGAAAAGTATAGTAAATTATCTGTAGGTCACCAATTAGTGCTAATCACGAAAAGACCTTATCGGGATCAGGCCAGAGGCCGTAGTATATCCATGCGAAGCAAAGGACAATGCTCATAGATAAGACCCAACTGGTAATGCCAGTGGTAGAGAATGACAAAGTCCAAACTCACTATCGGTCGGTGCAAGGGATCCAATAGGGTCAGCGCCGGGAGAAGGGGGTCGCATGGAGTGCTGGATTGATTATAGATTGTTCGATCCTTCATTTTTGAACTTTACATCAATAGTTCCTTTTGAAGGGATCTCGAGTTGCGTTGAGCTATATAAGAAGAGGAAGAAGTAGGAGATGGAGGGGAAAAGGCGTAGGTAGTCCAGAATTCATCAGAACCCACGAAAGAAGAGAAAATATTTCAGCTCAGCATTTACTGATTCTTCTATTGTTCTTCTCTACCAAAATACCAAATTATCCACCACATAATCGAGTTGAGCTTCGCCGAGTCAAGTAACTTGAGGTGGACATCACTTGTAGAAATGTCTGTGCTGACGAGACAAGAATTCACTATTAAACATGAGACAACCAAATCAATTAGCATTAGGGTACTGCACTGCTCTCCATCCATGAGTAATATATATACGGTGAGGTCTTTGGTGCACCGGGTGCATCAGGTGCACCCACTATTTTCATCAGATCTGGGTCATATGTTTTTAGATTGAATCAGAGCCATCCCTTTCCTTGTTTTTTTCAAATTTTGAAAATAAGAAAAACAATTTACAAACTAGTCACTCTACTTAAATAATAATTAATAGGTTCTTACGCCATCTTAATTTGCTTAAGTATAGTCAATGTTTCCGTGCTGCTATTATTAACTTTGATTTTGTTTGGATCTATCTCTCCATTAGACATTGCTAATCTATTAAGAGGTCATTTGTGCGGGTGAATTCGTAGGAAGAGAATTCAAATAGCTAAAGAATTCAAATAGCTAGAGAATATGAGAGTCATGCTATTTCAAGAAATAGAATGTTTGGTTGTGTCATTTTAGGTGATTGTTGGGACTAGAGAATTCAAAAATTAAATGAAATGGAATGAATTCTCCCAAAATCCCCTTCCTAACCTAGTGATTTCAATATGAGCTCAAAATCTCTTGGGTCCCACATCAAGAATTCAAATCTCTAACATTCTCCCATAATTAATTGTGATCCAAACAATCTATTTGACAAAATCTCTAACTTAGAGATTTTAGAGACCAAATCACCCAAAATCACTCAAAACAATACGTTGCACAAACAACCCCTAATTCTTTGCCTTGTATTGTGGGTGTTACTTGAGGTTCAGATTATTGTCTACAGTGTTGCTGTTTTCTTGATACAATGATCATCTTCCAAGTCTGGGAGACATACATTTTTGCCGGCCCGTCGGTGAGTAGAACACACTATAATTATCATGAAAAATGAGCTGAGTTTACAGCTTACAACTTCTCTGATTCCAGTCCTCACTATAGTTTCTTGGAACACTCTTCGTTAAACACAATCAATTTATCAGTATCTTGGAGTCAGTAAAGTGAGCTGTAACTGGGTATCAAGATGGATATCTAAACATATATATGATTCACAAATAGGGTGAGAAACGAGCTGTGTCGAATCAAATGAGAATTTTGATTGTATATAGATCAATCGAGTTAAAGAGAATTCGTAGAGCGATAGAGTCGAAGCGAATTCAGTCAAAAGTTAACCACAGCCAACAGCAACAGGAATCGAAACAGGTGTTGCTTCCCACAAAGATAAACTTGGCCACAACTGGTATCAAGATGTGGATATTTTTTATATGATTCACGAATCGGCAAAGAAGCAAGTTGTGTTTAATCAAAGGGGAACTTCGATTCTATATAGATCGATGGAGTCTGACGCGAATTCGTAGAGCTATATAGTGGAAGCGAAGTCAAAAAGTAACCACGACCACGAGCAAGGAAATCCCGGGCGTGGAGGGACAAACCAAGATCAAACCCCCGCTGCAAAAGGAGGACGATGCTTTCAGGATTGGACACGGGTTGATAAATCGTCAGAACCCTGGGAACAAATTCCAAGTCCCATGTTAACGTCATTGGCTGGAAAAGAAAAAGAATAGGTAGAATTAAGGATTGAAGACTGCTAGGGATTGGATTTGCTGTAGAAGAGGAAGAATTAAGGATAAATTGGAGATAAAGAGGTCTCCAATTAAGAAAATTGGATTGGATGGGCTGGTCTGTGATGATCATTTAGAATCTGAAGATCGCAATTCAGCAGATATACATGGTGTGGAGAGCACAGAAAATGTTTATAGAAAGATTGATCATCGACACAGGGATGAAGCAATTAGTGATCGTATTCAATGCCTCGAAGAAGAGCAGGATATATTTGTAGCTTCTGACTTAACAATAAATAAAGCAAAGCTCGAAGCTGGTGTATGCTCTTCTCCAGTGTTTCTGGAGTACATACAGAAAGATGAAACTACTGGTGAGTTGCAGGATGCAAAGAAGGTGGCAAAACAAGTGATGACGAAGTAGGGCATGAACAATCTAGTCACCCGTTAATTACCGGATTTAAATTGAAAGTTATAAATTTATTCATTACCGATTTAAGTAGAGTGTCTATTTTGTAAGTTGTATTTTTTATTTGTCAAAATTCAAAAAATAAAAGGAACGGTTCGGATTCAATTTAAAAAGGACGGCCCAATTTGATGAAAATAGTGGGTGCATACGGTGCACCGGGTGCACTAAAGATCGTTCCATATGTATATATGAAAAAGACTCCGGTACATATGGGTATACGGTACCCTTTATAATATTTTTGTTACATATTATACCTGAAGTTAAAAGTTTTGAGGTTTTAGTGTAGTGTTTAGGGTTTAGGATATATAGTGGTAAGTTTTTAGAGTCTAATTAAGGGTTTTAAGGTTGATTAATTTAAATTTATAGTCAGAAGTTAAGAGTTTAGAATATGATTAAGAATCTGATTTATGATTTAATGTTTGAGACTTAAAATTTAGTATTTAAGGGTCCAACATTTTTCTTTAATATTTATGGCTGCATGTAAGATGTTTATGATTTATTGTTTTAATTATAAATTCTTAAAATAAACATTTTTATATTGAATTTATTATATACCCATATATATACCGAAAATCTTCAATTCTCCACCATATATCTAAAAAAAACAGAGAGTTTCTTGCTTCTTATTTATGCAATTTGGATGATATTTTTGTTTCCATTTCTTCTTCTTCTACTTGTTTTGTAGTTGAACCAAGATCAGAAATACCAAGTGTCAATGTTTACCATCACTTATACCCGAAGCCTTTTTCATCAATAACAATGAGGGAGGGTTTAATTACAATAGTTGAAAACAAAAATAATTATTAAAGATATATAAAATTTGGAGGTTGTGTCGGAGGTTATTTTAACTGAATTGTTAAAAAAACGCTCTAAATTTTACGAAAATATCTTACAATTTAAAATTAGGACTGAAAATAACTCACTCAACCAATACATGTTCAATTCCCATCCACCAATCAAAATTCACTGTTACAAAAACCGCTGCCTTCGCCGCCACCATAACAAGGTTAGAAGGTGTATTTAAAAAAGTTGTCTCCGCCAATAACACCAGCGCCATTTACGTGAGTTATTCATGAAGGCCCGACACCATTAATAAGCGCCACTATCAAATAATGTAGCACCTATTAATGGCGTCGGGCCTTCATGAACAACTTATGTAAATGGCGTCGGTGATATTGGAGCCAGCCATGTGTATGTAGGTGCCTCTAAATGGCGTCGTTCATGTGTTTGTAGGTGTCCCTAAATGGCTCTATAATATTGGTAGTGACATCATTTAATGGCTTTATAATGCTGGTAGTGACGTTATTTAATGACGCCAAAAGATGTGTGCTGGTGATGGCACCAATTATGTTAGGTTTTTTTAATTCAAATTTATGTAGTTACTAATTACACTCATTATTTACTTTATAGAAATTAATATTAATAATTAATACTGTTTTATCTAATCATTAATTACACTTGTTTGTTTATTGTGGTTAAATTAATATTATGTTATGTAATTATTAATCATTTTTTAATTATTGAAATTAATATTAGTAATGAATATTATTTCATGTAATTACTAATCACAGTCGTTTATTTATTTGGTTAAAGTAATATTAGTAATTAATATTATTATATCTAATCTCTAATCACACTGTTTATTTATTTGGTTAAAGTAATATTAGTAATTAATTACGTAATCTCTAATCACACTAGTTTTTTAATTTCTTCAAAATAATTTATTAGTAATTAATATTATTGTATGTAATCACTAATCACACTCGTTTTTTAATTTGCGTACATTAATTTATTAATAATCTGTCTAATTATTGCAATTGAGGATTGTTACGTAAAATTATTGTTAACGGTCTTAACCAAGTGCAATGATGAGCCATTCGGTAAGTACTCGTTCTTGCAAAAATAAAATAGTCGCGGATCGTAGGGTTAGTGATTTGCATTTGGTCAACGAATAATTTGAACATAGTATACCGACTTATAGGTTTTGTTACACTATGTATAGGGAAGTTTTGTTAATGGTGATGAAAATACGAGTGTAGAAGATGATGATGTTAAGGAACAAATGGATTATAGTCGTTATTTCGTAACAGGGGTGTTCTAAAATACTATTTGTGTTGCGAGTTCTGCGACAAAGGACATTGCCTGGACTAGGGTTACAAGAAGAACCCCGGTGAAGTACAAAAATGTTTGTCCATGTATTGCAGGCGTGGTGGCAAGAGCAAATTACAGTCGACTGCATCTTAGTTCACGCACGTTAACAACCTCAAAGTCGGCTTGTAGGTTCAGATTGTGTCTGAAGCCCAAACCCGTTGACATTACCTGGAAATGGGTGATTGACATTTTTGAAGATAATAAAGAACTTGAGATGTTTAGGTCATTCCACAATCACAAGTTCGAGTTAAGGAACTCAGCAACGGAATTAGGACATAGATGAGATGAAAGAGCATATTAGACAGTTGGAGGAAATCATGTGCCCCTTAGACAAATGCATAGCATAATTAACAATATGTATGTCAGTATGATCAATATGAAATAGATTACAATGAGACGGCGAAGATAAGGCGAGTGAGATTGGGCATCATGAACCCCATGCAATGGACATTGAAAGATGCGAAAAAATTAAAGTACTTCACTAAGTACATCATGGATGTCAAAAAACGTGTAACTCACATCTTCATTTCATACGTGAAGTGACTTCGGATGTTGCACGTGTGGTATTTTGTCATCCTGATTGACTCAACGTACAAGACGAACTTATACAAGAAAGTGGTGGTTCAGTTTGTAGGTGTCATGCCGGTTAGGAAGAACTTCAACATTGGATTGACCCTTGTCTAAGATGAAACGAAGGAGTCATATGCTTGGGTACTGAGTCAGTTGTGGTTTGTTCTTGGTGGTTGGGTACCAAATGCCTTTGTTACTGATAAAGAGAGAGGATTCAGGATGGCACTAAAAGATATATTCCCTTCTTCGGCACATTTGCTTTATGCTTGGCACTTGAAGAGGAACATCGAGGCAAAGGTAACCGTGAAACTCCAATTTCGGGTTAACATTTGATTATGGGTTTTAATCTGGGTTCTATGAATTATGAAAATAAGCTGTCGGATAGACCATCAACGGCGTCACTGAAAGTCAATGTTCGGATTGTACAATAGTTTGTGATCTACTGTACAAGTATTATGTTTTGGAGCCGGGCTCCCAGAAGTGTGCAGCAGCGTGTGATCTGTTGCACAGAAAGTCGTTAAATTGAGCTTAAGCTCATAGCGATGAACTATACTTGTGATTCACAGCTCAAATTTAGGGCAGGTTAAAAAGATTAGCTAGATTGCCTCCTATTATACGTTGGTTTACCACCCTTGGATTGTGCAATCCCCCATATTACATTCAGGTTCAGGCAGGACGTGACGAGTTAGCTTCCAGTGCTACCCTCACGCTATTCATGGTGATTTTATGGTCTGATCTACTATGAGGCTGTCCGCTCATAATAGGGGTGGCTAACGTTAGGATGATACCTACAGGACCACATGGTCACCTTACTAGAATGCTAGTTCAATTCTTCGCATTTCAGGCTTAGTCACTTAGTGCTTATTGCTGACCCCATCTCTTTTCTACTTGTATGATCAACCATGGAACTTCATGAGCAAATGCTGCCTAAAGAAAGCATCATGAGTAGCCACAATTAAATTGAGTGGCTCTGCGAGTCGTAGAGAGAGGTACATTGGAGGACCTCAATTATCCATTTTTGTTATTTTCCATGTTTTCAGACATTTTTATGTTTTCAATTGTTTTGATAGACTTATCTTTGGATGTTTGGTTTCCCTGTTTGGGATAATTTAATTTGGGTTTCCTTGTTTGGGATGGTTCAAATTAAGTAGAGTGATTATTATGTTATTTGGTTTTAGTTATTATAAATTCATATATACAATAAATATGGAAACCGTCATGGTGGGAGAAGGTGAAATATGCGGCTTCACGTAATAAGAAAATAGGTACATAACTTTTTATTTAAGCACTTTTAACTAGTTATTTATTCACTTTTAACTAGTTATTTATTCACTTTTAACTAGTTATTTATGCAGTTTAAAAGTCTATAGCTTTTTCCAATTAGTTATTTGTGATGAAACATATGGTACCCCACCCGTTACCCGAAAACCAAGATTTCGATATAAGGACTACATTCCTGAGAGTATCAGAGAACTACTTTCACAGTAGTTTGACCCTGAGCCCGACAGAAACTGTGGATTTGCAAACTAGCAGAAATTGTTTACGACGATCTGGAGAAGTACATGCAGATAAGGTCAGATCTTAGGGATGCAGTGTCGTCGGGGTGGTTTTATGGGTACCAGGAGGTTTACGCGATTAGCCAACAAGAATTCGACCAAGTAAAACGAAGATTGTTGAGCAATCCGGGACCGTGCAGACACGAGTACTGGATTTCTGATGCCGATCTTATCATATTTCCAACCATGTACAATTGGGCTATTGTGGTTTACGCATCCAGTGGCCCCCGATCAGCAAGAACACATTTGGGGCTACGTACTTACCGCTTTCTTGTGGTCCGGATGTCAAGCGCCCTCATTTGGGGCTACCTACTTACCGCATTGCTCTAAAGGCAATGAAATTATCTATTATAGATATCATACATCTATATCTGATTATCGACCCGAATTTAATATATGTAATATGCATGCATAATATCTTATTAGAGTTCTTTGGGAAGTATGGAGAACAAAGTGTGTTCCTTAAGGACACAGTCGTGTCCCTCTTCTAGAGCTTACAATCGAGAAGGGTTTAGAGGGAACACGACGTGTCCTTCCTCCGAGAGGACTTTTTCAACCTTCTTCCTTCTTCAATAACGTCAACTATCATATGGAAGTATGGATGTCTAATACATAAATATGTCTCATACATCGCCACATGAAAATGAAACACCAAATGAAGTACAGATAACACTACTGTACGGGGCCATACTCATTGAACAATCCTCGACGATGTGGTAATACTCTCGAACTTCATAAAAAAATCCATCCTTAGAACCAGCTCTGTATTACCCCAATCCTAGTATGAAAATATTAATGTAAAAGTCTCTAACCTTGTCCGTAAGAATTTGGTGTATACTAGTGTTGTCTAGTATTATTTGTATTTGTAAAGGGCTTAACTAAACGTTTATCTTAAATAAGATTGAAATTATTAGACTTGTGTGTGAGGATTGGATTCTTGGGATATAAATAATTAAAGTGGATTGCAAACATAATCAATTATTTAGTTGTAGCCCAAATGGTTTGTGTGCTCATCCTCTTCCCTTTAGACCGGAGTTCAAGTCTTGCTAGAAGTAATTTTATTTTTGTTCTTTCATTTTTGTCCAACTAGTTAAACGACGTCGTTTTGAGATAAGTGAATATGGTCATCATCGTTGTCTTCCTCACCTCCTCCGACCAGCACTGATACCCGACAACGAAGTATTTTTGACGCATCCCTAACAATTGAAGGTCGTAATCGGGGTGTCAAACCTTGATGTGACGTTTTAGACCCAAACCCTCCGTTGAGGGCCATCACATAGCTATTTAAAGCCATCCAGAATCAGTATTCAAGAGGAGCAAGCTTGAAACTATGTCCGGTTCTTCACTAACGTCGACTTGCGTCAGCAAGTTCTAGACCAACCCAAGACCTGTAAAGACCTCGGTTGACTTCGTATTATTGAGACAAAACCTTATGTGTCCTTCGATTAGAGTTTGCCCGAGTTTTAGTGGTGATTCAAGGCTCACCAGAGCCCGGGTTCGTCGTCACCGGAATATCAAAATCCAACAGGAGGTCACGTTGGAGTTAAGTGCCAAATATCCATTTTGATCCCTGAATTTCCATGTGTTATAATTAGCCCCTAAACTTCTTGTTTCTGTCTACGCAGTCTGTAACTTTTGAATTATTCCAGCCGCGGCCCAATACTTTCCAGCTATTGCAGTTTTCCCCGACAGTTTTGAGTTAAGCCATAATTTTTCCGTTCTTGGACATTTGACCGTATTTCGGGTCATCCCGCTTAATTCCAGGTGGGTTGGTTAAAGGCCATATCTTCCATTTTAAATGTTTATGTTTTACTTATGTTATTTATGCTTCTTTGAAGTACATGAATAATAATTGGATTTTAAAGGATTAAAATGCATTATATGTGACAATGTGACATGTGATCCACATACTGTTTTTGATATATATTCTAGGTGATATATTTTGATATGATGTGTTACATGTAAATGTTTAGTTGAACATTTCTATTGCAAGAGTAATATTGGTATTGATTGATCACCTAGTTAGAGCTCATATGTTGACGATTGTGCTCAATGCACTATAGCTACGCAGTGGGCTTCCCACACTAACTGTCGCCGTGGGCCTTGATAGGTGCCACTATATGCGGCCCGATTTTGTGCCACTAACATGTATATGGGCCGTCAGCATATGTGAGCCAGGATCCAAATTAAAATACGTAAGTTAGAGTCAGAATTGTACAACGTGTTTTACATGTTATATGGTTGTCTTTTGCAATAATTTCTATTATTGATATCTATAGGATAACTTTGGAAGACTGACCTCGAGCCACCCACCAGTTTGTGACAGGTTATATGGTATTAGAAGAATTAATAGAGGAACTGTTCATCTGCCCCCAGGTTGAAGTTCGGATATTGATGAGACTGTATATTTCTGGGATTTGTTTTAAAAGATGGGTCCATTCACTATTTGACACTAGCTTCCGGAAATAAGTTGTTTGGCGTAAAATTCCAGTTTTTCTGAAAAGGTTACCAGTATCATTTATGTATAATTTTAATTATATTTTGTACTACTTCCAAACTGTGTAATGTGTTTGTCCCGGGACAACAAAAAATTTCGTTTATTTCAATAGGTAAAACTGGGATGTTACAAGTTGGTATCAGAGCCGATCTTCATTTATTTCTTGGGTTACTAAGAAATACTAGAGGATCGATCTTGTATCAACTAATCTTGGAGTTTTCAAATTGAGATTTTTATTATACAAATCAGAGTTTTGAAAAAAGGATCATGGTTTCATAAAAACAGTCTCAAGTCCCTCCTCAAAGTCAAGGTTATAGGTGCGGACGGTAGATGATATTTCAACCGAACTGGTTCTCGGTATTGGTTCTTGTTTTATCTTTTTATGCCGACAGAGTAATAGTGAAGGACACAATTATTGTGCCCACTTCACCTCCACCTTCTTCTTAAGCTCTCCTCTTCTTCTTTTTCCCATTCGACGCCATTGAAGTTTCGTTTCTCAATTTATGTAGAGGTTGGAGTTTCAATTCATTTTCTCACCTAAATAATGACGGAATCCTCTGAACCTCTCTTCGCTGTGAAGATTTTTATGTTCATAGTTATCTCTTTCCTTTTGTTCATTTCTTGGTTTATGAGGCAATGCCCTAGTGAGGATGATCGTCGTTACCAAGAAACCCTCAAGGAGGTTGAGCAAAAGCGTCGACGTGATAGATGAGAAGGTTGTTTTCTGTTTGGTTGTATTTTCCGTTTTTGAGTCACTAATGGTTGTTATGTTTTCAAAGGTGTTCCCTTTGATTGTATTCTAATGAACAAGTAGTCTTTGTGGGTAACTGAACTTGCTTTTATTAATAGACGTGGTTACAGTTTATTTGACGGTAGTACAAGCGATTGATTTAGCATAATCTCAGTTGCCCTGGTTAACAACATCGTTCTGGGGTCTTCTTCCTCTTTTTTCTCTTTTGGATCCATGGTCTCTTGTCTGTTTTTCTATTGCTCTCTTCTCATTGTGGTTGTCCTTCATGGGAAACAACGGTAGAAGTTTCTCCTCGGTAGATCGGTGTTCCTTGTAGTACATTTTGTGGTTGATGGGAATAAGCTAAAGTAAGTAAAAAAATCTTACCCGACCTTGGAATTTGGACAAATAGATTTCCATTCGGATCGTAGATTGCACCATAGTTTCCTTTGAAGAGAAAGGAAAGTCCTTTCTCTATGAGCTGGCCAACGCTTAGAAAACTCATCTTGATATCGGGAACCAGTAGAACATCTTGAATAATGAGTGCAGCATGACAGAACCCTTGCCCTTGACTTTTAATTTGGTATCTCCCATCGCAATAGAAGAATTAATATTGTAGTCAATTCCAAAGAAACTATTTTCGTTACGAGACATGTGATTAGTACAGTCGCTATCGATTAACCATTCAGATTTCTTCGCTTCGCAAAAAGGACAAAACCGGGAGGATAAGAATAACCTGTAGTATTTCCAGCTCCTCCAGTATGTTGTAAGGTACATATAGATGGTGTCATAGTCGTACCCTTTCATTTGTCTGTTCCCCTGGAGGTCTCCATCTGCATTTTCCCTTCGGTAATTGATTTTAGAAGAACCCTTGATGAGAATTTTATTTTTGTGTGCAGTGCAGGATTCCCTAGGTTTAAATACAAGACTAAGGAGGTGTGACTTTTAAAAAGTTACCTCACCGATCATATTATTTTTGTCTTGATGTACTTGACAGCTATGATATTGATCTTTAAAGTTCGACAAATATTGACTACCATTAATCATGTCTCCCCTCCTTGTTCATCTTTCACGTTCCCGACACGAGGATAAAGTAGGAGGTGCTTCGATGAGCACATGCGATTGTCCCATTCTCATCACTTCTTTTCTTTGGAATTGAGAAGTTATGTATTGGACTTCTCTGGTCATTACTTTCTAGTAGATAGTTCCTATTTCTTCCGAGTTTAAGTTTCAATTTTCTACCTTAAGTCTTGTTTAGAAAAAAATGGCTTTCTCTAATTTCACTGAAGCTTTGATTGGGGTGAATATTGTTCTGCTTGTGGCCATTTTCTTCATCTTGGTCATATCATGTTTCATGCAATACCTCAATTGTGTAGAAGAGCAACGACGTCCGGGGAATCTTTCGATTGAACCTATTCGTAGAAGTCAATCTGCTATTTACATAAGGAGAACTTGATCTCTTTGCCTAACTAATTATTGTATGGTGTTGTTTACAAGTTCCTTGTCCTGAGCAAATTGTGTTTATTTAATCTTCGTGTGTTTAGAATTTCGTGTGGTTTTATTTTGATTTTGAGGATAGGAGGAGAGAAATGTAATACCCCAATCCTAGTACGAAAATATTAATGTAAAAGTCTCTAACCTTGTCCGTAAGAATTTGGTGTATACTAGTGTGGTCTAGTATTATTTGTATTTGTAAAGGGCTTAACTAAATGTTTATCTTAAATAAGATTGAAATTATTACACTTGTGTGTGAGGATTGGATTCTTGTGATATAAATAATTAAAGTGGATTGCAAACATAATCAATAATTTAGTTGTAGCCTAAATGGTTTGTGTGCTCATCCTCTTCCCTTTAGATCAGAGTTCGAGTCTTGCTAGAAGAAATTTTATTTTTGTTCTTTCATTTTTGTCCAACTAGTTAAACGACGTCGTTTTGGGATAAGTGAATATGGTCATCATCGTTGTCTTCCTCACCTCCTCCGACCAGCACCAATACCCGACAACGAAGTATTTTTGACGCATCCCTAACAATTGAAGGTCGTAATCGGGGTGTCAAGCCTTGATGCGACGTTTTAGACCCAAACCCTCCGTTGAGGGCAATCGCATAGCTATTCAAAGCCATCTAGAATCAGTATTCAAGAGGAGCAAGCTTGAAACTATGTTCGGTTCTTCACTAACGTCGACTTGTGTCAGCAAGTTCTAGACCAACCCAAGACCTTTAAATACCTTGGTTGACTTCGTATTATCGAGACAAAACCTTACGTGTCCTTCGATTTAAGTTTGCTCGAGTTTTAGTGGTGATTCAAGGCTCACCAGAGCCCGGGTTCGTCGTCACCGGAATATCAAAATCCAACAGGAGGTCACGTTGGAGTTAAGTGCCAAATATCCATTTTGGTCCCTGAATTTCCATGTGTTGTAATTAGCCCCTAAACTTCTTGTTTCTGTCTACGCAGTCTGTAACTTTTAAATTATTCCAGCCGCGGCCCAATACTTTCCAGCTATTGCAGTTTGCCCCGACAGTTTTGAGTTAAGCCATAATTGTTCCGTTCTTGGACATTTGACCGTATTTCGGGACAACCCGCTTAATTCCAGGTGGGTTGGTTTAAGGGGGTAATATCTTCCATTTTTAATGTTTATGTTTTACTTGTGTTATTGATGCTTCTTCGAAGTACATGAATAATAATTGGATTTTAAAGGTTTAAAATGCATTATATGTGACAACGTGACATGTGATCCACATACTGTTTTTTATATATATTGATATATTTATTATATGATATGTTAAATGTAAATGTGCAGTTGAACAATTTCTATTGCAAGAGTAATATTGGTATTGATTGATCACCTAGTTAGAGCCCATATATTGACGATCGTGATTAATGCAATATAGCTACGCGGTGGGCTTCCAACACTAACTGTCGTCGTGGGCCTTGATAGGCGCCACTATATGCGGCCCGATTTGGTGCCACTAACATGTATATGAGTCGTCAGCATATGTGAGTCGGGATCCCGATTAAAATACGGAAGTTTTACATGCTATATGGTTGTCTTTTCCAATGATTTCTAATATTGATATCTATATGATAACTTCGGAAGACTGACCCCGAGCCACCCACCAGTTCGTGACAGGTTATATGGTATTAGAAGAATTAATAGAGGATATGTTCATCTACCGCCAGGCTGAAGTTGGGATATTGATGAGACTGTATATTGATGAGATTTGTTTTAAAAGATGGGTCCATTCACTATTTGACACCAGCTTCTGAAAATAAGTTGTTTGGCGTAATATTCTAGTTTTTCTGAAAAGGTTACCAGTATCATTTATGTATAATTTTAATTATATTTTGTACTACTTCCAAATTGTGTCATGTGTCCGTCCCGGGACAAATTTTTTTTCCGTTTATTTCAATAGGTAAAACTGGGATGTTATAAACTCCCTATAGAAGGGCCAAACCGTTGAACATAGTAGTTAGAACCTACCGTGGTGCCTGCATGTTGACATAATAACTAGAAATCAGTAACACATAAGTCGTACAACAATAAAATGAATACCAACCAAACATAGATACGGTACGAACTATCGGGGCATGTGGCTCATCTGTTGCGCGAGTGAGAACGATGAATGGGTGTGGGTGGTCGAGGTACCACTGGATGTACTCAGGATTGGCGTTATCGTCAGCAGCTCTTGGTACAATGGGAGTGCTGAATCACGGTAAGTAAGCCAAGGAGTTCGGTCGGTTGTAGTTGCACCTTGAGTGCATACTGTCCCCCATCCGCATACCTCCACGCAAACTCTGGCATGAGAGTAACATCTAGCAACATCTGTCGATACTCATACTGTCATAGGACACGAGAGGGATCATGATGCTCGATGTAGTCAAATGCGTGTATGCCTCCAATATACGTCCCACGATTTCATCTGGTCCGTCTATTTTCAGAATCGTATCTCAGTCGTCCATAATTAATTAATACCATAATTTTAAATATTTGAAAATTAAAATAACAAAATGATCACGATACCTAATTTCAATACGCATAAAGTCATAATTTTAGTTACGTTGTCATATTAAGATTTTGATACTTAACAAACTAACTTATGATCATTGTAAGAAGATCAATACTTATAATCTGTCGTAAATTGTTATAATTAAACACAACCCTCATCTTTCATCCATACTTTTTGGTTAAGTTTGTTCATCAATGTAGTCAATGCATGCCACAAAAGCTTCAATATCCTGAATACTCCTGAACCCTAATCATTAATTTTCTTCTGCCGTCACTTCCCATAGAATCTGAATTAAACCCGAAGAGCTGAAGATAACCCTCAATGTTCCCTCCAGTAGCAACATGTGATCGATAGGGGTTTTGCTCTGTGAAATCAGGTTCCCGTCTACATCTATTCACACTTGTCCAAAATTCTCCACTATGAGTGATTTCCAGTTCCTCGAGTCTCAACGCAACACATAGTCGGAGCTCGCCGAGTTGTACAAATCCCTCATTGATCTGTACTAGAAGAAACTGTGACACCAACTCAACGCAGAAGGTCTCCTGGAGATGGCGGCTTCCATCTCCACGTAGAAGGCCTCCTTGACGATGTCATAGAGATGCGAAAGCCGTAGATGAAGGTTTCCAATGGAAGGGGTGCAGTGGAGGTTGTAATCGGACGACGGAAGAGGATAACGACAGCGGCGAGGGCTCGGAGGATATTCACTCAGTAGAGGATAGATGAGAGCAACCTAAACCCAAATCATATTTCATTTACCGACACTAAAAAATAATACGGATCCAATAGTAGTGGGAGCCAAAAACCCAATAACCAATTGAAGAAATTTAGGGAAGTCATATTATTTTTCAAACGTTAGAAAGGGAATTGAAGAAAGTAGATGTCCCTCCAGGGAAGAAAGAAACACAGAATAGAAGAACACAATGAAGGGATGTGAAGACCAAGAACCAGATGGAGAGTTCATATGGAAGTTTTGAGAAAGAGAAAATTAGAAACTTAAAATGAATTATCATTGATGGATGGAGTTAGTTGTTGGTACCAAATAGAATTTATAAACGTTTGTTGATGAAGTACATATGTTGAAATTGTTATAGTGATCAAAAGATAATTTGTCAACTCCAATCCTTGAAAGGATAACATAAAAAGACATGACTTGGAGTTGGTTGAAATTAAGTAGAGTGATTATTATGTCATTTGCTTTTTAGTTATTATAAATTCAAAAATACAATTCATATGGACGATTCAGATTTGCTCCCATAATAAATAATCCAGATCGATTTAAATAAGTGGGAGTATTTGGTGCACCAGGTGCATGGAAGAGTTTTCCCTTCATTTCTAGGAATCTGAAACTGAATCTGAAACTGCGCACTCGATTGACCATCTTACCCTAACCTCGATTTGTTTCCCTTCATTTCTCTCTTCGATTTGAGGCAGAAATTGGACGGTTATTAAACCGCCGCAACAAATTTGCCCTAAATTTCACATTTCAATCCGAAATATTATATGAACATCAAATCACCTAATTAAATAGTATATTGACTTTCAATAAATACTACTAATGGCTAATTTTAAACCAATTAATATGCAAATAATAATTACCATGTGTTATATATTCATCTACCTAAACATGACTAATTACTAATTTCCAAAAACTTATTCAACTAATTACCAAATATTCAAACCAACATTTAATTTTCAAATTTTTAATTAATAATTTTCATAACTAATCATGACTGATTACTAATTTACCTAAATAATCACGACTAATTACTAATTTCTAAATATTAATTAATTAATTATTAAATATTCAAACTTCCAAATATTTAATTAGCTAATATGTAATTACTAATTCACGTATAATCAGATTTTAATTTCAAACACATAATAATTAAATAAATAAAAATGCCGTGCACATATTGCGCGCCAATAGTACTACCGACGCACGTAAATCGACGGTAGTACTATTGGCACACGTAAATGGCACAACCTCTTTTTTACGATTCTTTCTAAACCTGTAGGTGGCGGATTTGAGCCAGTGGCGGATTTGAGCCGGAGGCGGCGACGGATTTTGGGCAACAAAGGGAGCTTACGGCGGAGGCAGATTTTGGATTCAGTAGAGCTTCCGACGGTGGAGGCGGCACTGACGGCATCCAGACGGCAGTGGCGGCGACCGGATGGCGGCGGATGGTCCATCTCTTAAGACAGGGAGATAGAGGTGAGAGAGATTAGGATTTCTTATTAGATCATGAATTTATTCCGACTTAAATCATATATGTATTTAAACATTAGATTCTGAAAAAATTTGTGTAATTATATTCATAGAATTCAAATGCTAGGTAATTTTTTTAGCAATCCTCCATTTTAATTAGCTTTTACGAGTTTCTTAATTTGCTTTTATCATAATCTTTTCCACCAATTTAAGGCATTTTCAATTGTATCAGTTTCATTAACTTTCTCTATGAGTTTATTTTGTTAAAATAATGAAATGAGTTTAATGGACGGAATCAGGTTGGGTTCCAATAGTTCTTAGCCTGATTTGGTCAGTTGGATTTTGTGTAATTTAAAGCCCGATCTAAACAAGATTAGGTCAACTTCAAATCTACATAATACATATATTTGAATTTAATTTTTGTTTAGGTTATGTCTGACTTGACTTCTACCTGAACCAAAAAAAATATAAAAATCATGAGACTATATTACAATGTTGCTACCTTATATGAAGATCACAATTTTAATGAATTGTTTTTCATTCATTTGGTAAGAAGATTAAGTTTATATATAAAACAATAATTAGTGAGATATTGCAGTCTTGTATATAAAATCGATTTTGAATCATGTATTAGTTTATAGTATATATAGAAATCACATACTACTTTAATGATACATGTTTAATAATTAATATTAGAAAATCCAATCATATTAATCAAACGGAACTTCAAATAATTTAAAAACCGATATTAAAGATCAAATTAGAACATACAAAGTATAATCAACAGGTGAAAAAACGTAAATTACAAATCTGCTAGAAATAAGAGGCATTGAGCGCCAAAAACCTAATAAAAGTTGAAAACAAGAAGAGGGATTCAGTCAGTTTACGAGGCAAAAAAATGAAAACTAGCTAGGGTTGTTCAATATTAATAGAAAAAAAAAATTGACCCAGTCATCCAAACCGGACGGCCGGTTAGAGAATTGGCAGTCCAATTGGGATGACCGGTTCTCAAACCTGCAGTCCGATTTGGACGGTAGGTTCTCAAACCAACAATCCGATTTGGGCGGCCTGTTGTCAAACAAGCGTCCAGTTTGGGCGGCCGGTTCACAAACCAGCAGTCCAATTTGGACTGCTGGACTATATATTTTTTAATATCATAATAATTATGTGATTAGTTTAATTAATTGATTATAATTTTGTTTAATTATTATAAATACAAATTATGGATAATTAGAGTATCATTAATATTTTTGTACTTGTATATGCAATAGTTATGTGATTAATTTAATTAATTGATTATAATTTTATTTAATTATTATAAATACCAATATGGATAATTACATTATCATTAGTATTTAGGGTTTCTAGAAATAGCGTAAACGATACTAATTCTTAAATCTTATACCCGTTAGTGTTTAAGGTTAGGGTTTAGGATAACCATTTTAGGGAACGTGTCCATTGTCCTAAGTGGGTTTAAGGTCTAGGGTTTATGGTTTCTAGGAATAGTGTAAACGATAGTAATCCTTAAACCCTAAACCTGTTAGTGTTTAGGGTTAGAATTTTGGGAAACTGTCAAGTGTCCTAATTGGGGTTTATGGTTTATAGGAATAGCGTAAACGATCCTAAACCCTAAACCCGTTAGTATTTAAGGTTAGGGTTTAGAGTAACAATTTTAGGGAATGTGTTCCGTATACAAATTGGGGGTATAGGATTTATGATTTTAGAGTAATAACATAAACGATACTAATTTGTTTAGGGTTAAGGGTTTTAGAGTAATGTTATTAGGGAACGTGTTCAGTATAGAAACTAGGGTTTAAAATAGAGGGTTTATGGCTTCATGGAAGTAAGATTTTAGGAATAGCGCAAATTGTACTAATCCTAAATCCTAAACCCTAAACAAGTTAGTGTTTAGGGTTAAGAGCTAGGGTTTAGGATTTATGGTTTAGAATAATGTTGTCAAGGACGTGTTCAGTATACAAATTACGGTTTAAGATCTATGACTTATGGTTTAAAGTATAGCATAAACAATATTAACTTGAAAAGCCTACACCTTAAACCTACTAGTGTTTAGGGTTTAGGGTTTAAGGTTATGGAGTTAGAGTTAGGGTTTATGATTTAATGTTTATGGTAGGATTTATGGTTTATGAGAACTTATTGTATGACTCATATCTACATTCACTTAATTGTCCAAATTGTAACCTGGAATAATTGAAGACAGTTTTTTTTATATTCATATTGTGAAATACTAATTTTAATGTAACTACTCATAATGGGTATTTAACATAAGTAAATAAAATTATAATAAATTAACTACTTAAAATAACATATAAAACTAATGTAAAGAAAGAAAACTAATTGTAATGTAATTAATAATGGATATTTAACATAATTAAATATAATTATAATCAAATTCATCATCTAACAATTACATATAAAACTAATCTAACAAAATTAATTATAATCTAACTACTCATAATTTTTATTTAATATAAAATTATAATAAATTATTTAAATAAGTTACATAACAATTACATATAAACTAATCTACAAAAACTACTCGTTATAAAATTAGACTAATTAATCTAATTAATCATTTTATTATTTCATATAGAACTATTAAAGAAAAAAAATAATTGTTATGTAACATACGTAATGAAGTGTAATTATAAACAGTTAATTCAATTAATCATATCACTATTATGATAAAATTATTTAAAATTTAATCAGTAGGATATAATTGCAAAACATATAATCATTACGAACTTAGATAATTAATTTAAACAATTTGACACAAAGAATAGAAAAAAATTATACAAAATTATAATTAATCATATCATTATCACAATATAATTTTTAAAAATATAACTATTCTTATATAATTATAAAATATATAATTTATACAATATTTAGACAAAAATTGGAAAAATGGACCCAGCCGCCCAAACCGAACATCAGGGGCATTTATGGAATTTCATGTTAAAAATTTTGCACGACGTCTTTGACATTCTGCGGGTCCCGGTGTCTGGACGACCGCTTCATAAACCCCGGGCTCTTGTTGACTTGAGAGCGGCTGTAGCGAAGGCGCTTGGGTTTAGCTCTACTTCTGTGTTGGAGTACTCGGTTAGGGGCGAGACAGTTGGCCCACCACTATATGATCACAACGCCATGCAAGAGAGGGAAATGATCTCCCTCGGGAAGCATATGGGGGATGAGACTGCGTATAAGGTATTCCTGTTCTATCTTCTCGGAGGTACCCTATTCGAGGATAGATCGACAGATCGATCACGCCTTCTTTGTTGGGAGTACTTCATGGGTTCGATGAGTGATGTGTCGGAGTACGCTTGGGGTGCTGGTGCGCTTGCCTGGTTGTATCGTGAGCTAGGAAAGGCTAGCTGTGCGGATATGAAGGCGATGTCAGGCTGTGTGATGTTGCTTCAGTCCTAAATATACGAGTACTTCCTTAGTGTGAGGCCTCCCAGGATGGTTCGACAGCAACGTAGGGCAGGAGATGCGTTAGCTGGTAGGTGGGACAGTGTAGAGACACCTAGTCGGGGTGGCGGAGCCCTACGAGAGAGGTTGGACTACTATCGATGCCTCCTCGATAACATGGACACCCGTGATGTGATTTGGCTTCATTTTGGGCCGCATCCCGACGTTGAGGTCCCCGTGTCGACTTTCCACGGACTCATCCGCTGCGCCGACGTAGGTGAGTACTACGATTCCTATCGTGTACTCCGCCAGTTTGGGTACACACAGATTTTCCCTCCCTCGATTGTTGTGCCGCTACGGGCTATTAGGCCCCCCGCCATCTGGACCTATGCGGTCTAGTGGGCCCCGGCTAAGGATCGGACTTGGTCGGAGCAGGACTTCATCAGATTTCACCGGCTACACCTTATGTTCGAGAGGGTAGTGTCCGGTGGCGGATGTTGCTCCAGGGTACATGGACTGGTACCTCGAGCACAGTCACCCGTGCACCGTAGCGCTGGGCAACCTTGGTGTAGGCATCCTACCTGAGATTGTAAGTTTGATTTCACCTTCATATTTGACGGGTTTATAATATGTACATGTTGTTTAACTAACTCTTAATGTATGCTTTTTTCATAGATTACACAGCGAGTCTTCGATGGTATGGAGGGGATACGCATGCAGACTCAGGACCTCTGCACGGGGTATCAGAGCTAGAGAGATAGTCGAGATTAGAGAATGTAGTTGTTGTACTTTCGTTTCTTCAAACGCTATATCTAGTTGTTGTTTATCAATTATCGTGCTTATGTTTGTAGTACACGCAGTAACTATGATTTCGTGTTATTTATGTCTTATTTTTGCATTTCTATGCTTTCTTCTACACACAGTGACGATAAGGGTATCAGAAGGACTCGGTGCCTTCCGAAAATAATGTATCGGGAGGCCTCGGTGCCTTCAGAAAATAATGTATCGGGAGGCCTCGGTGCCTGCCGAAAAAGGGTATCGGGAGGCCTCGGTGCCTTCCAGAAAAAGGTTTCGGAAGGCCTCGGTGCCTTCCGAAAATAATGTGTCGGGAGGCATCGGTGCCTCCCGAAAAAGGTTATCGGGAGGCCGCGGTCCCTTTCGAAAAAACGTTTCAGAAGGCCTCGGTGCCTTCTGAAAAAAATTTATCGAGAGGGAGTGGTCCCGTCCTAAACAAGCTTCCGGCCGGGACCACTCCCTTCCGTTAAATTTTGGAAGGCACCAAGGCCTCCCGTAATCTGTAACGAATCTTCGAGTCACACACACAGTAGGGCATTGTCGTTGTGCATGGAATAAAATGAAACTAAACCATTAATTCATTATCATATGTTCAAGTCACACACAATTCGACCAATTTCAGGAAAGGACCTACAGATTCAACCGTGCATACTCTGCATGCTCATCACGGTATAAGTCATGTTGCCACATCTGTTTAGCGCGGTGTTGCGCCTAGTAACTCCAAAACATGTCGTCTTGTACAATCAACGGTAGGTATGTCTCCCCATACGGTAACCCTAGAAATCCAGGTCCGAAGACACGTTCAAAACCACCATGATTCATCACATGGTGTTTCCGATAGCCAACCCAATCGGTGAATTACGCCGTTCAAGTCAGTAGTCTTAGCAAATGTCGGCGTCAATAATCACCTGCCATGTGGACATAGCAATATGACAGTCACTCATCAAGTCCAAAATAGTGTCCAGCTCCTATTTGCAAACACTATATTCATTTCGATCCATCATATGCCTCCAACATCTCTCCACATTAGTAAGCAACCTAGATTGATAAGCCATCCAAAGAAAGTGAACAACATGATTAGGTCCTTTCCAATGCCAAATCTTCTGCCAAATAGGTTGGCTATTATCAGGTCGAATTTCTACAATAAGATTATAAGCGCTCTTGACAGAGAAATTGCCCTCGGGTTGAAGTCCCCATAAGACACCAACCATCTCTTGAGCCGACCTAGGCATAATAGAGGCTAGTTCATCCCAGTTCCATTCCCCTGTAAGGGTGACCAAATCTCGCACCATCCAATTAAGCTTCTCACCTAAAGCATCCAAATCGACAAGGTTGGCCAAAATCATTCCACCATCAATCTAGCTGTCAAACCAAAATCTTGTCTCCCAGCCTCCATGAATGCAATACTGCATTCCTTGTTGAACCACCCCAGAAACTCACCGAATACCACACTAGAGTGGTGAAGATGCTTTTCGCCGAATTGCCTCAAACCCATGCTCCCTTTGCTTAGTATATTTTGCCACAAGCACTTTGATCCATATCGCATCAGGTTGTGCTAATGAATTCGAAGCAAGCTCCATAAGGAAGGCATCATTCAACTCATTAGCTTTCCATAATCCGAGACCACCTTAGGCCTGCACACATCATCCCAACACACTACGTGGGGTTTCCTTCGATTGGGAAGGCTACCGCAAACAAATTTACGAATGCGTTTATCAATTTTCTATAAATCTATGCATGAAGAACATCAGTTTGCATAACATAAGACATGATAGCATTAGGGACCGACGTAGCAAGCGTAGCTCTTCCATCCTGCCAGCTTGGCATCCATACGATCCAAAAAAATTTGATAAGTATCATTGGTGACCATACCATGAAGGATAGGAATACCATGATAGCGACTTAGGTCTTTGTTTCGTGGAAGCCAAGGCTAGAACAGATGGCAGAACGAAGCCGAGTTGAAACTTTTTCAGAAAAGAAAATCCGAGACTTCTCTTCACTAACAAGATGACCAGAGGCAGAGCAAAACTTAGCAAGACAGTCATTAATCGTACAACACTTATCAATAGTCATATCACCGAATACGACCAAGTCATTGGCAAAGAATAAATGGGACAACTGAGGCCCATTCTGCCTGAGTGAAATGGCACTCCAACTCTTATCATCAAGACAAGACAAAATAACATGACAGAGATGCTCAATGCAAAGCATAAAATGATAGGTAGAACGAGGACATCCTTGCTGTAAGCCACGTCCAGGAGTGAAAGCTTTTGTGAGATTTCCATTCCACTGCATCTGGGAAGTGACCGTGGAAATACATGCCATCGTGACATTGATGAACTGGGTCAGGAATCGAGCTTGCAGGGTGTCCTTCACAAAAGACCACTCAATTCTATCAAATGCCTTAGCTAGATCCAACTTGATAGCCAACATTCTTTTGTGTTTGGTTTTTATCCTCATCCAGTGAACCAACTCTTGGAGAATAATTATGTTTTTAGTAATCTGCCATCCTGGGACAAAATTGGTTTGGTTGGGGCCAACCAGACAATCCATTGAGCCTTTTATTCTATTCGACAAGCACTTTGTAAGGTTCTTGTAGAGAACAATGTAAAGGCTAATTGGTTTGAACTGTTCCATGTTCTCTGTTTGGTTAACTTTGGGAATGAGCACATTCATAGTTTCATTGATGCCTGAAATCAGCTCAAGATTCCTGAAACATGCAATTATAAAATCCACAAGATCAGAACCAGCAATATTCCAACATTTCTGAAAAAAGATAAGGGAGTATCCATCCATCCATGGAGATTTGAGTGGTCCCATATCCTTAATCTCCTTTTGGACTTCGGTTGGAAGAAGGTCGCAACACAGCAGCTGGCGTTCTTCTTCAGTGAGACTGACGCGACCGGGGCCCAACGAGTCTAACCCTGCATTATGTTTAGAGGTGGTCAGGGAGATAACATAGTTGCGTGCCATGGAGACGAGCTCCTTCGGCTCATAAACCCAAACACCACCATCATTCTTAAGAAATTTAATATGATTCCTTCCACGTAGTGTGAAAGAAGTGGGTATTGCGGTCGCCATCTTGAGTCCACTGCTTGCTGAACTTCTGCAGCTAGAGAACTGCTTCTTGCCAAAGAGTAATTTCCAAAGCCACCTTTGTATCATGTTCTTGTTGAATAGAATGCGGGGATCTACTAATTTCGTTCCACTTCTCCAACGCAACAAGTTTCCTGTCACGATCGTCTTGCTCCACTCGATCAGCTTTTCCTTACAATCCTGTAAAGACAAAACAATACGCTTTTCCGGTATCCATTTCTCTCCAATGAGGCTATGGAAATCCTCATGACCAAGCCAAGCGACATTAAAATGAAATGTTCTTAACAAATTTGAAAGAGAAGCCGTAGCATAGTTATTGGTGCAATTCAATAAGAAGTATCTACCAGAGCAGTCCTGAGAGGAATACGATGCTTGAATTTCTAGGTTAAAACAAGGGTGTCGTGAACGTTCTGCCTGCGGCGCGCGGCAACCCCTTCTGGTGTCCTGCAGCGTCTCGTTGCTTTGCCAGTCGGCCGTTTTTCGTTTGACTTCGGTTAGGTTTGGAGTCACCACCAATCTCTTTGAAGTAGATTGGACACTTTCGATATACCCAAATCCTTTTGGACGCGAGTTAGATTAGGTGTGCGAAACTGAGATCTCAGATTCTGGAGGCGTTTACGTGCGTAGAAAGATTAGCACCCTCCGCAACGCCCAATGATCGGTACTAGAAAATCCGATAAGTTATACTTTATTTTCTTAGTTTAGTGGCTTTATTATGTTTAGTTTTAAATATGGAAGATTATGTAATTTTCTATAAACTTTGACATTTATTTAATTGGGATTTTCATGAATATCCACTTTTACGGAGATTTCATTTTTATATTGGTAAATAATATTTTTAGAGGGATATTTTTAATTAATTGGTTGGACTCAAGTCTTATGACTTTTTACGTACCCAATCTTTCGGGATCAAAGTCCCCGTAGTTCGCTTGGAAAAATTTATCGAGGATTTCGCTTGATTTTTATTATTGTAAAAACTACATTACCATGCTCGTTTTTGTTAGTTCAAAATGTGTTATTGTTTTTTATGATAAGATTTAATGTTAGTAAGGAGGTACCCTCACGTTTTGGTATTCCGAAGCCAACAGTATTAATTTGAGAATATATTTATCGAGGAAGATGGGATACATGTTTGAATGTATTTATTTACGAACCTCTTGGTTTGTAATCATATTATTATTTATAACGCTAGGAGAATTCGTAATGGTTAGCGATTCAAATAATTTTTCTTGGGGATTCGTTTGGTTGATGATTTTTGTAAGATCCAGAACTCTTGCTCAGTTTAGGGAATTCTTGTAACATTATTATAACCTTTTTAACAGTTTATTGTACGAGGTATAATTAATTTTTATATACCTTTGTTTGACGGCAAGTTGGTTGGATTTTATTAATTAATTTGATTTGATACAATTAGAAATAAACTATGGGACGGGAAACAAACATATATTCGAATAAGTTCGTTACAAGTATTTTTAGTAATTTGATAATTGTTTATCGCCGTGTTATTAACATAATCGGTAAAGAACATATTAACTCAACTATTTTTTTGGAGGATTTGGTTTTTGTTCATTTATGTGTTTTACAATTTTATTTTCTTCCAATAGATAAAATTAGAAGAATTTCATTCTCTAACTATATCAACCATACATGTTTTGGTTTAATTTCTCTTTATTTAATTTAATTATCTTAAACATTTTTAGATGTCTTTTAGGCTGATTCCTTCCCTTAATTAGGCCCGATTGAAGAAAAACAAGAAGGCCAACTTATCAAAACAGTGGGCTAAAATTCAGACAAAGTAGCAGTCAGATCTGCCGGTGAGTCCTCCAGCAACATGTAAGTCCCGATCTACAGATTTAGGGTCTTATTTCATTATTCTCCTTATTATTCATCGACACTATCGTGATTTTTAATGACTCTTTGCATTTTTATTAGGTATTGGTGGAGAGACAAACGGATCTACCGATAAAAACAAGATCGCCTGTCTTGGATTCGTTGTCGGTAAAACAGACGCCCACAGAAGCGGCCAAATAGGTAAAAGACATCCTTTTACTATCTTTATTCAACCCTTTGTTGTAAAAGGAGAAATTGACTTTAGATGTTATTTCATGTATAAGAAAGAAACTTAGACTCGATTTGCTCCGATTTGCTCTTGAAAGTCGGAACGGAGAAGAGGCCACACTTAAAATGTAAGAAAACGTATCCCACACTATGATTACGACTCTGTTTGCCAAAGGGGAAATATTTTACCATAATTTTTCTAAATTTCAATATGCAAACAAACAGCCAAAACTTGACTTTCTTTCATCTTATTAGGGAAACAAACTCAAAAGTTTGTTACCAGATTGTTAGGAAAAATTAGTTAGTTGTTATTTCTGTTATTATGATTAGTTACTTTGACCTTTCTGTTACATTAGGCAGTTACAATGACCAACTTATAAAACCCTTGGAGTTTGGGTTGTAAACTCCACCGTTTTGTTCATCTTCTACATTCAATCAAACATCTGTTTTTGCGCTCTTCTCCTTTCTTCTCCTTTCTTCTCCCAAATCCATTCCAAATTACAGAAATCTAACATGGTATCAGAGCGATCTCGTCAATCCTCGATCCATTTGCATGCTTCCACCTAATCACCCCATTTCTTCCGCTCGTTCTCGTCTCCTGCAACTTGTCTTCTTCAATGGCGGTCATCAACGACGATGAGGCTCCTGGAGTCCCCCTCACCGGAGCTGGCAATATTCCAATCGCAGCTGATTCCGCCTCCCAAGGTGCCGTTCTAGGCATCCTCGACATCACCAACCCCTTCTATATCCATCCCTCCGAACATTGGGGCCAGAACCTGGTGTCCACTGTTCTCACAGAGTACAACTACTAAGAGTGGTCCATGGCGATTTCCATGGTCCTGGATGGCAAGAACAAGATTGGGTTCGTGGATGGCACAATTGAAGCACCAGACGCAGGACAACCTCTCTATCCATACTGGATTCGCAACAATAAGCTGGTGCTCGGCTGGATCCTTCGATCCGTCTCCCCAACCATCACCAAAAGTATACTCTACTCCAAATCTGCTCGATCAGCCTGGGTTGTTCTCCGCTCCAGGTTTTCTCGGGGTGATGCCTTCAAGATCGCGGATCTTCAAGAAAAGGTATTCGCTCTCAAACAAGGAACTCGTTCAGTCACTGAGTTTTTCACGGAACTCATCACCTTGTACGATGAGCTATCCAACTTCCGTGCCTTGCCAGATACGCGCATGTCCACCTCCCTGCACATGCATCCTCTCCAAGATCCGCCTCTACCACGACCAAGATCGAGTCATCCGCTTCCTCAAAGGTCTCACTGATGGCTTCGCTGGAGCTCGCTCCTAGGTCATGTTGCTGGATCCACTACCAAGTCTGGATCGGGTGTTTGCTATGATGATTCAACAAGAGAGAGATCAAGGTGGCCCTCCTATGGAAATCTTTCCTTCAGCTGTCGATTCCCAGGTGATGTTCACCCGTTCTGAATCCTCTGGTCGCGACTCTTCTCTCAATGCTCGTGCCCCTTTTTTCAAACGTCAAGGCAAACGTCTTGTCTGCTCATATTGTGGCTATGTTAGACACACGATCGACGTATGTTACAAGAAGAACGGGTATCCTCCAGGTTACCAGCCAAAGGCAAAGAAAGTGCCCCACGCCCATGCTGTTGCTGCTCCGTCGAATTCTCCGGCTGAGACTCACCAGAGCTCTGTCCAAATCTCTCAGACAGAGTGGTCTCAATTCCAGCAGCAATATCAAAGGATGATGATTGCCTTCCAGAACTTTGATGGAGCATCAACCTCTCAAGCCAGACCCCCTACTCCTCAACCAAGCATGTTTCGCAGGTCACCATCCATGATCCATGAAGAAGCTCGTGATGGTCAGCAACTCAGCCGTGTCAATGCTGCAGTGTCTCGCCCACATCAAGACCATCTCACGGATCCAAACTCAGGTAAGCTCCCTTCTAATCCATCACTAATATTGTGGATCCTAGATAGTGGTGCATCTGATCACATTGTTTGCAACATCAAATTTTTCACGAAAGTAATGCCTATCAATGATGCTTTTGTGTATTTGCCTAATGGAGTTGCTGTTCCAGCCACCCATAGAGGAACTGTCCATTTCTCTGATGACATGATGCTTACAAATGTGCTTCTAGTTCCCAGTTTTACTTTCAATCTAGTGTCCATCAGTTGCTTATCAAAAGCAGGTGGATTGAGCTTGTTTTTTCACAATGATTTGTGTTTGATTCAGGGCTTCCCTCTTTTGAAGAAGATTGGTACAACTAAGCTGTCCAATGGTCTGTACATTCTGCAGAGACCAGCCAATTCTGTTTCACATCCCACTCCAGCGAGTGCTTTCATTGCAGAGAAACATCAATCTCTGATCACAGCAGCAGTCCCTGCTAGTTCAAAACATTTAGCATTCACTTTTTCTCGTGTAAAGCACAGCTTATATCCCTAGAATTATCGCCTTGGACATATAGGCAACAAATGCTTGCAAGTATTATCACAAAATAATGATACAATACAAATTTAGCGAGAATTTCATTGTTCCATTTGTCCTTGTGCTAAACAGAAACGCCTTCCGTTTCCAACAAGTTCCACAGTTTATACTAAACCATTTCAACTTGTTAGCATGGATATATGGGGGCCTTCAACGGTAAAATCAATATCAGGACATAGCTACTTCCTAACCATAGTAGACGCTTACACAAGATTCACTTGGACATTTCCCATCCAACATAAATCAGAAGTTCGATCATTAGTCCAAAACTTCTTTGCATATACAAAAACTCAATTTAACACCACCATTGGCATCATACACACAGATAATGGAAAAGAATTCCTACTTCCTAATTTCTATGCTTCTAATGGCACTATCCATCACACCACATGTGTACAAACTTCTCAACAAAATAGCCTTGTGGAAAGAAAACATCAACACATTCTTGCCGTTACAAGAGCACTTTTATTTCAATCCTATCTTCCATCATCCTTTTGGATTCATGCCATCAATCATGCCATTCACATTATCAATCGATCTCCTACTCCTCTCTTACAAAATCAAACTCCCTACGAGGTCCTTTATAATCAAAAGCCATCTTACACACATTTACGCGTTTTTGGTTGCCTTTGCTATAGTTCTACTCTTTCTCATGGACGATCAAAACTTTCACCACGAGCAACTCCTAGTGTATTCCTAGGATACCCCCCTAACAAAAAGGTTTTTATCCTTTATTCTCTCACAAACAATTCATTCACTATATCACGTGATGTAACTTTCTACGAAAATATATTCCCTTATTACAAGGATCAAAACTCTCACAATATCATACATCTTCCTCTCCCCAACTATGGAAACTCGCCTCATATTGATGAATTTCCAAATATATCCATATCCAAGGAACTATCATCCATTCCTTCAAATAACAATTTACCACTCAATTCTACCAACACCAATGATCATTCCTCAAATATAGAGTATCTCCCTGACTCTTCATCAGTCATATCTCAACACAACAATCATCAGCCCATTTGAGACCCGCCAAAACGAGTATCAACAAGGGCAATTCACAAACCAAAATATCTATCAGACTATAAATGCAACATGATAGCTACATGATACCCTATGCAACATATCTTGACTTATGCCAAACTAAGTCCAAGACATCAAAGCTTCGCCATGGCTATCACTACTCAAAGAGAACCAACCACATATACTCAAGCTGCTAAATTCCCTCAATGGCAAGAAGCAATTCAAAAAGAATTAAAATCACTTTTACAAACCAAAACATGGGTTCTCACAGAAAAACCCCCTAGCATTATCCCAATTTCTAGCAAATGGGTTTTTCGTATTAAATACAAACAAGATGGTTCCATCGACAAATACAAAGCTCGCCTTGTCGCAAAAGGATATACTCAAACACAAGGACTCGATTACATGGACACATTCTCACCAGTTGTCAAAATGACAACCGTACGAACACTCCTTGCCATCGCCGCCATCAAAGGTTGGTACCTTGAACAACTTGATGTCAACACAGTTTTTCTACATGGAGACCTTGATGAAGATGTATACATGAAAATACCATCTGGTCTATCCATTCCTTCATCCGATAAAGACAAAGTTTGTAAACTAAACAAATCCCTATACGGACTCAAACAAGTCAGCAGGCAATGGCACGCTAAGCTTTCCCAAACCCTGATATCATTAGGATACACTCAGTCCAAATCGGATTACTCCTTATTCACCAAAAAAATTAATAACAATTTTACAGCCCTTCTTATCTATGTCGATGACATCAGTTTGGCAGGATCAGATGCCAATGAAATTAAACAAGTCAAAAATCAACTCGACATTGCTTTTACCATAAAGGACCTAGGACCCCTCAAATATTTTCTTGGCATGGAAGTCACCCGCAATTTAAAAGGAATTCATCTATGTCAGCGTAAATATACACTTGATTTACTTTCTGACACAGGCTACATCAATTGTAAACTAGCGTCCACTCCAAGTGATCCTGGCATTCACCTCAGCTCAACAGAAGGATCCCCTCTAAATCCCGACAAAATCACGGCATATCGATGCTTACTTGGACGTCTTCAATATCTATGCACAACTCGACCAGATATATGCCATACAGTCAATCATCTTAGTCAATCTGTTTCAGCACCTACCACTGCCCATGAAAAAGCCACCCATCGCCTCCTCCGATATCTCAAAGGCACCGCTGCCCATGGACTTCACTTCTCAAAAAAATCACCCTTTAAAATTCACGCCTTCTCTGATTCAGATTGGGCTGGATGTCCTGATTCTCGCCGTTCCGTCACAGGCTTTTGCTCCTTTCTTGGGGACTCTCTCATCTCTTGGAAATCCAAAAAGCAACCCACTGTTTCTAGATCATCAACAGAAGCTGAATATCGAGCACTCGCTTCTACTTCAGCTGAACTTCAATGGCTCCATGGCCTCCTTTCCAACTTTCCCATTAATATACCTCATCCCTACAAAATATATTGTGACAATCTCTCTGCAGTAAAAATGACAAAGAATCCAATCCAACATGAAAGGACAAAACACATTGAGTTAGATTGCCATTTCATATGAGACAAAGTCCTCACCGGATTCCTTAAAGTCCAACATATATCTACTCATAACCAACTCGCGGATACTTTCACCAAATCATTACCTGTTCACATTTTTCGAAATCTCATTTCCAAACTACGCTTGGAATCAATCCATGCTTAGTTTGCGGGAGGGTATTAGGGAAACAAACTCAAAAGTTTGTTACCGGATTGTTAGGAAAAATTAGTTAGTTGTTATTTCTGTTATTATGATTAGTTACTTTGACCTTTCTGTTACATTAGGCAGTTACAATGACCAACTTATAAAACCCTTGGAGTTTGGGTTGTAAACTCCACCGTTTTGTTCATCTTCTACATTCAATCAAACATCTGTTTCTGCGCTCTTTTCCTTTCTTCTCCCAAATCCATTCCAAATTACAGAAATCTAACACATCTAGAATCAAACCCAGCTGTTAGGTATTATGGAAATTGCTTACTTATTTACAAATTTTGATTATTTTTCACTTCTATCTTGATTTTGACATCATATTTTGAGTCGTTTTGTAGCTTTTGGAGTCTTTGATGCTAATGGTGATAAATAATCAATTTATGTTCTAAAACTAAAAACGAAGAAGTAGAAGATGAGAATAAGAGAGAAGAGAGCATTTTATTGAGGTTTGGAAGTGATACAAGTGAGAAGTCTATTCATAGGCTCATGATTTCATAACCTACACTATCAAACATTATTAAATATCAATAAGAGGAATACAATACATTGATTCTTATAAGGAGTTACACAAATGGGGTTACACAATGGGCATTCATCACAATAATAATATTCATAGCACTCCCCTTTGAATGTCTGTTGGGTTACACATATACATCATTCTACGAATACACAATATGATACCGCCTCGTTAAAAACCTTATTAGGAAAACCCAATGGGAAAAACCATGGCTAAGGGAATAAGAGTGTGGTGCATATCGACTCCTCCTGATGATGATATCAGTTGAGATCATTAAGTTGCCGAACTCCAAAATTTGATGTAGGGATACTCTTAGTAAATAAACAAGCCAAGTCATCACTTGAATTCACTTGTTTGACGATTATTCAAACTCATGAAAATATTCTTTCAATTCATTGAAGTTTGTGCATATAATGTATGCATATAATATGATCAATGGTCATCCATAATCAATATTTACACTACACTTCCCCTTGAATGACCATTAAATAAGAATATGCCTCATTAAAACTTTACTAGGAAAACCCTATGAGGAAAAAACCCCAGTGAAGGAAAAAAGTACATAATCATCAAATCATGTGTCACCATTCTCTTGAAATTCAATTTGAACAAATCCTCTTTCAACTCGAGGATATATGCAAAATGTATTTCATGTATGATCTATAGGATCATATCTTTAAATGGTATTGTGACTTTATAAGTTTGTTTCACAACCCACAAGTGGTAGTATGGCCACATTAGACCAATTTATGGTCAACCAACATAGATATCATTTGTCAAAATACCACATAACTCATTGTTATGTCTTCAATTGCTCAAATAGAATAACATGAGATCTTATGTAGAGTCTTTCTTATTCCTTTATGAAGATTGATGAAAATAGACATATATTCATTCACATATCGTGATCTTATCACCGACAAGGCACTTATAGCCATGATATGTCCTTATCATCATGTTCGAGAGAGATGGACAATTTGCAAGTTAGTGGTAAGATTTGTTCTTCCGCGTATGTTATCTCGAACTCTCTAGCTAATCAAATAGTTGATTGCTTTGAGAAACTCTTAGGGGGTCTCAATAAAGTTGATGTCACATATGAAACCAATGATGATGATGACATTGAAAATCTTACAAACATAAGAAATGCATTTTATATAAAAAATAAAATCAACAAAAGTTTGTGAAGAATTTCAAAACCATAAAATATTTGAAAGATGATGTTATCATTCAAATTCAACTCAACACAGAAAAGAGATCGAATTGAATACATAGAGAAAATTTGATATGACTACTATACAATTTCTTTATGAATCTTGCAATCCATATGACGTCAATTAGATATAATCGAATATCATTCACGTGAACTTGAATTGTTTGCTTATAACAAAAAATTCTCAAAGGAACTTCATATGCACATGTGTATTTATGCAAACCATACATATACGTTGCAATGACATCCATAATGAGCAAACTTTTTCCCTTCACAAATTGCATGGCAAATCAAATAATGAAAAGTAGTTGCATCCACTACATGAGAATATGTTTTCTCATAATCAAGATATTATAGGTTTGTTGTACAAAACCTTTCAAAATGAGATGGCTCATAACTTGCAAGACTCGTAAGCAGATAAGCATGTGTCTCATTTACTTTACATCTCAATGTATAAAGACTTTATGTCTTAAAGAGTTTTCATTTATTTTGGGAATTTGGTTTTCCTAAATCTCAGTTTTCATTCAATCCTTTATTTGCATGCATTTTGGCTCATGATCCTCATAGATAGCTATAATATTTCGCAGCATTTATTTATATCTTTCAAGTACCCGAGGCTCTTCTTGAGCATATTATTTATTTCTCTTGGTGGTTTTTCTAAAAAATCTTAACCTCAATTTCACCATCTATATAGCTCCATTTCACTTTTCAGGATTTTGTCTTTGGAACCGAGTGGTCTATCACGCGTTATACGTTTTGTAGACACATTTGTAATAAGAGATTTTCCAGTATCAGCATCATATTTTTTGGAGCATTTTTAGTTGACACATGAGAGCTTTACTCTATTTTGGGTCAGTAGGCGTCTAGGAGTTGATGAATTCAACTTTATTAATGAATTATACTTTTAAACTTCAAGGATGATAATTCATCTAGTCTTTGTGCCCAAATTCTTCCCCTCATAATGTTGGAAATTATGATTATATAAACCTCCAAACGAGTCACCGCTAAATCTCCTAACGATGCTGTAAATATTCTACTATCGATGAACTCAAAGTACCCAATATAAATTCTCAATCTATGTTGAGAACCCATCATAATAAATTGTGACAGAGTATTTCAGATGTGTATATCCATTTATGGATAAATGGGCAATATGTGGTTTTGACCCAAAACAAAACCAAATATAATGGAGGAACTCATTATAATTTCTTGACATAATGCAAATTTGTGTTGTTTTTTTAAATTACATGTGCATACAAATATGAATGGAAAATATTTATTCCCAATGACATATTTCCTTTAGTGGATAATCATGAAACTATGTTCATAACAAAATGATTGATCTAGTAATCTCGCAAACTCTTGGTTGCTAGACACATGTGACCATCTAGTTGATGCATCAATAAATATAATTGGTCCACATTTTGGGTGTATGTATCCATAAACATCACCCTTGCATAATTTTGTGTATGTTGATGTTGTCTCACAATCAACTTTATTTGAAAACAAGCAACCCAAGAATGAGTTATGGTTTGTTGGAGATTTCACTCAACAATGGGTAATGGAAAGGTGGTAAGGCTTTCCTAGAAACAAAAGCTTGTTGGCAGAACACAAAATCATTTGTGTTCCCAAGAGTCGCAAGGACTACTAAAATCCATATAACCTTATGAATAATTTCTTTAGAATATCCAAGTAAGATTTTCATGCACAACAATGTTCAAGAGAACATACTGTTTAGATTCTGAAATCATCAAAATTGACCATATAAGTACTTATCAATTCGCATCATGATTGAACCGGAATGGTTTCACCGGTTATGCCAAATAATAATCACCAGGACGAGTAAACTTATAGTTTATATTTATATCTATCTCAATCGCATTCACATATTTTGTGACACCCAGATTTTGGGTTGATGTCTGATTCTAGGAAAATTTCAGTTTCTATGAGTCTATGAGAATCACTGTCAGATGGTCCATTATGGACGTGATAGACAGTCTGTCACGGTCGTGATCATCAGTAGGTCACGGATGTGGTCGCCATGTCACCAAGGTGTAGTAAGCAGTTGGCCATGGACGTGGTTGAGAACTTATAAAAGTAGAGTCACGATTCCAAAATCATAAAAACCTAATTTTCTTCTTCCTTGCAAACTTCTCACGAGTGGCGATTGTTCCAAGCAGAGGAGGAAGTCTTGTTGATCAATCCTAGAACAGTAGGAAAGGCCTAGATATCATCAAGGAAGCTTTAGAAGGTAATCTACCTTCTTCCTCCTTTCTCAATCCTTTGCTTGGAATCCCATTTAGGAAAATCCAGACAGGTCTGGATTTGGGGTTTTCGGATTTCAATCCTATGATTGTTCCCTTTAGGTTATACGAATTATATTCATTAGAGAACAACATGAGAGAAGGCTCTTTTGTATTTCGATTTTAGGGACTATGGAGCTAGCTTGATCAACACACAAAAGAGCCTAGAACAGCGCACACAACCCTAAAAAAACTCTAGGTTCGAGGTTAGAGCGGGAGCGAAATAGAGTATATTCCAAAACAAGCTAGCTGTCCTCTTATCAATTCAAAATGGATATTATGGACTTAGACAATCAAATATACGAGTAGTTTTGAGTTAGAGAAGTCGGTGTGCAACCATATATTTTCTCGGTAACTCCAAACCTATGCATTTTGGAGACCAAGAACCAACAAAGGCCTATCCGTTTGTCCGTTTTGAAAATTTCGTTAACGTCTCCATCTCTTCGATAGTCGTCGTTTTCTGTATCGGAGTTGACGTCATCATCAAATAAATTTCCCAAACCATCAAAATTTCGAGTAGTATTAATTTAAGAAAGAGTTGTGCAACCATGATTTTTTCATGATGGCTTTTTTCTTTTCGAACATCGTCTTTTTTTCTCATCAACTAGTTCAAAACAGTACCATA
Source organism: Linum usitatissimum (assembly GCA_030674075.2). Classification (NCBI taxonomy): domain Eukaryota; kingdom Viridiplantae; phylum Streptophyta; class Magnoliopsida; order Malpighiales; family Linaceae; genus Linum; species Linum usitatissimum. The sequence continues at coordinate 610,227 of JAUJYP020001444.1, forward strand.
TAGCAGTTAACAAATATTTAACAAACTTAAAATGTTAAATCTATGACGTACTAGAATCCGCTTCAGAGTCCATGTCTTCTTCAGGATCGCCATGATTGATCAACTTATAATTCATTGTTTCTTGCTCCTAATTTGGATGTCAGGATGCCTCTTAATCGGATAGATCAATATCCTCACCTCAACTAGCACATACAGTAGTAAAGAGAGACATAATGAAGGAAAATTAACAACAGAATCATTTCTGAAAATTATATTCATTAGAGAACAACATGAGAGAAGGCTCTTTTGTATTTCAATTTTAGGGACTATGGAGCTAGCTTGATCAACACACAAAAGAGCCTAGAACAGCGCACACAACCCTAAAAAAACTCTAGGTTCGAGGTTAGAGCGGGAGCGAAATAGAGTATATTCTAAAACAAGCTAGCTGTCCTCTTATCAATTCAAAATGGATATTATGGACTTGACAATCAAATATACGAGTAGTTTTGAGTTAGAGAAGTCGGTGTGCAACCATACATTTTCTCGGTAACTCCAAACCTATGCATTTTGGAGACCAAGAACCAACAAAGGCCTATCCGTTTGTCCGTTTTGAAAATTTCGTTAACGTCTCCATCTCTTCGGATAGTCGTCGTTTTCTGTATCGGAGTTGACGTCATCATCTAATAAATTTCCCAAACCATCAAAATTTCGAGTAGTATTAATTTAAGAAAGAGTTGTGCAACCATGATTTTTTCATGATGGCTTTTTTCTTTTCGAACATCGTATTTTTTTCTCATCAACTAGTTCAAAACAATACGATATAGAAGTTAATGAATATTTAACAAACTTAAAATGTTAAATCTATGAAGTACTTGAATCCGCTTAAGAGTCTATGTCTTCTTTAGGATCGCCATGATTGATCAACTTATAATTCATTGCTTCTTGCTCCTAATTTGGATGTCAGGATGCCTCTTAATCGGATAGGTCAATATCCTCACCGCAACTAGCACATACGGTAGTAAAGAGAGACAAAATGAAGGAAAATTAAAAAAAGAATAATTTCGAAAATTATATTCATTAGAGAACAACATGAGAGAAGGCTCTTTTGTATTTCGATTTTAGGGACTATGGAGCTAGCTTGATCAAGACACAAAAGAGCCTAGAACAGCGCACACAACCCTAAAAAAACTCTAGGTTCGAGGTTAGAGCGGGAGCAAAATAGAGTATATTCTAAAACAAGCTAGCTGTCCTCTTATCAATTCAAAATGGATATTATGGACTTGACAATCAAATATACGAGTAGTTTTGAGTTAGAGAAGTCGGTGTGCAACCATACATTTTCTCGGTAACTCCAAACCTATGCATTTTGGAGACCAAGAACCAACAAAGGCCTATCCGTTTGTCCGTTTTGAAAATTTTCGTTTACGTCTCCATCTCTTCTGATAGTCGTCGTTTTTTCGTATCGGAGTTGACGTCATCATCTAATAAATTTCCCAAACCATCAAAATTTCGAGTAGTATTAATTTAAGAAAGAGTTGTGCAACCATGATTTTTTCATGATGGCTTTTTTCTTTTCGAACATCGTATTTTTTTCTCATCAACTAGTTCAAAACAATACGATATAGAAGTTAATGAATATTTAACAAACTTAAAATGTTAAATCTATGAAGTACTTGAATCCGCTTCAGAGTCTATGTCTTCTTCGGGATCGCCATGATTGATCAACTTATAATTCATTGCTTCTTGCTCCTAATTTGGATGTCTGGATGTCTCTTCATCGGATAGGTCAATATCCTCACCGCAACTAGCACATACGGTAGTAAAGAGAGACAAAATGAAGGAAAATTAAAAAAAGAATCATTTCTGAAAATTATATTCATTAGAGAACAACATGAGAGAAGGCTCTTTTGTATTTCGATTTTAGGGACTATGGAGCTAGCTTGATCAAGACACAAAAGAGCCTAGAACGGCGCACACAACCCTAAAAAAACTCTAGGTTCGAGGTTAGAGCGGGAGCAAAATAGAGTATATTCTAAAACAAGCTAGTTGTCCTCTTATCAATTCAAAATGGATATTATGGACTTGACAATCAAATATACGAGTAGTTTTGAGTTAGAGAAGTCGGTGTGCAACCATACATTTTCTCGGTAACTCCAAACCTATGCATTTTGGAGACCAAGAACCAACAAAGGCCTATCCGTTTTTCCGTTTTGAAAATTTCGTTAACGTCTCCATCTCTTCGGATAGTCGTCGTTTTCTGTATCGGAGTTGACGTCATCATCTAATAAATTTCCCAAACCATCAAAATTTCGAGTAGTATTAATTTAAGAAAGAGTTGTGCAACCATAATTTTTTCATGATGGCTTTTTTCTTTTCGAACATCGTATTTTTTTCTCATCAACTAGTTCAAAACAATACGATATAGAAGTTAATGAATATTTAACAAACTTAAAACGTTAAATCTATGAAGTACTTGAATCCGCTTAAGAGTCTATGTCTTCTTTAGGATCGCCAAGATTGATCAACTTATAATTCTTTGCTTCTTGCTCCTAATTTGGATGTCAGGATGCCTCTTAATCGGATAGGTCAATATCCTCACCGCAACTAGCACATACAGTAGTAAAGAGAGACATAATGAAGGAAAATTAACAAAAGAATCATTTCTTAAAATTATATTCATTAGAGAACAACATGAGAGAAGGCTCTTTTGTATTTCGATTTTAGGGACTATGGAGCTAGCTTGATCAAGACACAAAAGAGCCTAGAACGGCGCACACAACCCTAAAAAAACTCTAGGTTTGAGGTTAGAGCGGGAGCAAAATAGAGTATATTCTAAAACAAGCTAGCTGTCCTATTATCAATTCAAAATGGATATTATGGACTTGACAATCAAATATACGAGTAGTTTTGAGTTAGAGAAGTCGGTGTGCAACCATACATTTTCTCGGTAACTCCAAACCTATGAATTTTGGACACCAAGAACCAACAAAGGCCTATCCGTTTTTCCGTTTTGAAAATTTCGTTAACGTCTCCATCTCTTCGGATAGTCGTCGTTTTTCGTATCGGAGTTGACGTCATCATCTAATAAATTTCCCAAACCATCAAAATTTCGAGTAGTATTAATTTAAGAAAGAGTTGTGCAACCATAATTTTTTCATGATGGCTTTTTTCTTTTCGAACATCGTATTTTTTTCTCATCAACTAGTTCAAAACAATACGATATAGAAGTTAATGAATATTTAACAAACTTAAAACGTTAAATCTATGAAGTACTTGAATCCGCTTAAGAGTCTATGTCTTCTTCAGGATCGCCAAGATTGATCAACTTATAATTCTTTGCTTCTTGCTCCTAATTTGGATGTCAGGATGCCTCTTAATCGGATAGGTCAATATCCTCACCGCAACTAGCACATACAGTAGTAAAGAGAGACATAATGAAGGAAAATTAACAAAAGAATCATTTCTTAAAATTATATTCATTAGAGAACAACATGAGAGAAGGCTCTTTTGTATTTCGATTTTAGGGACTATGGAGCTAGCTTGATCAAGACACAAAAGAGCCTAGAACGGCGCACACAACCCTAAAAAAACTCTAGGTTTGAGGTTAGAGCGGGAGCAAAATAGAGTATATTCTAAAACAAGCTAGCTGTCCTATTATCAATTCAAAATGGATATTATGGACTTGACAATCAAATATACGAGTAGTTTTCAGTTAGAGAAGTCGGTGTGCAACCATACATTTTCTCGGTAACTCCAAACCTATGAATTTTTTACACCGAGAACCAACAAAGGCCTATCCGTTTTTCCGTTTTGAAAATTTCGTTAACGTCTCCATCTCTTCGGATAGTCGTCGTTTTCTGTATCGGAGTTGACGTCATCATCTAATAAATTTCCCAAACCATGAAAATTTCGAGTAGTAATAATTTAAGAAAGATTTGTGCAACCATAATTTTTTCATCGATGGCTTTTTTCTTTTCGAACATCGTATTTTTTTCTCATCAACTAGTTCAAAACAATACGATATAGAAGTTAATGAATATTTAACAAACTTAAAACGTTAAATCTATGAAGTAGTTGAATCCGCTTAAGAGTCTATGTCTTCTTCGGGATCGCCAAGATTGATCAACTTATAATTCTTTGCTTCTTGCTCCTAATTTGGATGTCAGGATGCCTCTTAATCGGATAGGTCAATATCCTCACCGCAACTAGCACATACAGTAGTAAAGAGAGACATAATGAAGGAAAATTAACAAAAGAATCATTTCTTAAAATTATATTCATTAGAGAACAACATGAGAGAAGGCTCTTTTGTATTTCGATTTTAGGGACTATGGAGCTAGCTTGATCAAGACACAAAAGAGCCTAGAACGGCGCACACAACCCTAAAAAAACTCTAGGTTTGAGGTTAGAGCGGAAGCAAACTAGAGTATATTCTAAAACAAGCTAGCTGTCCTATTATCAATTCAAAATGGATATTATGGACTTGACAATCAAATATACGAGTAGTTTTCAGTTAGAGAAGTCGGTGTGCAACCATACATTTTCTCGGTAACTCCAAACCTATGAATTTTTTACACCAAGAACCAACAAAGGCCTATCCGTTTTTCCGTTTTGAAAATTTCTGTTAACGTCTCCATCTCTTCGGATAGTCGTCGTTTTCTGTATCGGAGTTGACGTCATCATCTAATAAATTTCCCAAACCATCAAAATTTCGAGTAGTATTAATTTAAGAAAGAGTTGTGCAACCATAATTTTTTCATGATGGCTTTTTTCTTTTCGAACATCGTATTTTTTTCTCATCAACTAGTTCAAAACAATACGATATAGAAGTTAATGAATATTTAACAAACTTAAAACGTTAAATCTATGAAGTACTTGAATCCGCTTAAGAGTCTATGTCTTCTTTAGGATCGCCAAGATTGATCAACTTATAATTCTTTGCTTCTTGCTCCTAATTTGGATGTCAGGATGCCTCTTAATCGGATAGGTCAATATCCTCACCGCAACTAGCACATACAGTAGTAAAGAGAGACATAATGAAGGAAAATTAACAAAAGAATCATTTCTGAAAATTATATTCATTAGAGAACAACATGAGAGAAGGCTCTTTTGTATTTCGATTTTAGGGACTATGGAGCTAGCTTGATCAAGACACAAAAGAGCCTAGAACAGCGCACACAACCCTAAAAAAACTCTAGGTTCGAGGTTAGAGCGGGAGCAAAATAGAGTATATTCTAAAACAAGCTAGCTGTCCTCTTATCAATTCAAAATGGATATTATGGACTTGACAATCAAATATACGAGTAGTTTTGAGTTAGAGAAGTCGGTGTGCAACCATACATTTTCTCGGTAACTCCAAACCTATGCATTTTTTACACCAAGAACCAACAAAGGCCTATCCGTTTTTCCGTTTTGAAAATTTTCGTTAACGTCTCCATCTCTTCGGATAGTCGTCGTTTTCTGTATCGGAGTTGACGTCATCATCTAATAAATTTCCCAAACCATCAAAATTTCGAGTAGTATTAATTTAAGAAAGAGTTGTGCAACCATAATTTTTTCATGATGGCTTTTTTCTTTTCGAACATCGTATTTTTTTCTCATCAACTAGTTCAAAACAATACGATATAGAAGTTAATGAATATTTAACAAACTTAAAACGTTAAATCTATGAAGTACTTGAATCCGCTTAAGAGTCTATGTCTTCTTCGGGATCGCCAAGATTGATCAACTTATAATTCTTTGCTTCTTGCTCCTAATTTGGATGTCAGGATGCCTCTTAATCGGATAGGTCAATATCCTCACCGCAACTAGCACATACAGTAGTAAAGAGAGACATAATGAAGGAAAATTAACAAAAGAATCATTTCTTAAAATTATATTCATTAGAGAACAACATGAGAGAAGGCTCTTTTGTATTTCGATTTTAGGGACTATGGAGCTAGCTTGATCAAGACACAAAAGAGCCTAGAACAGCGCACACAACCCTAAAAAAACTCTAGGTTCGAGGTTAGAGCGGGAGCAAAATAGAGTATATTCTAAAACAAGCTAGCTGTCCTCTTATCAATTCAAAATGGATATTATGGACTTGACAATCAAATATACGAGTAGTTTTGAGTTAGAGAAGTCGGTGTGCAACCATACATTTTCTCGGTAACTCCAAACCTATGCATTTTTTAGACCAAGAACCAACAAAGGCCTATCCGTTTTTCCGTTTTGAAAATTTCTGTTAACGTCTCCATCTCTTCGGATAGTCGTCGTTTTTTGTATCGGAGTTGACGTCATCATCTAATAAATTTCCCAAACCATCAAAATTTCGAGTAGTATTAATTTAAGAAAGAGTTGTGCAACCATAATTTTTTCATGATGGCTTTTTTCTTTTCGAACATCGTATTTTTTTCTCATCAACTAGTTCAAAACAATACGATATAGAAGTTAATGAATATTTAACAAACTTAAAACGTTAAATCTATGAAGTACTTGAATCCGCTTAAGAGTCTATGTCTTCTTCAGGATCGCCAAGATTGATCAACTTATAATTCTTTGCTTCTTGCTCCTAATTTGGATGTCAGGATGCCTCTTAATCGGATAGGTCAATATCCTCACCGCAACTAGCACATACAGTAGTAAAGAGAGACATAATGAAGGAAAATTAACAAAAGAATCATTTCTTAAAATTATATTCATTAGAGAACAACATGAGAGAAGGCTCTTTTGTATTTCGATTTTAGGGACTATGGAGCTAGCTTGATCAAGACACAAAAGAGCCTAGAACAGCGCACACAACCCTAAAAAAACTCTAGGTTCGAGGTTAGAGCGGGAGCAAAATAGAGTATATTCTAAAACAAGCTAGCTGTCCTATTATCAATTCAAAATGGATATTATGGACTTGACAATCAAATATACGAGTAGTTTTGAGTTAGAGAAGTCGGTGTGCAACCATACATTTTCTCGGTAACTCCAAACCTATGAATTTTTTACACCGAGAACCAACAAAGGCCTATCCGTTTTTCCGTTTTGAAAATTTCGTTAACGTCTCCATCTCTTCGGATAGTCGTCGTTTTCTGTATCGGAGTTGACGTCATCATCTAATAAATTTCCCAAACCATCAAAATTTCGAGTAGTATTAATTTAAGAAAGAGTTGTGCAACCATAATTTTTTCATGATGGCTTTTTTCTTTTCGAACATCGTATTTTTTTCTCATCAACTAGTTCAAAACAATACGATATAGAAGTTAATGAATATTTAACAAACTTAAAACGTTAAATCTATGAAGTACTTGAATCCGCTTAAGAGTCTATGTCTTCTTCGGGATCGCCAAGATTGATCAACTTATAATTCTTTGCTTCTTGCTCCTAATTTGGATGTCAGGATGCCTCTTAATCGGATAGGTCAATATCCTCACCGCAACTAGCACATACAGTAGTAAAGAGAGACATAATGAAGGAAAATTAACAAAAGAATCATTTCTTAAAATTATATTCATTAGAGAACAACATGAGAGAAGGCTCTTTTGTATTTCGATTTTAGGGACTATGGAGCTAGCTTGATCAAGACACAAAAGAGCCTAGAACAAGCGCACACAACCCTAAAAAAACTCTAGGTTCGAGGTTAGAGCGGAAGCAAACTAGAGTATATTCTAAAACAAGCTAGCTGTCCTATTATCAATTCAAAATGGATATTATGGACTTGACAATCAAATATACGAGTAGTTTTGAGTTAGAGAAGTCGGTGTGCAACCATACATTTTCTCGGTAACTCCAAACCTATGCATTTTTTACACCGAGAACCAACAAAGGCCTATTGAAAATTTCGTTAACGTCTCCATCTCTTCGGATAGTCGTCGTTTTCTGTATCGGAGTTGACGTCATCATCTAATAAATTTCCCAAACCATCAAAATTTCGAGTAGTATTAATTTAAGAAAGAGTTGTGCAACCATAATTTTTTCATGATGGCTTTTTTCTTTTCGAACATCGTATTTTTTTCTCATCAACTAGTTCAAAACAATACGATATAGAAGTTAATGAATATTTAACAAACTTAAAACGTTAAATCTATGAAGTACTTGAATCCGCTTAAGAGTCTATGTCTTCTTTCAGGATCGCCAAGATTGATCAACTTATAATTCTTTGCTTCTTGCTCCTAATTTGGATGTCAGGATGGCTCTTAATCGGATAGGTCAATATCCTCACCGCAACTAGCACATACAGTAGTAAAGAGAGACATAATGAAGGAAAATTAACAAAAGAATCATTTCTTAAAATTATATTCATTAGAGAACAACATGAGAGAAGGCTCTTTTGTATTTCGATTTTAGGGACTATGGAGCTAGCTTGATCAAGACACAAAAGAGCCTAGAACAGCGCACACAACCCTAAAAAAACTCTAGGTTCGAGGTTAGAGCGGGAGCAAAATAGAGTATATTCTAAAACAAGCTAGCTGTCCTATTATCAATTCAAAATGGATATTATGGACTTGACAATCAAATATACGAGTAGTTTTCAGTTAGAGAAGTCGGTGTGCAACCATACATTTTCTCGGTAACTCCAAACCTATGAATTTTGGAGACCAAGAACCAACAAAGGCCTATCCGTTTGTCCGTTTTGAAAATTTCTGTTAACGTCTCCATCTCTTCGGATAGTCGTCGTTTTATGTATCGGAGTTGACGTCATCATCTAATAAATTTCCCAAACCATCAAAATTTCGAGTAGTATTAATTTAAGAAAGAGTTGTGCAACCATAATTTTTTCATGATGGCTTTTTTCTTTTCGAACATCGTATTTTTTTCTCATCAACTAGTTCAAAACAATACGATATAGAAGTTAATGAATATTTAACAAACTTAAAACGTTAAATCTATGAAGTACTTGAATCCGCTTAAGAGTCTATGTCTTCTTCGGGATCGCCAAGATTGATCAACTTATAATTCTTTGCTTCTTGCTCCTAATTTGGATGTCAGGATGCCTCTTAATCGGATAGGTCAATATCCTCACCGCAACTAGCACATACAGTAGTAAAGAGAGACATAATGAAGGAAAATTAACAAAAGAATCATTTCTTAAAATTATATTCATTAGAGAACAACATGAGAGAAGGCTCTTTTGTATTTCGATTTTAGGGACTATGGAGCTAGCTTGATCAAGACACAAAAGAGCCTAGAACAACGCACACAACCCTAAAAAAACTCTAGGTTCGAGGTTAGAGCGGGAGCAAAATAGAGTATATTCTAAAACAAGCTAGCTGTCCTCTTATCAATTCAAAATGGATATTATGGACTTGACAATCAAATATACGAGTAGTTTTGAGTTAGAGAAGTCGGTGTGCAACCATACATTTTCTCGGTAACTCCAAACCTATGCATTTTGGAGACCAAGAACCAACAAAGGCCTATCCGTTTTTCCGTTTTGAAATTTCTGTTAACGTCTCCATCTCTTCGGATAGTCGTCGTTTTTCGTATCGGAGTTGACGTCATCATCTAATAAATTTCCCAAACCATCAAAATTTCGAGTAGTATTAATTTAAGAAAGAGTTGTGCAACCATAATTTTTTCATGATGGCTTTTTTCTTTTCGAACATCGTATTTTTTTCTCATCAACTAGTTCAAAACAATACGATATAGAAGTTAATGAATATTTAACAAACTTAAAATGTTAAATCTATGAAGTACTTGAATCCGCTTAAGAGTCTATGTCTTCTTCAGGATCGCCAAGATTGATCAACTTATAATTCTTTGCTTCTTGCTCCTAATTTGGATGTCAGGATGCCTCTTAATCGGATAGGTCAATATCCTCACCGCAACTAGCACATACAGTAGTAAAGAGAGACATAATGAAGGAAAATTAACAAAAGAATCATTTCTTAAAATTATATTCATTAGAGAACAACATGAGAGAAGGCTCTTTTGTATTTCGATTTTAGGGACTATGGAGCTAGCTTGATCAAGACACAAAAGAGCCTAGAACAACGCACACAACCCTAAAAAAACTCTAGGTTCGAGGTTAGAGCGGGAGCAAAATAGAGTATATTCTAAAACAAGCTAGCTGTCCTCTTATCAATTCAAAATGGATATTATGGACTTGACAATCAAATATACGAGTAGTTTTGAGTTAGAGAAGTCGGTGTGCAACCATACATTTTCTCGGTAACTCCAAACCTATGCATTTTGGAGACCAAGAACCAACAAAGGCCTATCCGTTTGTCCGTTTTGAAAATTTCTGTTAACGTCTCCATCTCTTCGGATAGTCGTCGTTTTCTGTATCGGAGTTGACGTCATCATCTAATAAATTTCCCAAACCATCAAAATTTCGAGTAGTATTAATTTAAGAAAGAGTTGTGCAACCATAATTTTTTCATGATGGCTTTTTTCTTTTCGAACATCGTATTTTTTTCTCATCAACTAGTTCAAAACAATACGATATAGAAGTTAATGAATATTTAACAAACTTAAAACGTTAAATCTATGAAGTACTTGAATCCGCTTAAGAGTCTATGTCTTCTTCAGGATCGCCAAGATTGATCAACTTATAATTCTTTGCTTCTTGCTCCTAATTTGGATGTCAGGATGCCTCTTAATCGGATAGGTCAATATCCTCACCGCAACTAGCACATACAGTAGTAAAGAGAGACATAATGAAGGAAAATTAACAAAAGAATCATTTCTTAAAATTATATTCATTAGAGAACAAGATGAGAGAAGGCTCTTTTGTATTTCGATTTTAGGGACTACGGAGCTAGCTTGATCAACACACAAAAGAGCCTAGAACAACGCACACAACCCTAAAAAAACTCTAGGTTCGAGGTTAGAGCGGGAGCAAAATAGAGTATATTCTAAAACAAGCTAGCTGTCCTCTTATCAATTCAAAATGGATATTATGGACTTGACAATCAAATATACGAGTAGTTTTGAGTTAGAGAAGTCGGTGTGCAACCATACATTTTCTCGGTAACTCCAAACCTATGCATTTTGGAGACCAAGAACCAACAAAGGCCTATCCGTTTGTCCGTTTTGAAAATTTCGTTAACGTCTCCATCTCTTCGGATAGTCGTCGTTTTACGTATCGGAGTTGACGTCATCATCTAATAAATTTCCCAAACCATCAAAATTTCGAGTAGTATTAATTTAAGAAAGGGTTGTGCAACCATGATTTTTTCATGATGGCTTTTTTCTTTTCGAACATCGTATTTTTTTCTCATCAACTAGTTCAAAACAATACGATATAGAAGTTAATGAATATTTAACAAACTTAAAATGTTAAATCTATGAAGTACTTGAATCCGCTTAAGAGTCTATGTCTTCTTCAGGATCGCCATGATTGATCAACTTATAATTCATTGCTTCTTGCTCCTAATTTGGATGTCAGGATGCCTCTTAATCGGATAGGTCAATATCCTCACCGCAACTAGCACATACGGTAGTAAAGAGAGACATAATGAAGGAAAATTAACAAAAGAATAATTTCTGAAAATTATATTCATTAGAGAACAAGATGAGAGAAGGCTCCTTTGTATTTCGATTTTAGGGACTACGGAGCTAGCTTGATCAACACACAAAAGAGCCTAGAACAACGCACACAACCCTAAAAAAACTCTAGGTTCGAGGTTAGAGCGGGAGCAAAATAGAGTATATTCTAAAACAAGCTAGCTGTCCTCTTATCAATTCAAAATGGATATTATGGACTTGACAATCAAATATACGAGTAGTTTTGAGTTAGAGAAGTCGGTGTGCAACCATACATTTTCTCGGTAACTCCAAACCTATGCATTTTGGAGACCAAGAACCAACAAAGGCCTATATTTTTGTCCGTTTTGAAAATTTTCGTTAACGTCTCCATCTCTTCGATAGTCGTCGTTTTCTCGTATCGGAGTTGACGTCATCATCTAATAAATTTCCCAAACCATCAAAATTTCGAGTAGTATTAATTTAAGAAAGGGTTGTGCAACCATGATTTTTTCATGATGGCTTTTTTCTTTTCGAACATCGTATTTTTTTCTCATCAACTAGTTCAAAACAATACGATATAGAAGTTAATGAATATTTAACAAACTTAAAATGTTAAATCTATGAAGTACTTGAATCCGCTTAAGAGTCTATGTCTTCTTTAGGATCGCCATGATTGATCAACTTATAATTCATTGCTTCTTGCTCCTAAATTTGATGTCAGGATGTCTCTTAATCGGATAGGTCAATATCCTCACCGCAACTAGCACATACGGTAGTAAAGAGAGACAAAATGAAGGAAAATTAACAAAAGAATAATTTCGAAAATTATATTCATTAGAGAACAAGATGAGAGAAGGCTCCTTTGTATTTCAATTTTAGGGACTACGGAGCTAGCTTGATCAACACACAAAAGAGCCTAGAACAACGCACACAACCCTAAAAAAACTCTAGGTTCGAGGTTAGAGCGGGAGCAAAATAGAGTATATTCTAAAACAAGCTAGCTGTCCTCTTATCAATTCAAAATGGATATTATGGACTTGACAATCAAATATACGAGTAGTTTTGAGTTAGAGAAGTCGGTGTGCAACCATACATTTTCTCGGTAACTCCAAACCTATGCATTTTGGAGACCAAGAACCAACAAAGGCCTATATTTTTGTCCGTTTTGAAAATTTCTGTTAACGTCTCCATCTCTTCGATAGTCGTTGTTTTCTGTATCGGAGTTGACGTCATCATCTAATAAATTTCCCAAACCATCAAAATTTCGAGTAGTATTAATTTAAGAAAGGGTTGTGCAACCATGATTTTTTCATGATGGCTTTTTTCTTTTCGAACATCGTATTTTTTTCTCATCAACTAGTTCAAAACAATACGATATAGAAGTTAATGAATATTTAACAAACTTAAAATGTTAAATCTATGAAGTACTTGAATCCGCTTCGAGTCTATGTCTTCTTAGGATCGCCATGATTGATCAACTTATAATTCATTGCTTCTTGCTCCTAATTTGGATGTCGGGATGCCTCTTAATCGGATAGGTCAATATCCTCACCGCAACTAGCACATACAGTAGTAAAGAGAGACAAAATGAAGGAAAATTAAAAAAAGAATAATTTCGAAAATTATATTCATTAGAGAACAAGATGAGAGAAGGCTCCTTTGTATTTCAATTTTAGGGACTACGGAGCTAGCTTGATCAACACACAAAAGAGCCTAGAACAACGCACACAACCCTAAAAAAACTCTAGGTTCGAGGTTAGAGCGGGAGCAAAATAGAGTATATTCTAAAACAAGCTAGCTGTCCTCTTATCAATTCAAAATGGATATTATGGACTTGACAATCAAATATACGAGTAGTTTTGAGTTAGAGAAGTCGGTGTGGAACCATACATTTTCTCGGTAACTCCAAACCTATGCATTTTGGAGACCAAGAACCAACAAAGGCCTATATTTTTGTCCGTTTTGAAAATTTCGTTAACGTCTCCATCTCTTCGATAGTCGTCGTTTTCGTATCGGAGTTGACGTCATCATCTAATAAATTTCCCAAACCATCAAAATTTCGAGTAGTATTAATTTAAGAAAGGGTTGTGCAACCATGATTTTTTCATGATGGCTTTTTTCTTTTCGAACATCGTATTTTTTTCTCATCAACTAGTTCAAAACAATACGATATAGAAGTTAATGAATATTTAACAAACTTAAAATGTTAAATCTATGAAGTACTTGAATCCGCTTAAGAGTCTATGTCTTCGTTAGGATCGCCATGATTGATCAACTTATAATTCATTGCTTCTTGCTCCTAATTTGGATGTCGGGATGTCTCTTAATCGGATAGGTCAATATCCTCACCGCAACTAGCACATACGGTAGTAAAGAGAGACAAAATGAAGGAAAATTAAAAAAAGAATAATTTCGAAAATTATATTCATTAGAGAACAAGATGAGAGAAGGCTCTTTCGTATTTCGATTTTAGGTACTATGGAGCTAGCTTGATCAACACACAAAAGAGCCTAGAACAACGCACACAACCCTAAAAAAACTCTAGGTTCGAGGTTAGAGCGGGAGCAAAATAGAGTATATTCTAAAACAAGCTAGCTGTCCTCTTGTCAATTCAAAATGGATATTATGGACTTGACAATCAAATATACGAGTAGTTTTGAGTTAGAGAAGTCGGTGTGGAACCATACATTTTCTCGGTGACTCCAAACCTATGCATTTTGGAGACCAAGAACCAACAAAGGCCTATATTTTTGTCCGTTTTTAAAATTTCTGTTAACGTCTCCATCTCTTCTGATAGTCGTCGTTTTCTGTATCGGAGTTGACGTCATCATCTAATAAATTTCCCAAACCATCAAAATTTCGAGTAGTATTAATTTAAGAAAGGGTTGTGCAACCATGATTTTTTCATGATGGCTTTTTTCTTTTCGAACATCGTATTTTTTTCTCATCAACTAGTTCAAAACAATACGATATAGAAGTTAATGAATATTTAACAAACTTAAAATGTTAAATCTATGAAGTACTTGAATCCGCTTAAGAGTCTATGTCTTCGTTAGGATCGCCATGATTGATCAACTTATAATTCATTGCTTCTTGCTCCTAATTTGGATGTCTGGATGTCTCTTCATCGGATAGGTCAATATCCTCACCGCAACTGGCACATACAGTAGTAAAGAGAGACGAAATGAAGAAAAATTAAAAAAAGAATAATTTCTGAAAATTATATTCATTAGAGAACAAGATGAGAGAAGGCTCTTTCGTATTTCGATTTTAGGTACTATGGAGCTAGCTTGATCAACACACAAAAGAGCCTAGAACAACGCACACAACCCTAAAAAAACTCTAGGTTCGAGGTTAGAGCGGGAGCAAAATAGAGTATATTCTAAGACAAGCTAGTTGTCCTCTTGTCAATTCGAAATGGATATTATGGACTTGACAATCAAATATACGAGTAGTTTTGAGTTAGAGAAGTCGGTGTGGAACCATACATTTTCTCGGTGACTCCAAACCTATGCATTTTGGAGACCAAGAACCAACAAAGGCCTATATTTTTGTCCGTTTCAAAAATTTCTGTTAACGTCTCAACCTCTTCTGATAGTCGTCGTTTTATGTATCGGAGTTGACGTCATCATCTAATAAATTTCCCAAACCATCAAAATTTCGAGTAGTATTAATTTAAGAAAGGGTTGTGCAACCATGATTTTTTCATGATGGCTTTTTTCTTTTCGAACATCGTATTTTTTTCTCATCAACTAGTTCAAAACAATACGATATAGAAGTTAATGAATATTTAACAAACTTAAAATGTTAAATCTATGAAGTACTTGAATCCGCTTCAGAGTCTATGTCTTCGTTAGGATCGCCATGATTGATCAACTTATAATTCATTGCTTCTTGCTCCTAATTTGGATGTCAGGATGTCTCTTAATCGGATAGGTCAATATCCTCACCGCAACTGGCACATACAGTAGTAAAGAGAGGCAAAATGAAGGAAAATGAAAAAAAGAATAATTTCTGAAAATTATATTCATTAGAGAACAAGATGAGAGAAGGCTCTTTCGTATTTCGATTTTAGGTACTATGGAGCTAGCTTGATCAACACACAAAAGAGCCTAGAACAACGCACACAACCCTAAAAAAACTCTAGGTTCGAGGTTAGAGCGGGAGCAAAATAGAGTATATTCTAAAACAAGCTAGCTGTCCTCTTGTCAATTCAAAATGGATATTATGGACTTGACAATCAAATATACGAGTAGTTTTGAGTTAGAGAAGTCGGTGTGGAACCATACATTTTCTCGGTGACTCCAAACCTATGCATTTTGGAGACCAAGAACCAACAAAGGCCTATATTTTTGTCCGTTTCAAAAATTTCTGTTAACGTCTCAACCTCTTCTGATAGTTGTCGTTTCTGTATCGGAGTTGACGTCATCATCTAATATATTTCCCAAACCATCAAAATTTCGAGTAGTATTAATTTAAGAAAGGGTTGTGCAACCATGATTTTTTCATGATGGCTTTTTTCTTTTCGAACATCGTATTTTTTTCTCATCAACTAGTTCAAAACAATACGATATAGAAGTTAATGAATATTTAACAAACTTAAAATGTTAAATCTATGAAGTACTTGAATCCGCTTAAGAGTCTATGTCTTCGTTAGGATCGCCATGATTGATCAACTTATAATTCATTGCTTCTTGCTCCTAATTTGGATGTCGGGATGTCTCTTAATCGGATAGGTCAATATCCTCACCGCAACTAGCACATACGGTAGTTAAAGAGAGGCAAAATGAAGGAAAATGAAAAAAAGAATAATTTCTGAAAATTATATTCATTAGAGAACAAGATGAGAGAAGGCTCTTTCGTATTTCGATTTTAGGTACTATGGAGCTAGCTTGATCAACACACAAAAGAGCCTAGAACAACGCACACAACCCTAAAAAAACTCTAGGTTCGAGGTTAGAGCGGGAGCAAAATAGAGTATATTCTAAAACAAGCTAGCTGTCCTCTTGTCAATTCAAAATGGATATTATGGACTTGACAATCAAATATACGAGTAGTTTTGAGTTAGAGAAGTCGGTGTGGAACCATACATTTTCTCGGTGACTCCAAACCTATGCATTTTGGAGACCAAGAACCAACAAAGGCCTATATTTTTGTCCGTTTCAAAAATTTCTGTTAACGTCTCAACCTCTTCTGATAGTCGTCGTTTTATGTATCGGAGTTGACGTCATCATCTAATAAATTTCCCAAACCATCAAAATTTCGAGTAGTATTAATTTAAGAAAGGGTTGTGCAACCATGATTTTTTCATGATGGCTTTTTTCTTTTCGAACATCGTATTTTTTTCTCATCAACTAGTTCAAAACAATACGATATAGAAGTTAATGAATATTTAACAAACTTAAAATGTTAAATCTATGAAGTACTTGAATCCGCTTCGAGTCTATGTCTTCGTTAGGATCGCCATGATTGATCAACTTATAATTCATTGCTTCTTGCTCCTAATTTGGATGTCAGGATGTCTCTTAATCGGATAGGTCAATATCCTCACCGCAACTGGCACATACAGTAGTAAAGAGAGGCAAAATGAAGGAAAATGAAAAAAAGAATAATTTTCGAAAATTATATTCATTAGAGAACAAGATGAGAGAAGGCTCTTTCGTATTTCGATTTTAGGTACTATGGAGCTAGCTTGATCAACACACAAAAGAGCCTAGAACAACGCACACAACCCTAAAAAAACTCTAGGTTCGAGGTTAGAGCGGGAGCAAAATAGAGTATATTCTAAGACAAGCTAGTTGTCCTCTTGTCAATTCGAAATGGATATTATGGACTTGACAATCAAATATACGAGTAGTTTTGAGTTAGAGAAGTCGGTGTGGAACCATACATTTTCTCGGTGACTCCAAACCTATGCATTTTGGAGACCAAGAACCAACAAAGGCCTATATTTTTGTCCGTTTCAAAATTTTCGTTAACGTCTCAACCTCTTCGATAGTCGTCGTTTTTCGTATCGGAGTTGACGTCATCATCTAATAAATTTCCCAAACCATCAAAATTTCGAGTAGTATTAATTTAAGAAAGGGTTGTGCAACCATGATTTTTTCATGATGGCTTTTTTCTTTTCGAACATCGTATTTTTTTCTCATCAACTAGTTCAAAACAATACGATATAGAAGTTAATGAATATTTAACAAACTTAAAATGTTAAATCTATGAAGTACTTGAATCCGCTTTAAGAGTCTATGTCTTCGTTAGGATCGCCATGATTGATCAACTTATAATTCATTGCTTCTTGCTCCTAATTTGGATGTCAGGATGTCTCTTAATCGGATAGGTCAATATCCTCACCGCAACTGGCACATACAGTAGTAAAGAGAGGCAAAATGAAGGAAAATGAAAAAAAGAATAATTTCTGAAAATTATATTCATTAGAGAACAAGATGAGAGAAGGCTCTTTCGTATTTCGATTTTAGGTACTATGGAGCTAGCTTGATCAACACACAAAAGAGCCTAGAACAACGCACACAACCCTAAAAAAACTCTAGGTTCGAGGTTAGAGCGGGAGCAAAATAGAGTATATTCTAAGACAAGCTAGTTGTCCTCTTGTCAATTCGAAATGGATATTATGGACTTGACAATCAAATATACGAGTAGTTTTGAGTTAGAGAAGTCGGTGTGGAACCATACATTTTCTCGGTGACTCCAAACCTATGCATTTTGGAGACCAAGAACCAACAAAGGCCTATATTTTTGTCCGTTTCAAAAATTTCTGTTAACGTCTCAACCTCTTCTGATAGTCGTCGTTTTCTGTATCGGAGTTGACGTCATCATCTAATAAATTTCCCAAACCATCAAAATTTCGAGTAGTATTAATTTAAGAAAGGGTTGTGCAACCATGATTTTTTCATGATGGCTTTTTTCTTTTCGAACATCGTATTTTTTTCTCATCAACTAGTTCAAAACAATACGATATAGAAGTTAATGAATATTTAACAAACTTAAAATGTTAAATCTATGAAGTACTTGAATCCGCTTCGAGTCTATGTCTTCGTTAGGATCGCCATGATTGATCAACTTATAATTCATTGCTTCTTGCTCCTAATTTGGATGTCGGGATGTCTCTTAATCGGATAGGTCAATATCCTCACCGCAACTAGCACATACGGTAGTAAAGAGAGACAAAATGAAGGAAAATTAAAAAAAGAATAATTTCGAAAATTATATTCATTAGAGAACAAGATGAGAGAAGGCTCTTTCGTATTTCGATTTTAGGTACTATGGAGCTAGCTTGATCAACACACAAAAGAGCCTAGAACAACGCACACAACCCTAAAAAAACTCTAGGTTCGAGGTTAGAGCGGGAGCAAAATAGAGTATATTCTAAAACAAGCTAGTTGTCCTCTTGTCAATTCAAAATGGATATTATGGACTTGACAATCAAATATACGAGTAGTTTGGAGTCAGGGAAGTCGGTGTGCAACCATACATTTTCTCGGTGACTCCAAACCTATGCATTTTGGAGACCAAGAACCAACAAAGGCCTATATTTTTGTCCGTTTCAAAAATTTCTGTTAACGTCTCAACCTCTTCTGATAGTCGTCGTTTTCTGTATCGGAGTTGAC
Organism: Linum usitatissimum; assembly: GCA_030674075.2. Taxonomy (NCBI): domain Eukaryota; kingdom Viridiplantae; phylum Streptophyta; class Magnoliopsida; order Malpighiales; family Linaceae; genus Linum; species Linum usitatissimum. The sequence goes on from JAUJYP020001444.1 coordinate 629,270, forward strand.
GTCATCATCTAATAAATTTCCCAAACCATCAAAATTTCGAGTAGTATTAATTTAAGAAAGGGTTGTGCAACCATGATTTTTTCATGATGGCTTTTTTCTTTTCGAACATCGTATTTTTTTCTCATCAACTAGTTCAAAACAATACGATATAGAAGTTAATGAATATTTAACAAACTTAAAATGTTAAATCTATGAAGTACTTGAATCTGCTTGAGAGTCCATGTCTTCGTTAGGATCGCCATGATTGATCAACTTATAATTCATTGCTTCTTGCTCCTAATTTGGATGTCGGGATGCCTCTTAATCGGATAGGTCAATATCCTCACCGCAACTAGCACATACAAGTAGTAAAGAGAGACAAAATGAAGGAAAATTAAAAAAAGAATAATTTCGAAAATTATATTCATTAGAGAACAAGATGAGAGAAGGCTCTTTCGTATTTCGATTTTAGGTACTATGGAGCTAGCTTGATCAACACACAAAAGAGCCTAGAACAACGCACACAACCCTAAAAAAACTCTAGGTTCGAGGTTAGAGCGGGAGCAAAATAGAGTATATTCTAAAACAAGCTAGCTGTCCTCTTATCAATTCAAAATGGATATTATGGACTTGACAATCAAATATACGAGTAGTTTTGAGTTAGAGAAGTCGGTGTGCAACCATACATTTTCTCGGTAACTCCAAACCTATGCATTTTGGAGACCAAGAACCAACAAAGGCCTATCCTTTTGTCCGTTTTGAAAATTTCGTTAACGTCTCCATCTCTTCGATAGTCGTCGTTTTTCGTATCGGAGTTGACGTCATCATCTAATAAATTTCCCAAACCATCAAAATTTCGAGTAGTATTAATTTAAGAAAGGGTTGTGCAACCATGATTTTTTCATGATGGCTTTTTTCTTTTCGAACATCGTATTTTTTTCTCATCAACTAGTTCAAAACAATACGATATAGAAGTTAATGAATATTTAACAAACTTAAAATGTTAAATCTATGAAGTACTTGAATCCGCTTTAGAGTCTATGTCTTCTTTAGGATCGCCATGATTGATCAACTTATAATTCATTGCTTCTTGCTCCTAATTTGGATGTCAGGATGCCTCTTAATCGGATAGGTCAATATCCTCACCGCAACTAGCACATACGGTAGTAAAGAGAGACAAAATGAAGGAAAATTAAAAAAAGAATAATTTCGAAAATTATATTCATTAGAGAACAACATGAGAGAAGGCTCTTTCGTATTTCGATTTTAGGGACTATGGAGCTAGCTTGATCAACACACAAAAGAGCCTAGAACAGCGCACACAACCCTAAAAAAACTCTAGGTTCGAGGTTAGAGCGGGAGCAAAATAGAGTATATTCTAAAACAAGCTAGTTGTCCTCTTATCAATTCAAAATGGATATTATGGACTTGACAATCAAATATACGAGTAGTTTTGAGTTAGAGAAGTCGGTGTGCAACCATACATTTTCTCGGTAACTCCAAACCTATGCATTTTGGAGACCAAGAACCAACAAAGGCCTATCCGTTTGTCCGTTTTGAAAAATTTCGTTAACGTCTCCATCTCTTCGATAGTCGTCGTTTTTCGTATCGGAGTTGACGTCATCATCTAATAAATTTCCCAAACCATCAAAATTTCGAGTAGTATTAATTTAAGAAAGGGTTGTGCAACCATGATTTTTTCATGATGGCTTTTTTCTTTTCGAACATCGTATTTTTTTCTCATCAACTAGTTCAAAACAATACGATATAGAAGTTAATGAATATTTAACAAACTTAAAATGTTAAATCTATGAAGTACTTGAATCCGCTTCGAGTCTATGTCTTCTTAGGATCGCCATGATTGATCAACTTATAATTCATTGCTTCTTGCTCCTAATTTGGATGTCGGGATGCCTCTTAATCGGATAGGTCAATATCCTCACCGCAACTAGCACATACGGTAGTAAAGAGAGACAAAATGAAGGAAAATTAAAAAAAGAATAATTTCGAAAATTATATTCATTAGAGAACAAGATGAGAGAAGGCTCTTTCGTATTTCGATTTTAGGGACTATGGAGCTAGCTTGATCAACACACAAAAGAGCCTAGAACGGCGCACACAACCCTAAAAAAACTCTAGGTTCGAGGTTAGAGCGGGAGCAAAATAGAGTATATTCTAAAACAAGCTAGTTGTCCTCTTATCAATTCAAAATGGATATTATGGACTTGACAATCAAATATACGAGTAGTTTTGAGTTAGAGAAGTCGGTGTGCAACCATACATTTTCTCGGTAACTCCAAACCTATGCATTTTGGAGACCAAGAACCAACAAAGGCCTATCCGTTTGTCCGTTTTGAAAATTTTCGTTAACGTCTCCATCTCTTCGATAGTCGTCGTTTTTCGTATCGGAGTTGACGTCATCATCTAATAAATTTCCCAAACCATCAAAATTTCGAGTAGTATTAATTTAAGAAAGGGTTGTGCAACCATGATTTTTTCATGATGGCTTTTTTCTTTTCGAACATCGTATTTTTTTCTCATCAACTAGTTCAAAACAATACGATATAGAAGTTAATGAATATTTAACAAACTTAAAATGTTAAATCTATGAAGTACTTGAATCCGCTTTCGAGTCTATGTCTTCGTTAGGATCGCCATGATTGATCAACTTATAATTCATTGCTTCTTGCTCCTAATTTGGATGTCGGGATGCCTCTTAATCGGATAGGTCAATATCCTCACCGCAACTAGCACATACAGTAGTAAAGAGAGACAAAATGAAGGAAAATTAAAAAAAGAATAATTTTCGAAAATTATATTCATTAGAGAACAAGATGAGAGAAGGCTCTTTCGTATTTCGATTTTAGGGACTATGGAGCTAGCTTGATCAACACACAAAAGAGCCTAGAACAGCGCACACAACCCTAAAAAAACTCTAGGTTCGAGGTTAGAGCGGGAGCAAAATAGAGTATATTCTAAAACAAGCTAGTTGTCCTCTTATCAATTCAAAATGGATATTATGGACTTGACAATCAAATATACGAGTAGTTTTGAGTTAGAGAAGTCGGTGTGCAACCATACATTTTCTCGGTAACTCCAAACCTATGCATTTTGGAGACCAAGAACCAACAAAGGCCTATCCGTTTGTCCGTTTTGAAAATTTCGTTAACGTCTCCATCTCTTCGATAGTCGTCGTTTTTCGTATCGGAGTTGACGTCATCATCTAATAAATTTCCCAAACCATCAAAATTTCGAGTAGTATTAATTTAAGAAAGGGTTGTGCAACCATGATTTTTTCATGATGGCTTTTTTCTTTTCGAACATCGTATTTTTTTCTCATCAACTAGTTCAAAACAATACGATATAGAAGTTAATGAATATTTAACAAACTTAAAATGTTAAATCTATGAAGTACTTGAATCCGCTTAGAGTCTATGTCTTCTTAGGATCGCCATGATTGATCAACTTATAATTCATTGCTTCTTGCTCCTAATTTGGATGTCGGGATGCCTCTTAATCGGATAGGTCAATATCCTCACCGCAACTAGCACATACGGTAGTAAAGAGAGACAAAATGAAGGAAAATTAAAAAAAGAATAATTTCGAAAATTATATTCATTAGAGAACAAGATGAGAGAAGGCTCTTTTGTATTTCGATTTTAGGGACTATGGAGCTAGCTTGATCAACACACAAAAGAGCCTAGAACGGCGCACACAACCCTAAAAAAACTCTAGGATCGAGGTTAGAGCGGGAGCAAAATAGAGTATATTCTAAAACAAGCTAGTTGTCCTCTTATCAATTCAAAATGGATATTATGGACTTGACAATCAAATATACGAGTAGTTTTGAGTTAGAGAAGTCGGTGTGCAACCATACATTTTCTCGGTAACTCCAAACCTATGCATTTTGGAGACCAAGAACCAACAAAGGCCTATCCGTTTGTCCGTTTTGAAAATTTCGTTAACGTCTCCATCTCTTCGATAGTCGTCGTTTTCTGTATCGGAGTTGACGTCATCATCTAATAAATTTCCCAAACCATCAAAATTTCGAGTAGTATTAATTTAAGAAAGGGTTGTGCAACCATGATTTTTTCATGATGGCTTTTTTCTTTTCGAACATCGTATTTTTTTCTCATCAACTAGTTCAAAACAATACGATATAGAAGTTAATGAATATTTAACAAACTTAAAATGTTAAATCTATGAAGTACTTGAATCCGCTTAGAGTCTATGTCTTCTTTAGGATCGCCATGATTGATCAACTTATAATTCATTGCTTCTTGCTCCTAATTTGGATGTCGGGATGCCTCTTAATCGGATAGGTCAATATCCTCACCGCAACTAGCACATACAGTAGTAAAGAGAGACAAAATGAAGGAAAATTAAAAAAAGAATAATTTCTGAAAATTATATTCATTAGAGAACAACATGAGAGAAGGCTCTTTCGTATTTCGATTTTAGGGACTATGGAGCTAGCTTGATCAAGACACAAAAGATCCTAGAACAACGCACACAACCCTAAAAAAACTCTAGGTTCGAGGTTAGAGCGGGAGCAAAATAGAGTATATTCTAAAACAAGCTAGTTGTCCTCTTATCAATTCAAAATGGATATTATGGACTTGACAATCAAATATACGAGTAGTTTTGAGTTAGAGAAGTCGGTGTGCAACCATACATTTTCTCGGTAACTCCAAACCTATGCATTTTGGAGACCAAGAACCAACAAAGGCCTATCCGTTTGTCCGTTTTGAAAATTTTCGTTAACGTCTCCATCTCTTCGATAGTCGTCGTTTTTCGTATCGGAGTTGACGTCATCATCTAATAAATTTCCCAAACCATCAAAATTTCGAGTAGTATTAATTTAAGAAAGGGTTGTGCAACCATGATTTTTTCATGATGGCTTTTTTCTTTTCGAACATCGTATTTTTTTCTCATCAACTAGTTCAAAACAATACGATATAGAAGTTAATGAATATTTAACAAACTTAAAATGTTAAATCTATGAAGTACTTGAATCCGCTTCAGAGTCTATGTCTTCTTCAGGATCGCCATGATTGATCAACTTATAATTCATTGCTTCTTGCTCCTAATTTGGATGTCAGGATGCCTCTTAATCGGATAGGTCAATATCCTCACCGCAACTAGGACATACGGTAGTAAAGAGAGACAAAATGAAGGAAAATTAAAAAAAGAATAATTTCGAAAATTATATTCATTAGAGAACAACATGAGAGAAGGCTCTTTTGTATTTCGATTTTAGGGACTATGGAGCTAGCTTGATCAACACACAAAAGAGCCTAGAACAGCGCACACAACCCTAAAAAAACTCTAGGTTCGAGGTTAGAGCGGGAGCAAAATAGAGTATATTCTAAAACAAGCTAGCTGTCCTCTTATCAATTCAAAATGGATATTATGGACTTGACAATCAAATATACGAGTAGTTTTGAGTTAGAGAAGTCGGTGTGCAACCATACATTTTCTCGATAACTCCAAACCTATGCATTTTGGAGACCAAGAACCAACAAAGGCCTATCCGTTTGTCCGTTTTGAAAATTTCGTTAACGTCTCCATCTCTTCGATAGTCGTCGTTTTTTTCGTATCGGAGTTGACGTCATCATCTAATAAATTTCCCAAACCATCAAAATTTCGAGTAGTATTAATTTAAGAAAGGGTTGTGCAACCATGATTTTTTCATGATGGCTTTTTTCTTTTCGAACATCGTATTTTTTTCTCATCAACTAGTTCAAAACAATACGATATAGAAGTTAATGAATATTTAACAAACTTAAAATGTTAAATCTATGAAGTACTTGAATCCGCTTAAGAGTCTATGTCTTCTTAGGATCGCCATGATTGATCAACTTATAATTCATTGCTTCTTGCTCCTAATTTGGATGTCGGGATGCCTCTTAATCGGATAGGTCAATATCCTCACCGCAACTAGCACATACGGTAGTAAAGAGAGACAAAATGAAGGAAAATTAAAAAAGAATAATTTCGAAAATTATATTCATTAGAGAACAACATGAGAGAAGGCTCTTTTGTATTTCGATTTTAGGGACTATGGAGCTAGCTTGATCAACACACAAAAGAGCCTAGAACAGCGCACACAACCCTAAAAAAACTCTAGGTTCGAGGTTAGAGCGGGAGCAAAATAGAGTATATTCTAAAACAAGCTAGTTGTCCTCTTATCAATTCAAAATGGATATTATGGACTTGACAATCAAATATACGAGTAGTTTTGAGTTAGAGAAGTCGGTGTGCAACCATACATTTTCTCGGTAACTCCAAACCTATGCATTTTGGAGACCAAGAACCAACAAAGGCCTATCCGTTTGTCCGTTTTGAAAATTTCGTTAACGTCTCCATCTCTTCGATAGTCGTCGTTTTTCGTATCGGAGTTGACGTCATCATCTAATAAATTTCCCAAACCATCAAAATTTCGAGTAGTATTAATTTAAGAAAGGGTTGTGCAACCATGATTTTTTCATGATGGCTTTTTTCTTTTCGAACATCGTATTTTTTTCTCATCAACTAGTTCAAAACAATACGATATAGAAGTTAATGAATATTTAACAAACTTAAAATGTTAAATCTATGAAGTACTTGAATCCGCTTCAGAGTCTATGTCTTCTTCAGGATCGCCATGATTGATCAACTTATAATTCATTGCTTCTTGCTCCTAATTTGGATGTCAGGATGCCTCTTAATCGGATAGGTCAATATCCTCACCGCAACTAGCACATACAGTAGTAAAGAGAGACAAAATGAAGGAAAATTAAAAAAAGAATAATTTCGAAAATTATATTCATTAGAGAACAACATGAGAGAAGGCTCTTTGTATTTCGATTTTAGGGACTATGGAGCTAGCTTGATCAACACACAAAAGAGCCTAGAACAGCGCACACAACCCTAAAAAAACTCTAGGTTCGAGGTTAGAGCGGGAGCAAAATAGAGTATATTCTAAAACAAGCTAGCTGTCCTCTTATCAATTCAAAATGGATATTATGGACTTGACAATCAAATATACGAGTAGTTTTGAGTTAGAGAAGTCGGTGTGCAACCATACATTTTCTCGGTAACTCCAAACCTATGCATTTTGGAGACCAAGAACCAACAAAGGCCTATCCGTTTGTCCGTTTTGAAAATTTCTGTTAACGTCTCCATCTCTTCGATAGTCGTCGTTTTCGTATCGGAGTTGACGTCATCATCTAATAAATTTCCCAAACCATCAAAATTTCGAGTAGTATTAATTTAAGAAAGGGTTGTGCAACCATGATTTTTTCATGATGGCTTTTTTCTTTTCGAACATCGTATTTTTTTCTCATCAACTAGTTCAAAACAATACGATATAGAAGTTAATGAATATTTAACAAACTTAAAATGTTAAATCTATGAAGTACTTGAATCCGCTTTAGAGTCCATGTCTTCTTCAGGATCGCCATGATTGATCAACTTATAATTCATTGCTTCTTGCTCCTAATTTGGATGTCAGGATGCCTCTTAATCGGATAGGTCAATATCCTCACCGCAACTAGCACATACGGTAGTAAAGAGAGACAAAATGAAGGAAAATTAAAAAAAGAATAATTTCTGAAAATTATATTCATTAGAGAACAACATGAGAGAAGGCTCTTTTGTATTTCGATTTTAGGGACTATGGAGCTAGCTTGATCAACACACAAAAGAGCCTAGAACAGCGCACACAACCCTAAAAAAACTCTAGGTTCGAGGTTAGAGCGGGAGCAAAATAGAGTATATTCTAAAACAAGCTAGTTGTCCTCTTATCAATTCAAAATGGATATTATGGACTTGACAATCAAATATACGAGTAGTTTTGAGTTAGAGAAGTCGGTGTGCAACCATACATTTTCTCGGTAACTCCAAACCTATGCATTTTGGAGACCAAGAACCAACAAAGGCCTATCCGTTTGTCCGTTTTGAAAATTTTCGTTAACGTCTCCATCTCTTCGATAGTCGTCGTTTTACGTATCGGAGTTGACGTCATCATCTAATAAATTTCCCAAACCATCAAAATTTCGAGTAGTATTAATTTAAGAAAGGGTTGTGCAACCATGATTTTTTCATGATGGCTTTTTCTTTTCGAACATCGTATTTTTTTCTCATCAACTAGTTCAAAACAATACGATATAGAAGTTAATGAATATTTAACAAACTTAAAATGTTAAATCTATGAAGTACTTGAATCCGCTTCAGAGTCTATGTCTTCTTCGGGATCGCCATGATTGATCAACTTATAATTCATTGCTTCTTGCTCCTAATTTGGATGTCTGGATGTCTCTTCATCGGATAGGTCAATATCCTCACCGCAACTAGCACATACGGTAGTAAAGAGAGACAAAATGAAAGAAAATTAAAAAAAGAATAATTTCTGAAAATTATATTCATTAGAGTAGAAGGCTCTTTTGTATTTCGATTTTAGGGACTATGGAGCTAGCTTGATCAACACACAAAAGAGCCTAGAACAACGCACACAACCCTAAAAAAACTCTAGGTTCGAGGTTAGAGCGGGAGCAAAATAGAGTATATTCTAAAACAAGCTAGCTGTCCTCTTATCAATTCAAAATGGATATTATGGACTTGACAATCAAATATACGAGTAGTTTTGAGTTAGAGAAGTCGGTGTGCAACCATACATTTTCTCGGTAACTCCAAACCTATGCATTTTGGAGACCAAGAACCAACAAAGGCCTATCCGTTTGTCCGTTTTGAAAATTTCGTTAACGTCTCCATCTCTTCGATAGTCGTCGTTTTTCGTATCGGAGTTGACGTCATCATCTAATAAATTTCCCAAACCATCAAAATTTCGAGTAGTATTAATTTAAGAAAGGGTTGTGCAACCATGATTTTTTCATGATGGCTTTTTTCTTTTCGAACATCGTATTTTTTTCTCATCAACTAGTTCAAAACAATACGATATAGAAGTTAATGAATATTTAACAAACTTAAAATGTTAAATCTATGAAGTACTTGAATCCGCTTTAAGAGTCTATGTCTTCTTCGGGATCGCCATGATTGATCAACTTATAATTCATTGCTTCTTGCTCCTAATTTGGATGTCGGGATGCCTCTTAATCGGATAGGTCAATATCCTCACCGCAACTAGCACATACGGTAGTAAAGAGAGACAAAATGAAGGAAAATTAAAAAAAGAATAATTTCTGAAAATTATATTCATTAGAGAACAACATGAGAGAAGGCTCTTTTGTATTTCGATTTTAGGGACTATGGAGCTAGCTTGATCAACACACAAAAGAGCCTAGAACGGCGCACACAACCCTAAAAAAACTCTAGGTTCGAGGTTAGAGCGGGAGCAAAATAGAGTATATTCTAAAACAAGCTAGATGTCCTCTTATCAATTCAAAATGGATATTATGGACTTGACAATCAAATATACGAGTAGTTTTGAGTTAGAGAAGTCGGTGTGCAACCATACATTTTCTCGATAACTCCAAACCTATGCATTTTGGAGACCAAGAACCAACAAAGGCCTATCCGTTTGTCCGTTTTGAAAATTTTCGTTAACGTCTCCATCTCTTCGATAGTCGTCGTTTTCTCGTATCGGAGTTGACGTCATCATCTAATAAATTTCCCAAACCATCAAAATTTCGAGTAGTATTAATTTAAGAAAGGGTTGTGCAACCATGATTTTTTCATGATGGCTTTTTTCTTTTCGAACATCGTATTTTTTTCTCATCAACTAGTTCAAAACAATACGATATAGAAGTTAATGAATATTTAACAAACTTAAAATGTTAAATCTATGAAGTACTTGAATCCGCTTCAGAGTCTATGTCTTCTTCGGGATCGCCATGATTGATCAACTTATAATTCATTGCTTCTTGCTCCTAATTTGGATGTCTGGATGTCTCTTCATCGGATAGGTCAATATCCTCACCGCAACTAGCACATACGGTAGTAAAGAGAGACAAAATGAAGGAAAATTAAAAAAAGAATAATTTCGAAAATTATATTCATTAGAGAACAACATGAGAGAAGGCTCCTTTGTATTTCAATTTTAGGGACTACGGAGCTAGCTTGATCAACACACAAAAGAGCCTAGAACAACGCACACAACCCTAAAAAAACTCTAGGTTCGAGGTTAGAGCGGGAGCAAAATAGAGTATATTCTAAAACAAGCTAGCTGTCCTCTTATCAATTCAAAATGGATATTATGGACTTGACAATCAAATATACGAGTAGTTTTGAGTTAGAGAAGTCGGTGTGCAACCATACATTTTCTCGATAACTCCAAACCTATGCATTTTGGAGACCAAGAACCAACAAAGGCCTATCCGTTTGTCCGTTTTGAAAATTTCGTTAACGTCTCCATCTCTTCGATAGTCGTCGTTTTTCGTATCGGAGTTGACGTCATCATCTAATAAATTTCCCAAACCATCAAAATTTCGAGTAGTATTAATTTAAGAAAGGGTTGTGCAACCATGATTTTTTCATGATGGCTTTTTTCTTTTCGAACATCGTATTTTTTTCTCATCAACTAGTTCAAAACAATACGATATAGAAGTTAATGAATATTTAACAAACTTAAAATGTTAAATCTATGAAGTACTTGAATCCGCTTCAGAGTCTATGTCTTCTTCGGGATCGCCATGATTGATCAACTTATAATTCATTGCTTCTTGCTCCTAATTTGGATGTCGGGATGCCTCTTAATCGGATAGGTCAATATCCTCACCGCAACTAGCACATACGGTAGTAAAGAGAGACAAAATGAAGGAAAATTAAAAAAAGAATAATTTCGAAAATTATATTCATTAGAGAACAACATGAGAGAAGGCTCTTTTGTATTTCGATTTTAGGGACTATGGAGCTAGCTTGATCAACACACAAAAGAGCCTAGAACAGCGCACACAACCCTAAAAAAACTCTAGGTTCGAGGTTAGAGCGGGAGCAAAATAGAGTATATTCTAAAACAAGCTAGCTGTCCTCTTATCAATTCAAAATGGATATTATGGACTTGACAATCAAATATACGAGTAGTTTTGAGTTAGAGAAGTCGGTGTGCAACCATACATTTTCTCGATAACTCCAAAGCTATGCATTTTGGAGACCAAGAACCAACAAAGGCCTATCCGTTTGTCCGTTTTGAAAATTTCGTTAACGTCTCCATCTCTCTTCGATAGTCGTCGTTTTCTCGTATCGGAGTTGACGTCATCATCTAATAAATTTCCCAAACCATCAAAATTTCGAGTAGTATTAATTTAAGAAAGGGTTGTGCAACCATGATTTTTTCATGATGGCTTTTTTCTTTTCGAACATCGTATTTTTTTCTCATCAACTAGTTCAAAACAATACGATATAGAAGTTAATGAATATTTAACAAACTTAAAATGTTAAATCTATGAAGTACTTGAATCCGCTTAGAGTCCATGTCTTCTTCGGGATCGCCATGATTGATCAACTTATAATTCATTGCTTCTTGCTCCTAATTTGGATGTCGGGATGCCTCTTAATCGGATAGGTCAATATCCTCACCGCAACTAGCACATACGGTAGTAAAGAGAGACAAAATGAAGGAAAATTAAAAAAAGAATAATTTCGAAAATTATATTCATTAGAGAACAACATGAGAGAAGGCTCTTTTGTATTTCGATTTTAGGGACTATGGAGCTAGCTTGATCAACACACAAAAGAGCCTAGAACAGCGCACACAACCCTAAAAAAACTCTAGGTTCGAGGTTAGAGCGGGAGCAAAATAGAGTATATTCTAAAACAAGCTAGCTGTCCTCTTATCAATTCAAAATGGATATTATGGACTTGACAATCAAATATACGAGTAGTTTTGAGTTAGAGAAGTCGGTGTGCAACCATACATTTTCTCGATAACTCCAAACCTATGCATTTTGGAGACCAAGAACCAACAAAGGCCTATCCGTTTGTCCGTTTTGAAAATTTCTGTTAACGTCTCCATCTCTTCGATAGTCGTCGTTTTTCGTATCGGAGTTGACGTCATCATCTAATAAATTTCCCAAACCATCAAAATTTCGAGTAGTATTAATTTAAGAAAGGGTTGTGCAACCATGATTTTTTCATGATGGCTTTTTTCTTTTCGAACATCGTATTTTTTTCTCATCAACTAGTTCAAAACAATACGATATAGAAGTTAATGAATATTTAACAAACTTAAAATGTTAAATCTATGAAGTACTTGAATCCGCTTTAGAGTCCATGTCTTCTTCAGGATCGCCATGATTGATCAACTTATAATTCATTGCTTCTTGCTCCTAATTTGGATGTCAGGATGCCTCTTAATCGGATAGGTCAATATCCTCACCGCAACTAGCACATACAGTAGTAAAGAGAGACAAAATGAAGGAAAATTAAAAAAAGAATAATTTCTGAAAATTATATTCATTAGAGAACAACATGAGAGAAGGCTCTTTTGTATTTCGATTTTAGGGACTATGGAGCTAGCTTGATCAACACACAAAAGAGCCTAGAACAGCACACACAACCCTAAAAAAACTCTAGGTTCGAGGTTAGAGCGGGAGCAAAATAGAGTATATTCTAAAACAAGCTAGTTGTCCTCTTATCAATTCAAAATGGATATTATGGAGTTGACAATCAAATATACGAGTAGTTTTGAGTTAGAGAAGTCGGTGTGCAACCATACATTTTCTCGATAACTCCAAACCTATGCATTTTGGAGACCAAGAACCAACAAAGGCCTATCCGTTTGTCCGTTTTGAAAATTTCGTTAACGTCTCCATCTCTTCGATAGTCGTCGTTTTTCGTATCGGAGTTGACGTCATCATCTAATAAATTTCCCAAACCATCAAAATTTCGAGTAGTATTAATTTAAGAAAGGGTTGTGCAACCATGATTTTTTCATGATGGCTTTTTTCTTTTCGAACATCGTATTTTTTTCTCATCAACTAGTTCAAAACAATACGATATAGAAGTTAATGAATATTTAACAAACTTAAAATGTTAAATCTATGAAGTACTTGAATCCGCTTCAGAGTCTATGTCTTCTTCAGGATCGCCATGATTGATCAACTTATAATTCATTGCTTCTTGCTCCTAATTTGGATGTCAGGATGCCTCTTAATCGGATAGGTCAATATCCTCACCGCAACTAGCACATACAGTAGTAAAGAGAGACATAATGAAGGAAAATTAAAAAAAGAATAATTTCGAAAATTATATTCATTAGAGAACAACATGAGAGAAGGCTCTTTTGTATTTCGATTTTAGGGACTATGGAGCTAGCTTGATCAACACACAAAAGAGCCTAGAACGGCGCACACAACCCTAAAAAAACTCTAGGTTCGAGGTTAGAGCGGGAGCAAAATAGAGTATATTCTAAAACAAGCTAGCTGTCCTCTTATCAATTCAAAATGGATATTATGGACTTGACAATCAAATATACGAGTAGTTTTGAGTTAGAGAAGTCGGTGTGCAACCATACATTTTCTCGATAACTCCAAACCTATGCATTTTGGAGACCAAGAACCAACAAAGGCCTATCCGTTTGTCCGTTTTGAAAATTTTCGTTAACGTCTCCATCTCTTTCGATAGTCGTCGTTTTCTCGTATCGGAGTTGACGTCATCATCTAATAAATTTCCCAAACCATCAAAATTTCGAGTAGTATTAATTTAAGAAAGGGTTGTGCAACCATGATTTTTTCATGATGGCTTTTTTCTTTTCGAACATCGTATTTTTTTCTCATCAACTAGTTCAAAACAATACGATATAGAAGTTAATGAATATTTAACAAACTTAAAATGTTAAATCTATGAAGTACTTGAATCCGCTTCAGAGTCTATGTCTTCTTCGGGATCGCCATGATTGATCAACTTATAATTCATTGCTTCTTGCTCCTAATTTGGATGTCTGGATGTCTCTTCATCGGATAGGTCAATATCCTCACCGCAACTAGCACATACAGTAGTAAAGAGAGACAAAATGAAGGAAAATTAAAAAAAGAATAATTTTTTAAAATTATATTCATTAGAGAATAACATGAGAGAAGGCTCTTTTGTATTTCGATTTTAGGGACTATGGAGCTAGCTTGATCAACACACAAAAGAGCCTAGAACAAGCGCACACAACCCTAAAAAAACTCTAGGTTCGAGGTTAGAGCGGGAGCAAAATAGAGTATATTCTAAAACAAGCTAGCTGTCCTCTTATCAATTCAAAATGGATATTATGGACTTGACAATCAAATATACGAGTAGTTTTGAGTTAGAGAAGTCGGTGTGCAACCATACATTTTCTCGATAACTCCAAACCTATGCATTTTGGAGACCAAGAACCAACAAAGGCCTATCCGTTTGTCCGTTTTGAAAATTTTCGTTAACGTCTCCATCTCTTCGATAGTCGTCGTTTTCTCGTATCGGAGTTGACGTCATCATCTAATAAATTTCCCAAACCATCAAAATTTCGAGTAGTATTAATTTAAGAAAGGGTTGTGCAACCATGATTTTTTCATGATGGCTTTTTTCTTTTCGAACATCGTATTTTTTTCTCATCAACTAGTTCAAAACAATACGATATAGAAGTTAATGAATATTTAACAAACTTAAAATGTTAAATCTATGAAGTACTTGAATCCGCTTAAGAGTCTATGTCTTCTTAGGATCGCCATGATTGATCAACTTATAATTCATTGCTTCTTGCTCCTAATTTGGATGTCGGGATGCCTCTTAATCGGATAGGTCAATATCCTCACCGCAACTAGCACATACAGTAGTAAAGAGAGACAAAATGAAGGAAAATTAAAAAAAGAATAATTTCGAAAATTATATTCATTAGAGAACAACATGAGAGAAGGCTCTTTTGTATTTCGATTTTAGGGACTATGGAGCTAGCTTGATCAACACACAAAAGAGCCTAGAACAGCGCACACAACCCTAAAAAAACTCTAGGTTCGAGGTTAGAGCGGGAGCAAAATAGAGTATATTCTAAAACAAGCTAGCTGTCCTCTTATCAATTCAAAATGGATATTATGGACTTGACAATCAAATATACGAGTAGTTTTGAGTTAGAGAAGTCGGTGTGCAACCATACATTTTCTCGATAACTCCAAACCTATGCATTTTGGAGACCAAGAACCAACAAAGGCCTATCCGTTTGTCCGTTTTGAAAATTTTGTTAACGTCTCCATCTCTTCGATAGTCGTCGTTTTCCGTATCGGAGTTGACGTCATCATCTAATAAATTTCCCAAACCATCAAAATTTCGAGTAGTATTAATTTAAGAAAGGGTTGTGCAACCATGATTTTTTCATGATGGCTTTTTTCTTTTCGAACATCGTATTTTTTTCTCATCAACTAGTTCAAAACAATACGATATAGAAGTTAATGAATATTTAACAAACTTAAAATGTTAAATCTATGAAGTACTTGAATCCGCTTCGAGTCTATGTCTTCTTCGAGATCGCCATGATTGATCAACTTATAATTCATTGCTTCTTGCTCCTAATTTGGATGTCGGGATGCCTCTTAATCGGATAGGTCAATATCCTCACCGCAACTAGCACATACAAGTAGTAAAGAGAGACATAATGAAGGAAAATTAACAAAAGAATAATTTACGAAAATTATATTCATTAGAGAACAAGATGAGAGAAGGCTCTTTCGTATTTCGATTTTAGGGACTATGGAGCTAGCTTGATCAACACACAAAAGAGCCTAGAACAGCGCACACAACCCTAAAAAAACTCTAGGTTCGAGGTTAGAGCGGGAGCGAAATAGAGTATATTCTAAAACAAGCTAGCTGTCCTCTTATCAATTCAAAATGGATATTATGGACTTGACAATCAAATATACGAGTAGTTTTGAGTTAGAGAAGTCGGTGTGCAACCATACATTTTCTCGATAACTCCAAACCTATGCATTTTGGAGACCAAGAACCAACAAAGGCCTATCCGTTTGTCCGTTTTGAAAATTTCGTTAACGTCTCCATCTCTTTCGATAGTCGTCGTTTTCTCGTATCGGAGTTGACGTCATCATCTAATAAATTTCCCAAACCATCAAAATTTCGAGTAGTATTAATTTAAGAAAGGGTTGTGCAACCATGATTTTTTCATGATGGCTTTTTTCTTTTCGAACATCGTATTTTTTTCTCATCAACTAGTTCAAAACAATACGATATAGAAGTTAATGAATATTTAACAAACTTAAAATGTTAAATCTATGAAGTACTTGAATCCGCTTCGAGTCTATGTCTTCTTCGAGATCGCCATGATTGATCAACTTATAATTCATTGCTTCTTGCTCCTAATTTGGATGTCGGGATGCCTCTTAATCGGATAGGTCAATATCCTCACCGCAACTAGCACATACAGTAGTAAAGAGAGACATAATGAAGGAAAATTAAAAAAAGAATAATTCTGAAAATTATATTCATTAGAGAACAAGATGAGAGAAGGCTCTTTCGTATTTCGATTTTAGGGACTATGGAGCTAGCTTGATCAACACACAAAAGAGCCTAGAACAGCGCACACAACCCTAAAAAAACTCTAGGTTCGAGGTTAGAGCGGGAGCGAAATAGAGTATATTCTAAAACAAGCTAGCTGTCCTCTTATCAATTCAAAATGGATATTATGGACTTGACAATCAAATATACGAGTAGTTTTGAGTTAGAGAAGTCGGTGTGCAACCATACATTTTCTCGATAACTCCAAACCTATGCATTTTGGAGACCAAGAACCAACAAAGGCCTATCCGTTTGTCAGTTTTGAAAATTTCTGTTAACGTCTCCATCTCTTCGATAGTCGTCGTTTTCCGTATCGGAGTTGACGTCATCATCTAATAAATTTCCCAAACCATCAAAATTTCGAGTAGTATTAATTTAAGAAAGGGTTGTGCAACCATGATTTTTTCATGATGGCTTTTTTCTTTTCGAACATCGTATTTTTTTCTCATCAACTAGTTCAAAACAATACGATATAGAAGTTAATGAATATTTAACAAACTTAAAATGTTAAATCTATGAAGTACTTGAATCCGCTTCGAGTCTATGTCTTCTTCAGATCGCCATGATTGATCAACTTATAATTCATTGCTTCTTGCTCCTAATTTGGATGTCAGGATGCCTCTTAATCGGATAGGTCAATATCCTCACCGCAACTAGCACATACAGTAGTAAAGAGAGACAAAATGAAGGAAAATGAAAAAAAGAATAATTTCCGAAAATTATATTCATTAGAGAACAACATGAGAGAAGGCTCTTTCGTATTTCGATTTTAGGGACTATGGAGCTAGCTTGATCAACACACAAAAGAGCCTAGAACAAGCGCACACAACCCTAAAAAAACTCTAGGTTCGAGGTTAGAGCGGGAGCGAAATAGAGTATATTCTAAAACAAGCTAGCTGTCCTCTTATCAATTCAAAATGGATATTATGGACTTGACAATCAAATATACGAGTAGTTTTGAGTTAGAGAAGTCGGTGTGCAACCATACATTTTCTCGATAACTCCAAACCTATGCATTTTGGAGACCAAGAACCAACAAAGGCCTATCCGTTTGTCCGTTTTGAAAATTTCGTTAACGTCTCCATCTCTTTCGGTAGTCGTCGTTTTCGTATCGGAGTTGACGTCATCATCTAATAAATTTCCCAAACCATCAAAATTTCGAGTAGTATTAATTTAAGAAAGGGTTGTGCAACCATGATTTTTTCATGATGGCTTTTTTCTTTTCGAACATCGTATTTTTTTCTCATCAACTAGTTCAAAACAATACGATATAGAAGTTAATGAATATTTAACAAACTTAAAATGTTAAATATATGAAGTACTTGAATCCGCTTCGAGTCTATGTCTTCTTCGGGATCGCCATGATTGATCAACTTATAATTCATTGCTTCTTGCTCCTAATTTGGATGTCGGGATGCCTCTTAATCGGATAGGTCAATATCCTCACCGCAACTAGCACATACAGTAGTAAAGAGAGACAAAATGAAGGAAAATTAAAAAAAGAATAATTTCGAAAATTATATTCATTAGAGAACAAGATGAGAGAAGGCTCTTTCGTATTTCGATTTTAGGGACTATGGAGCTAGCTTGATCAACACACAAAAGAGCCTAGAACAGCGCACACAACCCTAAAAAAACTCTAGGTTCGAGGTTAGAGCGGGAGCGAAATAGAGTATATTCTAAAACAAGCTAGCTGTCCTCTTATCAATTCAAAATGGATATTATGGACTTGACAATCAAATATACGAGTAGTTTTGAGTTAGAGAAGTCGGTGTGCAACCATACATTTTCTCGATAACTCCAAACCTATGCATTTTGGAGACCAAGAACCAATAAAGGCCTATCCGTTTGTCCGTTTTGAAAATTTCGTTAACGTCTCCATCTCTTTCGGTAGTCGTCGTTTTCTGTATAGGAGTTCACGTCATCATCTAATAAATTTCCCAAACCATCAAAATTTCGAGTAGTATTAATTTAAGAAAGGGTTGTGCAACCATGATTTTTTCATGATGGCTTTTTTCTTTTCGAACATCGTATTTTTTTCTCGTCAACTAGTTCAAAACAATACGATATAGAAGTTAATGAATATTTAACAAACTTAAAATGTTAAATCTATGAAGTACTTGAATCCGCTTCGAGTCTATGTCTTCTTCGAGATCGCCATGATTGATCAACTTATAATTCATTGCTTCTTGCTCCTAATTTGGATGTCGGGATGCCTCTTAATCGGATAGGTCAATATCCTCACCGCAACTAGCACATACGGTAGTAAAGAGAGACAAAATGAAGGAAAATTAAAAAAAGAATAATTTCCGAAAATTATATTCATTAGAGAACAAGATGAGAGAAGGCTCTTTCGTATTTCGATTTTAGGGACTATGGAGCTAGCTTGATCAACACACAAAAGAGCCTAGAACAGCGCACACAACCCTAAAAAAACTCTAGGTTCGAGGTTAGAGCGGGAGCGAAATAGAGTATATTCTAAAACAAGCTAGCTGTCCTCTTATCAATTCAAAATGGATATTATGGACTTGACAATCAAATATACGAGTAGTTTTGAGTTAGAGAAGTCGGTGTGCAACCATACATTTTCTCGATAACTCCAAACCTATGCATTTTGGAGACCAAGAACCAACAAAGGCCTATTCGTTTGTCCGTTTTGAAAATTTCTGTTAACGTCTCCATCTCTTCTGATAGTCGTCGTTTTCAGTATCGGAGTTGACGTCATCATCTAATAAATTTCCCAAACCATCAAAATTTCGAGTAGTATTAATTTAAGAAAGGGTTGTGCAACCATGATTTTTTCATGATGGCTTTTTTCTTTTCGAACATCGTATTTTTTTCTCATCAACTAGTTCAAAACAATACGATATAGAAGTTAATGAATATTTAACAAACTTAAAATGTTAAATATATGAAGTACTTGAATCCGCTTCGAGTCTATGTCTTCTTCGGGATCGCCATGATTGATCAACTTATAATTCATTGCTTCTTGCTCCTAATTTGGATGTCGGGATGCCTCTTAATCGGATAGGTCAATATCCTCACCGCAACTAGCACATACAGTAGTAAAGAGAGACAAAATGAAGGAAAATTAAAAAAAGAATAATTTCAGAAAATTATATTCATTAGAGAACAAGATGAGAGAAGGCTCTTTCGTATTTCGATTTTAGGGACTATGGAGCTAGCTTGATCAACACACAAAAGAGCCTAGAACAGCGCACACAACCCTAAAAAAACTCTAGGTTCGAGGTTAGAGCGGGAGCGAAATAGAGTATATTCTAAAACAAGCTAGCTGTCCTCTTATCAATTCAAAATGGATATTATGGACTTGACAATCAAATATACGAGTAGTTTTGAGTTAGAGAAGTCGGTGTGCAACCATACATTTTCTCGATAACTCCAAACCTATGCATTTTGGAGACCAAGAACCAACAAAGGCCTATCCGTTTGTCCGTTTTGAAAATTTCCGTTAACGTCTCCATCTCTTTCGATAGTCGTCGTTTTTCCGTATCGGAGTTGACGTCATCATCTAATAAATTTCCCAAACCATCAAAATTTCGAGTAGTATTAATTTAAGAAAGGGTTGTGCAACCATGATTTTTTCATGATGGCTTTTTTCTTTTCGAACATCGTATTTTTTTCTCATCAACTAGTTCAAAACAATACGATAT
Organism: Linum usitatissimum; assembly: GCA_030674075.2. Lineage (NCBI taxonomy): Eukaryota > Viridiplantae > Streptophyta > Magnoliopsida > Malpighiales > Linaceae > Linum > Linum usitatissimum. The sequence continues at coordinate 649,384 of JAUJYP020001444.1, forward strand.
AGAAGTTAATGAATATTTAACAAACTTAAAATGTTAAATATATGAAGTACTTGAATCCGCTTCGGAGTCTATGTCTTCTTCGAGATCGCCATGATTGATCAACTTATAATTCATTGCTTCTTGCTCCTAATTTGGATGTCGGGATGCCTCTTAATCGGATAGGTCAATATCCTCACCGCAACTAGCACATACGGTAGTAAAGAGAGACAAAATGAAGGAAAATTAAAAAAAGAATAATTTTAAGAAAATTATATTCATTAGAGAACAAGATGAGAGAAGGCTCTTTCGTATTTCGATTTTAGGGACTATGGAGCTAGCTTGATCAACACACAAAAGAGCCTAGAACAGCGCACACAACCCTAAAAAAACTCTAGGTTCGAGGTTAGAGCGGGAGCGAAATAGAGTATATTCTAAAACAAGCTAGCTGTCCTCTTATCAATTCAAAATGGATATTATGGACTTGACAATCAAATATACGAGTAGTTTTGAGTTAGAGAAGTCGGTGTGCAACCATACATTTTCTCGATAACTCCAAACCTATGCATTTTGGAGACCAAGAACCAATAAAGGCCTATCCGTTTGTCCGTTTTGAAAATTTATGTTAACGTCTCCATCTCTTCTGGTAGTCGTCGTTTTCTGTATCGGAGTTGACGTCATCATCTAATAAATTTCCCAAACCATCAAAATTTCGAGTAGTATTAATTTAAGAAAGAGTTGTGCAACCATGATTTTTTCATGATGGCTTTTTTCTTTTCGAACATCGTATTTTTTTCTCATCAACTAGTTCAAAACAATACGATATAGAAGTTAATGAATATTTAACAAACTTAAAATGTTAAATATATGAATACTTTAATCAGCTTCAGAGTCTATGTCTTCTTCAGGATCGCCATGATTGATCAACTTATAATTCATTGCTTCTTGCTCCTAATTTGGATGTCAGGATGCCTCTTAATCGGATAGGTCAATATCCTCACCGCAACTAGCACATACAGTAGTAAAGAGAGACAAAATGAAGGAAAATTAAAAAAAGAATAATTTCGAAAATTATATTCATTAGAGAACAAGATGAGAGAAGGCTCTTTCGTATTTCGATTTTAGGGACTATGGAGCTAGCTTGATCAACACACAAAAGAGCCTAGAACGGCGCACACAACCCTAAAAAAACTCTAGGTTCGAGGTTAGAGCGGGAGCGAAATAGAGTATATTCTAAAACAAGCTAGCTGTCCTCTTATCAATTCAAAATGGATATTATGGACTTGACAATCAAATATACGAGTAGTTTTGAGTTAGAGAAGTCGGTGTGCAACCATACATTTTCTCGATAACTCCAAACCTATGCATTTTGGAGACCAAGAACCAACAAAGGCCTATCCGTTTGTCCGTTTTGAAAATTTATGTTAACGTCTCCATCTCTTTCGGTAGTAGTCGTTTTCTGTATCGGAGTTCACGTCATCATCTAATAAATTTCCCAAACCATCAAAATTTCGAGTAGTATTAATTTAAGAAAGAGTTGTGCAACCATGATTTTTTCATGATGGCTTTTTTCTTTTCGAACATCATATTTTTTTCTCGTCAACTAGTTCAAAACAATACGATATAGAAGTTAATGAATATTTAACAAACTTAAAATGTTAAATATATGAAGTACTTGAATCCGCTTCGAGAGTCTATGTCTTCTTCGAGATCGCCATGATTGATCAACTTATAATTCATTGCATCTTGCTCCTAATTTGGATGTCAGGATGCCACTTAATCGGATAGGTCAATATCCTCACGCAACTAGCACATACAGTAGTAAAGAGAGACAAAATGAAGGAAAATTAAAAAAAGAATAATTTTTGAAAATTATATTCATTAGAGAACAAGATGAGAGAAGGCTCTTTCGTATTTCGATTTTTGGGACTATGGAGCTAGCTTGATCAACACACAAAAGAGCCTAGAACAGCGCACACAACCCTAAAAAAACTCTAGGTTCGAGGTTAGAGCGGGAGCGAAATAGAGTATATTCTAAAACAAGCTAGCTGTCCTCTTATCAATTCAAAATGGATATTATGGACTTGACAATCAAATATACGAGTAGTTTTGAGTTAGAGAAGTCGGTGTGCAACCATACATTTTCTCGATAACTCCAAACCTATGCATTTTGGAGACCAAGAACCAACAAAGGCCTATCCGTTTGTCCGTTTTGAAAATTTCGTTAACGTCTCCATCTCTTTCGGTAGTCGTCGTTTTTCGTATCGGAGTTGACGTCATCATCTAATAAATTTCCCAAACCATCAAAATTTCGAGTAGTATTAATTTAAGAAAGAGTTGTGCAACCATGATTTTTTCATGATGGCTTTTTTCTTTTCGAGCACCGTATTTTTTTCTTGTCAACTAGTTCAAAACAATTCGATATAGAAGTTAATGAATATTTAACAAACTTAAAATGTTAAATATATGAATACTTTAATCGGCTTCGAGTCTATGTCTTCTTCGGGATCGCCATGATTGATCAACTTATAATTCATTGCTTCTTGCTCCTAATTTGGATGTCGGGATGCCTCTTAATCGGATAGGTCAATATCCTCACCGCAACTAGCACATACGGTAGTAAAGAGAGACAAAATGAAGGAAAATTAAAAAAAGAATAATTTCGAAAATTATATTCATTAGAGAACAAGATGAGAGAAGGCTCTTTCGTATTTCGATTTTTGGGACTATGGAGCTAGCTTGATCAACACACAAAAGAGCCTAGAACAGCGCACACAACCCTAAAAAAACTCTAGGTTCGAGGTTAGAGCGGGAGCGAAATAGAGTATATTCTAAAACAAGCTAGCTGTCCTCTTATCAATTCAAAATGGATATTATGGACTTGACAATCAAATATACGAGTAGTTTTGGGTTAGAGAAGTCGGTGTGCAACCATACATTTTCTCGATAACTCCAAACCTATGCATTTTGGAGACCAAGAACCAACAAAGGCCTATCCGTTTGTCCGTTTTGAAAAATTTCGTTAACGTCTCCATCTCTTCGGTAGTCGTCGTTTTTCGTATCGGAGTTGACGTCATCATCTAATAAATTTCCCAAACCATCAAAATTTCGAGTAGTATTAATTTAAGAAAGAGTTGTGCAACCATGATTTTTTCATGATGGCTTTTTTCTTTTCGAGCACCGTATTTTTTTCTCGTCAACTAGTTCAAAACAATTCGATATAGAAGTTAATGAATATTTAACAAACTTAAAATGTTAAATATATGAATACTTTAATCAGCTTCGAGTCTATGTCTTCTTCGGGATCGCCATGATTGATCAACTTATAATTCATTGCTTCTTGCTCCTAATTTGGATGTCAGGATGCCTCTTAATCGGATAGGTCAATATCCTCACCGCAACTAGCACATACAGTAGTAAAGAGAGACAAAATGAAGGAAAATTAAAAAAAGAATAATTTCTGAAAATTATATTCATTAGAGAACAAGATGAGAGAAGGCTCTTTCGTATTTCGATTTTTGGGACTATGGAGCTAGCTTGATCAACACACAAAAGAGCCTAGAACAGCGCACACAACCCTAAAAAAACTCTAGGTTCGAGGTTAGAGCGGGAGCGAAATAGAGTATATTCTAAAACAAGCTAGCCTGTCCTCTTATCAATTCAAAATGGATATTATGGACTTGACAATCAAATATACGAGTAGTTTTGGGTTAGAGAAGTCGGTGTGCAACCATACATTTTCTCGATAACTCCAAACCTATGCATTTTGGAGACCAAGAACCAACAAAGGCCTATCCGTTTGTCCGTTTTGAAAATTTCTGTTAACGTCTCCATCTCTTCTGGTAGTCGTCGTTTTTCGTATCGGAGTTGACGTCATCATCTAATAAATTTCCCAAACCATCAAAATTTCGAGTAGTATTAATTTAAGAAAGAGTTGTGCAACCATGATTTTTTCATGATGGCTTTTTTCTTTTCGAGCACCGTATTTTTTTCTTGTCAACTAGTTCAAAACAATTCGATATAGAAGTTAATGAATATTTAACAAACTTAAAATGTTAAATATATGAATACTTTAATCGGCTTCGCAGTCTATGTCTTCTTCAGATCGCCATGATTGATCAACTTATAATTCATTGCTTCTTGCTCCTAATTTGGATGTCAGGATGCCTCTTAATCGGATAGGTCAATATCCTCACCGCAACTAGCACATACAGTAGTAAAGAGAGACAAAATGAAGGAAAATTAAAAAAAGAATAATTTCAGAAAATTATATTGATTAGAGAACAAGATGAGAGAAGGCTCTTTCGTATTTCGATTTTTGGGACTATGGAGCTAGCTTGATCAACACACAAAAGAGCCTAGAACAGCGCACACAACCCTAAAAAAACTCTAGGTTCGAGGTTAGAGCGGGAGCGAAATAGAGTATATTCTAAAACAAGCTAGCTGTCCTCTTATCAATTCAAAATGGATATTATGGACTTGACAATCAAATATACGAGTAGTTTTGGGTTAGAGAAGTCGGTGTGCAACCATACATTTTCTCGATAACTCCAAACCTATGCATTTTGGAGACCAAGAACCAACAAAGGCCTATCCGTTTGTCCGTTTTGAAAATTTCGTTAACGTCTCCATCTCTTCGGTAGTCGTCGTTTTCGTATCGGAGTTGACGTCATCATCTAATAAATTTCCCAAACCATCAAAATTTCGAGTAGTATTAATTTAAGAAAGAGTTGTGCAACCATGATTTTTTCATGATGGCTTTTTTCTTTTCGAGCACCGTATTTTTTTCTTGTCAACTAGTTCAAAACAATTCGATATAGAAGTTAATGAATATTTAACAAACTTAAAATGTTAAATATATGAATACTTTAATCGGCTTCGAGTCTATGTCTTCTTCAGATCGCCATGATTGATCAACTTATAATTCATTGCTTCTTGCTCCTAATTTGGATGTCGGGATGCCTCTTAATCGGATAGGTCAATATCCTCACCGCAACTAGCACATACAGTAGTAAAGAGAGACAAAATGAAGGAAAATTAAAAAAAGAATAATTTCGAAAATTATATTCATTAGAGAACAAGATGAGAGAAGGCTCTTTCGTATTTCGATTTTTGGGACTATGGAGCTAGCTTGATCAACACACAAAAGAGCCTAGAACGGCGCACACAACCCTAAAAAAACTCTAGGTTCGAGGTTAGAGCGGGAGCGAAATAGAGTATATTCTAAAACAAGCTAGCTGTCCTCTTATCAATTCAAAATGGATATTATGGACTTGACAATCAAATATACGAGTAGTTTTGGGTTAGAGAAGTCGGTGTGCAACCATACATTTTCTCGATAACTCCAAACCTATGCATTTTGGAGACCAAGAACCAACAAAGGCCTATCCGTTTGTCCGTTTTGAAAATTTTCGTTAACGTCTCCATCTCTTCGGTAGTCGTCGTTTTCGTATCGGAGTTGACGTCATCATCTAATAAATTTCCCAAACCATCAAAATTTCGAGTAGTATTAATTTAAGAAAGAGTTGTGCAACCATGATTTTTTCATGATGGCTTTTTTCTTTTCGAGCACCGTATTTTTTTCTCGTCAACTAGTTCAAAACAATTCGATATAGAAGTTAATGAATATTTAACAAACTTAAAATGTTAAATATATGAATACTTTAATCAGCTTCGAGTCTATGTCTTCTTCGGGATCGCCATGATTGATCAACTTATAATTCATTGCTTCTTGCTCCTAATTTGGATGTCGGGATGCCTCTTAATCGGATAGGTCAATATCCTCACCGCAACTAGCACATACGGTAGTAAAGAGAGACAAAATGAAGGAAAATTAAAAAAAGAATAATTTTCGAAAATTATATTCATTAGAGAACAAGATGAGAGAAGGCTCTTTCGTATTTCGATTTTTGGGACTATGGAGCTAGCTTGATCAACACACAAAAGAGCCTAGAACGGCGCACACAACCCTAAAAAAACTCTAGGTTCGAGGTTAGAGCGGGAGCGAAATAGAGTATATTCTAAAACAAGCTAGCTGTCCTCTTATCAATTCAAAATGGATATTATGGACTTGACAATCAAATATACGAGTAGTTTTGGGTTAGAGAAGTCGGTGTGCAACCATACATTTTCTCGATAACTCCAAACCTATGCATTTTGGAGACCAAGAACCAACAAAGGCCTATCCGTTTGTCCGTTTTGAAAATTTCTGTTAACGTCTCCATCTCTTCTGGTAGTCGTCGTTTTTCGTATCGGAGTTGACGTCATCATCTAATAAATTTCCCAAACCATCAAAATTTCGAGTAGTATTAATTTAAGAAAGAGTTGTGCAACCATGATTTTTTCATGATGGCTTTTTTCTTTTCGAGCACCGTATTTTTTTCTCGTCAACTAGTTCAAAACAATTCGATATAGAAGTTAATGAATATTTAACAAACTTAAAATGTTAAATATATGAATACTTTAATCAGCTTCGAGTCTATGTCTTCTTCGGGATCGCCATGATTGATCAACTTATAATTCATTGCTTCTTGCTCCTAATTTGGATGTCGGGATGCCTCTTAATCGGATAGGTCAATATCCTCACCGCAACTAGCACATACGGTAGTAAAGAGAGACAAAATGAAGGAAAATTAAAAAAAGAATAATTTCAGAAAATTATATTCATTAGAGAACAAGATGAGAGAAGGCTCTTTCGTATTTCGATTTTTGGGACTATGGAGCTAGCTTGATCAACACACAAAAGAGCCTAGAACGGCGCACACAACCCTAAAAAAACTCTAGGTTCGAGGTTAGAGCGGGAGCGAAATAGAGTATATTCTAAAACAAGCTAGCTGTCCTCTTATCAATTCAAAATGGATATTATGGACTTGACAATCAAATATACGAGTAGTTTTGGGTTAGAGAAGTCGGTGTGCAACCATACATTTTCTCGATAACTCCAAACCTATGCATTTTGGAGACCAAGAACCAACAAAGGCCTATCCGTTTGTCCGTTTTGAAAATTTCGTTAACGTCTCCATCTCTTCGGTAGTCGTCGTTTTTCGTATCGGAGTTGACGTCATCATCTAATAAATTTCCCAAACCATCAAAATTTCGAGTAGTATTAATTTAAGAAAGAGTTGTGCAACCATGATTTTTTCATGATGGCTTTTTTCTTTTCGAGCACCGTATTTTTTTCTTGTCAACTAGTTCAAAACAATTCGATATAGAAGTTAATGAATATTTAACAAACTTAAAATGTTAAATATATGAATACTTTAATCGGCTTCGAGTCTATGTCTTCTTCGGGATCGCCATGATTGATCAACTTATAATTCATTGCTTCTTGCTCCTAATTTGGATGTCGGGATGCCTCTTAATCGGATAGGTCAATATCCTCACCGCAACTAGCACATACAGTAGTAAAGAGAGACAAAATGAAGGAAAATTAAAAAAAGAATAATTTCGAAAATTATATTCATTAGAGAACAAGATGAGAGAAGGCTCTTTCATATTTCGATTTTTGGGACTATGGAGCTAGCTTGATCAAAACACAAAAGAGCCTGGCACACAACCCTAAAAAAACTCTAGGTTCGAGGTTAGAGCGGGAGCGAAATAGAGTATATTCTAAAACAAGCTAGCTGTCCTCTTATCAATTCAAAATGGATATTATGGACTTGACAATCAAATATACGAGTAGTTTTGGGTTAGAGAAGTCGGTGTGCAACCATACATTTTCTCGATAACTCCAAACCTATGCATTTTGGAGACCAAGAACCAACAAAGGCCTATCCGTTTGTCCGTTTTGAAAATTTTCGTTAACGTCTCCATCTCTTCGGTAGTCGTCGTTTTTCGTATCGGAGTTGACGTCATCATCTAATAAATTTCCCAAACCATCAAAATTTCGAGTAGTATTAATTTAAGAAAGAGTTGTGCAACCATGATTTTTTCATGATGGCTTTTTTCTTTTCGAGCACCGTATTTTTTTCTTGTCAACTAGTTCAAAACAATTCGATATAGAAGTTAATGAATATTTAACAAACTTAAAATGTTAAATATATGAATACTTTAATCGGCTTCGGAGTCTATGTCTTCTTCGGGATCGCCATGATTGATCAACTTATAATTCATTGCTTCTTGCTCCTAATTTGGATGTCAGGATGCCTCTTAATCGGATAGGTCAATATCCTCACCGCAACTAGCACATACAGTAGTAAAGAGAGACAAAATGAAGGAAAATTAAAAAAAGAATAATTTCAGAAAATTATATTGATTAGAGAACAAGATGAGAGAAGGCTCTTTCGTATTTCGATTTTTGGGACTATGGAGCTAGCTTGATCAACACACAAAAGAGCCTAGAACAGCGCACACAACCCTAAAAAACTCTAGGTTCGAGGTTAGAGCGGGAGCGAAATAGAGTATATTCTAAAACAAGCTAGCTGTCCTCTTATCAATTCAAAATGGATATTATGGACTTGACAATCAAATATACGAGTAGTTTTGGGTTAGAGAAGTCGGTGTGCAACCATACATTTTCTCGATAACTCCAAACCTATGCATTTTGGAGACCAAGAACCAACAAAGGCCTATCCGTTTGTCCGTTTTGAAAATTTTCGTTAACGTCTCCATCTCTTTCGGTAGTCGTCGTTTTACGTATCGGAGTTGACGTCATCATCTAATAAATTTCCCAAACCATCAAAATTTCGAGTAGTATTAATTTAAGAAAGAGTTGTGCAACCATGATTTTTTCATGATGGCTTTTTTCTTTTCGAGCACCGTATTTTTTTCTTGTCAACTAGTTCAAAACAATTCGATATAGAAGTTAATGAATATTTAACAAACTTAAAATGTTAAATATATGAATACTTTAATCGGCTTCGAGTCTATGTCTTCTTCGGGATCGCCATGATTGATCAACTTATAATTCATTGCTTCTTGCTCCTAATTTGGATGTCAGGATGCCTCTTAATCGGATAGGTCAATATCCTCACCGCAACTAGCACATACAGTAGTAAAGAGAGACAAAATGAAGGAAAATTAAAAAAAGAATAATTTCAGAAAATTATATTGATTAGAGAACAAGATGAGAGAAGGCTCTTTCGTATTTCGATTTTTGGGACTATGGAGCTAGCTTGATCAACACACAAAAGAGCCTAGAACGGCGCACACAACCCTAAAAAAACTCTAGGTTCGAGGTTAGAGCGGGAGCGAAATAGAGTATATTCTAAAACAAGCTAGCTGTCCTCTTATCAATTCAAAATGGATATTATGGACTTGACAATCAAATATACGAGTAGTTTTGGGTTAGAGAAGTCGGTGTGCAACCATACATTTTCTCGATAACTCCAAACCTATGCATTTTGGAGACCAAGAACCAACAAAGGCCTATCCGTTTGTCAGTTTTGAAAATTTTTGTTAACGTCTCCATCTCTTCGGTAGTCGTCGTTTTCTCGTATCGGAGTTGACGTCATCATCTAATAAATTTCCCAAACCATCAAAATTTCGAGTAGTATTAATTTAAGAAAGAGTTGTGCAACCATGATTTTTTCATGATGGCTTTTTTCTTTTCGAGCACCGTATTTTTTTCTTGTCAACTAGTTCAAAACAATTCGATATAGAAGTTAATGAATATTTAACAAACTTAAAATGTTAAATATATGAATACTTTAATCGGCTTCGAGTCTATGTCTTCTTCGAGATCGCCATGATTGATCAACTTATAATTCATTGCTTCTTGCTCCTAATTTGGATGTCGGGATGCCTCTTAATCGGATAGGTCAATATCCTCACCGCAACTAGCACATACAGTAGTAAAGAGAGACAAAATGAAGGAAAATTAAAAAAAGAATAATTTCGAAAATTATATTCATTAGAGAACAAGATGAGAGAAGGCTCTTTCGTATTTCGATTTTTGGGACTATGGAGCTAGCTTGATCAACACACAAAAGAGCCTAGAACGGCGCACACAACCCTAAAAAAACTCTAGGTTCGAGGTTAGAGCGGGAGCGAAATAGAGTATATTCTAAAACAAGCTAGCTGTCCTCTTATCAATTCAAAATGGATATTATGGACTTGACAATCAAATATACGAGTAGTTTTGGGTTAGAGAAGTCGGTGTGCAACCATACATTTTCTCGATAACTCCAAACCTATGCATTTTGGAGACCAAGAACCAACAAAGGCCTATCCGTTTGTCCGTTTTGAAAATTTCGTTAACGTCTCCATCTCTTCGGTAGTCGTCGTTTTTTCGTATCGGAGTTGACGTCATCATCTAATAAATTTCCCAAACCATCAAAATTTCGAGTAGTATTAATTTAAGAAAGAGTTGTGCAACCATGATTTTTTCATGATGGCTTTTTTCTTTTCGAGCACCGTATTTTTTTCTTGTCAACTAGTTCAAAACAATTCGATATAGAAGTTAATGAATATTTAACAAACTTAAAATGTTAAATATATGAATACTTTAATCAGCTTGAGAGTCTATGTCTTCTTCAGGATCGCCATGATTGATCAACTTATAATTCATTGCTTCTTGCTCCTAATTTGGATGTCAGGATGCCTCTTAATCGGATAGGTCAATATCCTCACCGCAACTAGCACATACAGTAGTAAAGAGAGACAAAATGAAGGAAAATTAAAAAAAGAATAATTTCAGAAAATTATATTGATTAGAGAACAAGATGAGAGAAGGCTCTTTCGTATTTCGATTTTTGGGACTATGGAGCTAGCTTGATCAACACACAAAAGAGCCTAGAACAGCGCACACAACCCTAAAAAAACTCTAGGTTCGAGGTTAGAGCGGGAGCGAAATAGAGTATATTCTAAAACAAGCTAGCTGTCCTCTTATCAATTCAAAATGGATATTATGGACTTGACAATCAAATATACGAGTAGTTTTGGGTTAGAGAAGTCGGTGTGCAACCATACATTTTCTCGATAACTCCAAACCTATGCATTTTGGAGACCAAGAACCAACAAAGGCCTATCCGTTTGTCCGTTTTGAAAATTTTTGTTAACGTCTCCATCTCTTCGGTAGTCGTCGTTTTTCGTATCGGAGTTGACGTCATCATCTAATAAATTTCCCAAACCATCAAAATTTCGAGTAGTATTAATTTAAGAAAGAGTTGTGCAACCATGATTTTTTCATGATGGCTTTTTTCTTTTCGAGCACCGTATTTTTTTCTTGTCAACTAGTTCAAAACAATTCGATATAGAAGTTAATGAATATTTAACAAACTTAAAATGTTAAATATATGAATACTTTAATCGGCTTCGAGTCTATGTCTTCTTCGGGATCGCCATGATTGATCAACTTATAATTCATTGCTTCTTGCTCCTAATTTGGATGTCGGGATGCCTCTTAATCGGATAGGTCAATATCCTCACCGCAACTAGCACATACGGTAGTAAAGAGAGACAAAATGAAGGAAAATTAAAAAAAGAATAATTTCGAAAATTATATTCATTAGAGAACAAGATGAGAGAAGGCTCTTTCGTATTTCGATTTTTGGGACTATGGAGCTAGCTTGATCAACACACAAAAGAGCCTAGAACAGCGCACACAACCCTAAAAAAACTCTAGGTTCGAGGTTAGAGCGGGAGCGAAATAGAGTATATTCTAAAACAAGCTAGCTGTCCTCTTATCAATTCAAAATGGATATTATGGACTTGACAATCAAATATACGAGTAGTTTTGGGTTAGAGAAGTCGGTGTGCAACCATACATTTTCTCGATAACTCCAAACCTATGCATTTTGGAGACCAAGAACCAACAAAGGCCTATCCGTTTGTCAGTTTTGAAAATTTTTGTTAACGTCTCCATCTCTTCGGTAGTCGTCGTTTTCTCGTATCGGAGTTGACGTCATCATCTAATAAATTTCCCAAACCATCAAAATTTCGAGTAGTATTAATTTAAGAAAGAGTTGTGCAACCATGATTTTTTCATGATGGCTTTTTTCTTTTCGAGCACCGTATTTTTTTCTCGTCAACTAGTTCAAAACAATTCGATATAGAAGTTAATGAATATTTAACAAACTTAAAATGTTAAATATATGAATACTTTAATCAGCTTCGAGTCTATGTCTTCTTCGGGATCGCCATGATTGATCAACTTATAATTCATTGCTTCTTGCTCCTAATTTGGATGTCAGGATGCCTCTTAATCGGATAGGTCAATATCCTCACCGCAACTAGCACATACAGTAGTAAAGAGAGACAAAATGAAGGAAAATTAAAAAAAGAATAATTTCAGAAAATTATATTGATTAGAGAACAAGATGAGAGAAGGCTCTTTCGTATTTCGATTTTTGGGACTATGGAGCTAGCTTGATCAACACACAAAAGAGCCTAGAACGGCGCACACAACCCTAAAAAAACTCTAGGTTCGAGGTTAGAGCGGGAGCGAAATAGAGTATATTCTAAAACAAGCTAGCTGTCCTCTTATCAATTCAAAATGGATATTATGGACTTGACAATCAAATATACGAGAAGTTTTGGGTTAGAGAAGTCGGTGTGCAACCATACATTTTCTCGATAACTCCAAACCTATGCATTTTGGAGACCAAGAACCAACAAAGGCCTATCCGTTTGTCCGTTTTGAAAATTTTCGTTAACGTCTCCATCTCTTTCGGTAGTCGTCGTTTTTTGTATCGGAGTTGACGTCATGATCTAATAAATTTCCCAAACCATCAAAATTTCGAGTAGTATTAATTTAAGAAAGAGTTGTGCAACCATGATTTTTTCATGATGGCTTTTTTCTTTTCGAGCACCGTATTTTTTTCTCGTCAACTAGTTCAAAACAATTCGATATAGAAGTTAATGAATATTTAACAAACTTAAAATGTTAAATATATGAATACTTTAATCAGCTTCGAGTCTATGTCTTCTTCGGGATCGCCATGATTGATCAACTTATAATTCATTGCTTCTTGCTCCTAATTTGGATGTCGGGATGCCTCTTAATCGGATAGGTCAATATCCTCACCGCAACTAGCACATACAGTAGTAAAGAGAGACAAAATGAAGGAAAATTAAAAAAAGAATAATTTCGAAAATTATATTCATTAGAGAACAAGATGAGAGAAGGCTCTTTCATATTTCGATTTTTGGGACTATGGAGCTAGCTTGATCAAAACACAAAAGAGCCTGGCACACAACCCTAAAAAAACTCTAGGTTCGAGGTTAGAGCGGGAGCGAAATAGAGTATATTCTAAAACAAGCTAGCTGTCCTCTTATCAATTCAAAATGGATATTATGGACTTGACAATCAAATATACGAGTAGTTTTGGGTTAGAGAAGTCGGTGTGCAACCATACATTTTCTCGATAACTCCAAACCTATGCATTTTGGAGACCAAGAACCAACAAAGGCCTATCCGTTTGTCCGTTTTGAAAATTTCGTTAACGTCTCCATCTCTTCGGTAGTCGTCGTTTTCGTATCGGAGTTGACGTCATCATCTAATAAATTTCCCAAACCATCAAAATTTCGAGTAGTATTAATTTAAGAAAGAGTTGTGCAACCATGATTTTTTCATGATGGCTTTTTTCTTTTCGAGCACCGTATTTTTTTCTTGTCAACTAGTTCAAAACAATTCGATATAGAAGTTAATGAATATTTAACAAACTTAAAATGTTAAATATATGAATACTTTAATCGGCTTCGAGTCTATGTCTTCTTCGAGATCGCCATGATTGATCAACTTATAATTCATTGCTTCTTGCTCCTAATTTGGATGTCAGGATGCCTCTTAATCGGATAGGTCAATATCCTCACCGCAACTAGCACATACAGTAGTAAAGAGAGACAAAATGAAGGAAAATTAAAAAAAGAATAATTTCAGAAAATTATATTGATTAGAGAACAAGATGAGAGAAGGCTCTTTCGTATTTCGATTTTTGGGACTATGGAGCTAGCTTGATCAACACACAAAAGAGCCTAGAACAGCGCACACAACCCTAAAAAAACTCTAGGTTCGAGGTTAGAGCGGGAGCGAAATAGAGTATATTCTAAAACAAGCTAGCTGTCCTCTTATCAATTCAAAATGGATATTATGGACTTGACAATCAAATATACGAGAAGTTTTGGGTTAGAGAAGTCGGTGTGCAACCATACATTTTCTCGATAACTCCAAACCTATGCATTTTGGAGACCAAGAACCAACAAAGGCCTATCCGTTTGTCCGTTTTGAAAATTTCGTTAACGTCTCCATCTCTTCGGTAGTCGTCATTTTTTCGTATCGGAGTTGACGTCATGATCTAATAAATTTCCCAAACCATCAAAATTTCGAGTAGTATTAATTTAAGAAAGAGTTGTGCAACCATGATTTTTTCATGATGGCTTTTTTCTTTTCGAGCACCGTATTTTTTTCTCGTCAACTAGTTCAAAACAATTCGATATAGAAGTTAATGAATATTTAACAAACTTAAAATGTTAAATATATGAATACTTTAATCAGCTTCGAGTCTATGTCTTCTTCGGGATCGCCATGATTGATCAACTTATAATTCATTGCTTCTTGCTCCTAATTTGGATGTCTGGATGCCTCTTAATCGGATAGGTCAATATCCTCACCGCAACTAGCACATACAGTAGTAAAGAGAGACAAAATGAAGGAAAATTAAAAAAAGAATAATTTCGAAAATTATATTGATTAGAGAACAAGATGAGAGAAGGCTCTTTCGTATTTCGATTTTTGGGACTATGGAGCTAGCTTGATCAACACACAAAAGAGCCTAGAACAGCGCACACAACCCTAAAAAAACTCTAGGTTCGAGGTTAGAGCGGGAGCGAAATAGAGTATATTCTAAAACAAGCTAGCTGTCCTCTTATCAATTCAAAATGGATATTATGGACTTGACAATCAAATATACGAGAAGTTTTGGGTTAGAGAAGTCGGTGTGCAACCATACATTTTCTCGATAACTCCAAACCTATGCATTTTGGAGACCAAGAACCAACAAAGGCCTATCCGTTTGTCCGTTTTGAAAATTTTCGTTAACGTCTCCATCTCTTCGGTAGTCGTCGTTTTTCGTATCGGAGTTGACGTCATCATCTAATAAATTTCCCAAACCATCAAAATTTCGAGTAGTATTAATTTAAGAAAGAGTTGTGCAACCATGATTTTTTCATGATGGCTTTTTTCTTTTCGAGCACCGTATTTTTTTCTCGTCAACTAGTTCAAAACAATTCGATATAGAAGTTAATGAATATTTAACAAACTTAAAATGTTAAATATATGAATACTTTAATCGGCTTCGAGTCTATGTCTTCTTCGGGATCGCCATGATTGATCAACTTATAATTCATTGCTTCTTGCTCCTAATTTGGATGTCGGGATGCCTCTTAATCGGATAGGTCAATATCCTCACCGCAACTAGCACATACAAGTAGTAAAGAGAGACAAAATGAAGGAAAATTAAAAAAAGAATAATTTCAGAAAATTATATTCATTAGAGAACAAGATGAGAGAAGGCTCTTTCATATTTCGATTTTTGGGACTATGGAGCTAGCTTGATCAAAACACAAAAGAGCCTGGCACACAACCCTAAAAAAACTCTAGGTTCGAGGTTAGAGCGGGAGCGAAATAGAGTATATTCTAAAACAAGCTAGCTGTCCTCTTATCAATTCAAAATGGATATTATGGACTTGACAATCAAATATACGAGAAGTTTTGGGTTAGAGAAGTCGGTGTGCAACCATACATTTTCTCGATAACTCCAAACCTATGCATTTTGGAGACCAAGAACCAACAAAGGCCTATCCGTTTGTCCGTTTTGAAAATTTTCGTTAACGTCTCCATCTCTTCGGTAGTCGTCGTTTTTCGTATCGGAGTTGACGTCATCATCTAATAAATTTCCCAAACCATCAAAATTTCGAGTAGTATTAATTTAAGAAAGAGTTGTGCAACCATGATTTTTTCATGATGGCTTTTTTCTTTTCGAGCACCGTATTTTTTTCTCGTCAACTAGTTCAAAACAATTCGATATAGAAGTTAATGAATATTTAACAAACTTAAAATGTTAAATATATGAATACTTTAATCAGCTTCGAGTCTATGTCTTCTTCGGGATCACCATGATTGATCAACTTATAATTCATTGCTTCTTGCTCCTAATTTGGATGTCGGGATGCCTCTTAATCGGATAGGTCAATATCCTCACCGCAACTAGCACATACGGTAGTAAAGAGAGACAAAATGAAGGAAAATTAAAAAAAGAATAATTTCGAAAATTATATTCATTAGAGAACAAGATGAGAGAAGGCTCTTTCGTATTTCGATTTTTGGGACTATGGAGCTAGCTTGATCAACACACAAAAGAGCCTAGAACAGCGCACACAACCCTAAAAAAACTCTAGGTTCGAGGTTAGAGCGGGAGCGAAATAGAGTATATTCTAAAACAAGCTAGCTGTCCTCTTATCAATTCAAAATGGATATTATGGACTTGACAATCAAATATACGAGTAGTTTTGGGTTAGAGAAGTCGGTGTGCAACCATACATTTTCTCGATAACTCCAAACCTATGCATTTTGGAGACCAAGAACCAACAAAGGCCTATCCGTTTGTCCGTTTTGAAAATTTCGTTAACGTCTCCATCTCTTCCGGTAGTCGTCGTTTTTCGTATCGGAGTTGACGTCATCATCTAATAAATTTCCCAAACCATCAAAATTTCGAGTAGTATTAATTTAAGAAAGAGTTGTGCAACCATGATTTTTTCATGATGGCTTTTTTCTTTTCGAGCACCGTATTTTTTTCTTGTCAACTAGTTCAAAACAATTCGATATAGAAGTTAATGAATATTTAACAAACTTAAAATGTTAAATATATGAATACTTTAATCGGCTTCGAGTCTATGTCTTCTTCGGGATCGCCATGATTGATCAACTTATAATTCATTGCTTCTTGCTCCTAATTTGGATGTCGGGATGCCTCTTAATCGGATAGGTCAATATCCTCACCGCAACTAGCACATACGGTAGTAAAGAGAGACAAAATGAAGGAAAATTAAAAAAAGAATAATTTCTGAAAATTATATTCATTAGAGAACAAGATGAGAGAAGGCTCTTTCATATTTCGATTTTTGGGACTATGGAGCTAGCTTGATCAAAACACAAAAGAGCCTGGCACACAACCCTAAAAAAACTCTAGGTTCGAGGTTAGAGCGGGAGCGAAATAGAGTATATTCTAAAACAAGCTAGCTGTCCTCTTATCAATTCAAAATGGATATTATGGACTTGACAATCAAATATACGAGTAGTTTTGGGTTAGAGAAGTCGGTGTGCAACCATACATTTTCTCGATAACTCCAAACCTATGCATTTTGGAGACCAAGAACCAACAAAGGCCTATCCGTTTGTCCGTTTTGAAAATTTCGTTAACGTCTCCATCTCTTCGGTAGTCGTCGTTTTTCGTATCGGAGTTGACGTCATCATCTAATAAATTTCCCAAACCATCAAAATTTCGAGTAGTATTAATTTAAGAAAGAGTTGTGCAACCATGATTTTTTCATGATGGCTTTTTTCTTTTCGAGCACCGTATTTTTTTCTCGTCAACTAGTTCAAAACAATTCGATATAGAAGTTAATGAATATTTAACAAACTTAAAATGTTAAATATATGAATACTTTAATCAGCTTCGAGTCTATGTCTTCTTCGGGATCGCCATGATTGATCAACTTATAATTCATTGCTTCTTGCTCCTAATTTGGATGTCGGGATGCCTCTTAATCGGATAGGTCAATATCCTCACCGCAACTAGCACATACGGTAGTAAAGAGAGACAAAATGAAGGAAAATTAAAAAAAGAATAATTTCGAAAATTATATTCATTAGAGAACAAGATGAGAGAAGGCTCTTTCATATTTCGATTTTTGGGACTATGGAGCTAGCTTGATCAAAACACAAAAGAGCCTGGCACACAACCCTAAAAAAACTCTAGGTTCGAGGTTAGAGCGGGAGCGAAATAGAGTATATTCTAAAACAAGCTAGCTGTCCTCTTATCAATTCAAAATGGATATTATGGACTTGACAATCAAATATACGAGTAGTTTTGGGTTAGAGAAGTCGGTGTGCAACCATACATTTTCTCGATAACTCCAAACCTATGCATTTTGGAGACCAAGAACCAACAAAGGCCTATCCGTTTGTCCGTTTTGAAAATTTTCGTTAACGTCTCCATCTCTTCGGTAGTCGTCGTTTTACGTATCGGAGTTGACGTCATCATCTAATAAATTTCCCAAACCATCAAAATTTCGAGTAGTATTAATTTAAGAAAGAGTTGTGCAACCATGATTTTTTCATGATGGCTTTTTTCTTTTCGAGCACCGTATTTTTTTCTCGTCAACTAGTTCAAAACAATTCGATATAGAAGTTAATGAATATTTAACAAACTTAAAATGTTAAATATATGAATACTTTAATCAGCTTCGAGTCTATGTCTTCTTCGGGATCGCCATGATTGATCAACTTATAATTCATTGCTTCTTGCTCCTAATTTGGATGTCAGGATGCCTCTTAATCGGATAGGTCAAAATCCTCACCGCAACTAGAACATACTGTAGTAAAGAGAGACAAAATGAAGGAAAATTAAAAAAAGAATAATTTCAGAAAATTATATTCATTAGAGAACAAGATGAGAGAAGGCTCTTTCATATTTCGATTTTTGGGACTATGGAGCTAGCTTGATCAAAACACAAAAGAGCCTGGCACACAACCCTAAAAAAACTCTAGGTTCGAGGTTAGAGCGGGAGCGAAATAGAGTATATTCTAAAACAAGCTAGCTGTCCTCTTATCAATTCAAAATGGATATTATGGACTTGACAATCAAATATACGAGTAGTTTTGGGTTAGAGAAGTCGGTGTGCAACCATACATTTTCTCGATAACTCCAAACCTATGCATTTTGGAGACCAAGAACCAACAAAGGCCTATCCGTTTGTCCGTTTTGAAAATTTTCGTTAACGTCTCCATCTCTTCGGTAGTCGTCGTTTTTCGTATCGGAGTTGACGTCATCATCTAATAAATTTCCCAAACCATCAAAATTTCGAGTAGTATTAATTTAAGAAAGAGTTGTGCAACCATGATTTTTTCATGATGGCTTTTTTCTTTTCGAGCACCGTATTTTTTTCTCGTCAACTAGTTCAAAACAATTCGATATAGAAGTTAATGAATATTTAACAAACTTAAAATGTTAAATATATGAATACTTTAATCAGCTTCAGAGTCTATGTCTTCTTCAGGATCACCATGATTGATCAACTTATAATTCATTGCTTCTTGCTCCTAATTTGGATGTCAGGATGCCTCTTAATCGGATAGGTCAATATCCTCACCGCAACTAGCACATACAGTAGTAAAGAGAGACAAAATGAAGGAAAATTAAAAAAAGAATAATTTCAGAAAATTATATTCATTAGAGAACAAGATGAGAGAAGGCTCTTTCATATTTCGATTTTTGGGACTATGGAGCTAGCTTGATCAAAACACAAAAGAGCCTGGCACACAACCCTAAAAAAACTCTAGGTTCGAGGTTAGAGCGGGAGCGAAATAGAGTATATTCTAAAACAAGCTAGCTGTCCTCTTATCAATTCAAAATGGATATTATGGACTTGACAATCAAATATACGAGAAGTTTTGGGTTAGAGAAGTCGGTGTGCAACCATACATTTTCTCGATAACTCCAAACCTATGCATTTTGGAGACCAAGAACCAACAAAGGCCTATCCGTTTGTCCGTTTTGAAAATTTTCGTTAACGTCTCCATCTCTTCGGTAGTCGTCGTTTTCGTATCGGAGTTGACGTCATCATCTAATAAATTTCCCAAACCATCAAAATTTCGAGTAGTATTAATTTAAGAAAGAGTTGTGCAACCATGATTTTTTCATGATGGCTTTTTTCTTTTCGAGCACCGTATTTTTTTCTCGTCAACTAGTTCAAAACAATTCGATATAGAAGTTAATGAATATTTAACAAACTTAAAATGTTAAATATATGAATACTTTAATCAGCTTCAGAGTCTATGTCTTCTTCAGGATCGCCATGATTGATCAACTTATAATTCATTGCTTCTTGCTCCTAATTTGGATGTCAGGATGCCTCTTAATCGGATAGGTCAATATCCTCACCGCAACTAGCACATATAGTAGTAAAGAGAGACAAAATGAAGGAAAATTAAAAAAAGAATAATTTCGAAAATTATATTCATTAGAGAACAAGATGAGAGAAGGCTCTTTCGTATTTCGATTTTTGGGACTATGGAGCTAGCTTGATCAACACACAAAAGAGCCTAGAACAGCGCACACAACCCTAAAAAAACTCTAGGTTCGAGGTTAGAGCGGGAGCGAAATAGAGTATATTCTAAAACAAGCTAGCTGTCCTCTTATCAATTCAAAATGGATATTATGGACTTGACAATCAAATATACGAGTAGTTTTGGGTTAGAGAAGTCGGTGTGCAACCATACATTTTCTCGATAACTCCAAACCTATGCATTTTGGAGACCAAGAACCAACAAAGGCCTATCCGTTTGTCAGTTTTGAAAATTTTCGTTAACGTCTCCATCTCTTTCGGTAGTCGTCGTTTTCTGTATCGGAGTTGACGTCATCATCTAATAAATTTCCCAAACCATCAAAATTTCGAGTAGTATTAATTTAAGAAAGAGTTGTGCAACCATGATTTTTTCATGATGGCTTTTTTCTTTTCGAGCACCGTATTTTTTTCTCGTCAACTAGTTCAAAACAATTCGATATAGAAGTTAATGAATATTTAACAAACTTAAAATGTTAAATATATGAATACTTTAATCAGCTTCGAGTCTATGTCTTCTTCGGGATCACCATGATTGATCAACTTATAATTCATTGCTTCTTGCTCCTAATTTGGATGTCGGGATGCCTCTTAATCGGATAGGTCAATATCCTCACCGCAACTAGCACATACGGTAGTAAAGAGAGACAAAATGAAGGAAAATTAAAAAAAGAATAATTTCAGAAAATTATATTCATTAGAGAACAAGATGAGAGAAGGCTCTTTCATATTTCGATTTTTGGGACTATGGAGCTAGCTTGATCAAAACACAAAAGAGCCTGGCACACAACCCTAAAAAAACTCTAGGTTCGAGGTTAGAGCGGGAGCGAAATAGAGTATATTCTAAAACAAGCTAGCTGTCCTCTTATCAATTCAAAATGGATATTATGGACTTGACAATCAAATATACGAGTAGTTTTGGGTTAGAGAAGTCGGTGTGCAACCATACATTTTCTCGATAACTCCAAACCTATGCATTTTGGAGACCAAGAACCAACAAAGGCCTATCCGTTTGTCCGTTTTGAAAATTTTCGTTAACGTCTCCATCTCTTTCGGTAGTCGTCGTTTTTCGTATCGGAGTTGACGTCATCATCTAATAAATTTCCCAAACCATCAAAATTTCGAGTAGTATTAATTTAAGAAAGAGTTGTGCAACCATGATTTTTTCATGATGGCTTTTTTCTTTTCGAGCACCGTATTTTTTTCTCGTCAACTAGTTCAAAACAATTCGATATAGAAGTTAATGAATATTTAACAAACTTAAAATGTTAAATATATGAATACTTTAATCAGCTTCAGAGTCTATGTCTTCTTCAGGATCGCCATGATTGATCAACTTATAATTCATTGCTTCTTGCTCCTAATTTGGATGTCGGGATGCCTCTTAATCGGATAGGTCAATATCCTCACCGCAACTAGCACATACGGTAGTAAAGAGAGACAAAATGAAGGAAAATTAAAAAAAGAATAATTTCGAAAATTATATTCATTAGAGAACAAGATGAGAGAAGGCTCTTTCGTATTTCGATTTTTGGGACTATGGAGCTAGCTTGATCAACACACAAAAGAGCCTAGAACGGCGCACACAACCCTAAAAAAACTCTAGGTTCGAGGTTAGAGCGGGAGCGAAATAGAGTATATTCTAAAACAAGCTAGCTGTCCTCTTATCAATTCAAAATGGATATTATGGACTTGACAATCAAATATACGAGTAGTTTTGGGTTAGAGAAGTCGGTGTGCAACCATACATTTTCTCGATAACTCCAAACCTATGCATTTTGGAGACCAAGAACCAACAAAGGCCTATCCGTTTGTCCGTTTTGAAAATTTTCGTTAACGTCTCCATCTCTTCGGTAGTCGTCATTTTCTGTATCGGAGTTGACGTCATGATCTAATAAATTTCCCAAACCATCAAAATTTCGAGTAGTATTAATTTAAGAAAGAGTTGTGCAACCATGATTTTTTCATGATGGCTTTTTTTCTTTTCGAGCACCGTATTTTTTTCTCGTCAACTAGTTCAAAACAATTCGATATAGAAGTTAATGAATATTTAACAAACTTAAAATGTTAAATATATGAATACTTTAATCAGCTTCAGAGTCTATGTCTTCTTCAGGATCGCCATGATTGATCAACTTATAATTCATTGCTTCTTGCTCCTAATTTGGATGTCGGGATGCCTCTTAATCGGATAGGTCAATATCCTCACCGCAACTAGCACATACGGTAGTAAAGAGAGACAAAATGAAGGAAAATTAAAAAAAGAATAATTTCGAAAATTATATTCATTAGAGAACAAGATGAGAGAAGGCTCTTTCGTATTTCGATTTTTGGGACTATGGAGCTAGCTTGATCAACACACAAAAGAGCCTAGAACAGCGCACACAACCCTAAAAAAACTCTAGGTTCGAGGTTAGAGCGGGAGCGAAATAGAGTATATTCTAAAACAAGCTAGCTGTCCTCTTATCAATTCAAAATGGATATTATGGACTTGACAATCAAATATACGAGTAGTTTTGGGTTAGAGAAGTCGGTGTGCAACCATACATTTTCTCGATAACTCCAAACCTATGCATTTTGGAGACCAAGAACCAACAAAGGCCTATCCGTTTGTCCGTTTTGAAAATTTTCGTTAACGTCTCCATCTCTTCGGTAGTCGTCGTTTTTTCGTATCGGAGTTGACGTCATCATCTAATAAATTTCCCAAACCATCAAAATTTCGAGTAGTATTAATTTAAGAAAGAGTTGTGCAACCATGATTTTTTCATGATGGCTTTTTTCTTTTCGAGCACCGTATTTTTTTCTCGTCAACTAGTTCAAAACAATTCGATATAGAAGTTAATGAATATTTAACAAACTTAAAATGTTAAATATATGAATACTTTAATCGGCTTCGAGTCTATGTCTTCTTCGGGATCACCATGATTGATCAACTTATAATTCATTGCTTCTTGCTCCTAATTTGGATGTCGGGATGCCTCTTAATCGGATAGGTCAATATCCTCACCGCAACTAGCACATACGGTAGTAAAGAGAGACAAAATGAAGGAAAATTAAAAAAAGAATAATTTCGAAAATTATATTCATTAGAGAACAAGATGAGAGAAGGCTCTTTCGTATTTCGATTTTAGGGACTATGGAGCTAGCTTGATCAACACACAAAAGAGCCTAGAACGGCGCACACAACCCTAAAAAAACTCTAGGTTCGAGGTTAGAGCGGGAGCGAAATAGAGTATATTCTAAAACAAGCTAGCTGTCCTCTTATCAATTCAAAATGGATATTATGGACTTGACAATCAAATATACGAGTAGTTTTGGGTTAGAGAAGTCGGTGTGCAACCATACATTTTCTCGATAACTCCAAACCTATGCATTTTGGAGACCAAGAACCAACAAAGGCCTATCCGTTTGTCCGTTTTGAAAATTTCGTTAACGTCTCCATCTCTTCGGTAGTCGTCGTTTTTCGTATCGGAGTTGACGTCATCATCTAATAAATTTCCCAAACCATCAAAATTTCGAGTAGTATTAATTTAAGAAAGAGTTGTGCAACCATGATTTTTTCATGATGGCTTTTTTCTTTTCGAGCATCGTATTTTTTTCTCGTCAACTAGTTCAAAACAATACGATATAGAAGTTAATGAATATTTAACAAACTTAAAATGTTAAATATATGAATACTTTAATCAGCTTCAGAGTCTATGTCTTCTTCAGGATCGCCATGATTGATCAACTTATAATTCATTGCTTCTTGCTCCTAATTTGGATGTCAGGATGCCTCTTAATCGGATAGGTCAATATCCTCACCGCAACTAGCACATACGGTAGTAAAGAGAGACAAAATGAAGGAAAATTAAAAAAAGAATAATTTCGAGAAAATTATATTCATTAGAGAACAAGATGAGAGAAGGCTCTTTCGTATTTCGATTTTAGGGACTATGGAGCTAGCTTGATCAACACACAAAAGAGCCTAGAACGGCGCACACAACCCTAAAAAAACTCTAGGTTCGAGGTTAGAGCGGGAGCGAAATAGAGTATATTCTAAAACAAGCTAGCTGTCCTCTTATCAATTCAAAATGGATATTATGGACTTGACAATCAAATATACGAGTAGTTTTGAGTTAGAGAAGTCGGTGTGCAACCATACATTTTCTCGATAACTCCAAACCTATGCATTTTGGAGACCAAGAACCAACAAAGGCCTATCCGTTTGTCCGTTTTGAAAATTTTCGTTAACGTCTCCATCTCTTCGGTAGTCGTCGTTTTACGTATCGGAGTTGACGTCATCATCTAATAAATTTCCCAAACCATCAAAATTTCGAGTAGTATTAATTTAAGAAAGAGTTGTGCAACCATGATTTTTTCATGATGGCTTTTTTCTTTTCGAGCATCGTATTTTTTTCTCGTCAACTAGTTCAAAACAATACGATATAGAAGTTAATGAATATTTAACAAACTTAAAATGTTAAATATATGAAGTACTTGAATCCGCTTCGAGTCTATGTCTTCTTCGGGATCACCATGATTGATCAACTTATAATTCATTGCTTCTTGCTCCTAATTTGGATGTCGGGATGCCTCTTAATCGGATAGGTCAATATCCTCACCGCAACTAGCACATACGTAGTAAAGAGAGACAAAATGAAGGAAAATTAAAAAAATAATAATTTCTGAAATTTATATTCATTAGAGAACAACATGAGAGAAGGCTCTTTCGTATTTCGATTTTAGGGACTATGGAGCTAGCTTGATCAACACACAAAAGAGCCTAAAACAGCGCACACAACCCTAAAAAAACTCTAGGTTCGAGGTTAGAGCGGGAGCGAAATAGAGTATATTCTAAAACAAGCTAGCTGTCCTCTTATCAATTCAAAATGGATATTATGGACTTGACAATCAAATATACGAGTAGTTTTGAGTTAGAGAAGTCGGTGTGCAACCATACATTTTCTCGATAACTCCAAACCTATGCATTTTGGAGACCAAGAACCAACAAAGGCCTATCCGTTTGTCCGTTTTGAAAATTTTCGTTAACGTCTCCATCTCTTCGGTAGTCGTCGTTTTTGTATCGGAGTTGACGTCATCATCTAATAAATTTCCCAAACCATCAAAATTTCGAGTAGTATTAATTTAAGAAAGGGTTGTGCAACCATGATTTTTTCATGATGGCTTTTTTCTTTTCGAGCATCGTATTTTTTTCTCGTCAACTAGTTCAAAACAATACGATATAGAAGTTAATGAATATTTAACAAACTTAAAATGTTAAATATATGAAGTACTTGAATCCGCTTCGAGTCTATGTCTTCTTCGGGATCGCCATGATTGATCAACTTATAATTCATTGCTTCTTGCTCCTAATTTGGATGTCAGGATGCCTCTTAATCGGATAGGTCAATATCCTCACCGCAACTAGCACATAAAGTAGTAAAGAGAGACAAAATGAAGGAAAATTAAAAAAAGAATAATTTCAGAAAATTATATTGATTAGAGAACAAGATGAGAGAAGGCTCTTTTGTATTACGATTTTAGGGACTATGGAGCTAGCTTGATCAACACAAAAAAGCGCCTAGAACAGCGCACACAACCCTAAAAAACTCTAGGTTCGAGGTTAGAGCGGGAGCGAAATAGAGTATATTCTAAAACAAGCTAGCTGTCCTCTTATCAATTCAAAATGGATATTATGGACTTGACAATCAAATATACGAGTAGTTTTGAGTTAGAGAAGTCGGTGTGCAACCATACATTTTCTCGATAACTCCAAACCTATGCATTTTGGAGACCAAGAACCAACAAAGGCCTATCCGTTTGTCCGTTTTGAAAATTTCGTTAACGTCTCCATCTCTTCGGTAGTCGTCGTTTTCGTATCGGAGTTGACGTCATCATCTAATAAATTTCCCAAACCATCAAAATTTCGAGTAGTATTAATTTAAGAAAGAGTTGTGCAACCATGATTTTTTCATGATGGCTTTTTTCTTTTCGAGCATCGTATTTTTTTCTTGTCAACTAGTTCAAAACAATACGATATAGAAGTTAATGAATTTTAACAAACTTAAAATGTTAAATATATGAAGTACTTGAATCCGCTTCAGAGTCTATGTCTTCTTCAGGATCACCATGATTGATCAACTTATAATTCATTGCTTCTTGTTCCTAATTTGGATGTCAGGATGCCTCTTAATCGGATAGGTCAATATCCTCACCGCAACTAGCACATATAGTAGTAAAGAGAGACAAAATGAAGGAAAATTAAAAAAAAGAATAATTTCCGAAAATTATATTCATTAGAGAACAAGATGAGAGAAGGCTCTTTCGTATTTCGATTTTAGGGACTATGGAGCTAGCTTGATCAACACACAAAAGAGCCTAGAACAGCGCACACAACCCTAAAAAAACTCTAGGTTCGAGGTTAGAGCGGGAGCGAAATAGAGTATATTCTAAAACAAGCTAGCTGTCCTCTTATCAATTCAAAATGGATATTATGGACTTGACAATCAAATATACGAGTAGTTTTGAGTTAGAGAAGTCGGTGTGCAACCATAAATTTTCTCGATAACTCCAAACCTATGCATTTTGGAGACCAAGAACCAACAAAGGCCTATCCGTTTGTCCGTTTTGAAAATTTTCGTTAACGTCTCCATCTCTTCGGTAGTCGTCGTTTTTCGTATCGGAGTTGACGTCATCATCTAATAAATTTCCCAAACCATCAAAATTTCGAGTAGTATTAATTTAAGAAAGAGTTGTGCAACCATGATTTTTTCATGATGGCTTTTTTCTTTTCGAGCATCGTATTTTTTTCTTGTCAACTAGTTCAAAACAATACGATATAGAAGTTAATGAATTTTAACAAACTTAAAATGTTAAATATATGAAGTACTTTAATCGGCTTCAGAGTCTATGTCTTCTTCAGGATCACCATGATTGATCAACTTATAATTCATTGCTTCTTGTTCCTAATTTGGATGTCAGGATGCCTCTTAATCGGATAGGTCAATATCCTCACCGCAACTAGCACATATAGTAGTAAAGAGAGACAAAATGAAGGAAAATTAAAAAAAGAATAATTTTCGAAAATTATATTCATTAGAGAACAAGATGAGAGAAGGCTCTTTCGTATTTCGATTTTAGGGACTATGGAGCTAGCTTGATCAACACACAAAAGAGCCTAGAACGGCGCACACAACCCTAAAAAAACTCTAGGTTCGAGGTTAGAGCGGGAGCGAAATAGAGTATATTCTAAAACAAGCTAGCCGTCCTCTTATCAATTCAAAATGGATATTATGGACTTGACAATCAAATATACGAGTAGTTTTGAGTTAGAGAAGTCGGTGTGCAACCATACATTTTCTCGATAACTCCAAACCTATGCATTTTGGAGACCAAGAACCAACAAAGGCCTATCCGTTTGTCCGTTTTGAAAATTTACGTTAACGTCTCCATCTCTTCGGTAGTCGTCGTTTTCGTATCGGAGTTGATGTCATCATCTAATAAATTTCCCAAACCATCAAAATTTCGAGTAGTATTAATTTAAGAAAGGGTTGTGCAACCATGATTTTTTCATGATGGCTTTTTTCTTTTCGAGCATCGTATTTTTTTCTCGTCAACTAGTTCAAAACAATACGATATAGAAGTTAATGAATATTTAACAAACTTAAAATGTTAAATATATGAAGTACTTGAATCCGCTTCAGAGTCTATGTCTTCTTCAGGATCGCCATGATTGATCAACTTATAATTCATTGCTTCTTGCTCCTAATTTGGATGTCAGGATGCCTCTTAATCGGATAGGTCAATATCCTCACCGCAACTAGCACATACAGTAGTAAAGAGAGACAAAATGAAGGAAAATTAAAAAAAGAATAATTTCGAAAATTATATTCATTAGAGAACAAGATGAGAGAAGGCTCTTTCGTATTTCGATTTTAGGGACTATGGAGCTAGCTTGATCAACACACAAAAGAGCCTAGAACGGCGCACACAACCCTAAAAAAACTCTAGGTTCGAGGTTAGAGCGGGAGCGAAATAGAGTATATTCTAAAACAAGCTAGCTGTCCTCTTATCAATTCAAAATGGATATTATGGACTTGACAATCAAATATACGAGTAGTTTTGGGTTAGAGAAGTCGGTGTGCAACCATACATTTTCTCGATAACTCCAAACCTATGCATTTTGGAGACCAAGAACCAACAAAGGCCTATCCGTTTGTCCGTTTTGAAAATTTCTGTTAACGTCTCCATCTCTTTCGATAGTCGTTGTTTTCTGTATCGGAGTTGACGTCATCATCTAATAAATTTCCCAAACCATCAAAATTTCGAGTAGTATTAATTTAAGAAAGAGTTGTGCAACCATGATTTTTTCATGATGGCTTTTTTCTTTTCGAGCATCGTATTTTTTTCTCGTCAACTAGTTCAAAACAATACGATATAGAAGTTAATGAATATTTAACAAACTTAAAATGTTAAATATATGAAGTACTTGAATCCGCTTAGAGTCTATGTCTTCTTTAGGATCGCCATGATTGATCAACTTATAATTCATTGCTTCTTGCTCCTAATTTGGATGTCGGGATGCCTCTTAATCGGATAGGTCAATATCCTCACCGCAACTAGCACATACGGTAGTAAAGAGAGACAAAATGAAGGAAAATTAAAAAAAGAATAATTTCTGAAAATTATATTCATTAGAGAACAAGATGAGAGAAGGCTCTTTCGTATTTCGATTTTAGGGACTATGGAGCTAGCTTGATCAACACACAAAAGAGCCTAGAACAGCGCACACAACCCTAAAAAAACTCTAGGTTCGAGGTTAGAGCGGGAGCAAAATAGAGTATATTCTAAAACAAGCTAGCTGTCCTCTTATCAATTCAAAATGGATATTATGGACTTGACAATCAAATATACGAGTAGTTTTGAGTTAGAGAAGTCGGTGTGCAACCATACATTTTCTCGATAACTCCAAACCTATGCATTTTGGAGACCAAGAACCAACAAAGGCCTATCCGTTTGTCCGTTTTGAAAATTTTTCGTTAACGTCTCCATCTCTTCGGATAGTCGTCGTTTTTCGTATCGGAGTTGACGTCATCATCTAATAAATTTCCCAAACCATCAAAATTTCGAGTAGTATTAATTTAAGAAAGAGTTGTGCAACCATGATTTTTTCATGATGGCTTTTTTCTTTTCGAACATCGTATTTTTTCCTCATCAACTAGTTCAAAACAATACGATATAGAAGTTAATGAATATTTAACAAACTTAAAATGTTAAATCTATGAAGTACTTGAATCCGCTTCAGAGTCTATGTCTTCTTCAGGATCGCCATGATTGATCAACTTATAATTCATTGCTTCTTGCTCCTAATTTGGATGTCAGGATGCCTCTTAATCGGATAGGTCAATATCCTCACCGCAACTAGCACATACAGTAGTAAAGAGAGACAAAATGAAGGAAAATTAAAAAAAGAATAATTTCTGAAAATTATATTCATTAGAGAACAACATGAGAGAAGGCTCTTTTGTATTTCGATTTTAGGGACTATGGAGCTAGCTTGATCAACACACAAAAGAGCCTAGAACAGCGCACACAACCCTCAAAAAACTCTAGGTTCGAGGTTAGAGCGGGAGCGAAATAGAGTATATTCTAAAACAAGCTAGCTGTCCTCTTATCAATTCAAAATGGATATTATGGACTTGACAATCAAATATACGAGTAGTTTTGGGTTAGAGAAGTCGGTGTGCAACCATACATTTTCTCGATAACTCCAAACCTATGCATTTTGGAGACCAAGAACCAACAAAGGCCTATCCGTTTGTCCGTTTTGAAAATTTACGTTAACGTCTCCATCTCTTCGGATAGTCGTCGTTTTTCGTATCGGAGTTGACGTCATCATCTAATAAATTTCCCAAACCATCAAAATTTCGAGTAGTATTAATTTAAGAAAGGGTTGTGCAACCATGATTTTTTCATGATGGCTTTTTTCTTTTCGAACATCGTATTTTTTTCTCATCAACTAGTTCAAAACAATACGATATAGAAGTTAATGAATATTTAACAAACTTAAAATGTTAAATATATGAAGTACTTGAATCCGCTTAAGAGTCTATGTCTTCTTTAGGATCGCCATGATTGATCAACTTATAATTCATTGCTTCTTGCTCCTAATTTGGATGTCAGGATGCCTCTTAATCGGATAGGTCAATATCCTCACCGCAACTAGCACATACAGTAGTAAAGAGAGACAAAATGAAGGAAAATTAAAAAAAGAATAATTTCAGAAAATTATATTGATTAGAGAACAAGATGAGAGAAGGCTCTTTTGTATTTCGATTTTAGGGACTATGGAGCTAGCTTGATCAAGACACAAAAGAGCCTAGAACGGCGCACACAACCCTCAAAAAACTCTAGGTTCGAGGTTAGAGCGGGAGCGAAATAGAGTATATTCTAAAACAAGCTAGCTGTCCTCTTATCAATTCAAAATGGATATTATGGACTTGACAATCAAATATACGAGTAGTTTTGAGTTAGAGAAGTCGGTGTGCAACCATACATTTTCTCGATAACTCCAAACCTATGCATTTTGGAGACCAAGAACCAACAAAGGCCTATCCGTTTGTCCGTTTTGAAAATTTCTGTTAACGTCTCCATCTCTTCTGGTAGTCGTCGTTTTCTGTATCGGAGTTGACGTCATCATCTAATAAATTTCCCAAACCATCAAAATTTCGAGTAGTATTAATTTAAGAAAGAGTTGTGCAACCATGATTTTTTCATGATGGCTTTTTTCTTTTCGAACATCGTATTTTTTCCTCATCAACTAGTTCAAAACAATACGATATAGAAGTTAATGAAAATTTAACAAACTTAAAATGTTAAATCTATGAAGTACTTGAATCCGCTTAAGAGTCTATGTCTTCTTCAGGATCGCCTTGATTGATCAACTTATAATTCATTGCTTCTTGCTCCTAATTTGGATGTCAGGATGCCTCTTAATCGGATAGGTCAATATCCTCACCGCAACTAGCACATACGGTAGTAAAGAGAGACAAAATGAAGGAAAATTAAAAAAGAATAATTTCTGAAAAATTATATTCATTAGAGAACAACATGAGAGAAGGCTCGTTTGTATTTCGATTTTAGGGAATATGGAGCTAGCTTGATCAAGACACAAAAGAGCCCAGAACAGCATACACAACCCTCAAAAAACTGTAGGTTCGAGGTTAGAGCGGGAGCGAAATAGAGTATATTCTAAAACAAGATAGATGTCCTCTTATCAATTCAAAATGGATATTATGGACTTGACAATCAAATATACGAGAAGTTTTGAGTTAGAGAAGTCGGTGTGCAACCATACATTTTCTCGGTAACTCCAAACCTATGAATTTTGGAGACCAAGAACCAACAAAGGCCTATCCGTTTGTCCGTTTTGAAAATTTTTGTTAACGTCTCCATCTCTGTGGATAGTCGTCGTTTTTCCGTATCGGAGTTCACGTCATCATCTAATAAATTTCCCAAACCATCAAAATTTCGAGTAGTATTAATTTAAGAAAGAGTTGTGCAACCATGATTTTTTCATGATGGCTTTTTTCTTTTCGAACATCGTATTTTTTTCTCATCAACTAGTTCAAAACAATACGATATAGAAGTTAATGAATATTTAACAAACTTAAAATGTTAAATCTATGAAGTACTTGAATCCGCTTAAGAGTTTATGTCTTCTTCAGGATCGCCTTGATTGATCAACTTATAATTGATTGCTTCTTGCTCCTAATTTGTATGTCAGGATGCCTCTTAATCGGATAGGTCAATATCCTCACCGCAACTAGCACATACAGTAGTAAAGAGAGACAAAATGAAGGAAAATTAAAAAAGAACAATTTCTGAAAATTATATTCATTAGAGAACAACAAGAGAGAAGGCTCTTTTGTATTTCGATTTTAGGGAATATGGAGCTAGCTTGATCAAGACACAAAAGAGCCTAGAACAGCGCACACAACCCTCAAAAAACTCTAGGTTCGAGGTTAGAGCGGGAGCGAAATAGAGTATATTCTAAAACAAGCTAGCTGTCCTCTTATCAATTCAAAATGGATATTATGGACTTGACAATCAAATATACGAGTAGTTTTGAGTTAGAGAAGTCGGTGTGCAACCATACATTTTCTCGATAACTCCAAACCTATGCATTTTGGAGACCAAGAACCAACAAAGGCCTATCCGTTTGTCCGTTTTGAAAATTTTCGTTAACGTCTCCATCTCTTCGGATAGTCGTCGTTTTTGTATCGGAGTTGACGTCATCATCTAATAAATTTCCTAAACCATCAAAATTTCGAGTAGTATTAATTTAAGAAAGAGTTGTGCAACCATGATTTTTTCATGATGGCTTTTTTCTTTTCGAACATCGTATTTTTTCCTCATCAACTAGTTCAAAACAATACGATATAAAAGTTAATGAAAATTTAACAAACTTTCTATGTCTTCTTTAGGATCGCCATGATTGATCAACTTATAATTCATTGCTTCTTGCTCCTAAATTGGATTTCAGGATGCCTTTTAATCGGATAGGTCAATATCCTCACCGCAACTAGCACATACAGTAGTAAAGAGAGACAAAATGAAGGAAAATTAAAAAAAGAATAATTTCTGAAAATTATATTCATTAGAGAACAACATGAGAGAAGGCTCTTTTGTATTTCGATTTTAGGGACTATGGAGCTAGCTTGATCAAGACACAAAAGAGCCTAGAACAACGCACACAACCCTCAAAAAACTCTAGGTTCGAGGTTAGAGCGGGAGCAAAATAAAGTATATTCTAAAACAAGCTAGCTGTCCTCTTATCAATTCAAAATGGATATTATGGACTTGACAATCAAATATACGAGTAGTTTTGAGTTAGAGAAGTCGGTGTGCAACCATACATTTTCTCGATAACTCCAAACCTATGCATTTTGGAGACCAAGAACCAACAAAGGCCTATCCGTTTGTCCGTTTTGAAAATTTCTGTTAACGTCTCCATCTCTTCGGATAGTCGTCGTTTTCTGTATCGGAGTTGACGTCATCATCTAATAAATTTCCCAAACCATCAAAATTTCGAGTAGTATTAATTTAAGAAAGAGTTGTGCAACCATGATTTTTTCATGATGGCTTTTTTCTTTTCGAACATCGTATTTTTTCCTCATCAACTAGTTCAAAACAATACGATATAGAAGTTAATGAAAATTTAACAAACTTAAAATGTTAAATCTATGAAGTACTTGAATCCGCTTAAGAGTCTATGTCTTCTTTAGGATCGCCATGATTGATCAACTTATAATTCATTGCTTCTTGCTCCTAATTTGGATGTCAGGATGCCTCTTAATCGGATAGGTCAATATCCTCACCGCAACTAGCACATACAGTAGTAAAGAGAGACAAAATGAAGGAAAATTAAAAAAAGAATAATTTCTGAAAATTATATTCATTAGAGAACAACATGAGAGAAGGCTCTTTTGTATTTCGATTTTAGGGACTATGGAGCTAGCTTGATCAAGACACAAAAGAGCCTAGAACAGCGCACACAACCCTCAAAAAACTCTAGGTTCGAGGTTAGAGCGGGAGCAAAATAGAGTATATTCTAAAACAAGCTAGGTGTCCTCTTATCAATTTAAAATGGATATTATGGACTTGACAATCAAATATACGAGTAGTTTTGAGTTAGAGAAGTCGGTGTGCAACCATACATTTTCTCGATAACTCCAAACCTATGCATTTTGGAGACCAAGAACCAACAAAGGCCTATCCGTTTGTCCGTTTTGAAAATTTCTGTTAACGTCTCCATCTCTTCGGATAGTCGTCGTTTTCTGTATCGGAGTTGACGTCATCATCTAATAAATTTCCCAAACCATCAAAATTTCGAGTAGTATTAATTTAAGAAAGAGTTGTGCAACCATGATTTTTTCATGATGGCTTTTTTCTTTTCGAACATCGTATTTTTTTCTCATCAACTAGTTCAAAACAATACGATATAGAAGTTAATGAATATTTAACAAACTTAAAATGTTAAATCTATGAAGTACTTGAATCCGCTTAAGAGTCTATGTCTTCTTAGGATCGCCATGATTGATCAACTTATAATTCATTGCTTCTTGCTCCTAATTTGGATGTCGGGATGCCTCTTAATCGGATAGGTCAATATCCTCACCGCAACTAGCACATACAGTAGTAAAGAGAGACAAAATGAAGGAAAATTAAAAAAAGAATAATTTCGAAAATTATATTCATTAGAGAACAACATGAGAGAAGGCTCTTTTGTATTTCGATTTTAGGGACTATGGAGCTAGCTTGATCAAGACACAAAAGAGCCTAGAACAGCGCACACAACCCTCAAAAAACTCTAGGTTCGAGGTTAGAGCGGGAGCAAAATAGAGTATATTCTAAAACAAGCTAGCTGTCCTCTTATCAATTTAAAATGGATATTATGGACTTGACAATCAAATATACGAGTAGTTTTGAGTTAGAGAAGTCGGTGTGCAACCATACATTTTCTCGATAACTCCAAACCTATGCATTTTGGAGACCAAGAACCAACAAAGGCCTATCCGTTTGTCCGTTTTGAAAATTTTCGTTAACGTCTCCATCTCTTCGATAGTCGTCGTTTTTCAGTATCGGAGTTGACGTCATCATCTAATAAATTTCCTAAACCATCAAAATTTCGAGTAGTATTAATTTAAGAAAGAGTTGTGCAACCATGATTTTTTCATGATGGCTTTTTTCTTTTCGAACATCGTATTTTTTTCTCATCAACTAGTTCAAAACAATACGATATAGAAGTTAATGAATATTTAACAAACTTAAAATGTTAAATCTATGAAGTACTTGAATCCGTTTAAGAGTCTATGTCTTCTTCGGGATCGCCATGATTGATCAACTTATAATTCATTGCTTCTTGCTCCTAATTTGGATGTCTGGATGTCTCTTAATCGGATAGGTCAATATCCTCACCGCAACTAGCACATACAGTAGTAAAGAGAGACATAATGAAGGAAAATTAACAAAAGCATCATTTCTTAAAATTATATTCATTAGAGAACAACATGAGAGAAGGCTCTTTTGTATTTCGATTTTAAGGACTATGGAGCTAGCTTGATCAAGACACAAAAGAGCCTAGAACTGCGCACACAACCTTCTAAAAAACTCTAGGTTCGAGGTTAGAGCGGGAGCAAAATAGAGTATATTCTAAAACAAGCTAGCTGTCCTCTTATCAATTCAAAATGGATATTATGGACTTGACAATCAAATATACGAGTAGTTTTGGGTTAGAGAAGTCGGTGTGCAACCATACATTTTCTCGATAACTCCAAACCTATGCATTTTGGAGACCAAGAACCAACAAAGGCCTATCCGTTTGTCCGTTTTGAAAATTTTCGTTAACGTCTCCATCTCTTCGGATAGTCGTCGTTTTCTGTATCGGAGTTGACGTCATCATCTAATAAATTTCCCAAACCATCAAAATTTCGAGTAGTATTAATTTAAGAAAGAGTTGTGCAACCATGATTTTTTCATGATGGCTTTTTTCTTTTCGAACATCGTATTTTTTCCTCATCAACTAGTTCAAAACAATACGATATAGAAGTTAATGAAAATTTAACAAACTTAAAATGTTAAATCTATGAAGTACTTGAATCCGCTTAAGAGTCTATGTCTTCTTTAGGATCGCCATGATTGATCAACTTATAATTCATTGCTTCTTGCTCCTAAATTGGATGTCAGGATGCCTTTTAATCGGATAGGTCAATATCCTCACCGAAACTAGCACATACAATAGTAAAGAGAGACATAATGAAGGAAAATTAACAAAAGAATAATTTCTAAAATTATATTCATTAGAGAACAACTATGAGAGAAGGCTCTTTTGTATTTCGATTTTAGGGACTATGGAGCTAGCTTGATCAAGACACAAAAGAGCCTAGAACAACGCACACAACCCTAAAAAAACTCTAGGTTCGAGGTTAGAGCGGGAGCAAAATAGAGTATATTCTAAAACAAGCTAGCTGTCCTCTTATCAATTCAAAATGGATATTATGGACTTGACAATCAAATATACGAGTAGTTTTGAGTTAGAGAAGTCGGTGTGCAACCATACATTTTCTCGGTAACTCCAAACCTATGCATTTTTGAGACCAAGAACCAACAAAGGCCTATTGAAAATTTCTGTTAACGTCTCCATCTCTTCGGATAGTCGTCGTTTTCTTTATCGGAGTTGACGTCATCATCTAATAAATTTCCCAAACCATCAAAATTTCGAGTAGTATTAATTTAAGAAAGAGTTGTGCAACCATGATTTTTTCATGATGGCTTTTTTCTTTTCGAACATCGTATTTTTTTCTCATCAACTAGTTCAAAACAATACGATATAGAAGTTAATGAATATTTAACAAACTTAAAATGCTAAATCTATGAAGTACTTGAATCCGTTTAAGAATCCATGTCTTCTTTGGGATCGCCATGATTGATCAACTTATAATTCTTTGCTTCTTGCTCCTAATTTGGATGTCGGGATGCCTTTTAATCGGATAGGTCAATATCCTCACTGGAACTAGCACATACAGTAGTAAAGAGAGACATAATGAAGGAAAACTAACAAAAGAATCATTTCGAAAATTATATTCATTAGAGAACAACATGAGAGAAGGCTCTTTTGTATTTCGATTTTGGGGACTATGGAGCTAGCTTGATCAAGACACAAAAGAGCCTAGAACAGCGCACACAACCCTAAAAAAACTCTAGGTTTGAGGTTAGAGCGGGAGCAAAATAGAGTATATTCTAAAACAAGCTAGGTGTCCTCTTATCAATTTAAAATGGATATTATGGACTTGACAATCAAATATACGAGTAGTTTTGAGTTAGAGAAGTCGGTGTGCAACCATACATTTTCTCGGTAACTCCAAACCTATGAATTTTGGAGACCAAGAACCAACAAAGGCCTATCCGTTTGTCCGTTTTGAAAATTTTCGTTAACGTCTCTATCTCTTCGATAGTCGTCGTTTTCTATATCGGAGTTGACGTCATCATCTAATAAATTTCCCAAACCATCAAAATTTCGAGTAGTATTAATTTAAGAAAGGGTTGTGCAACCATGATTTTTTCATGATGGCTTTTTTCCTTTTCGAGCATCGTATTTTTGTTTCTCGTGAACTAGTTCAAAACAATACGATATAGAAGTTAATGAATATTTAACAAACTTATAATGTTAAATATATGAAATGCTTGAATTAGCTTCGAGTCTATGTCTTCTTCAGGATCGCCAAGATTGATCAACTTATAATTCTTTTCTTCTTGCTCCTAATTTTGATGTTAGGATGCCTCTTAATCGGATAGGTCAATATCCTCACCGCAACTAGCACATACACTAGTAAAGAGAGACATAATGAAGGATAATTAACAAAAGAATAATTACTGAAAATTATATTCATTAGAGAACAAGATGAGAGAAGGCTCTTTCGTATTTCAATTTTAGGGACTACGGAGCTAGCTTGATCAACACACAAAAAAGCCTAGAATGGCGCACACAACCTTCAAAAAACTCTAGGTTCGAGGTTATAACGGGAGCGAAATAGCGTATATTCTAAAACAAGCTAGGTGTCCTCTTATCAATTCAAAATGGATATTATGGACTTGACAATCAAATATACGAGTAGTTTTGAGTTATAGAAGTCGGTGTGCAACCATACATTTTCGCGATAACTCCAAACCTATGCATTTTGGAGACCGAAAATTATATGAAGCCTATCCATTTGTCGGATTTTGAAAATTTCAGGTAACGTCTCCATCTCTTCGATAGTCATTGCGGTTTTTCTATATCGGAGTTTAACGTCATCATCTAATAAATTTCCCAAACCATCAAAATTTGAATAGTATTAATTTAAGAAAGGGTTGTGCAACCATGATTTTTTCATGATGGCTTTTTTCTTTTCGAACATCGTATTTTTTTCTCAAAAACTAGGTCAAAACAATACGATATAGAAGTTAATGAATATTTAACAAACATAAAATGTTAAATCTATGAAGTACTTGAATCCGCTTCAGAAGTCATGTCTTCTTCGGGATCGCCATGATTGATCGACTTATAATTCATTTACTTCTTGCTCCTAATTTTGATGTTAGGATGCCTCTTAATCGGATAGGTCAATATCCTCACCGCAACTAGCACATACACTAGTAAAGAGAGACATAATGAAGGATAATTAACAAAAGAATAATTACTGAAAATTATATTCATTAGAGAACAAGATGAGAGAAGGCTCTTTCGTATTTCAATTTTAGGGACTACGGAGCTAGCTTGATCAACACACAAAAGAGCCTAGAACGGCGCACACAACCCTAAAAAAACTCTAGGTTCGAGGTTAGAGCGGGAGCGAAATAGAGTATATTCTAAAACAAGCTCGTTGTCCTCTTATCAATTCAAAATGGATATTATGGACTTGACAATCAAATATACGAGTAGTTTTGAGTTAGAGAAGTCGGTGTGCAACCATACATTTTCTCGATAACTCCAAACCTATGCATTTTGGAGACCAAGAACCAACAAAGGCCTATCCGTTTGTCAGTTTTGAAAATTTTTGTTAACGTCTCCATCTCTTCTGGTAGTCGTCGTTTTCTATATCGGAGTTGACGTCATCATCTAATAAATTTCCCAAACCATCAAAATTTCGAGTAGTATTAATTTAAGAAAGGGTTGTGCAACCATGATTTTTTCATGATGGCTTTTTTCTTTTCGAACATCGTATTTTTTTCTCATCAACTAGTTCAAAACAATACGATATAGAAGTTAATGAATATTTAACAAACTTATAATGTTAAATATATGATCAACTTATAATTCATTGCTTCTTGCTCCTAATTTGATGTTAGGATGCCTCTTAATCGGATAGGTCAATATCCTCACAACTAGCACATATAGTAGTTAAGAGAGATATAATGCAGGAAAATTAACAAAAGAATAATTTCTGAAAATTATATTCATTAGAGAACAAGATGAGAGAAGGCTCTTTCGTATTTCAATTTTAGGGACTATGGAGCTAGCTTGATCAACACACAAAAGAGCCTAGAATGGCGCACACAACCTTCAAAAAACTCTAGGTTCGAGGTTATAATGGGAGCGAAATAGAGTATATTCTAAAACAAGCTAGGCTGTCCTCTTATCAATTCAAAATGGATATTATGGACTTGACAATCAAATATACGAGTAGTTTTGAGTTATAGAAGTCGGTGTGCAACCATACATTTTCGCGATAACTCCAAACCTATGCATTTTGGAGACCAAGAACCAACAAAGGCCTATCCGTTTGTCCGTTTTGAAAATTTTCGTTAACGTCTCCATCTCTTCGATAGTCGTCGTTTTCTATATCGGAGTTGACGTCATCATCTAATAAATTTCCCAAACCATCAAAATTTCGAGTAGTATTAATTTAAGAAAGGGTTGTGCGATCATGATTTTTTCATGATGGTTTTTTCTTTTCGTACATCGTGTTTTTTTTCTCATCAACTAGTTCAAAATAATAGGATATAGAAGTTAATGAATATTTAACAAACTTAAAATGTTAAATATATGAAGTACTTGAATCCGCTAGAGTCGATGTCTTCTTCGGGATCGCCATGATTGATCAACTTATAAT
Source organism: Linum usitatissimum (assembly GCA_030674075.2). Lineage (NCBI taxonomy): Eukaryota > Viridiplantae > Streptophyta > Magnoliopsida > Malpighiales > Linaceae > Linum > Linum usitatissimum. The sequence continues at coordinate 689,274 of JAUJYP020001444.1, forward strand.
TCATTGCTTCTTGCTCCTAATTTGGATGTCGGGATGCCTCTTAATCGGATAGGTCAATATCCTCACCGCAACTAGCACATACAAAGGGAGAGAGAAGAGAGACAAAATGAAGGAAAATTAAAAAAGAATAATTTTGAAAATTATATTCATTAGAGAACAACATGAGAGAAGGCACTTTCGTATTTCAATTTTAGGGACTATGGAGCTAGCTTGATCAACACACAAAAGAGCCTAGAATGGCGCACACAACCCTAAAAAAACTCTAGGTTCGAGGTTAGAGCGGGAGCGAAATAGAGTATATTCTAAAACAAGATAGATGTCCTCTTATCAATTCAAAATGGATATTATGGACTTGACAATCAAATATACGAGTAGTTTTGAGTTAGAGAAGTTGGTGTGCAACCATACATTTTCTCGATAACTCCAAACCTATGCATTTTGGAGACCAAGAACCAATAAAGGCCTATCCGTTTGTCCGTTTTGAAAATTTTTGTTAACGTCTCTATCTCTTCTGGTAGTCGTCGTTTTCTGTATCGGAGTTGACGTCATCATCTAATAAATTTCCCAAACCATCAAAATTTCGAGTAGTATTAATTTAAGAAAGGGTTGTGCAACCATGATTTTTTCATGATGGCTTTTTCCTTTTCGAACATCGTATTTTTTTCTCATCAACTAGTTCAAAACAATACGATATAGAAGTTAATGAATATTTAACAAACTTATAATGTTAAATATATGAAGTACTTGAATTAGCTTAGCAGTCTATGTCTTCTTCAGATCGCCAAGATTGATCAACTTATAATTCTTTGCTTCTTGCTCCTAATTATGATGTTAGGATGCCTCTTAATCGGATAGGTCAATATCCTCACCGCAACTAGCACATACAGTAGTAAAGAGAGACATAATGAAGGAAAATTAACAAAAGAATAATTTCCTTCGAAAATTATATTCATTAGAGAACAAGATGAGAGAAGGCTCTTTTCGTATATCAATTTTAGGGACTACGGAGCCAGCTTGATCAACACACAAAAAGCCTAGAACGGCGCACACAACCTTCAAAAACTCTGTGTTCGAGGTTATAACGGGAGTGAAATAGAGTATATTCTAAAACAAGCTAGCTGTCCTCTTATCAATTCAAAATGGATATTATGGACTTGACAATCAAATATACGAGTAGTTTTGAGTTATAGAAGTCAGTGTGCAACCATACATTTTCGCGATAACTCCAAACCTATGCATTTTGGAGACCAAGAACCAACAAAGGCCTATCCATTTGTCCGTTTTGAAAATTTCTGTTAAGGTCTCCATCTCTTCTGATAGTCGTCGTTTTCTATATCGGAGATGACGTCATCATCTAATAAATTTCCCAAACCATCAAATTTCGAGTAGTATTAATTTAAGAAAAGGTTGTGCAACCATGATTTTTTCATGATGGCTTTTTTCTCTTCGAACATCGTATTTTTTTCTCATCAACTAGTTCAAAACAATACGATATAGAAGTTAATGAATATTTACCAAACTTATAATGTTAAATATATGAAGTACTTGAATCCGCTTCAGAGTCTATGTCTTCTTCAGGATTGCCATGATTGATCAACTTATAATTCATTGCTTCTTGCTCCTAATTTGGATGTCAGGATGCCTCTTAATCGGATAGGTCAATATCCTCACCGCAACTAGCACATACACTAGTAAAGAGAGACATAATGAAGGAAAATTAACAAAAGAATAATTTCTGAAAATTATATTCATTAGAGAACAAGATGAGAGAAGGCTCTTTCGTATTTCAATTTTAGGGACTACGGAGCTAGCTTGATCAACACACAAAAGAGCCTAGAACGGCGCACACAACCTTCAAAAAACTCTAGGTTCGAGGTTATAACGGGAGCGAAATAGAGTATATTCTAAAACAAGCTAGCTGTCCTCTTATCAATTCAAAATGGATATTATGGACTTGACAATCAAATATACGAGTAGTTTTGAGTTATAGAAGTCGGTGTGCAACCATACATTTTCGCGATAACTCCAAACCTATGCATTTTGGAGACCAAGAACCAACAAAGGCCTATCCATTTGTCCGTTTTGAAAATTTTTGTTAACGTCTCCATCTCTTCTGATAGTCGTCATTTTCTATATCGGAGATGACGTCATCATCTAATAAATTTCCCAAACCATCAAATTTCGAGTAGTATTAATTTAAGAAAAGGTTGTGCAACCATGATTTTTTCATGATGGCTTTTTTCTCTTCGAACATCGTATTTTTTTCTCATCAACTAGTTCAAAACAATACGATATAGAAGTTAATGAATATTTACCAAACTTATAATGTTAAATATACGAAGTACTTGAATCCGCTTCAGAGTCTATGTCTTCTTCAGGATTGCCATGATTGATCAACTTATAATTCATTGCTTCTTGCTCCTAATTTGGATGTCGGGATGCCTCTTAATCGGATAGGTCAATATCCTCACCGCAACTAGCACATACTGATGTACTAAAGAGAGACAAAATGAAGGAAAATTAAAAAAGAATAATTTCTCAAAATTATATTCATTAGAGAACAACATGAGAGAAGGCACTTTCGTATTTCAATTTTTGGGACTATGGAGCTAGCTTGATCAACACACAAAAGAGCCTAGAACAGCGCACACAACCCTAAAAAAACTATAGGTTCGAGGTTAGAGCGGGAGCGAAATAGAGTATATTCTAAAACAAGCTAGCTGTCCTCTTATCAATTCAAAATGGATATTATGGACTTGACAATCAAATATACGAGTAGTTTTGAGTTAGAGAAGTTGGTGTGCAACCATACATTTTCTCGATAACTCCAAACCTATGCATTTTGGAGACCAAGAACCAACAAAGGCCTATCCGTTTGTCCGTTTTGAAATTTTTTGTTAACGTCTCTATCTCTTCTGGTAGTCGTCGTTTTCTGTATCGGAGTTGACGTCATCATCTAATAAATTTCCCAAACCATCAAAATTTCGAGTAGTATTAATTTAAGAAAGGGTTGTGCAACCAAGATTTTTTCATGATGGCTTTTTCCTTTTCGAGCATCGTATTTGTTTCTCGTGAACTAGTTCAAAACAATACGATATAGAAGTTAATGAATATTTAACAAACTTATAATGTTAAATATATGAAGTACTTGAATTAGCTTCAGAGTCTATGTCTTCTTCAGGATCGCCAAGATTGATCAACTTATAATTCTTTGCTTCTTGCTCCTAATTTGGATGTCAGGATGCCTCTTAATCGGATAGGTCAATATCCTCACCGCAACTAACACATACAGTACTAAAGAGAGACAAAATGAAGGAAAATTAAAAAAGAATAATTTCTCAAAATTATATTCATTAGAGAACAACATGAAGGAAAGCACTTTCGTATTTCAATTTTAGGGACTATGGAGCTAGCTTGATCAACACACAAATGAGCTCTTACCGCACACAACCCTCCAAAAACTCTAGTGTTCGAGGTTAGAGCGGGAGAGAACAGTATATTCTAAAACAAGCTAATGTCCTCTTATCAATTCAAAATGGATATTATGGACTCGGGGACAAATATACGAGTAGTTTTGAGTTAGAGAAGTCGGTGTGCAACCATACATTTTCACGATAACTCCAAACCTATGCATTTTGGAGACCAAGAACCAACAAAGGCCTATCCG